>JASWHV010000005.1:11636244-12836244 GCA_030760725.1 Neostapfia colusana
GACAGTTTGCACGATTCACATATACGGTGCTTTTCACATTGATAGAAACTGAACTTGACGTTTTGAACATATATATATCTGCACTGAAACATACGTCAGGCAGACATTGAGCCAGTTCAGGTCTGCCTATTGAGAAACCGAACAAAGAGGCAGAGGGTGGTGCGGAGCAACTGAAATCAGGCAGCATATATATATATATATATATATATATATATATATATATATATATATATATATATTCTCATCAATGATTGTCCCAAGTCGAGTCAGCGTCGTATTATCTTGTTCCGGAGACGTCGCCATGGCGCGCGCAGAGGTCCCCTGCCCAGCCGCCGCCATCACCGCGCGCTTCCACCTCCGCCATCGGTGACGCCGACCTGCCCAGCAGCAGGTGCCGGGCCGCCTCGGCATCGATCGCGTCCACCTCGACCAACGCGCCCCTCTCGCTGTCGCGGGTCAACACGATCGAGGCGATAAGGAGCTCTTCCCCTCCTTCGTCGAACCACCAAGAAACCACGAGACATTCTTGCAGGCAGAGCTGAGCTGGGCAGGCCAGCATGACATGGTGATCTCCGCCGGCGAGGGGGGAGGGGAAGGGCCGGGCGAGGATGGCGCGGCGCCTGTGGCGATCGACATTGCCGACGACGCGGTGGGGTTGGTGGGGGTGGTGGCGGCGGCAGCGGAGCAGCAGCAGCAGCAGCAACCCCGCGGCATCTGCAGGATCTGCCAGCTGGAGGACGGCGCGCTGCCGGAGCGCGTGAGCGGGAGGCTGGTGGGGCTCGGCTGCGGCTGCCGCGGCGAGCTGGCGGTGGCGCACCGCCGCTGCGCCGAGGCGTGGTTCTCCATCCGCGGCGTCAGGTGCGTAGGGCTCCCTCCACGTTTCGGCTCCTCTCAGTCTCATCTCTCTCTTCTCCTGCAACTTCACCATCCAGTTCACAAAGCGTCTTCCAGGATTCACATGAGCATCGTAATTTCAGCTCGGATTTGAGAAATGCTAATTTTTAGTTCCAGAATCAAGCTCTGATTAAGAGTGCGTATAGGAGTTTCATCGTAGGAGTCACGAAATCATGTACTTCCCGTTTAAATCTCTCGTGACGTATTAGAACAGTTCTTCTGAAGAGTTGCCATTTTCTAATGGAAGGATGACGAATTCCCGTCAAGATGTGTGTCCATTTGAAGTGTGGAAATCTGAAGAATTGCATGGAAATTCCTGCATTTTTTTGTGCGAACCTCTGTAGAATTAATTGTTCCAAATTGAGCCTTATTTCAAGTAAATATCTTACTAGCAAAATAAGAATCCAAGGTCTGTTCCGGACAATACCTAAAGTGATACGATGTTTAGTTTATGTTGTCAATCATGGAGCTGGAGTTCATTTTCTTTGCCGATGGTTGAACGGAATCTTTCTGTTGAGAAAGAAAAAGAAAAAGGCATATCACAATGGCACGGTTCAATAAAACTATGACATGACCTAGTTGGGGGTTCTGTAGGTTACTGGTTCGGGCTGACATCAGGCAGCTGCTTTTTCTCCGAATGGTGTGCCCAACTGAACCCTCTCTATTAGTTGACTGTTCATCACATGATCAATGTGCTTAAGAATTGGTTTTCATATTTAACCTACCAATGTGCTTAAGAAAAAGACTTTATTGTTGTTATTATATAAATAATATTTTGCATGAAAAGTTTATGGTTGCATGGTGGCCGTAGGTGTTGCGAGATATGTGGCAAGAACGCGAAGAACATCCATTGCGGCGCTGGTGCCCAGAAGTTCATGAGACAGTGGCAATACACTGCAGGCACTGATGGAGTCCCGTCATCCGCGTGCGGCTTCTCCAAGACCCATTCGTGCTGCAATCTGCTGATCGGGTGTCTCATGATCATGCTCATCTTTCCATGGCTGCGACACCACCACGTTCTTTGAGACACCTTTGGATCGGCACAACTTCATAAATCAGAATTTAAATTACGATGCTCACCTTATACACGTGATTGATTGATGACTCCTTGAGGCGAGATACGCATTTATGCGCCCCCATCCAAGTAATCGTTTAGAGGAAAAAGAAAGTTGTACTATGATTTTGTAGGGAAAGAGTAGAGTACGAGTACTATTTCTTTCCACCACATAAAAATGCATGAATGACCAAAGTAACGGCGATAGCGACTATCCTCGCAAACACTGGAGGTCCAAGACCATTTCAAGCAAAGACCTACGTTGCTGAATATCTGTATGAAACTTGGGACCAAAATAGTTTTTCACCCTTCCCATTTTCCTACCATAAACCATCCAACAGCGAAGTAAATCTATCCAAGTGCTGATCAACGGATATAGCACTGGGTAAAGAAAATGCTAGCTGCCTGGTAGATTCTTGCTTGAGATCAAGATGGAATTACAGAGGTTCTAGTCAACTGCAACAGCAGCAAGACTGACAGTATATGGTATGCAACATACAACTCCATAGAGTGGATTAAACTTAACCGAGTTCTAAAGTGCAATGTATGGTCTCAACAATTACGAGGTGTTTGCTTGGGACTTGTTGAGAATGACACCCTCATACTTGACCTGGAACCACTTCATGGCGTCTTCCTTGGTAACCCTGTGCTGGATGCCCACACGGGACTTGCACCTGCGCCGGCGAGCAACACGGTATCCAGCTCGCTCAAGAACAACGTAGAAGTCCATACCATAAATACCAGTTGATGGGTCATACCTGGAAAACAATAATCAAGCTATTTCCCATCACAACAGCTTATCTTCATTATCCAGTCCAAGACAGTGAAATATGGTTCCGAGAAAAGAAGTGAGATGTGAAGTAATAACAATACAAAAATGAAACTATGGTAGTTCTAGCCATCGCTTTTATACTGACCACTCACATTGCTCCACCAGATGGAGCAATATGCAAACAGTTATGTGACTGTCGCTCTACACTCCAAATTGTAGATTGCAATCAGGGCATTTAATTACCAATGACCATGCATAGTAGTGAAGAAACAAGGCTAGAATTATATAATGTTTATTGTATCTTCACAGAAAAATTAAGTACAAACCAAAAGTTAATCCTACTAGGGAAAAAAGATAACATCTTTTCTCTTCAGACTTGGCTTTAACAAGCAAAGCATTGCTTAACATATAAGAAAAAAGCTTGCCAAGTGACCAAATTTATGAACATTAACTAGGAAAAACTATTATCATCAAAAAATGCATAGAAAACAATATATGAACAAAGTTCCAATTCAACACCTCAACGAACAGTTTAAATTGATAAAACTGACACAATGCATGGCTTCAAAATACAAACATATCATGTTACTTGGAACCTGTTAATTCGACTTCAAAAACCCCTTTCACAAATTACTGTACAACAAGTGTGAAATCAGGTTGCACATACAGTTAAATTTTCTATATGAATCACTAGAAATCTAGAATATCACAATTTCTACAAGATAATCAGGCTCCATGTACAGTTAAAATTTCTTTATGAATCACTAGAATATCCACTAGCATAAATCGGCAATAGCATTCACTATACTCAATTGAACCAGACACCATAATCATGAACTTGTTGATCAATAGCATTCACTATACTCGATGGAACCAGGCTTTTAAATCCCCATCTGGATGCCTAGGCGCTGGCGGATAGCCTGGACGCCCAGGCGGACGGCTAGGCGCCAGACAGCGGTGGCGGGCAGCGCCGGCAAGAGGGCAAAGGCGGCGGGCAGAGGGGCGCGGGCAGGCAGAGGCGGACTGGTGAGCGAACGGGCGCGGTCGGGCAGGCGGGCAGTCGGGCAAACAGGTGCGGTCGGCCTGATTAAGGAGGACCGTCAGATCTCATCCGACAGCAAGCTTGTGCATAGGCGCCCGGACGCCAAGGCGTCCGACCAAGCGCCGCGGCGGCCGGCGGAAGTGGAGGCGGCAGCGGAGGACAGCTCGGGGGCTGGGGCTGAGAGGCGGGCTCAAGCTCGGGGACAGAGGAGAGCTCGGACTGAGCAACCCAAGTGCTCAACCATCACGGACCGTCGGATCTCATCCGACGGTGCACACGTTTTATGTGGGATATATAAAAGGGTCTCCTTACCCTAATACACTCATTTTCTCCCCCCCCCCCTCTCCTCTCCAAAGCAGAGGCGGCGGTGGCACCAGGCAGTGGCGTCACAAGGCGTCGGCAGCGGCGGCGCAAGGAGTCAACAGCGTGAGGAGTCGGTGGTGGCGGCGCGAGGGGTCGGCAGCGCCTTGCAGCGGCGGCAACGCCCGACCAGGCGAGGCGAGCCGCCCTGGCGTCCCCCCCCCCCCCCCGCCACCGACTAGACGCCTAGGCGTCACCTTGATAACACAGTCCAACAGTCCTGATTTCAGATCAGGCCACATATATCTAACCCACCCCTAACCCTAACTCTTTCCTCTCTCACTCCCTCTCTTCCTCCACCGGCGGCCGGCAGAGAGCGACGGCGACATTGTTGTGGCAGCAACGGCGGCAGCGGCGACCCTGCTGTGGCGGCAGCGGCGACCCTGCTGTGGCGGCAATGGCGGTGGCAGCGCAACCGCCGGCCATGGCGGCCGGGCCGGAGCACCTGGACGCCTAGGCGTCACCTAGGCGACGTCTTTTGTACGCTGGATGGAACCAGACAATATAATCATGAACTCATTGCATGTATGCAATAGATTATCCGTTTGGGAACTGTAAACAGCACATAAAAGGCAATCTTACTTGATGCCAAGATCAATGTGCTCCTGGATACCGAACCCAAAGCATCCAGTATCACTGAAGTTCCTCCTCAGCAGCTCGTACTCCTTCACCTTCAGCCCACTCTCAAGAAGCTGCATCGCCTTCTCTCCCCTTACTGTCACGTAGCATGCAATCTTCTCATTACGCCGGATACCGAAGGACCTCACAGTGTACCTTGCTGCAGGGCAACAACACCATACGTGATACGTCAACTCCACTGGAACGGCTTAATATTCCTTAAAATTCAACAAATTCTGAGGAAACTTACCCTTTGAGAAAACAGGGGACTGCCCACTCAGCTGCTCCAACACCTACGAAAACAGCGCGGGAAGTAATTAGCAATCACATTACAGTAACTACTCTAGTGTCTAGTAAACTAAATAGTTAAAAATGTCAACACAGTAATGACATTATAAGCTGCGAAGAATGCAATGGCAAATTTGATGACAGGCGAATTGAGCGCGCTTAGATCTAGAATCGCAGGCATCAATCCAGACAAAATCGGATCGAATGCATACCAACATCTCAGGAAGGAAAAAATATCTCGCTTGAAGGATTTCGTGCCCAGGGAAATGGGATGGGTGGAAAGATGATACCTTGGATGCACGGGTGAGGCGATCTCCGCTTTCGCCGACGGAGACGTTGAGCACGAGCTTCTGCACCTTAATGTCGCGCATCGGGTTCGACAGCTTCTTCTCCGACGCCTACGGAACACGAACACGTTAGCAACCACTAAGGACTCAGGGGTACCCGCTGGACAAGGTGCTAGAAACGACGAGCATTTCGCGGCGCCGGCGGAGGAGCTCACCATAACGGATCGGGCGAGCAGAGACGGCGGCAGAGAGGGAGGGGAACTGAAGGTTTTGGTGTTGGGGTGTGGCTGGCTGCGGCGGCGGAAACCCTAAAAAAGCCCTTGGCATCTTATAGACTGCGGGTGGTGACCGCGCATATCGGCGGAATGGTGCTGGAGCCGTCCGATCAGTAAATGGACGGAGTGGGTCAGCAGCTCCATGCGTACGGCTCACGGAGTGTTCCAAGTTTTCTGTCAAGCTCAGGTTTGAGTTGCTCTTCAAAACGCATGTTTTTTACTTTTCCTACGCACTATTTGAAATTCAGAAGAATAGCGTAGAGGGATCTTGAATAACTTAGAACAATTAATATCCAATTACAGAAAGTAAAGTAAAAATTTAAGCATATCGGTCGAACAAACTCGATTAAAAAAGAAAGGAGACGACTACTTAAATACCTAGCTTATCCTGGCCCGAACCCACCTGATTCTAATAGTTGTTAATGGTAAACATGGACAAATATTTTCGGCTAAAAATAAATTATGTTTTATTGGCCCAGCTCAGACCTAGATCAGCTCAGAAAATACTTGAGTTCAAGTCTTCCATACAGCACAAAGGCTCATATTTACTGCTCATTGTTCTTCTAGATGTGTTAATTGACAACGAAGCTTTATTGAATTTGTTTGGAGGATATGTTTAGACGTTCATAGTTCTAGGATAGAGTATGACGTGCATACTGTGAGGGGTCGCCCGTCCCGCCAACGACGGGACCGGCGCCGCTCACCTGGGAATCGCACTAGGTGGTGCCGTGCGATGCAGCGCCCAACAACATGCACGAAAAGAAACTTAAGAATATATGGAACCATTTTATTACTCAATATAAGCTCTTTTACAACATAATGTACACACACAGCGAAATTTAAAAACTCGACAATCTACTCACTCTGGACACTAACTACGCCGAAGAGAAGTCGTTCAGCCCGTGAACGCTTCCTACTAACTTCATCAAAGAAAAGCAGCGGCTAGGTTTCCAATGAGTTGAACGAACTGTGAGGTTTCATCGTCTCACCGAACAACCCTCTTCATAGCAGGCATCCTGCTATCTTCAAAAACAACTCAGAAGCAACCGTGAGCACTAAGGCTCATCAAGACTTAACCGTCAATCCTAAACATGTAACTCTACATGCAGGGGTAGTAAGACAATAGGAACATGAATTTGCGAAATGAAGCTTGACTAAACTTGATTCTTATATTCAGATTCTTATAGCCTTCATTTTAGTGGTCCTCACGCCTCACAATACCGGAAGTCCACAATCAAACAAGAAACGCTTATCCCGATGTTGCTAGCCTAAGGTGGAACAGAAACTTAGTTGGCACTATCTCTACTTCAGTCAAGGTTATAATACAATGTTTAAGTCATAAACAACATGTTAAGAGACTTAGTTCATCTTCTTACTACGTCACGGAGTAGTGGGCAAGTATGCTCAATCCTCTTTCGCGAGTGACGGTGATTCGAATTAATAACAATCTGGAATACACGATACATACACCCGCCTCGAAAGACTCTCTCAAGAGCTCTTTCTTACGTTATATACAACAACCTTTCACACGACACCCCAACATAGAAAAACGTTTCGCGCCGAGCAGGATGGTCCTCTACGTGGACACGTTGAAGTTGTCCGCTAAAGGATTTACACCTCCCGCCTTCTCAACGCCATTCAAGGATGAGTTTCTATATCACGGTCCATCGAGTTACATCGGTTTCGTGGGTCCCATACCCCACTATATATCTGGTACAGCTCAATCTTGTCCAGCAGGGCCGCATACGCGCGGTCCTTAACCGATACGGACAGGGCTACAACCAACCTCCACATTTGCCTTACCATCTCGGCCCAGGCCCAATGTGATCTCAAGCATTGTCACACCCATTGCGGTTCGAGACCAACCTTGAGTGCTCCATCCTACAGGAACATCCATGTCCCCATCTCATTTTCATGAGGGTGCTCTTATCATCAACCTCTCGCGAGTAACTTCATTACTCGACCTTTCTCGCGAGTAGCTTTTTACTACTCGACTTCTACCGAGCTAGATACAACATTAGCCTAGCATCTACGACGAGACAAAGTCTACACTAAACCTTCTACTCAGGGATGTAATAGCCACGCAAGTGGGTTTCAAACATCCTAGACATAATGCACAATATCAAGTTTAATAAACATGAGGTGAAGTAAAACAAAATTTAAAACGGTAATTATATGCAAACCGGGGCTTGCCTTGCTCAACGGTTTGTTAGAAGCTAGGAGTTAGTCTTCCTCCGTAGAATCCGCCAAACTCGTCACGTGTGACGCCCGATCCTGTGAAAACGAAACCCAGCTAATGCATATGTGTGCCCAGAATGTTCATCACACATATACATGTAATCCACAAACTGAATTCAGAATATAACCACAAATAAATAGCGTTTAAGTATTTTATTACAATGACTCATGAATCTCTAACTTATTTTAGCAGCGGAAGTCTCTTAAACAATAGCGGAAGCAAAACTAAACAGTAGCGGCTCCATCTTCAACTCCACAGGCAAGTTGACGGTAGTTCGCACGCCTTAGTACTCCACATGATCCTCGAAGTACTCTTCTCCTGTTGCTGATGTTTGTATGATAATGCAAGGGTGAGTACATGTCGTACTCAGCAAGTGGGGGAAAAGTATGACATGTAGCATACAGCAAGGTAGGGAATAAAAAAGGCTCATTGTAGAAAGTAAAGTTTATTTCACAAACATGATAAAAACAACAACTATTTTTAAGTGAATTTAATCCCAACACATATTTAAGCAACATACCTTCTTCATAATTCACCACTTTTCATGTCTCAACCAACCATTAATCTTTCCCAACTTTATCTCATGCTCATAATAACCATCTTATGTTCATATCCATCTCATAAATCATATAACCAAAAACCAAACTCATTGTCATGACTCAACAGTCTTGAAACCAATCCCAATAACCATACCATAACCATAACCAAATAACCATCCCAAGTTTCCATCCCAAATTTCCCTCTAATCATGTGAGTTGGCCAGACGCTTGTGACCATAAGCACGACTATCATGATAGTTTTACACTCTTAAGAGGTGGCACCACTTTACCCACAAGTTTATGATTTCGTCACCCGTCGGCGATTGCAAAACCTCCATTATACCAGTACACAACCATCGGTGTATGGCCAAGAGATCACAAAATAGCCTTTACAAAGGGTCTACTAGATGTATGGACTCACTAAGGTTTCACCAGCAGGCTCGAATCACCATTCTCCCACCTACGAGCCCCCTCTTGTGCCATGCAGTTCCCAAGGCAGTCCTCTTTCGACTCTCATTCCCCGCGCCTTCCACGGTCCATAACAATCTAGCAACTTACCTAATTAGTCAGCTAAGCCGCACTCATATTTGGCCTTGTGGTGGCACTGTTTTCCTGGCATGTGCTGGCATGAACCGGTCCTTAGATCTACGACAAGTAAACCACCATCTCATTCCACCACATCCACGGACCAAGCTTGCCTAGATCTCCCCCGATTCTATGCTCATTATTATCATCAAGTTTTCGTCATCATTATTCATATGAGTGCAGTACTTAGACGTGTTCTACTTCGCCTTCCCGTATCCCGTAGCTTAAGCGAAGCAAAAAGGAAAAACGACCATACCCGACTCATCAACTTCCCCGGTGACAAGGGTGGTTAACAAAACTAGTAAACTCCTATAAAAGGGTGTCCCATCAAGTTGGCTCAATCATACATGTTTTCGCAAACAAAACAGTTTCAAAACATGTGATCAATATGGTCAAGGGGCACTTGCCTTGCTCCTATGGCTCTTGTTGCTCACGTGTCTCGAAGTCTCGGTGCTATAGTTCTTCGTAGATGGCTCCCTGAGCTTGTACTTCTACTCACGATCACACACATACATGATTTACAGCAATCAATCATCATGCACAAACTCTACTCAAGATGCAATGGTGCAAATCCTATGATGTTGTTTTATTAGACCAGTTTGTACGTGTTCTTGCATATTTTACTGGGCTTGCATGGGGTTTTGTGGTGAACAAGGGTGTAAGGATCAAGTGTGGACGTGGTGATGATCTTGACTCAAGATCTAGATCAATTCCACTGTTAAAAACCGATCAACACGTGATTTGTCCACACGAAACAGCTTCTGTTCGAAGGGAATGAAGAAAATAGATGCGAAGAAACCGCGACGAGGTCATAAGATGGGTACGAAGACCTACGTCACTTCTCTTTGGTGGCGGGGCCTTCCTCCTAGCAATGGCAACAGCGACGGCGAGGCGTGACGGCGCTCGTAGGCGGGCTCACCGGCGACTGAACTCCGGCAGGGGGTTCAACTCGACGAGTTGGGGGCTAGGGCCTCCAAGTCGTCGACTCGGGAGGTGGAAAATAGGTACGTGGTTGCGGCCAGGGGTTTTTGGGTTCTATTTATAAAAGGAAAAGAAGAGTCCTACTCCTATTGGATTTCAAATAAGAGTCCTATTCAATTTGTTTTGGATCTTAACAACTTATCTTCAATTGATTTGGGTGCGGTATCAACGTGGCAAAAATCGTATCGGTTTCCTCAGTACCGGGTACTCGCGCTCATGGGAAAAACCGCTTAAGGATCTCGTCCTTCCGCAGGGATGAGCTCCGGTGGATCCACGCGTCCAGCGGGCGTCGGGCCTCCCTTTTCCTCAGGGGCGGGCTCTGGGTGCGCCACATGTCTGGCAGGCGGGACCTTCCTCTCCCTCTGAGGCGAGCTCCGCGTGCGCCACGTGTCTGGTGGACTGGACCTCCCCTCTCCTCAAAGGCGAGCTCTGCGTGTGCCACGTGTCAGTGCCGGACCTCACCTCTCCTCAGAGGCGAGCTCCGAGAGTGCCACGTGTCAGTGTCGGACCTCCCCTTTCCTCAGAGGCGAGCTCCGAGAGTGGCACGTATCCAGTAGCGTCGGACTTCCTTTCTCCTCAGAGACGAGCTCCGAGGTCATCACGTATCCAACAACATTGGACCTCTCTTCTCGGAGGTGAGCTCCGAGGTCGACACGTGTCCCGTAGTGTCGGACCTCCCTTCTCCTTGGAGGTATGCTCCGAAGACGACACGCGTCCAGCGATGTCGGACCTCTCGGAGGTGGGCTCCGAGGGTGTGACACCCTCACCTCGGGTGTCAGCATATGTTCATGTTCTACGAAGAGGAAACATTCTAACGAAAAATAGGAACAGAGAGAATTATCAAAAGAATAGCCAATAAAGCCCTCCTAGAGCGCCGAAGACAACTTCCGCGGCCAGCAGGCCACGCGGCATGTTCAGAGCTCGTTCCCGAGAAGTTGGGAGAATTCCGCCGCTAAATTGTCTATGTGGCAGGCTCGGGGGTCACCTCCGCAATTGAAAAGGGGTCCGACCCTGTGGGACACGTGTTGCACACGGAGCTAGCCTCTGCGGAAGAAGCAAAGGCATTTCCGCAAGACACGTGTCATCCTCGGAGCTAGTCCTCGCGAAAATCAGAGGACCAGTCGCGCGGGGTACGTGTCGATCTCGGAGCCCGTCTCAGGGAAGTCCAGATCTATCGAACACGTGTCGCCACCGGAGCTTATCTTCGGGAGGTCTGTCGTTGCTGGACACGTGTTGACCTTGGGGCATGTTCCTGAGGAAGGAAGAGAGGGAAGATCGGCGCCAACACGTGGCGTGCGCGGAGCTCACCTCCAAAGAAGGGGGAAATCTCGCTCGTGACACGCGGCACAACCGGAGCTCGTCTCTGCGGACGAGGAGATACCAGGCCCTGGAGGACACGTGGAGCTTCCGGAGCTCATCATCAAGGAGGTAACGAGTTCTAGAGCAGGTTTTTACGCGTAAAGATACCGGTACACAACAGAAACCGACCTAAATTCCACGATGTTACTAAAGATAAGACGTTAGGATCCAACAAAGATCTGAATAAGACTCTTATTCGGGATACAATCAGATTAGGACTCTTCTCTTACCGATTATAAATAGAATCCAAAACCTCTGGCCGAAACCACAAACTTCTCTTTCGACTCCTGAGCCGACGATTTAGAGCCCTAGCCCTAACTCACCGAGCAAACCATCGCTGGAGCACAACAAGGGAGATCATCGGAGAAGAACCAAGCAGGTCTGAGGAGGACCTCGAAGTCAAGAAGAGCGTGAGGTAGGACTCCAATACCACCTTACGACATCATTGTGTTCATCTATTTGCATCTGTTCTTCAATTCCTTTCGAACAGAAGCCTTCTCATGGGCGGATCACTCGATGATCAGTTTGATCTAAAGACGAGATCATCGCCACGTCCACCTTTGATCCGAACACCCCTGTCCATACAAGGCCATGCAAGAACACGTACAGATCGATCTAATAAAACTAATCATGAGATAGCATGCATATGCATCATCGCATCTAGTTTAAGGTTTGTGCATAAATATTGATTGCTGTGAATCCTGTATGCATGTGATCCTACCTAGCAGGACAAGCTCAGGGAGCTGTCTACGACGAACTGCAGCAACCAGGTTTTGAGATCCAAGAACAACCGGAACCGCAAGAACATGGCAAGTGCTCCTTGACCATATTGATCCTCTGTTTTGGAAAACTATTTTGTTTTGCGAAAAGGTGTGTGTGCTGAGTCAAACATGATGGGAAACCCTTTTTGTAGGAGTTTACTAGTTTTGGTTAAACCACCCTTGTCGCCAGGGAAGTTTATGAGTCGGGTATGGTTTTTGCTTTATGCTTCGCTGAGTCCATGGGATTGGGAAGCGAGATAGATGTGTCTAGCTAACTGCACTAGTACTGATAATAAGTAACTGATGAGGTTAATGAATATGGATCGGAGGGAGATCTAGGCAAGCCTGGGTTTGTGAATGAGGTAGCATGAGATGGTGGTTTTACTTGCCGTAGATCTAAGGACCGGTTCATGCATGCACATGCTAGGATAATAGTGCCACCACAAGGCCAAGTATGGGTGCGGCTTAGCTGAGTAATTAGGTAAGTTGCTAGAGTGTTATGGACTGTGGAAGGCGCAGGGAATGGGAGTCGAGTAAGGACTGCCCTGGGAACTGCATGGCACAAGAGGGGGCCCGTGGGTGGGAGAATTGGAGATTCTAGCCTGCCGGTGAAACCTTAGTGAGTCCATACATCTAGTAACCCCTTTGTAAAGGCTATTTTGTGATCTCTTGACCATACACCGATGGTTGTGTACTGGTATAATGGAGGTTCTGCAGTCGCCGACGGGTGACAAAATCACAAACTTGTGGGTAAAGAGGTGCACACTCTGCAGAGTCTAAAACTATCATGATAGCCGAGCTTACGGTCACGAGCACCTGGCTAAACTGCCATGATTAGTTGGGATGGTTATTGGGAAGGTTCTTGGTTATGGTTAATGAGTTTGTTATGGTTTGGTTGTTGGGACTGTGGAGTCCGGGTGATAAGATGGTTGCATGACTGTTGAGTCATGGCAGCGAAACTGATCTCGGTGTGAGACAAAGTTGTTTATGAGATAAGATGGTAGCGAATACGTGAAGGTATTCGTGAGATGGTAGCGAATACGAGGAGGTATTCGTGAGTAAGAACGAGGTTGGAACATGGAAAGCGATGGAGGTATGTTGGTAATTTAATACATGCTGGGATTGCATTCATCTAAAGTTAAGTTGATGTTTTATCATGGTTTTATAGATTTGCTTTTCTGCAAATAAGCCTTTTATATCTACCTTGTTTATGAGCTGCATATCATGTGTTTTCCCGCACTTGCTGAGTACATCATTGTACTCAAACTTGCATTATTATTTCCATCATCAGCAGCAGGAGAAGCCTACTATGAAGACCGAGTGGGGCATTACGGCGTGTGATCTGTTCTCAACCTTTCCTGTGGAGGGAGTAGAGATGGAGCCACTTCTGCTTAGTTTTGCTTCCGCAATAAAGTAGAGATTTCCGCTGCATAGAAATAAGACTTCCGCTGTAAGCATGAGTCCAAGACTCATGAGACGTTGTAATAAACTCTGTTATTCGTGGTTATATATATATCTGAATTCAGTTTGTGGAACGTATGTGTATGTGTGATGAACATCCTGGGCACACATATGCATTAGTTCTCGGTTCTGTGGTTTTCCCACAGAATTGAGGGCGTCACAGACTGGTATCAGAGCCACGGGTTGACAGTAGGTTACACGCCTAGATAGAGAGCCTTAGATAGATAATAGAGCTAGGGGTTAACCCCAAGAAGGAGTTACAGGCGCCCTAGGGTGAATAGCTTAGATTGGCCTTTATAAACCACCTTGACATAGGAAGCCCTCCTTGAATAGGAGTTGTATGGGCCCTTGTGATGATTATTTGTGAATATGTGTTTAGTATGAAGTTGTGGGACGTCTCGAAAACGTTGTCCATATCTATACGTAAGAAGAAAGAGGTGTGAAATGCTCCGGCACTTGATCACATCCTCATAACGACTAATATATATAGTCCAACTCACCTTGATGCATATAGTTGAAGGGACCCACCTAACCTTCTAACCTTCTATTCTATTTTGATCTCTCTCACAGATGGTGAGGGGAAATGCCAGCCGAAGGAACGTCCAGGAAAATGACCATGAGGAAATTCCTGCTAACTCCGGAGCTGGTGAAAACCATCTGGAAAGGTTGATGGCCATGCAAAACCAGCTTATGCAAACCATGATCCAAACTTTGGGTCAGTTGCAGGCCAACCAAAACCCCGTTCCGGCACCACCGCCACCACCACCGCCGGCTCATAACAGGTTGGGAGAGTTCATGAGGACTCGACCACCCACCTTTGCTCAAACTAGCGACCCCATGGAGGCCGATGATTGGTTGAAATCCATGGAGAAGAAGCTCGCCATTGTTCAGTGCAACGACCGAGAGAAGGTTCTCTTTGCGTCGCACCAACTTATGGGAGCTGCCGCTGACTGGTGGGATGCCTTGAGCAACGCCCATGCCAACCCGGAGACAATCACTTGGACTGAGTTCAAGGAAAGTTTCCGCACCCACTACATCCCTGTTGGTGTAATGATGCTCAAGAGGCAGGAGTTTGAAGGTCTCCACCAAGGACAGAAAAGTGTGAATGAATATCTTAACAAGTTCATACAACTGTCCCGGTATGCCCCCGAAGATGTCAACTCAGATCAGAGGAAGCAGTACCTGTTCATGAGAGGGTTGAACAATGAGATCCAAGTTCAGCTCCTCAACAATGACTACGTAAGCTTCTAGAAGCTAGTTGATAAGGCTATTGTGGTGGAAAACAAGATCCGAGAGATCGAGCGAGAGTGCAAAAGGAAGATGACCAGCCCCAAGGGAGCAACATACGACCTAGGTACATGCCTCCTGCACCGTAGTGTGGATCGACCACTCCCACGTACCGCCCTGGTCAGCCACCACAGCAACGGTTCGTTGCACCGGCACCTCGTGTGCCCATGCCTCCAGCGCCCCGACCTAACAATGGCGCTCCTGTTCAAAACCCCCGCCCCAACGTAGCTGCTGCCATAGGCAATAGGGCATGCTTTGCATGCGGTGAAGTAGGCCACTTCGCTAACCAGTGCCCGAAGAGAGGCCCTGGACAGCAAGGTAACGTGCCCAAGCAGAACCAGCGACCAAACGGAGGGGACAACCAAGGGAACCGTGGACCGCAGAACTATGCTCGTGGCCACGTTAACCATGTCACTGCTGAGGAAGCACAACAGACTGAGGACGTCGCCATTGGTATGTTCCTTGCCAACTCCAACCCAGCCTCCATTTTATTTGACTCCGGAGCATCGCATTCCTTCATATCATCCAAATATGTTGCCAAACATCATCTACCCGTATCCCAGTTAGAATGTGCTATGTTAGTTAATTCTCCCGGAGGAGAAATGAGGACTAATATAGTATGTCCTAGAGTAAGCCTTAAAATAAGGGGGGTAGACTTCCTTGCCAATCTTATTGTCTTGGACTCCCACGGGATTGACATCATACTCGGAATGGATTGGTTAAGCAAGCACAATGGAGTAATCCAATGTGCTGAAAGGAGCGTGCAGTTGACAAACGAACACGGTATTCGTGTCGAGTTTGAGTCAGCCCAGCAAACAACCGAACGGGCAAATTTGAACCACGTCGAAGGAACAACATTGGACAACATTCCAGTGGTTCAGGAATTTTCGGACGTGTTCCCGAAAGAGCTTCCAGGAATGCCACCTGATCGGGACATCGAGTTTGCCATAGATTTGGTACCCGGAACTGCACCTATAGCTAAGAGACCATATAGGATGCCCGTCAACGAGCTAGTTGAACTCAAGAAGCAAATTCAAGAGCAGTTGGAGAAGGGTTTTATCCGTCCAAGCTCGTCACCATGGGGAGCTCCGTTTCTCTTCGTGGACAAGAAGGACGGAACCCAAAGAATGTGCGTGGACTACAGGTCTCTCAACGAGGTGACAATCAAGAATAAATACCCTCTGCCCCGTATAGAGGACCTGTTCGATCAAATGAAAGGAGCCCAAGTATTCTCCAAGATTGATCTTCGGTCGGGATATTTCCAGCTGAAGATTAAGCCCTCCGATATACCTAAGACAGCCTTTCGGACACGGTATGGTTCATATAAATATACAGTTATGTATTTTGGATTGACGAATGCACCCGCATACTTCATGTACCTTATGAACAAGGTTTTCATGGAGTACCTGGACAAGTTCGTCGTGGTTTTCATCGACGACATTATGGTGTATTCAAAAAGTAAGGAGGAGCATGAAGAACATCTGAGATTGACCTTGCAGAAGTTGCGCGAGCATCAGTTGTATGCCAAGCTCAACAAGTGTCAATTTTGGCTAAAGGAAATATCTTTCCTAGGCCACATCATCTCCAAGGAAGGGGTATCGTTTGATCCTGGAAAGGTGAGAGATGTTCTGAAGTGGGACCAACCGAAGAGCGTGAGGGATATTCAAAGTTTCCTTGGGATGGCAGGATACTATCGGCGCTTCATTAAAGACTTCTCTAAGATAGCAAAACCTATGACGGAGTTGTTAATGAAGGGAAAAGTCTTTCAATGGACACACGCCTGCCAAGAAAGTTTTGAGGAACTCAAGAAAAGGCTAACCACAGCACCGGTTCTGGTATTGCCAGACGTAAGCAAGAACTTTGACATATATTGTGACGCATCCAGACAAGGGCTCGGGTGTGTACTCATGCAGAAAGGACAAGTGGTAGACTATGCCTCACGACAATTAAAGAAACATGAGCTTAACTATCCTACGCACGACTTGGAGCTAGCAGCAGTGCTGCATGCATTAAAGATTTGGAGACATTATATCCTTGGACATCGATGTGAGATCTATACGGATCATAAAAGCCTCAAGTACATATTTACACAAACGGAGTTGAATTTGAGGCAACGTCGATGGTTAGAACTCATCAAGGATTATGATGTGGGAATCAACTACCACCCCGGGAAGGCCAATGTAGTAGCGGACGCATTGAGCAGAAAGGGAGCATGTCACCAACTCACAGTTCAGGAGCTACCACCCGAACTACAGAAGGAGTTCGAACGGTTACACCTTGGATTCTTGAATAACATGGAGATAATAGAGATCCACTCCCCATTGGAGCAAGAAATAAGAGAGGGCCAAGCAACGGACCAGGGGATCAAGGAGATCAAGGAAAGAATCCGACGAGGGATAGAGAAGGATTTCAAGGAGGATAAAAAGGGTACGCTTTGGCTAGGAAAAAGGATCTGTGTGCCAAACATAAGACATCTCCGCGACATGATATTGAAGGAGGCACATGATTCACCCTATTCCATACATCCAGAGAGCACCAAAATGTACAAGGATCTGAAAACTTGTTTTTGGTGGGATGGTATGAAGAGGGATATAGCCGAATACGTTGCCATATGCGACACATGCCAACGGGTAAAGGCCGAACATCAAAAACCTGCTGGGTTGTTGCAACCTTTGAAGATACCCAAATGGAAATGGGAGGACATCAGTATGGACTTCATCGTCGGATTACCACGTACTCAGTCGGGATGTGACTCCATCTGGGTCATTGTGGACCGATTGACAAAAACTGCCCATTTTCTTCCGGTAAAGACCAATTATAACGTTGCACAATTGGCAGAGTTGTACATGGAGCAGATCGTGTGCCGTCACGGAGTCCCAAAGAGGATAGTCTCAGATCGAGGTTCTCAGTTTACCTCTAGATTCTGGAGGAGGCTGCAGAAAGCCATGGGGACACGACTGGATTTTAGCTCCGCCTACCACTCACAAACAGATGGACAAACCAAAAGGATGAACCAAATTTTGGAGGACATGTTGAGAGCTTGCGCCTTGAAACGTGGACGTAGTTGGGATAGGAGTTTACCGTATGCCGAGTTCTCCTATAACAACAGCTATCAAGCTAGCTTAAAGATGTCACCTTTCAAAGCCTTATATGGTAGACGGTGTAGAACGCCACTATTCTGGAACGAAATTGGAGAGAACCAGGTGTTTGGACCCGAAGTACTACAAGAAGCCGAAAAGCAGGTCCAAACGATACGGGAGAACTTAAAGGCTGCCCAGTCACGACAGAAAGGCTATGCGGACAATAGGCGTAGGAAGTTGACCTTTGAAGTGGGAGACTTCGTATACCTTAAAGTATCGCCTATCCGAGGCCAACGACGCTTCAACGTCAGAGGCAAGCTAGCACCTCGCTACATCAGACCATTTAAGATTTTGGACAAGCGAGGAGAAGTAGCCTACCAACTAGAGCTTCCAAATCACCTCTCCCACGTACATGACGTGTTTCATGTATCCCAGCTCAAGAAGTGTTTGAGAGTGCCAGAGGAACAAGTGTCAATGGAGGAACTTGAACTTCAAGAGGACCTGACTTACGCAGAACACCCTGTCCGAATCTTGGACGTAAAGGAAAGGGTCACCCGAAACAAAGTGATTCGATGGTGCAAGGTACAATGGAGCCATCACACCGAAGCTGAGGCCACATGGGAGCGTGAAGAGGATATCAAGGCAGAATTTCCCCATCTATTTCCTACTAACGAATCTCGAGGGCGAGATTCAATCTAAGGGGGGTAGATTTGTGACACCCTCGCCTCGGGTGTCAGCATATGTTCATGTTCTATGAAGAGGAAACATTCTAACGAAAAATAGGAACAAAGAGAATTATCAAAAGAATAGCCAATAAAGCCCTCCTAGAGCGCCGAAGACAACTTCCGCGGCCAGCAGGCCACGCGGCGTGTTCAGAGCTCGTTCCCGAGAAGTTGGGAGAATTCCGCCGCTAAATTGTCTACGTGGTAGGCTCGGGGGTCACCTCCGCAATTGAAAAGGGGTCCGACCCTGTGGGACACGTGTTGCACACGGAGCTAGCCTCTGCGGAAGAAGCAAAGGCATTTCCGCAAGACACGTGTCATCCTCGGAGCTAGTCCTCGCGAAAATCAGAGGACCAGTCGCGCGGGGTACGTGTCGATCTCGGAGCCCGTCTCAGGGAAGTCCGGATCTATCGAACACGTGTCGCCACCGGAGCTTATCTTCAGGAGGTCTGTCGTTGCTGGACACGTGTCGACCTCGGGGCATGTTCCTACGGAAGGAAGAGAGGGAAGATCGGCGCCAACACGTGGCGTGCGCGGAGCTCACCTCCAAAGAAGGGGGAAATCTCGCTCGTGGCACGCGGCACAACCGGAGCTCGTCTCTGCGGACGAGGAGATACCAGGCCCCGGAGGACACGTGGAGCTTCCGGAGCTCATCATCATGGAGGTAACGAGTTCTGGAGCAGGTTTCTACGCGTAAAGATACCGGTACACAACAGAAACCGACCTAAATTCCACGATGTTACTAAAGATAAGACGTTAGGATCCAACAAAGATCTAAATAAGACTCTTATTCGGGATACAATCAGATTAGGACTCTTCTCTTCCCGATTATAAATAGAATCCAAAACCTCTGGCCGAAACCACAAACTTCTCTTTCGACTCCTGAGCCGACGATTTAGAGCCCTAGCCCTAACTCGCCGAGCAAACCATCGCTGGAGCACAACAAGGGAAATCATCGGAGAAGAACCAAGCAGGTCTGAGGAGGACCAAGAAGTCAAGAAGAGCGTGAAGTAAGACTCCAATACCACCTTACGACATCATTGTGTTCATCTCTTTGCATCTGTTCTTCAATTACTTTCGAACAGAAGCCTTCTCATGGGCGGATCACTCGATGATCAGTTTGATCTAAAGACGAGATCATCGCCACATCCACCTTTGATCCGAACACCCCTGTCCATACAAGGCCATGCAAGAACACGTACAGATCGATCTAATAAAACTAATCATGAGATAGCATGCATATGCATCATCGCATCTAGTTTAAGGTTTGTGCATAAATATTGATTGCTGTGAATCCTGTATGCACGTGATCCTACCTAGCAGGACAAGCTCAGGGAGCTGTCTACGATGAACTGCAGCAACCAGGTTTTGAGATCCAAGAACAACCGGAACCGCAAGAACAAGGCAAGTGCTCCTTGACCATATTGATCCTATGCTTTGGAAAACTATTTTGTTTTGCGAAAAGGTGTGTGTGCTGAGTCAAACATGATGGGAAACCCTTTTTGTAGGAGTTTACTAGTTTTGGTTAAACCACCCTTGTCGCCAGGGAAGTTTATGAGTCGGGTATGGTTTTTGCTTTATGCTTCGCTGAGTCCATGGGATTGGGAAGCGAGATAGATGTGTCTAGCTAACTGCACTCGTACTGATAATAAGTAACTGATGAGGTTAATGAATATGGATCGGAGGGAGATCTAGGCAAGCCTGGGTTTGTGAATGAGGTAGCATGAGATGGTGGTTTTACTTGCCATAGATCTAAGGACCGGTTCATGCATGCACATGCCAGGATAACAGTGCCACCACAAGGCCAAGTATGGGTGCGGCTTAGCTGAGTAATTAGGTAAGTTGCTAGAGTGTTATGGACTGTGGAAGGCGCGGGGAATGGGAGTCGAGTAAGGACTGCCCTGGGAACTGCATGGCACAAGAGGGGGCCCGTGGGTGGGAGAATTGGAGATTCTAGCCTGCCGGTGAAACCTTAGTGAGTCCATACATCTAGTAACCCCTTTGTAAAGGCTATTTTGTGATCTCTTGACCATACACCGATGGTTGTGTACTGGTATAATGGAGGTTCTGCAGTCGCCGACGGGTGACGAAATCACAAACTTGTGGGTGAAGAGGTGCACACTCTGCAGAGTCTAAAACTATCATGATAGCCGAGCTTACGGTCATGAGCACCTGGCTAAACTGCCATGATTAGTTGGGATGGTTATTGGGAAGGTTCTTGGTTATGGTTAATGAGTTTGTTATGGTTTGGTTGTTGGGACTGTGGAGTCCAGGTGATAAGATGGTTGCATGACTGTTGAGTCATGGCAGCGAAACTGATCTCGGTGTGAGACAAAGTTGTTTATGAGATAAGATGGTAGCGAATACGTGAAGGTATTCGTGAGATGGTAGCAAATACGAAGAGGTATTCGTGAGTAAGAATGAGGTTGGAACATGGAAAGCGATGGAGGTATGTTGGTAATTTAATACATGCTGAGATTGCATTCATCTAAAGTTAAGTTGCTGTTTTATCATGGTTTTATAGATCTGCTTTTCTGCAAATAAGCCTTTTATACCTACCTTGTTTATGAGCTGCATATCATGTGTTTTCCCGCACTTGCTGAGTACATCATTGTACTCAAACTTGCAGTATTATTTTTATCATCAGCAGCAGGAGAAGCCTACTATGAAGACCGAGTGGGGCATTACGGCGTGTGATCTGTTCTCAACCTTGCCTGTGGAGGGAGTAGAGATGGAGCCACTTCTGCTTAGTTTTGCTTCCGCAATAAAGTAGAGATTTCCGCTGCATAGAAATAAGACTTCCGCTGTAAGCATGAGTCCAAGACTCGTGAGACGTTGTAATAAACTCTATTATTCGTGGTTATATATATCTGAATTCAGTTTGTGGAACGTATGTGTATGTGTGATGAACATCCTGGGCACACATATGCATTGGTTCTCGGTTCTGTGGTTTTCCCACAGAATTGAGGGCGTCACAAAGGGTGACACGTGTCCCGCGGTGCCGAACCTCATCCCTTCCGCAGGGGTGAGCTCCGCGGGCGCCATGTGTCCCATGGTGCCGGACCTCGCTCCCTCCGTAGGGGCGAGCTCCAAAGGCAACACGCGTCCGTCGGGGCCGGACCTCGCCCCTTTCGCAGAGGCGAGCTCCGAGCCTGCCATGTGGCCAGCAGTGCCAGACCTCACCCCCTCCGCAGGGATGAGCTCCGAAGGCGCCACGTGGCCAGCAGGCCGCGGGAAGTGTCGACAGCGCTCCTCGGCGAATTGGAATTGGCTCTTTTCAGCTATCTTTCTCCCATTTTTATGATTCTTTCCCATTTCTATTTCTTTTATAATGTTTTTCTATATGCAATGCATGAATATGAAATTGAGGGTGTTACATCACGAGATGGAGATCTTCGCTGCGGAGTTGAGTCCTTATCGAGCGCCGACGTCACGTGAGCTATTAAGATGGTTTATGCACATGTATTCAAAAGCAATTTAGAAAATGCTTTAGAGTGGTTGCACAAGTTAACTATGACTAAACAGGGATAACAACAACAAGGTTTCTGTTGTTGGATCTATAATCTTAGAGATGATGAAAGCTAGGTGAAAAGGGAGAAAAATAAATCACCATGTGATTACATCCTCATCTGAATACTTAAACCTAAATGATGGTAGCTCAAGTTCCAGAGGTCCAATGAAGCTGAAAATTTAACCACAACTTATATGGAAGGTATTTAGGCAGTGTGCAAAAATTGAGCTCATGAAATGGCTCAAGGTAATCACAATAATTCCTTATGTGATTTTTACTAATCTGCCTTTACCCCCTAGATATTAGACTTTCCTATGCTGCAAAGTAGACTTTTTATGAATTACAAAATGTCCTGGGTCCATAGGAATTGGTTTTACCATTATTGGAATTTTTTACATGTAGATATGGATCTTACAAACTTGGATAAAAGTCTAAAAATGTCTCTGTTCATTTTTCCCATTTTTCAGAGACATAGAGGATTGACACCATATTTGGACAAGCAAATGAGGTCCAATACCTCTGAAATTTTTACGGGAGTTCAAGGATTTTTGGAAGAATGTCCTGTCCAAATTTGGGAAGTTTTCAATAAACAGAACTCCTGTAATAATTCCTACAATATTTTTAAAATGAATTAATGAGCCAAATCCAGGGATTTACATAACCATTGGGATGCACCCCTGGATAGTACTCTCTTAGAGGTTGTTTGACAATTTTTGGACACTCCTACACAAAGTTATGGCTTTTCAAAGTTTGAACTAAAATGAGAAAAAAAACTGGAAATGTTTAAACTCTGCCACGGGCCCCACACGTCAGCACTCTCTTCAACCTCGCGCCAAACAGAGGACCCGGTGGCGCCCTCCGGTGAGGGTCACCAGAGCGGCCTTCTCGGCCACCTCCTGACCCCTTGCTCGCCCCTCCCCCATATTCAGGCACGTTGAACACATCTAGAGGGTCGTCGGTGGCCGAAACTCGCCGGAAAACCTTGCGCACCGGCAACATCGAGAATTAGGGCTTCGACGAGGTTGGGATCCTTCATTTATTCACCAAATGATTGCCTCTCGGGCTCTAGAGCACCAGGGGAAGGTGTAGATGCTAGAAATGGCAACCAAATCCGTCGGAGAGCACTCTAACCACGTCAGCACCGTGCGGCCGACTTGGTCCAAAAGTTTTCCCACAGCAAGAACGTGGAATTCTCGCTCTATACCCTTAATTTCTCAACCTAGAATTGATGGAGGAGGTGCTCTAGCTAGTGAGGAACTTGTGTGTGAAGTTTGAATTACTAGAAACAAGAATTGAACGTGAATTTCCCAAATCCTTACCTCGGGGTCGGTTTGCGCCGCACGTGAGAAATTCTCAAAATTCTCCTCTGAGAAGTCACGGCTTGGACTGAGCTTTGGGGGTGAGCAACTAGGGTCGTAGGTGCACTGATGGGTTGGATCGCTTCAGCGTGATCTCTCTTGGTTTGGGCTGTCCACGGTAACCGAACGTGAAAACCTTCGGTGTTCAACACGGGTGCAGCTACAACTCCGAAATTCCAAGTGCAACATGCACAGAACCGCGGTGTGGAGAGGGTAGATGGCTAGAGCACGCGTGTGCGATGCTTTTTCGTGTGGCAAGCGTGAGCAGCGGAGGCTCAGTGGCGTTGTGCGGTGGGAAGAACAGAGCGCGGGCGTCGGCGTCGGTGTTCTCGGGAGAAAGCAGAGCATGTGCACGAGCGAGAGAGCAATTTGCTTTGGTGCACTAGCTGCGTGAAGATCAGGCCGAGCTCACGAGTGGAAACAGGAGCTGGCACCTGAGGCATCGTCGGGGGCTGGGTTGCCGAGAGTTGGTGCGCGCTGAGGAGCTGAGCACGTCTGTTCACTGCACCGAGTCACTGACTGGTGGGGTCCACAGTCCCTAAAACCTTCTCCCCCTTGTGCTTTAAATTTCTTGCACCGCCTTTGTCCGAATTCAACCAAAATTGGACGGTAGACCAAACATGATGTGGGGAATTTGAATCCAAACTCAGATTTCAAAATTGAGCATGTTTGGTTCAGTTTTCAAATTCAAATTTGAATTTGAACTCTCCCTCCTTTATTCATCGGAACAAATAGTATATGAACCCTAAAATTCTCCAAATTTGAAACTTAAGCTCTCGAATACATGAGAAATGCAACGGTGAATTCATTTGTATGCATTTGGGCAATATGAATATGAATCCTTTCAAAAGAATCCAAATTGTGTTTAAATTCCCTCCACTCAACTCATAGAGGAGGTGCACATGAGTTAGAGTTTTTGGGAGTGGAATTCTTTCCCCTAGGTTAACATGTGTTGAGCATGGGCTCGAGAAAATTTTGAACTCCCTCACATGTCCATTTGTATGTTCGTCATTTTATGTGACACGAATATAGTCTTTCTTCGCCTTAACTTTATCTCATAAGTTGAAATCAAACTTTAGAAAAGTCAGGGTTGTTACATTCCTCCCCCTTAAAAGAATCGCGTCCCGAGATTATAAAAAGAAAGGAGAATGACTACTGGACATATGGTACAAACAAGTTGGGAAAATTTAACGAAGAAAATCCTCGCTTTCCCACGTGGCTTCATCAGCGGTGTGGTTACTCCACAAGACTTTGTAAAATCGCAATGTCCGATTTCTTGTGGCGCGAGTCTTCTCGTTGATAATCTCGATCGGATGCTCAGAATAAGTGAGATCCGGTTGAAGATCCTCAATATTCTCCATATGAACTGCGGTTGGGTACTTAAGACATTTCCGCAGCTGAGAGACGTGGAAAATATTGTGAATACTCGAAAGTGACGCCGGTAACTACAGGCGATAGGCCACGGGTCCGCATATCTCAGTGACAGCAAATGGACCGATGAATCGTGGAGCAAGCTTTCCCTTCACTCCAAATCAATGAATCCCTTTCATCGAAGCGACACGAAGATAAACGTGGTCCCTGATGTCAAAGTGAAGAGGTCGACATCGTTTGTCTGCATAGCTCTTCTGCCGAGATTGAGCAGCCTTTAAGTTGGCTTGAATCACTCGCACTCGTTCCTCGGCTTCATTCACTAGGTCAATCCCGTAGACCACTCTCTCACCGGACTCACACCAATTCAGTGGTGTGTGGCACTTCCGGCAATAAAGAGCTTCATACGGGGTCATTCTGATGCTGGCTTGATAACGGTTATTATATGAGAATTCTGCTAACGGTAGATGGTCATCCCAATTCTTCCCATGATTGATGACACATGCCCGTAGCATATCCCCCAGAATCTGATTTACTCTCTCCGTTTGACCATCAGTTTGTGGATGATACGCTGAACTCCAAATTAACTTGGTTCCTAAGGAAGAATGCAGTTGCTCCCAAAATCTGGATATGAATAACGCACCTCGGTCAAAAACGATGGTGCGGGGAACCCCGTGTAAACACACGATTCTCGATATGAACAGCTCCGCATATTTCTTTGTCACATATTTTGTATGGACTAGAATAAAATGAGTTGTCTTGGTCAAACGATCGACGATTACCCAAATAGAATCATGCTTGTTGCTGGTCATGGGTAATGTAACAATGAAGTCCATACTTATGTCTTCTCACTTCCATGCTAGAACCTTCAGCGGTTGAAGTTGTCCGGCTTTTCTCATATGGTCAGTCCGCCGACACGTATCACACTCAGATATGTATTTTGCAATCTCTCTTTTCATCCGTGTCCACCAGAACTTAGATTTTAAATCCTGGTACATCTTGTTGCTTCCCGGATGAACAGAGTACTTGAATAAATGAGCTTCATCTAATATCTTCCTCTGCAATTTCATATTCCAGGGTACCACTATGCGGTTGTTAAACCATAGAGCTTCAACTCACCGTTGTCCACTCTTCTCTGGATGTGAGACATACCCCTGTCCCTCTTCTGAGTCTCTACAATCTCATCTTGGATTGTAGGAATAAGAGCAAGATTGAACATCGATGTAAGGGCCTCAGTTTTGGACACATAATTGAAGTGTTCATCACCATACACACACACCTCATTTGAGGAAAGATGATGAACACAAATGAAGAGCAAGTAACCACCATCAACATGCTCATTAGAGAACAAACTCACACATTGCAAAAGTGGTATTTTCCACATGTGATATAGGTGGGCTGGACATATGAAAACTCCTACACATTGCTAAGGATGTCCATGCCAAGTTTCACCCAAATTCAAAACCTTTTTGGGGTCATTTTGGGTATAGCTAGAAAGAGGGCAGTTTGAAACCATATTCAAATTCAAACTGTTTTTATCCCATGAATTTAAAAGTGGGAGGCATATTCTTACTCAGCACATTTTTGTGAGCTCACACACCAATTTTCACTCCATTTGGAGTTGATCTTGACATGAGCTAAGTGGGACAAATTCAAACTTTATTTGAATTCAAAACTGAACTTGTGCTGAAATTCATTCAAATTAAACCCAATTTGAATTCTACTCAATTCAAGTGGCTCATGGGTGAATAATTTGAATCACCATGGGTATTTTGGGACTCACTATTTACAACAGTGATTAGGAGTAAATTTTAGAGGTTAAAATTGGAAGTGAGACCCACAGGTCAGCCACTGAAAGAGATCAACCGAGTGGACTTTCAGCACTCGGGTCCCCTATGTGACACCCCAAAATCCTGTTCAGAGGGGAGTTTAAAATTTTTGGACGTGTTGCATGTTTTGCAACAATTTAAATTCAAACTGGAATTCAATTTAAACTCAAAACAGAAAAGAAATAGAAAAAGAAAAAGGAAAACAGAAAAAAAAACCGGCCAGTGGGCCGAAACCCACCAGCCGGCCCATGCTGCTCCGCGCCAGCCCGCAGCCGCGCGCGCCCCCTTTCTCCCACTGACAGGCGGGGCCCGCCAGCTTTTCTTCTTCCTTGCGCCCGCGCCGCGATCGGCCGGGACTCTCTCACCCGAATCAAAACCGATCGGGAATTCTCGCGTATCCCAACCGATTTCCGGGCCCCGAAGACTCCAGCTCGATCTAAACCAACCCTCCACCCTCCCCCGTCTATAAAAACCCCGACCTTGTCCCGTTTTTCCCAAGCGATCCGCCGATTTTACTCCGGTGAGAACCCGAGCACCTCCGGCGAATTCTGCCCGATCTACGCTCGGGAATTCCGATCTAACTCACTGGTCTTGATCCACCGCCTCTGGGGAACCTCGCAGGTGCAGAAAACTCGGTGGTTTGCGGCTCAAACACAGCGCCGACGAGCCTCGCCGTGAATCCTCCTCGGACCTCGTCGCCGATCGCTTTCCAGGACCTCCGAGCTCAAAAAAACCCCCGAGGTGAGATCCCCGACCTCCCCTCCACCGATCTATGCCATAAAATCACAGTTCTAGGAAGAATTCCCAAAGATCCGAAACTCTCCGGTGAGATCGCCGCCTCCCGCTGCCGTGCGCTGCCGGCAGCGCCGCCCGCGCTCGATCAGAGCGACGTGGCCGCTTGTGCGCGTTTATTTTAAATCGCACGGTAGAGTTTAAATCCCCGCGTACCGGTTCGACGTTATAATCTCAGCCGTCTATTTTAAATCGGACGGTCCACGTCAGCCCCGCGTTATAAAGACTGGAAATCTTACGTGCTACCCCCTGGGGTTCTCGGGAAATAAGAGCTAGCCCCGGAAACTTCTGATCTAGCCCCTGGAACTTCAGAAAATCATGTAAATTCATTTAAAAATCAGTTTTAGCCCCTGGACTTAATAAATATTAGGAAAAACTCCTCTGTTATGTGTAGCTAGACCCCTGAAAATTGTTAAAATAATATTATAGACCCTGTAATGGGGTGAGTTTACCTTTTTAACCCTGTTTGATATTAAATTTAGAAATTGAATATGTGGCTAGTATTTAAAATTTAAAAAGTGGGACAAACATATTGTCAAATTTAAATTAAAAACTTTCTCAGTACTTAGAAAACTTTGGAGTGAGATAAAAATAGATTTTTGGCTGAAATGAATCTGTTTAATTTATTATTCACATTTATTAGTCATAGGGACACATTTTTAAGTGAAGAATAGTTCTGAAAATTAGGAAAATAAATGTAAAATAGTTTACATCAGAGGAAAAGGTCAAAAATAGGTTATTAAATATTTTAGATCAGAACCTATTCTGTTTAGATGATGTGTCTTGTTATTTTCATAATAAAGTTCACATTTAGGCATAGGAAATAAATCTGAAAATATAGCAACTAGTAAATGATAAATGGAGTTTCTAAAATCCAAAGAATTCAGTTTAGGGTTGGTAGAAATTATGAAGACACATATGGAGTAGGAAAATACCTTTCCTGCATACTTGGTAGCTAAAAGGTGTAGTAATTGAATATAAGGAACTTATTTAAATTGAAAACTCATATATAAAGTATGCAAGCATAAATGTGAATACAAAAGTAGGAATCATATACACATGATTAAAAGTGCATGTAAGCCAAAGGTCAACACACATAGAGAAACACAACACATAGAAGTTGTGAATGGCTTTGTTACATGTGAATGTGTGGTTTGTATGAAGTGGAAGTGTGAACTATGTCTTATGGATTGTTGTTTTTCTTTTGCTATGTGTGATGGTATGATGTAGAACCTGCTCAAGAGCAAGTTATTCCTTTCTAAGATCAGGACTACCCATTCCAAGAGCAGCAGGAAGGAGGCAAGTGTCCTTGACCACTTTGATCCTATGCTAGGATGTGTAGATAGAATTATTTGCATTGTCAAATGAAATATGAAACCCATGCTAGGAAGTTTCCCTAGAATTGCATTATCTTGTTTCCTTGTAGCTTGGGTTGGGATTCATTTTATCATGTCATTTATTATTATGCATATGCTTAGCCATGCTTAGAATGGGATATTTGGGAGATGAGATCATCAGTTTATTTTACCATACTCTTGAATGAAATATTGTGAGTTATGTAGAGGTAGGGATCAAGGCAAGTTGGATGTTTTGGTTGGTGCTAGGTGCACGAGACTCGGGTTTGTGTTTAGTACTTGCCTGGATCCTAAGGACCGGTTCATGGAGCATGTAACTTGGCTTTACCGTGCCAACCACATGCTGAGATGGGGCAGCTTAGCCAATTAATTAGGTATATCCCCGGCGTAGTATGGGTGTGTTGGATGGTGCGGGGAATAGGTGTCAGCTGGACTACCGTATGAAACGCAAGGATCAAGAGGGGGCCATTGCAGGGGGGTTGGAGCCTCTTGTATGCTGTTAGGGGTGAAACCTCAGTGGGCCCATGCTCGTCGGGAATCCCTTTGTAAAGGCTTCGTAGTGATCTCCTGGCTACACACCTGGGAAGTGTGAATGTGGTTCGTAGCCACTGGCATAATGGAGGTTCTTTTAGTTCACCCGGCAACGGGGGATGAAATCACTACATGTGGGTACAGTGGTGCAAACTCTGCAGGGTCAAAACTGTCATGACAGCCGTGCTCACTGTTAAGAGTGGCTTGGACTTATTCATGATTGAGGATGATGGCTTTGGAAGTTGAGGATGTTAAGCGGGGAGCTTGACATTGGATATGATGATTATGGTTACTTGATGAAGGGTTGGGAGTTTGGGACCATTTCACCTGTGTAGTAATGTAGGTGCTAAATAAGCTGAGGTGATAGGTATTAATTGCGTAGTGCTTTAACCATGAGTTCAATCTCCCATTGTTCTAGCCATGCATGACATAACTTTCCCACACTTGCTGAGTACCATCGGTACTCAACCTTGCATATTTTGTTGGTTTATATTGCTGCTCAGGTTAAGATAATGAGGTGGTGTATAATGACCAAGACTTTGGACCCGAAGAAGGTTTCTAGGTTCATGGAGACCCCCGGGCAACGCCTGTGACGGAGCCCACAAGAATAATATCCCGCTGCTATTTTATTTACTTGTTATGAACTTATTATCGTCCATCGAGACATATGCTATGTAAGACTTATTTATATTCGACACCTGGCTTGTAATAAATGATGCTTCACTATTTGGCATCACATGTATGAGAAAATGATCCTGGCATACATGTGATATTCACTCGGTCGTTCTTCGGAGAAACCGGGTGTGACAGAAGTGGTATCAGAGCCAAGGTTGCCCGTAGGAACGTGGACCTAAGTAGAAAGGGACGTATTTAAGGGCCCTATTTTCTAAAAAACTATTTTTACAAGATGTGTGTTGAAAAGTGTTATTTAATGAGTCACTTTCTTCATCTTACCCCAATTTTCATTCAAAATAGGATTTTTGTTTAAAAAGTTTATCTAACCTAAGTTTAAATGCTTTTTTTTTAGATGGTTCGCATGATTCGCACCGCTCGCAAGTCCACAGGAGGGTGAGTTCCCGTAGTTGCCCTTGCCGAAAGAGAGGAGAGCCGTCCGGTGACGTACCTTTCCTACGGATTGGCAGTAGGAGGCTTGTTGCACCGTCTTCGACGTATGGTCGAAGCCGCCGGCAATACGGGCAAGCTAATCATCCACTATAACTCCACCAGGACCATCCGTGAGAAGAGGGAAGAATGGAGTTCAGAGATGAGGATTTTACACGAAAACCAGCTGCTTAAGATCCACCGCTCTCCAGCTTGTAGAGCGACACAGGTCGATGCGGAGAAGGATGTCACCTGGGAGGCCATCACCTGCCAGAGTCACATCTATCGTCGACATCTGGACAGGACTGAGTACATGTATGTCCTCCAATGCGAGAGTGGTACCTCGGAGTATAAGTACCCGCCAGTGCAGCAAGTGACTTCCCATGAGCACATGGATTTGTGCTTAGAGGATGCTGCCATGCTTAGCACTCGATTGCAGGAGTGTCAGCAGGAGCTTCAGGATGTTCGTGACACCCTGAAGGAAACCGAGGCGTTGCTTCGAGCCTGCTTGAGGGCGAGAGAAAGAGGAGATGGGAATGAACTGTGTGTCACCGTGAACGATACATGGACTCCTGACTCCCCAGATCACCGAGCGATCAGGCGTCGTCGCACTTCTCCAAAAGCAGCCTCCCCACCCAAAGCAGAGTCAGAAGGCAGCCGAAATGATGAGGAAGATCCCGAGGAGCCAACTCAAGAAAACGAGTAGCGTAGAGCCTTTCCCTTAAATTAGAAGGATGTCGAGTAGTCGAGTCGTTACGTTAGTTAATGGTGTGTTAATGCTTGGTGTGTGACGTGAGTTGTGGAAGCCATGAGCAATTGTCCACAGCCTCGTCTTCAGATTGTTTTGCTTTGGTGTGTGAACCCACATGAAATAATATTGCAGTTATTTTTGTGTGAGATATGAACCCTCAGAAAAGTATAACAAAGCTTCAACACTTCAAAGTACAAACAAGTGAAAGTAGTAAGATAATACGTAATACTTTAAATTAACATTTGGTTGATCATGCTAGATGGCCGGAAGAGGAAAAGGTTGTGCTGCCAACCCCACCAACAACAACGATGAGGCCTGCAACCCTCATCTTTCTGGAGGCCAAGACAGGGGTGGACGCCATGAAGGAGTTGATCCCCTCCACCAAATGCTGGAGAATCAAAATCAGCTCATCCAGAACTTGACTCAAGTGGTGGCCAACTTGCATCAAGTTCCACCTCCACAAGCTGCACCACGCCAACCAAGGTTGAGTGAGTTCCTAGGAACTCAACCTCCAAAGTTTGCAAGTGTTGCTGAACCTCTGGAGGCAGATGATTGGATAAAGACCATTGAAAGCAAGATGAGGATCATACAGTGCCAAGGGTATGAGAGGGTGCTGTTTGTCTCTCATCAATTGCATGGACCTGCTGCTGATTGGTGGACCGCCTACGTGGCCGCCCATCATGACCCTGAGAACATCACTTGGGAAGAGTTCAAGCGTAGCTTCCGCAACCATTACATCCCAAGAGGTGAACTCAAAAACAAGAGGAAGGAGTTCTTGGGACTGCAGCAGGGAAACATGACGGTGAGGGAATACCTCACTAAATTTACTCAACTATCCCGTTATGCCCCACGGGACATAGAGACTGATGAGCAGAAACAAGATTGTTTCATGGAGGGACTTACCGCAGAAATGCTGTGTGCAATGTCCTCAAATGAGTATGAAAGCTTCCAAAAGATGGTGGACAGAGCGTTTGTGGTGGAAAGGAAACTGAAGGCCTTGGAAAATGAGAATAAGAGGAAGGTCGGGTGGTCACATCAAGCCTCAGGGAGCAACACCCGCCCACGTCTGATGCAGCAACCTGCAGGGCAGACGAACCGTGCTGCGGTACCCTACTCAGCACCAAGAGGGTACAACCCGAACTACATGCCTCCGGCAGCACCAGCACAGCCGCAATGTCAGTTTGTACAGCAGCCTCGCCCCGCATATCCACCTCGACCAGCAGTGCAAGGACCCCCAAACCAACCCCAAGACAATAAAGGCCAAGCACCTAAGGTTGGGGTGCAATGTTTTAATTGTGGTGAAGTGGGGCACTACGCCCATAAGTGCCCAAAGAAGAAGCCCACGCAGCCACAACAGCAGAATGTAATGAGAGGACGGGTGAACCACGTCACTATGGAGGAAGCACAAGAGGCACCCGACGTGGTAGTTGGTAAGTTTCCTGCCAATTTACACATTGCAACCCTGCTGTTTGATTCTGGTGCTACCCACTCGTTCATTGCTCAAGGGTTTGTTAAGAAGCATGACCTAGCAACCACACAAATGAACCATATGCTAGCTGTAAACTCTCCAGGTGGAGAAATAATGACACGACCCCATTGGTCCTGTCGAGCTAGGATTACGCTGAGGGGTGCTGCGTTGCACAGCACCGTATAACACACGTCAAAGGTGCAAAGCGGAAGCGGAAGTTTTATTACATAAACAAGTTTATGAACATGTTTACATCAAAATAAGTTCAGTCTACACTCGCGGGCGTAGACTAAGCATCAAGTGCACGTTCAGCCCTCGAACGTGTCCTTGCTAGCACACACGCACACTAACTCTGCGGCGTGCACGACTCCCACTCGAAGGGGTTCCCCTCCTGGGGTTCCGTCTCCTCTTCGGGAGTCCCTTCCTCATAGAACCCTGCAAAAGCTTCAAACACAAGCAGTGAGCATGAAGGCTCAGCAAGTCTGACCCGTCTCACCTAAACATGGAACTTCTACATGAGGGTAATGGGTTGCATGAGGTAAAAATCATTTGCAAGGACTTGCCTAATTAGTAGAACCTTACTTTTAAGTTTTAGCAGCAGGTTGTGGTGAACCTTACGCTAAGGCACATGAGAGAGCCGCAATCAAACAAGAAACGCATTTCTCTCATGTACTTTGCCCAAAGTTGAAAAGAACTTTAATTAGCTCTAAGCTACAACATATCATTAACAATCACTGTCCAGCTTTCAATCAGCAACATTTAACATGTAACTAGCCTGTTCTTTCTACGTCACGGTACAAATGAACAAGTGGTACTCACTGACCGCGAGGGACGGCGATTATAATCGATTTACACCTGCAGGGTTACCCGAACAACCCGTCAAGTATGCCCGTACTCGATGTTGCCTACAACAACCATCACGGACGCCGTACGCGACTACCTTTCACCCGTTAGCCAAATATTGAACCGGTCCCATCGTTCCGAGCAAGAGGTCTCTGCACGCGCATCTCCGTGCCGCCAGCCGATTTACACCTCAAGCTCTCAACCTACCCTCTGAACGACGGGCAATGCCTCAATAACCAGCTACCCGAGTTACATCAGTTTCCCGGTTCCCATATAGCCGGTAGGTCTTCGGTACTGTTCTAGCTTGTTCAACAGGCCCGCACACGGCTCGGTCCTCAATCGACACAAGCGGAGCTACAGCACACAGGCCCCAAAGTCCTGCTGCCCTTACTCTCCGCTCGGTCTTATTTTCTTGCCATGTGTTCATGTGCTATCTCTACCCGAGCAATGTGCCTCTAGCCTATTCTCGCGAGTAGTTCCAACTACTCGACTTGTACCGAATCCTACTCTATCCTAGCAATGCAGTAGCTAACGGGGTTTGCAATCCTAAACCCCAACCCATGGTTTTCTTGGCTATGCCATGGGGTTTCCAAACAAGACTCTAATGCACAGAATAAAGGAAACAAGTATGTGCTCAAAACAATAAAAATTTGTAAAATGGTTAATGCAAACCGGAGCTTGCCTTGCTGCTCTTGGTCGTAGGCTAGCTGTTCCTCCGGAGTAACGAAGTCTAGGACTTCGGGTTCCTCCTCGACCTTAGCGACTACATGATAAGAGCAATGTATGTATTAATTTAAATGCATTTGTATTATCTTTGAAGTTGTGAAGTCTATAACCTTTGCTAGACAGACCTAATGACTGTGAAACTTTTACTGTGGCTTGGTTACAACCTAAACAGAGACTTGGTCAAGTTTTAGTTGTAGCAAAGCTCATTTGAGCCCTCCACAATTAATTATGTCCTTGACCTTAATTGGAACTCTTAGGGTGTTCTAGGAATTTTCATGAGACAAACTATGACTTTCTGAAAACTAGATTTTCAGAGGGTTCTAATGGAGTTGGTCTCACTTAATTTGGAAGTCCCTAACTAAAGATATGAGCTAAACAATTTCAGAGAAAATTCTGAAAATGTTTCTGAACATTTTCTATTTTCTCTGGAACAGTTTCACTAATCACACCATTAGGTGGATTAAATGAGCTCAAATGGATCTGAAATTTTTATGGTAGTTCAGGGATATTTTGTTGAATATCCCAGCAAAATTTCAGGATTTTCCTCCACAGGATTCTCCAGTTAAAATTCCTAACAGTTTAAACTTTGAGGAATTAATTCTGGAAAATTAAGGGTTTTCATGAAGTGAAACTTGATTTGCTGGAAAATACTCGGAGAGCTGAATCCAGCAAAATTTGGTTCACTCAATTTGGAGCTTTCTAGCCAAAGTTATAAGGATTTGAAGTTTGAACTGAAACTGAAATTCGGGAAAAAGTTTAAACTCTGTCTTGTGGGCCCCGCACACAGTGCGTCGTCTCCCTCCTCGCGCCAACTGCGCGGCGGCGGTGATCTCCGGCGACCCTCGCCGGAACTGAGTTCCCGGCCACCCCCCGGCCCGAAACTTGCCGCCTGCCCCTATACTGACCCCCTGGACTCGATGGTGGGGTCGCCGGCCGCCGGCGATGACCGGAAACCCGTGCGCACCGATGACAGCACCTGCTAGGGTTCCGGTGAGGTCGGTCCCGCTCTCCCGTGCACCAAATCGACCGGAAATCGGTCGGAGAGCATCAGTAGAGCATGGGAAACACGAACCAGGGCTGGGTGGAAGCTAGAAATACCGGCAACTAGGCTCTCGACGGTGAGCCGAGGTGTTCAGCCATGGCAGCGGGGAAAACAGCCATATCATGGCTGATTCTCGATGGTTTTCTCTAATTCCAGTTCGAGCGTGGGCGCTATCGTGCGTAGAAGCTACTAGGTAACGAGCTCGTCCAACCCTCGTGCATAGAGCACGAATTTCACCCGAAGGTGAGCTCGGTCCTTATGAACTGATCAAGAGTAAATTTGGAAATTCTCGGCCGAGGGTTGATCAATCGCCAAACGGCTTTCGGCTACTCCATCTACATACAATCACACACCTTTCTTGTGTAGAGAAGAGGACGTGACAACGGCTGTGCTGTGCTGTCCACGAGAGCCCGATCGGCGGCGATGCTTGGTTCGCCGGAGAAATAGTTCAGTACAGCTCGAGGACGCTTGCTCACTGGCCAACACGACGTCTAGGAGGTTGCTCACGATCTCTTGGTGCCGTTTTGCTGTGGAGGAGGCGGTGCTCGCGAGTGATCGGGCTTGATCAAACGTGAGCTCGGGCGGCGGCGATGGCAGTGGAAGAACAGGTCGTGCACGTCGGCAGCTCGGGGAATGGGCGACTGAAGCACGCCGGGGAGGGGATAAGTAGCCCGGCGACTGGTCTCCGGCTTGGGGCGCGCAGCAGGAGCTGGCGCCGGCAGCCCCCTCGGTGGCGCGCGCACACTGCACCCGGGAACCGATGGAGCTGCGTTTCAGTCGGTTTGTGTTGAAGTAGAGACTGACATGTGGGTCCCACCCCCATTTTAACCTCTGAAATTTACTCCTAATCACTGTTGTAAACAGTGAACCCCATACTACCCTTGGCAATTCAAATTATTCACCCATGAGCCATTTGAATTGATCCAAGTTCAAATGAGGTTTGGTTTGAATGAATTTCAGCACAAGTTCAGTTTGAAATTCAAATAAAGTTTGAATTTCTCCCCCTTAGCTCATGTCAAGATCAACTCCAAATGGAGTGAAAATTGGTGTGTGAGCTCACAAAAATGTGCTGAGTAAGAATATGCCTTCCACTTTTAAATTCATGGGATAAAAACAGTTTGAATTTGAATAAGGTTTCAAACTGCCCTCTTCCTAACTATACCCAAACTGACCTCAAAAGGTTTTGAATTTGGGTGAAACTTGGCAGGGACATCCTTAGTAAAGTGTAGGAGTTTTCATATGTCCAGCCCATCTATATCACATGTGGGAAATACCACTTTTGCAATGTGTAAGTTTGTTCTCTAATGAGCATGTTGATAATTGTTACTTGCTCTTCATTTGTGTTCATCATTCTTCCTCAAATGAGGTGTGTGGTGTGGTGATGAACACTGCAAATGTGTGTCAAAAACTGAGGCCCTTACATTCCTCCCCCCTTAAAGAATCTCGTCCCGAGATTATAAGGTGAAAATGAGAGAGAGGACGGTGGAAAATTACCGGATATGTGACGTGAAAAAGTCGGGGTAGTTAGTGCGAAGGAATTCTTCGCTCTCCCATGTCGCTTCGTCCATGGAGTGATTACTCCATAGAACCTTGTAGAACCACAATGTACGGTTGCGTGTGGTTCGGGCCTTTTCATCAATAATCTGCACCGGTTCCTCCCGATAGGTGAGATCCAGTTGCAGTTCTTCAATGTCTTCCAGCTGAACGGTCGTTGATAGCTTGAGACACTTCCTCAGCTGGGAAATATGAAAGATGTTGTGTACACCGGAAAGTGCTTCTGGTAATTTCAACCGGTATGCCACTGATCCACATCTTTCGGTAATCTGGAATGGACCGATGAATCGGGGTGCCAACTTTCCTCTCACCCCAAATCTGTTTACGCCCTTCATTGGAGACACCCGTAGATATACGTGATCTCCAACTTCGAATTGTAACGGGCGCCTTCTCCGGTCCGCATACTGCTTCTGTCGGGATTGAGCGGCTTTTAGGTTAGCTTGAATTAATTGAACCTTTTCTTCCGCGTTGTTGACAAGGTCAATCCCGAAGGTAACCCTTTCGCCAGACTCACACCAGTTCAATGGTGTGCGGCATTTTCTTCCGTATAGCGCCTCGTAGGGCGCCATTTTGATGCTGGCTTGGTACCCATTATTGTACGAGAATTCAGCTAACGGCAAGTGATCATCCCAATTCTTGCCGTGGTCCATAGCGCAAGCTCGTAGCATGTCTTCTAAAATTTGGTTTACCCGCTCCGTTTGCCCATCCGTCTACGGGTGGTAGGCTGAACTACGGATCAGCTTCGTCCCCAAGGCAGCGTGTAGCTGCTCCCAGAAACGGGACACAAATAAAGTGCCCCGATCCGATATGATAGTACGGGGTACGCCGTACAAGCATAGGATCCGTGAGATGTATAGTTCAGCGTACTTCTTGGCGTTGTAGTTGGTGTTGACCGGGATGAAATGAGCAACTTTGGTGAGCCGGTCGACGATTACCCACACCGAATCATGTTTCTGTAAGGTGGTGGGTAAACCGACGACGAAATCCATGCTCACGTCCTCCCACTTCCAGGCAGGAATGCCCAGTGGTTGCAGAAGTCCCGGTTTCCGCATGTGATCTGCCTTCACCCTTCGACATGTATCACACTCGGACACGTATTTTGCAGTCTCTCGCTTCATCCGTGTCCACCAAAACTTGCTTCTGAGTTCTTGATACATCTTGTTGCTGCCGGGGTGAATAGAGAGCTTTGATAAGTGAGCCTCATCAAAGATCTTCTTCCGTAGTTCCGGGTTACGGGGTACGACGATCCGGTCCTTGAACCATAGGACGCCGTCTCCGTCTTTCCGGAAACATTTCAGCTCCCCACTTTCTACACGTCTCCGCAAATGTGACATGCCCTTGTCATTCTTCTGGGCTGCCGCTATCTCTTCACGGATGGTGGGGATCAAAGCTAGGTTGTAGAGAGCTCCGTATGGAATCACACGTAGTGGTAGTTCGCTCTCTTCCAACGGTGTGATGGTCAGATTGTTGACGTGTGACTTGCGACTCAGCGCATCTGCCACAACGTTTGCCTTGCCCGAATGATAATGGATCTCTATCTCGTAATCCTTTATCAGTTCCAACCATCTTCGTTGCCTCATGTTCAGCTCCTTCTGAGTGAATATGTACTTGAGGCTTTTGTGGTCGGTATATAAATGTACGAGGTTACCGAGTAGGTAGTGCCTCCACATTTTTAGTGCAAGTACCACAGCAGCGAGCTCCAAGTCGTGAGTTGGATAATTTTTCTCATGGTTTCTAAGCTGCCGTGATCCATACGCGACCACTCTTCGGTCTTGCATCAGCACACACCCGAGCCCAATGCCGGATGCATCGCAGTACACATCGAACGGTTTTGTTGTGTCTGGCTGCGCCAAAACCGGTGCTGATGTCAGGTGCTTGACTAAAGCCTTGAATGCTGCTTCACATGTTGGACTCCAAACATATAAAGTCCGTACCTTGTCGAGAAAGCTGTCTTTGGAATGTCCTCCACCCTTATCTTAATCTGATGGTACCCGGATCTTAAATCCATCTTGGAAAAGATCTTCGCTTCAACCAACTGATCAAACAACATGTCGATCCGTGGCAACGGGTACTTGTTTTTGATGGTTACGGCATTTAATGGACGGTAGTCCACGCAAAGCCGCAACGTTTCATCCTTTTTCTTGACAAATAATGCCGAACAGCCCCATGGCGAGGAGCTCGGCCTAATAAAACCCTTCTCCAGAAGGTCCGTGAGCTGAGTCTTCAGTTCAGCCAGCTCCTTGGGCGCCATCTTGTACGGCCTTCGGGATATTGGCATGGTTCCCGGTGCAAGTTCAATTTTGAACTCCACCTCTCTATCGGGTGGCATCCCCGGCAAATCGTCCGGGAATACATCAGGGAACTCTCGGACCACTGGAATGTCTTCCAATCTGATGGTTGTGGCCTGATAGACACTTGGAAGTTTTATTTCTGGACTGTCCAGAAATAATGAGTGAGAACCGTGCACTTCTGAGTTTAAGTGCACGACTCGAAGGACGGTGTCTAAAACAGCGCCGTGGCGGGTTAACCATGACATCCCTAGGATGACATCGACCTTCTGTCCCTCTAAGATAATGAGGGACGTGGGGTACACTCTACCCGCTAAGCATAATGGTGCTTTGGAGACCATTACGCTTGCTGAAATCTTCCCACCCGGTAAACAAATTAAATATGGACTATCGGTGGGTAGTATTGGCAAACTGTGTTTAGCAATGAAAGCTTGGCTAATAAAATTATGCGTGGCGCCTGAATCAAACAGTACTATAGCGGGATGCTGGTGGAGTTGGGACATACCCGCAAGGATTGGCTCGCCCTCCGGCACGTCCTCAATGGCAAGTTGGTGGACAGTGCCGGGCCTAGGGTTTGCCCGCCGCGCATTAGTAGGGTTCTGGGGTTGATTCCTCCCCGGAAACTGTGGTGCCACTCCGCCGCCTTGCCTCTCCGGGCAACTGCTCGCGAAGTGTCCTGGACGACCACACTTGTAACATGTGGCCGCTGATGGTGGAGTACTCGGTGGACGAAAGCCCGGCATGCGTTGCTGAGGTGCAAACGCACGCGGCATCGCCCGCTGCTGCTGTTGTTGTTGCGGTGGTACTGGCAGTGCCGGCCGGAATGCCAGCGAAGAATACGGCCGACTGCGGAACGGCATCGACCGCTGTGGTGGCTGCCAGCGTGGACCTGATGGTGGGCGATTCACCATCCGAAACTTCTGAGAAGGACCGCCTCCTTCTCCGCTGCTCTGCGGCGCGCTTCGCTTTCGCTCTGCCGCCACCAACTCCTTGCCGGAGTCCTCCTGAACAATCGCAGCATCAATGATGTCGTTGAGGCTGCCGCGATTGAACATGGCCAACTTGTCCTTCAGGAGCGGGTTAAGCCCCTGGTAAAAATGGTCTCGCCGCTTCTCGTCTGTATCCGCGTGATACGACGCGTAGAGCGCGAGATCGTTGAACGCCCTGGAGTATTCCAGCGCGTTCCGGCTCCCTTGTTGCAGGTGTAGGAACTCCTGTGTCTTCCTCTTCATCAAACCGGGCGGTATATGATAGGCCCTGAAGGCCGTCCGGAACTCCGCCCAGGTCATCACTCGGTCGGTGGGCTGGGAAGCACAGAAGTTGGCCCACCACGCGCTCGCGGATCCTTGGAGCTGCTGGACCGTGAACTGAGTCTTGCGCTGCTCGCTGATTTGGAGCAGCCCGAACTTCATCTCTATGGCGCGGAGCCAGTTGTCCGCGTCAAGTGGTTCATCCGCCCTTGAGAATACAGGGGGATGAGTCGCCAGGAAGTCGGAGTAGGAGCTCTGTTGGCGCTCCTCACGATCTTGACGTCTCTCTGGGCGAGACGTATTGGCGATGAGAGTCTGCAGCAACTCTGTGTGCTGCTGATGCGAGCCCGCCATTGCCGCGACAATGTCGGCCAATGTAACCGTTGGTAGTGGCGGTGGCGGTGTTTGCTGTTGCTGTTGCTGCTGCTGTCCCGAGGAGTCCTCGGGAGGTGGTTGGGAGGTCTCTCCCCCTTGACTGGTACCCCCAACGTCAGGGTTGGCACGAGTACGCGTCATTCTGAAATTCAAAACAGCAGCAATTAGCACTTGTCTTACTAAAAATTCCATACGCAAAAGTAGGTATTGAAGTGACACATGATCAATTTGCACAACATTCACATATATTGATAAAGCATAAACTTCATACAAGATACATTATTCTCAGATCTCCGAGAAGTCGTGCTCATGTCGTCACTACCTATACATACGCTACTGTCTACACGACATGTCATCGATTACAAAAGTTGGGTTACGCTACCCTAGCTGCCCTACTTGGCAACCGTAACCCCCTACTCGGAGTAGAACTCGACCTCCTGTGGGTCGTCCTCCTCCGGTACCTCTGCTGGTGGCTCGGGGTCTACCACCTCTTCTCCCATTCCGGGTTCTCCTATGGCTGGAAGACCCAAGACTACCGGTACGCCCAATACCGGGGGCACGAGGTCCTGCAAGGCATGCACCTCGTCCATAGCTTGGTTGTAGTCCTCTTCCCAGCCTTGTCCTTCCTCAATAGCGTCGTCCCGCTCTTGAGCAAGGTCCTCATTCTGCTGGGTTAGGGTCTGCACCAGCTCTTGCAACGCTGCGATGTCAACACGGCTCTTCTTCTTTGCCTTCTTCAGACGACGCAACTGATTGTGTTGTTCATTCAGTCGCTTGATCGTTGGAAGGAGCACATTGCGGAGTGCGTTGTGAGCACCCTCGAAATGATCTCCACGGCTTGTGCTCTCCTTGAGCTTGGTGGCGAGATGCTCCGTATGAACAGCTTGGCTGTCCATCACAGCGTTTCCCGCCCTCATTTGGAGGCTGAGGTTTGCCTCCGCGGGGTTGTTCCTTGGGCAACTCGGGTCTGTTGCCTCCAGGTACCTCTCTTCCCACACATGCTGAGCTCGTCCCTCCACCGGAACGAGTGCGTATGGTGTGCCCTCCATAGCCTGCACGTGCAGTTGGCAGAAACGTGACATAGCGTCGCGGGCTGCCACTTGCCACATCCCTTCCGGTTGTCTTCCTCTCACCGTGACGGTGAATGGCACCCAACCGGGTGGCGTAGGTCCTGCAGGAACCTCGACATGGATCGTCCACGTCTTGTTCCCCTCTTCGCCTTCTTCCTTGGCGAAGTATTGCGGCATCTGGTTGTACCCGAAATATTGGAGCATTTGCCACAATGCTTCCGGGTAGCCGCTACGGTCAGAGCAGTGGGAAACTACCCACCCGTTCTCCAACCGTTTATCTGCTGCCATCTGTAAAAATATATTTGAGAAATGTCAAATATTTATTTAAACAGTAAACCATTGAGTTATAACATAAGATATGTCCTTGAACTCATAACACTTGGAAACATAGTTCAAATTTTTAAACAAATTTGACTGCTGATCTGCTGTTCCCATGACAGCCTTGACCAGTTTCCATTTCAACCTGATTTAGGCCATGTTAACAGCAAAACTAATTCTGGAGCTCAACATCAAAGTTAAAGCTAACTTCAATAGCTTTCCAGAAAGTGTTTGCTTGGCCTCAGATCTGTCCTGGTTCAAAAGTTATGAGATGTCAAAGTTAACAGAATTTCTGGGAACAATTGGACAGCACCTCCCTGCCTTAGGTACTGATCTGATCCAACAATCTCAGTTACTTCTGTTCCTAATCTGACAAAACTTTCTGTTACAGAGTTGTAACCCATCTCATAAGCTTTCCAGAACTAACTCATTTTCTATTTTTTTGGATTTTTATGCAGGAAGTTATGGTCAATTTGCAAAGAGTCTACAGAGAGTCTTTACCCTGTCCTGTTTTCTGGACAGTTCCAACTCTACTGCATTTTTCAAGTGGTTAAGGGATGAAACACCTCTGGACCTCAACAGAAAAGTTGTAAAGCCCTTCCAAAGCTTTCCAGAATTGTATCATACGACCCCAATCACGAAAGAACTCAACCTCTAGCCTCTGATTGACTTCAGCCTTGATTCAGCTGAAAACAGAGTGCTCTGTCCTTAACAACCTATAAGTTGAAAACTTGTTAACTTTGAATATCCTGTTCAAGGGAAGGAGTTACATCAAGTTTTACTACTTTGGATCAAAACCTTCAAGTTTTTAAATGAAGTTGTTTACTTAATGGGGTGTGACGTCGATGCGTCACCAGATTATGTCGGTACTACGTCCTCACAAAGGAAAAACCTATACCGGACTTAGCCGGCTTCGTTAGTTCAGTGGCACTACTCGTCACTTGCACACGGATGCTACACGTCTACCGTTTCGTGGTCAGGCTACCTGCAGAAACTCAAACAATCATCAGACTCGGCTGCACACCGAGCCCGGAATCCATACAGTTGGTACACCCGGCCGTCATCACTCGCCCGGATGTTCTCAAGCCAAACACGCCTTGAGTTACGTGTTCACGTTTCAGACCACGTGACGGGGTCTCCCATGTTGCACCACGCACGCCAGGGACAGACGTTGCTTGAATACCCCAAACGACATTAAGAGTCGTAGAGGATATCAAAGCGGGTCGGGTTACCTGCCACCCGTGGGGCTCCACCCTTCAGCTTGTGCGCACTGGTGGACAGCGCTTACGTGCACCCCCCAAGACATGAACATCCCGAGATGCACGATTTTCCGACATAACAAATAGGTTAATATGCCACTTTCTATATGCTAATAACATCCTTATACGGGCTACTAACTCGTTCCTCACTGGATTTTTGAAAAAGAAGACCTTTGTACTGTGTAAATCTTCAAGCGAGCTCTGATACCACGCTGACACGACCCCATTGGTCCTGTCGAGCCAGGATCACGCTGAGGGGTGCTGCGTTGCACAGCACCGTATAACACACGTCAAAGGTGCAAAGCGGAAGCGGAAGTTTTATTACATAAACAAGTTTATGAACATGTTTACATCAAAATAAGTTCAGTCTACACTCGCGGGCGTAGACTAAGCATCAAGTGCACGTTCAGCCCTTGAACGTGTCCTTGCTAGCACACACGCACACTAACTCTGCGGCGTGCACGACTCCCACTCGACGGGGTTCCCCTCCTGGGGTTCCGTCTCCTCTTCGGGAGTCCCTTCCTCATAGAACCCTGCAAAAGCTTCAAACACAAGCAGTGAGCATGAAGGCTCAGCAAGTCTGACCCGTCTCACCTAAACATGGAACTTCTACATGAGGGTAATGGGTTGCATGAGGTAAAAATCATTTGCAAGGACTTGCCTAATTAGTAGAACCTTACTTTCAAGTTTTAGCAGCAGGTTGTGGCAAACCTTACGCTAAGGCACATGAGAGAGCCGCAATCAAACAAGAAACGCATTTCTCTCATGTACTTTGCCCAAAGTTGAAAAGAACTTTAATTAGCTCTAAGCTACAACATATCATTAACAATCACTGTCCAGCTTTCAATCAGCAACATTTTAACATGTAACTAGCCTGTTCTTTCTACGTCACGGTACAGTGAACAAGTGGTACTCACTGACCGCGAGGGACGGCGATTATAATCGATTTACACCTGCAGGGTTACCCGAACAACCCGTCACGTATGCCCGTATTCGATGTTGCCTACAACAACCATCACGGACGCCGTACGCGACTACCTTTCACCCGTTAGCCAAATATTGAACCGGTCCCATCGTCCCGAGCAAGAGGTCTCTGCACGCGCATCTCCGTGCCGCCAGCCGATTTACACCTCAAGCTCTCAACCTACCCTCTGAACGACGGGCAATGCCTCAATAACCAGCTACCCGAGTTACATCAGTTTCCCGGTTCCCATATAGCCGGTAGGTCTTCGGTACTGTTCTAGCTTGTTCAACAGGCCCGCACACGGCTCGGTCCTCAATCGACACAAGCGGAGCTACAGCACACAGGCCCCAAAGTCCTGCTGCCCTTACTCTCCGCTCGGTCTTATTTTCTTGCCATGTGTTCATGTGCTATCTCTACCCGAGCAATGTGCCTCTAGCCTATTCTCGCGAGTAGTTCCAACTACTCGACTTGTACCGAATCCTACTCTATCCTAGCAATGCAGTAGCTAACGGGGTTTGCAATCCTAAACCCCAACCCATGGTTTTCTTGGCTATGCCGTGGGGTTTCCAAACAAGACTCTAATGCACAGAATAAAGGAAACAAGTATGTGCTCAAAACAATAAAAATTTGTAAAATGGTTAATGCAAACCGGAGCTTGCCTTGCTGCTCTTGGTCGTAGGCTAGCTGTTCCTCCGGAGTAACGAAGTCTAGGACTTCGGGTTCCTCCTCGACCTTAGCGACTACATGATAAGAGCAATGTATGTATTAATTTAAATGCATTTGTATTATCTTTGAAGTTGTGAAGTCTATAACCTTTGCTAGACAGACCTAATGACTGTGAAACTTTTACTGTGGCTTGGTTACAACCTAAACAGAGACTTGGTCAAGTTTTAGTTGCAGCAAAGCTCATTTGAGCCCTCCACAATTAATTATGTCCTTGACCTTAATTGGAACTCTTAGGGTGTTCTAGGAATTTTCATGAGACAAACTATGACTTTCTGAAAACTAGATTTTCAGAGGGTTCTAATGGAGTTGGTCTCACTTAATTTGGAAGTCCCTAACTAAAGATATGAGCTAAACAATTTCAGAGAAAATTCTGAAAATGTTTCTGAACATTTTCTATTTTCTCTGGAACAGTTTCACTAATCACACCATTAGGTGGATTAAATGAGCTCAAATGGATCTGAAATTTTTATGGTAGTTCAGGGATATTTTATTGAATATCCCAGCAAAATTTCAGGATTTTCCTCCACAGGATTCTCCAGTTAAAATTCCTAACAGTTTAAACTTTGAGGAATTAATTCTGGAAAATTAAGGGTTTTCATGAAGTGAAACTTGATTTGCTGGAAAATACTCGGAGAGCTGAATCCAGCAAAATTTGGTTCACTCAATTTGGAGCTTTCTAGCCAAAGTTATAAGGATTTGAAGTTTGAACTGAAACTGAAATTCGGGAAAAAGTTTAAACTCTGGCTTGTGGGCCCCGCACACAGTGCGTCGTCTCCCTCCTCGCGCCAACTGCGCGGCGGCGGCGATCTCCGGCGACCCTCGCCGGAACTGAGTTCCCGGCCACCCCCCGGCCCGAAACTTGCCGCCTGCCCCTATACTGACCCCCTGGACTCGATGGTGGGGTCGCCGGCCGCCGGCGATGACCGGAAACCCGTGCGCACCGATGACAGCACCTGCTAGGGTTCCGGTGAGGTCGGTCCCGCTCTCCCGTGCACCAAATCGACCGGAAATCGGTCGGAGAGCATCAGTAGAGCATGGGAAACACGAACCAGGGCTGGGTGGAAGCTAGAAATACCGGCAACTAGGCTCTCGACGGTGAGCCGAGGTGTTCAGCCATGGCAGCGGGGAAAACAGCCATATCACGGCTGATTCTCGATGGTTTTCTCTAATTCCAGTTCGAGCGTGGGCGCTATCGTGCGTAGAAGCTACTAGGTAACGAGCTCGTCCAACCCTCGTGCATAGAGCACGAATTTCACCCGAAGGTGAGCTCGGTCCTTATGAACTGATCAAGAGTAAATTTGGAAATTCTCGGCCGAGGGTTGATCAATCGCCAAACGGCTTTCGGCTACTCCATCTACATACAATGACGCACCTTTCTTGTGTAGAGAAGAGGACATGACAACGGCTGTGCTGTGCTGTCCACGAGAGCCCGATCGGCGGCGATGCTTGGTTCGCCGGAGAAATGGTTCGGTACAGCTCGAGGACGCTTGCTCACTGGCCAACACGACGTCTAGGAGGTTGCTCACGATCTCTTGGTGCCGTTTTGCTGTGGAGGAGGCGGTGCTCGCGAGTGATCGGGCTTGATCAAACGTGAGCTCGGGCGGCGGCGATGGCAGTGGAAGAACAGGTCGTGCACGTCGGCAGCTCGGGGAATGGGCGACTGAAGCACGCCGGGGAGGGGATAAGTAGCCCGGCGACTGGTCTCCGGCTTGGGGCGCGCAGCAGGAGCTGGCGCCGGCTGCCCCCTCGGTGGCGCGCGCACACTGCACCCGGGAACCGATGGAGCTGCGTTTCAGTCGGTTTGTGTTGAAGTAGAGACTGACATGTGGGTCCCACCCCCCATTTTAACCTCTGAAATTTACTCCTAATCACTGTTGTAAACAGTGAACCCCATACTACCCTTGGCAATTCAAATTATTCACCCATGAGCCATTTGAATTGATCCAAGTTCAAATGAGGTTTGGTTTGAATGAATTTCAGCACAAGTTCAGTTTGAAATTCAAATAAAGTTTGAATTTCTCCCCCTTAGCTCATGTCAAGATCAACTCCAAATAGAGTGAAAATTGGTGTGTGAGCTCACAAAAATGTGCTGAGTAAGAATATGCCTTCCACATTTAAATTCATGGGATAAAAACAGTTTGAATTTGAATAAGGTTTCGAACTGCCCTCTTCCTAACTATACCCAAACTGAGCTCAAAAGGTTTTGAATTTGGGTGAAACTTGGCAGGGACATCCTTAGTAAAGTGTAGGAGTTTTCATATGTCCAGCCCATCTATATCACATGTGGGAAATACCACTTTTGCAATGTGTAAGTTTGTTCTCTAATGAGCATGTTGATAATTGTTACTTGCTCTTCATTTGTGTTCATCATTCTTCCTCAAATGAGGTGTGTGGTGTGGTGATGAACACTGCAAATGTGTGTCAAAAACTGAGGCCCTTACATTCCTCCCCCCTTAAAAGAATCTCGTCCCGAGATTATAAGGTGAAAATGAGAGAGAGAGGACGGTGGAAAATTACCGGATATGTGACGTGAAAAAGTCGGGGTAGTTAGTGCGAAGGAATTCTTCGCCCTCCCATGTAGCTTCGTCCATGGAGTGATTACTCCATAGAACCTTGTAGAACCACAATGTACGGTTGCGTGTGGTTCGGGCCTTTTCATCAATAATCTGCACCGGTTCCTCCCGATAGGTGAGATCCGGTTGCAGTTCTTCAATGTCTTCCAGCTGAACGGTCGTTGATAGCTTGAGACACTTCCTCAGCTGGGAAATATGAAAGATGTTGTGTACACCGGAAAGTGCTTCTGGTAATTTCAACCGGTATGCCACTGATCCACATCTTTCGGTAATCTGGAATGGACCGATGAATCGGGGTGCCAACTTTCCTCTCACCCCAAATCTGTTTACGCCCTTCATTGGAGACACCCGTAGATATACGTGATCTCCAACTTCGAATTGTAACGGGCGCCTTCTCCGGTCCGCATACTGTTTCTGTCGGGATTGAGCGGATTTTAGGTTAGCTTGAATTAATCGAACCTTTTCTTCCGCGTTGTTGACAAGGTCAATCCCGAAGGTAACCCTTTCGCCAGACTCACACCAGTTCAATGGTGTGCGGCATTTTCTTCCGTATAGCGCCTCGTAGGGCGCCATTTTGATGCTGGCTTGGTACCCATTATTGTACGAGAATTCAGCTAACGGCAAGTGATCATCCCAATTCTTGCCGTGGTCCATAGCGCAAGCTCGTAGCATGTCTTCTAAAATTTGGTTTACCCGCTCCGTTTGCCCATCCGTCTGCGGGTGGTAGGCTGAACTACGGATCAGCTTCGTCCCCAAGGCAGCGTGTAGCTGCTCCCAGAAACGGGACACAAATAAAGTGCCCCGATCCGATATGATAGTACGGGGTACGCCGTACAAGCATAGGATCCGTGAGATGTACAGTTCAGCGTACTTCTTGGCGTTGTAGTTGGTGTTGACCGGGATGAAATGAGCAACTTTGGTGAGCCGGTCGACGATCACCCACACCGAATCATGTTTCTGTAAGGTGGTGGGTAAACCGACGACGAAATCTGTGCTCACGTCCTCCCACTTCCAGGCAGGAATGCCCAGTGGTTGCAGCAGTCCCGGTTTCCGCATGTGATCTGCCTTCACCCTTCGACATGTATCACACTCGGACACGTATTTTGCAGTCTCTCGCTTCATCTGTGTCCACCAAAACTTGCTTCTGAGTTCTTGATACATCTTGTTGCTGCCGGGGTGAATAGAGAGCTTTGATAAGTGAGCCTCATCAAAGATCTTCTTCCGTAGTTCCGGGTTACGGGGTACGACGATCTGGTCCTTGAACCATAGGACGCCGTCTCCGTCTTTCCGGAAACATTTCAGCTCCCCACTTTCTACACGTCTCCGCAAATGTGACATGCCCTTGTCATTCTTCTGGGCTGCCGCTATCTCTTCACGGATGGTGGGGATCAAAGCTAGGTTGTAGAGAGCTCCGTATGGAATCACACGTAGTGGTGGTTCGCTCTCTTCCAACGGTGTGATGGTCAGATTGTTGACGTGTGACTTGCGACTCAGCGCATCTGCCACAACGTTTGCCTTGCCCGGATGATAATGGATCTCTATCTCGTAATCCTTTATCAGTTCTAACCATCTTCGTTGCCTCATGTTCAGCTCCTTCTGAGTGAATATGTACTTGAGGCTTTTGTGGTCGGTATATAAATGTACGAGGTTACCGAGTAGGTAGTGCCTCCACATTTTTAGTGCAAGTACCACGGCAGCGAGCTCCAAGTCGTGAGTTGGATAATTTTGCTCATGGTTTCTAAGCTGCCGTGATCCATACGCGACCACTCTTCGGTCTTGCATCAGCACACACCTGAGCCCAATGCCGGATGCATCGCAGTACACATCGAACGGTTTTGTTGTGTCTGGCTGCGCCAAAACCGGTGCTGATGTCAGGTGCTTGACTAAAGCCTTGAATGCTGCTTCACATGTTGGACTCCAAACATATTTGGTAGCCTTCTTCAACAGCTCCGTCATTGGCTTGGCAATCTTTGAGAAGTTCGGAATGAACCTCCGATAATATCCCGCGAGTCCGAGGAAACTCCGTACCTCGTGAACAGTTCTCGGGGACTTCCAATTCAGCACCTGAGTGATCTTGCTCGGGTCCACAGCGATACCTTCCGCTGAGATGATATGCCCGAGGAAAGGCACCTGCGATATCCAAAACTCGCATTTGCTGAATTTTGCGTATAACTTGTGATCCCGCAGCCGTTGCAAGACTATACGCAAATGTTTCTTGTGATCTTCCTCCGACTTGGAATATACCAGGATGTCGTCGATGAAGACCACGACAAACTTGTCCAGCTCCGGCATGAACACCGAGTTCATTAAGTACATGAAGTGAGCTGGAGCATTGGTGAGGCCGAAGGACATGACCAGGTACTCATAAAGTCCGTACCTTGTCGAGAAAGCTGTCTTTGGAATGTCCTCCACCCTTATCTTAATCTGATGGTACCCGGATCTTAAATCCATCTTGGAAAAGATCTTCGCTTCGACCAACTGATCAAACAACATGTCGATCCGTGGCAACGGGTACTTGTTTTTGATGGTTACGGCATTTAATGGACGGTAGTCCACGCAAAGCCGCAACGTTTCATCCTTTTTCTTGACAAATAATGCCGAACAGCCCCATGGCGAGGAGCTCGGCCTAATAAAACCCTTCTCCAGAAGGTCCGTGAGCTGAGTCTTCAGTTCAGCCAGCTCCTTGGGCGCCATCTTGTACGGCCTTCGGGATATTGGCATGGTTCCCGGTGCAAGTTCAATTTTGAACTCCACCTCTCTATCGGGTGGCATCCCCGGCAAATCGTCCGGGAATACATCAGGGAACTCTCGGACCACTGGAATGTCTTCCAATCTGATGGTTGTGGCTTGATAGACACTTGGAAGTTTTATTTCTGGACTGTCCAGAAATAATGAGTGAGAACCGTGCACTTCTGAGTTTAAGTGCACGACTCGAAGGACGGTGTCTAAAACAGTGCCGTGGCGGGTCAACCACGACATCCCTAGGATGACATTGACCTTCTGTCCCTCTAAGATAATGAGGGACGTGGGGTACACTCTACCCGCTAAGCATAATGGTGCTTTGGAGACCATTACGCTTGCTAAAATCTTCCCACCCGGTGAACAAATTAAATATGGACTATCGGTGGGTAGTATTGGCAAACTGTGTTTAGCAATGAAAGCTTGGCTAATAAAATTATGCGTGGCGCCTGAATCAAACAGTACTATAGCGGGATGCTGGTGGAGTTGGGACATACCCGCAAGGATTGGCTCGCCCTCCGGCACGTCCTCAATGGCAAGTTGGTGGACAGTGCCGGGCCTAGGGTTTGCCCGCCGCACATTAGTAGGGTTCTGGGGTTGATTCCTCCCCGGAAACTGTGGTGCCACTCCGCCGCCTTGCCTCTCCGGGCAACTGCTCGCGAAGTGTCCTGGACGACCACACTTGTAACATGTGGCCGCTGATGGTGGAGTACTCGGTGGACGAAAGCCCGGCATGCGTTGCTGAGGTGCAAACGCACGAGGCATCGCTCGCTGCTGCTGTTGTTGTTGCGGTGGTACTGGCAGTGCCGGCCGGAATGCCAGCGAAGAATACGGCCGACTGCGGAACGGCATCGACCGCAGTGGTGGCTGCCAGCGTGGACCTGATGGTGGGCGATTCACCATCCGAAACTTCTGAGAAGGACCGCCTCCTTCTCCGCTGCTCTGCGGCGCGCTTCGCTTTCGCTCTGCCGCCGCCAACTCCTTGCCGGAGTCCTCCTGAACAATCGCAGCATCAATGATGTCGTTGAGGCTGCCGCGATTGAACATGGCCAACTTGTCCTTCAGGAGCGGGTTAAGCCCCTGGTAAAAATGGTCTCGCCGCTTCTCGTCTGTATCCGCGTGATACGACGCGTAGAGCGCGAGATCGTTGAACGCCCTGGAGTATTCCAGCGCGTTCCGGCTCCCTTGTTGCAGGTGTAGGAACTCCTGCGTCTTCCTCTTCATCAAACCGGGCGGTATATGATAGGCCCTGAAGGCCGTCCGGAACTCCGCCCAGGTCATCACTCGGTCGGTGGGCTGGGAAGCACAGAAGTTGGCCCACCACGCGCTCGCGGATCCTTGGAGCTGCTGGACTGCGAACCGAGTCTTGCGCTGCTCGCTGATTTGGAGCAGCCCGAACTTCATCTCTATGGCGCGGAGCCAGTTGTCCGCGTCAAGTGGTTCATCCGCCCTTGAGAATACAGGGGGATGAGTCGCCAGGAAGTCGGAGTAGGAGCTCTGTTGGCGCTCCTCACGATCTTGACGTCTCTCTGGGCGAGACGTATTGGCGATGAGAGTCTGCAGCAACTCTGTGTGCTGCTGATGCGAGCCCGCCATTGCCGCGACAATGTCGGCCAATGTAACCGTTGGTAGTGGCGGTGGCGGTGTTTGCTGTTGCTGTTGCTGCTGCTGTCCCAAGGAGTCCTCGGGAGGTGGTTGGGAGGTCTCTCCCCCTTGACTGGTACCCCCAACGTCAGGGTTGGCACGAGTACGCGTCATTCTGAAATTCAAAACAGCAGCAATTAGCACATGTCTTACTAAAAATTCCATACGCAACAGTAGGTATTGAAGTGACACATGATCAATTTGCACAACATTCACATATATTGATAAAGCATAAACTTCATACAAGATACATTATTCTCGGATCTCCGAGAAGTCGTGCTCATGTCGTCACTACCTATACATACGCTACTGTCTACACGACATGTCATCGATTACAAAAGTTGGGTTACGCTACCCTAGCTGCCCTACTTGGCAACCGTAACCCCCTACTCGGAGTAGAACTCGACCTCCTGTGGGTCGTCCTCCTCCGGTACCTCTGCTGGTGGCTCGGGGTCTACCACCTCTTCTCCCATTCCGGGTTCTCCTATGGCTGGAAGACCCAAGACTACCGGTACGCCCAATACCGGGGGCACGAGGTCCTGCAAGGCATGCACCTCGTCCATAGCTTGGTTGTAGTCCTCTTCCCAGCCTTGTCCTTCCTCAATAGCGTCGTCCCGCTCTTGAGCAAGGTCCTCATTCTGCTGGGTTAGGGTCTGCACCAGCTCTTGCAACGCTGCGATGTCAACACGGCTCTTCTTCTTTGCCTTCTTCAGACGACGCAACTGATTGTGTTGTTCATTCAGTCGCTTGATCGTTGGAAGGAGCACATTGCGGAGTACGTTGTGAGCACCCTCGAAATGATCTCCACGGCTTGTGCTCTCCTTGAGCTTGGTGGCGAGATGCTCCGTATGAACAGCTTGGCTGTCCATCACAGCGTTTCCCGCCCTCATTTGGAGGCTGAGGTTTGCCTCCGCGGGGTTGTACCTTGGGCAACTCGGGTCTGTTGCCTCCAGGTACCTCTCTTCCCACACATGCTGAGCTCATCCCTCCACCGGAACGAGTGCGTATGGTGTGCCCTCCATAGCCTGCACATGCAGTTGGCAGAAACGTGACATAGCGTCGCGGGCTGCCACTTGCCACATCCCTTCCGGTTGTCTTCCTCTCACCGTGACGGTGAATGGCACCCAACTGGGTGGCGTAGGTCCTGCAGGAACCTCGACATGGATCGTCCACGTCTTGTTCCCCTCTTCGCCTTCTTCCTTGGCAAAGTATTGCGGCATCTGGTTGTACCCGAAATATTGGAGCATTTGCCACAATGCTTCCGGGTAGCCGCTACGGTCAGAGCAGTGGGAAACTACCCACCCGTTCTCCAACCGTTTATCTGCTGCCATCTGTAAAAATATATTTGAGAAATGTCAAATATTTATTTAAACAGTAAACCATTGAGTTATAACATAAGATATGTCCTTGAACTCATAACACTTGGAAACATAGTTCAAATTTTTAAACAAATTTGACTGCTGATCTGCTGTTCCCATGACAGCCTTGACCAGTTTCCATTTCAACCTGATTTAGGCCATGTTAACAGCAAAACTAATTCTGGAGCTCAACATCAAAGTTAAAGCTAACTTCAATAGCTTTCCAGAAAGTGTTTTCTTGGCCTCAGATCTGTCCTGGTTCAAAAGTTATGAGATGTCAAAGTTAACAGAATTTCTGGGAACAATTGGACAGCACCTCCCTGCCTTAGGTACTGATCTGATCCAACAATCTCAGTTACTTCTGTTCCTAATCTGACAAAACTTTCTGTTACAGAGTTGTAACCCATCTCATAAGCTTTCCAGAACTAACTCATTTTCTATTTTTTGGATTTTTATGCAGGAAGTTATGCTCAATTTACAAAGAGTCTACAGAGAGTCTTTACCCTGTCCTGTTTTCTGGACAGTTCCAACTCTACTGCATTTTTCAAGTGGTTAAGGGATGAAACACCTCTGGACCTCAACAGAAAAGTTGTAAAGCCCTTCCAAAGCTTTCCAGAATTGTATCATACGACCCCAATCTCGAAAGAACTCAACCTCTAGCCTCTGATTAACTTCAGCCTTGATTCAGCTGAAAACAGAGTGCTCTGTCCTTAACAACCTATAAGTTGAAAACTTGTTAACTTTGAATATCCTGTTCAAGGGAAGGAGTTACATCAAGTTTTACTACTTTGGATCAAAACCTTCAAGTTTTTAAATGAAGTTGTTTATTTAATGGGGTGTGACGTCGATGCGTCACCAGATTATGTCGGTACTACGTCCTCACAAAGGAAAAACCTATACCGGACTTAGCCGGCTTCGTTAGTTCAGTGGCACTACTCGTCACTTGCACACGGATGCTACACGTCTACCGTTTCGTGGTCAGGCTACCTGCAGAAACTCAAACAATCATCAGACTCGGCTGCATACCGAGCCCGGAATCCATACAGTTGGTACACCCGGCCGTCATCACTCGCCCGGATGTTCTCAAGCCAAACACGCCTTGAGTTACGTGTTCACGTTTCAGACCACGTGACGGGGTCTCCCATGTTGCACCACGCACGCCAGGGACAGGCGTTGCTTGAATACCCCAAACGACATTAAGAGTCGTAGAGGATATCAAAGCGGGTCGGGTTACCTGCCACCCGTGGGGCTCCACCCTTCAGCTTGTGCGCACTGGTGGACAGCGCTTACGTGCACCCCCCAAGACATGAACGTCCCGAGATGCACGATTTTCTGACATAACAAATAGGTTAATATGCCACTTTCTATATGCTAATAACATCCTTATACGGGCTACTAACTCGTTCCTCACTGGATTTTTGAAAAAGAAGACCTTTGTACTGTGTAAATCTTCAAGCGAGCTCTGATACCACGCTGACACGACCCCATTGGTCCTGTCGAGCCAGGATCACGCTGAGGGGTGCTGCGTTGCACAGCACCGTATAACACACGTCAAAGGTGCAAAGCGGAAGCGGAAGTTTTATTACATAAACAAGTTTATGAACATGTTTACATCAAAATAAGTTCAGTCTACACTCGCGGGCGTAGACTAAGCATCAAGTGCACGTTCAGCCCTTGAACGTGTCCTTGCTAGCACACACGCACACTAACTCTGCGGCGTGCACGACTCCCACTCGACGGGGTTCCCCTCCTGGGGTTCCGTCTCCTCTTCGGGAGTCCCTTCCTCATAGAACCCTGCAAAAGCTTCAAACACAAGCAGTGAGCACGAAGGCTCAGCAAGTCTGACCCGTCTCACCTAAACATGGAACTTCTACATGAGGGTAATGGGTTGCATGAGGTAAAAATCATTTGCAAGGACTCGCCTAATTAGTAGAACCTTACTTTCAAGTTTTAGCAGCAGGTTGTGGCGAACCTTACGCTAAGGCACATGAGAGAGCCGCAATCAAACAAGAAACGCATTTCTCTCATGTACTTTGCCCAAAGTTGAAAAGAACTTTAATTAGCTCTAAGCTACAACATATCATTAACAATCACTGTCCAGCTTTCAATCAGCAACATTTTAACATGTAACTAGCCTGTTCTTTCTACGTCACGGTACAGTGAACAAGTGGTACTCACTGACCGCGAGGGACGGCGATTATAATCGATTTACACCTGCAGGGTTACCCGAACAACCCGTCACGTACGCCCGTACTCGATGTTGCCTACAACAACCATCACGGACGCCGTACGCGACTACCTTTCACCCGTTAGCCAAATATTGAACCGGTCCCATCGTCCCGAGCAAGAGGTCTCTGCACGCGCATCTCCGTGCCGCCAGCCGATTTACACCTCAAGCTCTCAACCTACCCTCTGAACGACGGGCAATGCCTCAATAACCAGCTACCCGAGTTACATCAGTTTCCCGGTTCCCATATAGCCGGTAGGTCTTCGGTACTGTTCTAGCTTGTTCAACAGGCCCGCACACGGCTCGGTCCTCAATCGACACAAGCGGAGCTACAGCACACAGGCCCCAAAGTCCTGCTGCCCTTACTCTCCGCTCGGTCTCATTTTCTTGCCATGTGTTCATGTGCTATCTCTACCCGAGCAATGTGCCTCTAGCCTATTCTCACGAGTAGTTCCAACTACTCGACTTGTACCGAATCCTACTCTATCCTAGCAATGCAGTAGCTAACGGGGTTTGCAATCCTAAACCCCAACCCATGGTTTTCTTGGCTATGCAGTGGGGTTTCCAAACAAGACTCTAATGCACAGAATAAAGGAAACAAGTATGTGCTCAAAACAATAAAAATTTGTAAAATGGTTAATGCAAACCGGAGCTTGCCTTGCTGCTCTTGGTCGTAGGCTACTTCGGGTTCCTCCTCGACCTTAGCAACTACATGATAAGAGCAATGTATGTATTAATTTAAATGCATTTGTATTATCTTTGAAGTTGTGAAGTCTATAACCTTTGCTAGACAGACCTAATGACTGTGAAACTTTTACTGTGGCTTGGTTACAACCTAAACAGAGACTTGGTCAAGTTTTAGTTGCAGAAAAGCTCATTTGAGCCCTCCACAATTAATTATGTCCTTGACCTTAATTGGAACTCTTAGGGTGTTCTAGGAATTTTCATGAGACAAACTATGACTTTCTGAAAACTAGATTTTCAGAGGGTTCTAATGGAGTTGGTCTCACTTAATTTGGAAGTCCCTAACTAAAGATATGAGCTAAACAATTTCAGAGAAAATTCTGAAAATGTTTCTGAACATTTTCTATTTTCTCTGGAACAGTTTCACTAATCACACCATTAGGTGGATTAAATGAGATCAAATGGATCTGAAATTTTTATGGTAGTTCAGGGATATTTTGGTGAATATCCCAGCAAAATTTCAGGATTTTCCTCCACAGGATTCTCCAGTTAAAATTCCTAACAGTTTAAAATTTGAGGAATTAATTCTGGAAAATTAAGGGTTTTCATGAAGTGAAACTTGATTTGCGGGAAAGTACTCGGAGAGCTGAATCCAGCAAAATTTGGTTCACTCAATTTGGAGCTTTCTAGCCAAAGTTATAAGGATTTGAAGTTTGAACTGAAACTGAAATTCGGGAAAAAGTTTAAACTCTGGCTTGTGGGCCCCGCACACAGTGCGTCGTCTCCCTCCTCGCGCCAACTGCGCGGCGGCGGCGATCTCCGGCGACCCTCGCCGGAACTGAGTTCCCGGCCACCCCCCGGCCCGAAACTTGCCGCCTGCCCCTATACTGACCCCCTGGACTCGATGGTGGGGTTGCCGGCCGCCGGCGATGACCGGAAACCCGTGCGCACCGATGACAGCACCTGCTAGGGTTCCGGTGAGGTCGGTCCCGCTCTCCCGTGCACCAAATCGACCGGAAATCGGTCGGAGAGCATCAGTAGAGCATGGGAAACACGAACCAGGGCTGGGTGGAAGCTAGAAATACCGGCAACTAGGCTCTAGACGGTGAGCCGAGGTGTTCAGCCATGGCGGCGGGGAAAACAGCCATATCATGGCCGATTCTCGATGGTTTTCTCTAATTCCAGTTCGAGCGTGGGCGCTATCGTGCGTAGAAGCTACTAGGTAACGAGCTCGTCCAACCCTCGTGCATAGAGCACGAATTTCACCCGAAGGTGAGCTTGGTCCTTATGAACTGATCAAGAGTAAATTTGGAAATTCTCGGCCGAGGGTTGATCAATCGCCAAACGGCTTTCGGCTACTCCATCTACATACAATCACGCACCTTTCTTGTGTAGAGAAGAGGACGTGACAACGGCTGTGCTGTGCTGTCCACGAGAGCCCGATCGGCGGCGATGCTTGGTTCGCCGGAGAAATGGTTTGGTACAGCTCGAGGACGCTTGCTCACTGGCCAACACGATGTCTAGGAGGTTGCTCACGATCTCTTGGTGCCATTTTGCTGTGGAGGAGGCGGTGCTCGCGAGTGATCGGGCTTTATCAAACGTGAGCTCGGGCGGCGGCGATGGCAGTGGAAGAACAGGTCGTGCACGTCGGCAGCTCGGGGAATGGGCGACTGAAGCACGCCGGGGAGGGGATAAGTAGCCCGGCGACTGGTCTCTGGCTTGGGGCGCGCAGCAGGAGCTGGCGCCGGCTGCCCCCTCGGTGGCGCGCGCACACTGCACCCGGGAACCGATGGAGCTGCGTTTCAGTCGGTTTGTGTTGAAGTAGAGACTGACATGTGGGTCCCACCCCCCATTTTAACCTCTGAAATTTACTCCTAATCACTGTTGTAAACAGTGAACCCCATACTACCCTTGGCAATTCAAATTATTCACCCATGAGCCATTTGAATTGATCCAAGTTCAAATGAGGTTTGGTTTGAATGAATTTCAGCACAAGTTCAGTTTGAAATTCAAATAAAGTTTGAATTTCTCCCCCTTAGCTCATGTCAAGATCAACTCCAAATGGAGTGAAAATTGGTGTGTGAGCTCACAAAAATGTGCTGAGTAAGAATATGCCTTCCACTTTTAAATTCATGGGATAAAAACAGTTTGAATTTGAATAAGGTTTCAAACTGCCCTCTTCCTAACTATACCCAAACTGACCTCAAAAGGTTTTGAATTTGGGTGAAACTTGGCAGGGACATCCTTAGTAAAGTGTAGGAGTTTTCATATGTCCAGCCCATCTATATCACATGTGGGAAATACCACTTTTGCAATGTGTAAGTTTGTTCTCTAATGAGCATGTTGATAATTGTTACTTGCTCTTCATTTGTGTTCATCATTCTTCCTCAAATGAGGTGTGTGGTGTGGTGATGAACACTGCAAATGTGTGTCAAAAACTGAGGCCCTTATATTCCTCCCCCCTTAAAAGAATCTCGTCCCGAGATTATAAGGTGAAAATGAGAGAGAGGACGGTGGAAAATTACCGAATATGTGACGTGAAAAAGTCGGGGTAGTTAGTGCGAAGGACTACCCATTCCTTTCCAAGATCAGGACTACCCATTCCAAGAGCAGCAGGAAGGAGGCAAGTGTCCTTGACCACTTTGATCCTATGCTAGGATGTGTAGATAGAATTATTTGCATTGTCAAATGAAATATGAAACCCATGCTAGGAAGTTTCCCTAGAATTGCATTATCTTGTTTCCTTGTAGCTTGGGTTGGGATTCATTTTATCATGTCATTTATTATTATGCATATGCTTAGCCATGCTTAGAATGGGATATTTGGGAGATGAAATCATCAGTTTATTTTACCATACTCTTGAATGAGATATTGTGAGTTATGTAGAGGTAGGGATCAAGGCAAGTTGGATGTTTTGGTTGGTGCTGGGTGCACGAGACTCGGGTTTGTGTTTAGTACTTGCCTGGATCCTAAGGACTGGTTCATGGAGCATGTAACCTGGCTTTACCGTGCCAACCACATGCTGAGATGGGGCAGCTTAGCCAATTAATTAGGTGTATCCCCGGCGTAGTATGGGTGTGTTGGATGGTGCGGGGAATAGGTGTCAGCTGGACTACCGTATGAACCGCAAGGCTCAAGAGGGGGCCACTGCAGCAGGGTTGGAGCCTCTTGTATGCTGTTAGGGGTGAAACCTCAGTGGGCCCACGCTCGTCGGGAATCCCTTTGTAAAGGCTTCGTAGTGATCTCCTGGCTACACACCTGGGAAGTGTAAATGTGGTTCGTAGCCACTGGCATAATGGAGGTTCTTTTAGTCCACCCGACAACGGGGGATGAAATCACTACATGTGGGTACAGTGGTGCAAACTCTGCAGAGTCAAAACTGTCATGACAGCCGTGCTCACGGTTAAGAGCGGCTTGGACTTATTCATGATTATAGGATGATGGCTTTGGAAGTTGAGGATGTTAAGCGGGGAGCTTGACATTGGATATGATGATTATGGTTACTTGATGAAGGGTTGGGAGTTTGGGACCATTTCACCTGTATAGTAATGTAGGTGTTAAATAAGCTAAGGTGATAGGTATTCATTGCGTAGTGCTTTAACCATGAGTTCAACCTCCCATTGTTCTAGCCATGCATGACATAACTTTCCCACACTTGCTGAGTACCATCGGTACTCAACCTTGCATATTTTGTTGGTTTATATTGCTGCTCAGGTCAAGATAATGAGGTGGTGTATAATGACCAAGACTTTGGACCAAGAAGGTTTCTAGGTTCATGGAGACCCCCGGGCAACGCCTGTGACGGAGCCCACAAGAATAATATTCCGCTGCTATTTTATTTACTTGTTATGAACTTATTATCGTCCATCGAGACATATGCTATGTAAGACTTATTTATATTCGACACCTGGCTTGTAATAAATGATGCTTCACTATTTGTCATCACATGTATGAGAAAACGATCCTGGCATACATGTGATATTCACTCGGTCGTTCTTCGGAGAAATCGGGTGCGACACCCGAGCTTCTCCCGAGAGCGCCACCGTGGGGAGGCCGCCGCGCCACCACCTGCTTGCCGCCCACGGTCGCTGAACCGACTCCCAGGGCCCTTATCTAGGCGTCCGAGCAGCCGCCGGTGCTCCCCATCCCTACCCCGACGCGCTCTCGCCCAACAGACTGAAACTCCTCGCCGCCCGAGTGGATTTTCGGTCCCTCATCGCCCGGCCGATCCAGTGACCCTCCCGGCGATCTGAGGCCAGCACCGGGTGCGCCAAGCCACCTTCAACACCTTCGCATCGGTTCCAGACCCTACGCAGCCTTCCCCGAGCTCCACCGCGGCGATCTTTGCCCTGCCGGTTTAGCTCGAGCCGCCGCTGCGGGAACCGCCCTTCCGGCCACCACAGCCCACCGCTCACGGAGCTGTAAACAGCAAAGAGGTTCGCCTTCAACCCCTCTTTCTTTTCCATAAGCTCCGGCGGCGTGACAAGCGCTGCTCAAGCCGGAATTTTATGTTTTCGCGACGGTGTGCAAAAGTGAGGTTTGCACCGATCCGAGAAATTCATAAGCCACATTGCATCATTCGTCCTCTCATGGAGAGGATCACTTCTAGTAGCCTGTGCGGGCCCATAGGAGCAGGAACCACGAAGAACCGTGGAGAGAAACCGCTGTTCTTCGAGTTTTAGTAGAAATCACGATTTCCGGCCTAGGTCGCACGGTGACAGCCCAACACAGCCCTTCCCGAGCTCCGTGGAGCTCATGTCGACCTTTCCTATGGTCCACTGATGCTCGACGACCCTTAGCTTGATCGGGGGAGGTGCTAGGGAGGGAGGACAACGCGACCGAAGTTCTCCCGAGGCTGCGGCTCGACGCCGACCAGGTGGAGGCCGTTGTCATGACGAGCTGACCCCAGAGTCCTGTTCCCCGAGTGAAAGTAGGCAGGGGCGGCCAAAATCGTGAAGTTTGGAGCTTTATAGAAGCCGGCGACGAGCCCTCCGGCGAAGTTCCCCGGCGACAGAGCGCGGGCGTCGGGAGGTTGACGAAGGGGTGGACCCCAGCTGTCAGCGGGAGATATTTTAAATCGGGATCGGGCTGCGGCCGGGATCAGCTGTGCTGGAGCGCAAATACCCTGTGAGCCCCGGTGTGCCGGACACCTCCGCGCTCGACACGTGTCCCCGCGGGCCCCGAGAGTTTAAACTTTTTCCCCGATTTTCAGAATTCTTCCAAACTTCAAATCCTCATAACTTTGGCTAGAAAGCTCCAAATCAAGTGAACCAAATTTTGTTGGATTCATCTTTCCGAGCACTTTCCAGCAAATCAAGTTTCACTTCATTAAAACCCCTATTCCTCCAGAATTAATTCCTCAAAATTTAAAGTGTTAGGAATTTTAACTGGAGAATCCCTTGGAGGAAAATCCTGAAATTTTGCTGGGATGTTCACCAAAATATCCCTGAACTACCATAAAAATTTCAGACCCATTTGAGCTCATTTGATCCACCTAATAGTGTGATTAGTGAAACTGTTCCAGAGAAAATAGAAAATGTTCAGAAACATTTTCAGAATTTTCTCTGAAATTGTTTAGCTCATATCTTTAGCTAGGAACCTTCAAATTAAGTGAGACCAACTCCATTAGAACCCTCTGAAGATCTAGTTTTCATAAAGTCATAGTTTGTTTCATGAAAATCCTTAGAACACCCTAAAAGCCTTCAATTAGGGTCAAGTACATGATTAATTGTGGAGGGCTCAAATGAGCTTTGCTGCAACTAAAACTTGACCAAATCTCTGTTTAGGTTGTAACCAAGCCACAATAAAAATTTCACAGTCATTGGGCTTGTCTAGTAAGAGTTATAGACTTCACAAGTTTAAAAGTTAATACAACTGCATTTAAATTAATACATGTATTGCTTCTATCATGTAGTCGCTAAGGTCGAGGAGGAATCCGAAGTCCTAGACTTCGTTACTCCAGAGGAACAGCTAGCCTATGACCAAGAGCAGCAAGGCAAGCTCCGGTTTGCATTAACCTTTTGCAAATTTTTATTGTTTTGAGCACATCTTTGAATACTATTATTCTTTGCATTAGAGTCTTGTTTAGAAACCCAAGTGCATAGCCAAGAAAACCATGGGTTGGGATTAGGATTGAAAACCCCGTTAGCTACTGCAATGCTAAGATAGTGTAGGATTCGGTACAAGTCGAGTAGTTGGAACTACTCGCGAGCATAGGCTAGAGGCACTCGACTCGGGTAGAGATAGATGGCAAGAAAGTTGAGACCGAGCGGAGAGTAAGGGCAGCAAGACTTTGGGGCCCATGTGCTGTAGCTCCGCTTGTGTCGATTGAGGACCGAGCCATGTGCGGGCCTGTTGAACAAGCTAGAACAGTACCGAAGACCTACCGGCTATATGGGAACCGGGAAACCGATGTAACTCGGGTAGCTGGGTATTGAGGCATTGCCCGTCGTTCAGAGGGTAGGTTGAGAGCTTGAGGTGTAAATCGGCTGGCGGCACTGAGTTGCGCGTGCAGAGACCTCTTGCTCGGGACGATGGGACCGGTTCAATATTTGGCTGACGGGCGAAAGGTGGTTGCGTACGGCGTCCGTGATGGTTGTTGTAGGCAACATCGAGTACGGGCGTACGTGACGGGTTGTTCGGGTAACCCTGCAGGTGTAAATCGATTATAATCGCCGTCCCTCGCGGTCAGTGAGTACCACTTGTTCACTGTACCGTGACGTAGAAAGAACAGGCTAGTTACATGTTAAAATGCTGCTGATTGAAAGATGGACTTTGCTTGTTAATGGTTTGTTGTAGTTTAGAGCTAACTAAAGTTCTTTTCAACTTTGGGCAAAGTACATGAGAGAAATGCGTTTCTTGTTTGATTGCGGCTCTCTCATGTGCCTTAGCGTAAGGTTCTCCACAACCTGCTGCTAAAACCTGAAAATAAGGTTCTACTAATTAGGCGAGTCCTTGCAAATGATTTTTACCTCATGTAACCCATTACCCCTCATGTAGAAGTTCCATGTTTAGGTGAGACGGGTCAGACTTGCTGAGCCTTCGTGCTCACTGCTTGTGTTTGAAGCTTTTGCAGGGTTCTATGAGGAAGGGACTCCCGAAGAGGAGACGGAACCCCAGGAGGGGAACCCCGTCGAGTGGGAGTCATGCACGCCGCAGAGTTAGTGTGCGTGTGTGCTAGCAAGGACACGTTCAAGGGCTGAACGTGGACTTGATGCGTAGTCTACGCCCGTGAGTGTAGACTGGAACTATTTTGGTGTAAACATGTTCATAAACTTGTTTATGTAATAAAATTCTGCTTCCGCTTTGTACCTTTGACGTGTGTTATCCGGTGCTGTGCAACGCAGCACCCCTCAGCGTGATCCTGGCTCGACAAGACCGTTGGGGTCGTGTCAGCGTTGGTATCAGAGCTCGCTGGAGGTTTAACGCACTACAAAGGTCATCTTTTTCAAAAATCCAGTGAGGAATGAGTTAGTAGCCCGTATAAGGATGTTATTAGCATATATAAAGTGGCATATTAACCTATTTGATTATGTCGGAAAAGCGTGCATCTCGGGACGTGTATGTCTTGGGGGGTGCACGTAAGCGCTGTCCACCAGTGCGCACAAGCTGAAGGGTGGAGCCCCACGGGTGGCAGGTAACCCGACCCGCTTTGATATCCTCTACGACTCTTCATGTCGTTTGGGGTATTCGAGCAACGTCTATCCCTGGCATGCGTGGTGCAACTTGGGAGACCCCGTCACGTGGTTTGGAACGTGAACACATAACTCAAGGCGTGTTTGGCTTAAGAACATCCGGGCGAGTGATGACGGCCGGTTGTACGAACTGTATGGATTCTGGGCTCGGTGTGCAGCCGAGTCTGATGATTGTTTGAGTTTCTGCAGGTAGCCTGACCACGAAACGGTAGACGTGTAGCATCCGTGTGCGAGTGACGTTTAGTGCCACTGAAATAACGAAGCCGGCTAAGTCCGGTATAGGTTTTTCTTTGTGAGGACGTAGTACCGACATAATCTGGTGACGCATCGACGTCACACCCCAACTAAATGAACAACTTCATTGTAAAAACTTGAAGGTTTTGATCCAAAGTAGTAAAACTTGATGTAACTCCTTCCCTTGAACAGGATATTCAAAGTTAACAAGTTTTCAACTTATAGGTTGTTAAGGACAGAGTACTCTGGTTTCAGCTGAAGTAGGGCTGAAGTTGATCAGAGGTTAGAGGTTGAGTTCTTTCGAGGTTGGGGTCATATGATACATTTCTGGAAAGATTTGGAAGAGCTTACAACTTTTCTGTTGAGGTCCAGAGGTGTTTCATCCCTTAACCAATCGAAAAATGCAGTAGAGTTGAAACTGTCCAGAAAACAGGGCAGAGCAAAGACTCTCTGTAAACTCTCTGTAAATTGAGTATAACTTCCTGCATAAAAATCCAAAAATAGAAAATGAGGTAGTTCTGGAAATCTTATGAGATGGGTTACAACTTTGCAACAGGAAGTTTTGTCAGATTAGGAGCAGAATTAACTGTAATTCTTGGATCAAATCAGTACCTAAAGCAGGGAGGTGCTGTCCAATTTTCTCCAGAAATTCTGTTAACTTTGACATCTCATAACTTTTGAATCAGGACAGATCTTAGGCCAAGCAAATACTTTATGGAAAGCTATTGAAGTTAGATTTAACTTTTATATTGAGCTCCAGAATTGGTTTTGTCTTTAGCATGGCCTAAATCAGGTTGATATGGAAACTGGTCAGGGCTGTCATGGGAACAGCAGATCAGCAGTCAAATTTGTTTAAAATTTGAACTGTGTTTCCAAGTTTTATGGGTTCAATGACATGTCTTATGTTATAACTCAGTGGTTTACTGTTCAAATAAATATTTGACATTTCTCAAATATATTTTTACAGATGACAGCAGATAAGCAATTGGAGAACGGGTGGGTGGTGTCCCACTGTTCTCACCGTAGCGGCTACCCGGAAGCATTGTGGCAAATGCTCCAATATTTCGGGTACGACCAGATGCCGCAGTACTTCACCAAGGAAGAAGGCGAAGAGTGGAAAAAGACGTGCACGATCCATGTCGAAGTCCCTGCAGGACCTACGCCACCCGGTTGGGTGCCGTTCACCGTCACGGTGAGAGGAAGACAACCGGAAGGGATGTGGCAAGTGGCAGCCCGTGACACCATGTCACGTTTCTGCCAACTACACGTGCAGGCTATGGAGGGCACTCCATACGCGCTCGTTCCGGTGGAGGGACGGGCTCAGCATGTGTGGGAAGAGAGGTACCTGGAGGCAACGGACCCGAGTTGCCCAAGGTACAACCCCGCGGAGGCAAACCTTAGCCTCCAGATGAGGGCGGGAAACGCCCTGATGGACAGCCAAGCGGTTCATACGGAGCATCTCGCCACAAAGCTCAAGGAGAGCACGAGCCGTGGAGACCATTTCGAGAGTGCTCACAGCGCACTCCACAATGTGCTCCTTCCGACGATCAAGCGACTGAATGAACAGCACAATCAGTTGCATCGTCTGAAGAAGGCGAAGAGGAAAAGCCGTGTCGACATCGCGGCATTGCAAGAACTGGTGCAGAATCTGACCCAGCAGAACGAGGAACTTACTCAAGAGCGGTACGACGCTATTGAGGAAGGGCAAGGCTGGGAAGAGTACTACAACCAAGCCATGGACGAGGTGCATGCATTGCAGGACCTCGTACCTCCGGTGTTGGGCGTACCGGTGGTCTTGGGCCTTCCAGCAATGGGAGAACCCGAGATGTAAGAAGAGGTGGTAGATCCAGAGCCACCAGCAGAGGTACCGGAGGAGGAAGACCCACAGGAGGTCGAGTTCTACTCCGAGTAAGGGGTTACAGTTGCCAAGTAGGGCAGCTAGGGTAGCGTAACCCAACTTTTGTAATCGGTGACATGTCGTGTAGACAGTAGCGTATGTATAGGTAGTGACGACATGGGCACGACTTCTCAGAAACCCGAGAATAATGTATCTTGTATAAAGTTTATGCTTTATCAATATATGTGAATGTTGTGCAAATTATTCATGTGTCACTTCAATACCTACTGTTGCATATGGAAATTTTTAAGTAAGACATGTGCTAATTGCTGCTGTTTTGAATTTCAGAATGACGCGTACTCGTGCCAACCCGGATGTTGGGGGTACTAGTCAAGGGGGAGAGACCTCCCAACAGCCTCCCGAGGACTCCTTGGGACAGCAGCAGCAACAGCAACAGCAAATACCGCCACCGCCACTGCCAACGGTTACATTGGCCAACATCGTCGCGGCAATGGCGGGTTCACATCAGCAGCACACGGAGTTGCTGCAAACTCTTATTGCCAATACGTCTCGCCCAGAGAGACGTCAAGACCGTGAGGAGCGTCAACAGAGCTCCTACTCCGACTTCCTGACAACTCATCCCCCAGTATTCTCAAGGGCAGATGAACCTCTTGACGCGGACAACTGGCTCCGCGCAATAGAGATGAAGTTCGGGCTGCTCCAGATAAGCGAGCAGCGCAAGACTCAGTTCGCGGTCCAGCAGCTCCAAGGATCCGCGAGCGCATGGTGGGCCAACTTCTGTGCTTCACAGCCCACCGACCGAGTGATGACATGGACGGAGTTTCGGACGGCCTTCAGGGCCTATCACATACCGCCAGGTTTGATGAAGAGGAAGACGCAGGAATTCCTACACCTGCAACAAGGGAGCAGGAACGCGCTGGAATACTCCAGGGCGTTCAATGATCTTGCGCTTTATGCGTCGTATCATGCCGATACCGACGAGAAGCGGCGGGACCATTTTTACCAGGGGCTTAACCCGCTCCTGAAGGACAAGTTGGCGATGTTCAATCGCGGCAGCCTCAACAACATCATTGATGCTGCGATTGTTCCGGAGGACTCCGGCAAGGAATTGGCGGCGGCAGAGCGAAAGCGAAGCATGCCGCAAAGCAGCGGAGAAGGAGACGGTCCTTCTCAGAAGTTTCGGATGGTGAATCGCCCACCATCAGGTCCACGCTGGCAGCCACCACAGCGGTCGATGCCGTTCCGCAGTCGGCCGTACTCTTCACCAGCATTCAGGCCGGCACTGCCAGTACCACCGCAACAACAACAGCAGCAGCGGGCGATGCCGCGTGCGTATGCACCTCAGCAGCGCATGCCGGGCTTTCGTCCCCTGAGCACTACACCAGCAGCTGCCACATGTTACAAGTGTGGTCGTCCAGGACACTTCGCGAGCAGTTGCCCGGAGAGGCAAGGCGGCGGAGTGGCACCGCAGTTTCCGCGGAGGAATCAACCCCGGAACCCTACTAATGAGCGGCGGGCAAACCCTAGGCCCGGCACCGTCCACCAGCTTGCTATTGAGGACGTGCCGGAGGGCGAGCCAATCCTTGTGGGTATGTTCCAACTCCACCAGCATCCCGCTATAGTACTGTTTGATTCAGGCGCCACGCATAATTTTATTAGCCAAGCTTTCATTGCTAAACACAGCTTGCCAATACTACCCACCGATAGTCCATATTTAATTTGTTCACCGGGTGGGAATATTTCAGCAAGCGTAATGGTCTCCAAAGCACCATTATGCATAGCGGGTAGAGTGTACCCCACGTCTCTCATTATCTTAGAGGGACAGAAGGTCGATGTCATCCTAGGGATGTCGTGGTTAACCCGCCACGGCGCTGTATTAGACACCGTCCTTCGAGTCGTGCACTTAAACTCAGAAGTGCAAGGGTCTCACTCATTATTTTTGGACAGTCCAGAAATAAAACTTCCAAGTGTCTATCAAGCCACAACTATTAGATTGGAAGATATTCCAGTAGTCCGAGAGTTCCCTGATGTGTTCCCGGATGATTTACTGGGAATGCCACCCGATAGAGAGGTGGAGTTCAAGATTGAACTTGCACTGGGAACCGTGCCAATATCCCGAAGGCCGTACAAGATTGCGCCCAAGGAGTTGGCTGAACTGAAGACTCGGCTCACGGACCTTCTGGAGAAGGGTTTTATTAGGCCGAGCTCCTCGCCATGGGGTTGTTCGGCATTATTTGTCAAGAAGAAGGATGAGACGTTGCGGCTTTGCGTGGACTATCATCCATTAAATGCCGTAACCATCAAGAACAAGTACCCGTTGCCACGGATCGACATGTTGTTTGATCAGTTGGTCGAAGCAAAGATCTTTTCCAAAATGGACTTAAGATCCGGGTACCATCAGATTAAAATAAGGGCTGAGGACATTCCGAAGACGACTTTCTCGACGAGGTACGGACTCTATGAGTACCTGATCATGTCCTTTGACCTCACCAATGCACCAGCTCACTTCATGTACTTGATGAACTCGGTATTCATGCCGGAGCTGGACAAGTTTGTCGTGGTCTTCATCGACGACATCCTGGTATATTCCAAGTCGGAGGAAGATCACAAGAAACATCTACGTATAGTCTTGCAACGGCTGCGGGATCACAAGTTATACGCAAAATTCAGCAAATGCGAGTTTTGGATATCGCAAGTGCCTTTCCTCGGGCATATCATCTCAGCGGAGGGTATCGCTGTAGACCCAAGCAAGATCACTCAAGTGCTGAATTGGAAATCCCCGAGAACTGTTCACGAGTTACGGAGTTTCCTCGGACTCGCGGGATATTATCGGAGGTTCATTCTGAACTTCTTGAAGATTGCCAAGCCTATGACAGAGCTGCTGAAGAAGGCTACCAAATATGTTTGGAGTCCATCATGTGAAGCAGCATTCAAGGCTTTAGTCAAGCACCTGACATCGGCACCGGTTTTGGCGCAGCCAGACACAACAAAACCGTTCGATGTGTACTGCGATGCATCCGGCATTGGGCTCGGATGTGTGTTGATGCAAGACCGAAGAGTGGTCGCGTATGGATCACGGCAGCTTAGAAACCATGAGCAAAATTATCCAACTCACGACTTGGAGCTCGCTGCCGTGGTACTTGCACTAAAAATGTGGAGGCACTACCTACTCGGTAACCTCATACATTTATATACCGACCACAAAAGCCTCAAGTACATATTCACTCAGAAGGAGCTGAACATGAGGCAACGAAGATGGTTATAATTGATAAAGGATTACGAAATAGAGATCCATTATCATCCGGGCAAGGCAAACGTAGTGGCAGATGCGCTGAGCCGCAAGTCACACGTCAACAATCTGACCATCACACCGTTGGAAGAGAGCGAACCACCACTACATGTGATTCCACACGGAGCTCTCTACAACCTAGCTTTGATCCCCACCATCCGTGAAGAGATAGCGGCAGCCCAGAAGAATGACAAGGGCATGTCACATTTACGGAGACGTGTAGACAGTGGGGAGCTGAAATGTTTCCGGAAGGACAGAGACGGCGTCCTATGGTTCAAGGACCGGATCGTCGTACCCCGTAACCCGGAATTACGGAAGAAAATTTTTTATGAGGCTCACTTATCAAAATTTTCTATTCACCCCGGCAGCAACAAGATGTATCAAGAACTCAGAAGCAAGTTTTGGTGGACACGGATGAAGCGAGAGACTGCAAAATACGTGTCCGAGTGTGATACATGTCGAAGGGTGAAGGCAGACCACATGCGGAAACGGGGACTGCTGCAACCACTGGGCATTCCTGCCTGGAAATGGGAGGATGTGAGCATGGATTTCATCGTCGGTTTACCCACCACCTTGCAGAAACATGATTCTGTGTGGGTGATCGTCGATCGGCTCACCAAATTTGCCCATTTCATCCCGGTCAACACCAACTACAACGCCAAGAAGTACGCTGAACTATACATCTCACGGATCCTATGCTTGTACGGCGTACCCCGTACCATCATATCGGATCAGGGCACTTTATTTGTGTCCCGTTTTTGGGAGCAGCTGCACGCTGCCTTGGGGACGAAACTGATCCGTAGTTCAGCATACCACCCGCAGACAGATGGGCAGACGGAGCGGGTAAATCAGATCCTAGAAGACATGCTATGAGCTTGCGCTATCAACCACAGCAAGAATTGGGATGATCACTTGCCGTTAGCCGAGTTCTCATACAATAATGGGTACCAAGCCAGCATCAAGATGGCACCTTACGAGGCGCTATACGGTAGGAAGTGCCGCACACCATTGAACTGGTGTGAGTCTGGCGAAAGGGTTACCTTCGGGATTGACCTCGTCAACAACGCGGAAGAAAAGGTTCGACTGATTCAAGCGAACCTAAAAGCCGCTCAATCCCGTCAGAAACAGTATGCGGACCGGAGAAGGCGCCCATTACAATTTGAAGTTGGAGATCACGTATATCTACGGGTATCTCCAATGAAGGGCGTAAACAGATTTGGGGTGAGAGGAAAGTTGGCACCCCGATTCATCGGTCCATTCCAGATTACCGAAAGATGTGGATCAGTGGCATACCGGCTGAAATTACCAGAAGCACTTTCCAGTGTGCACGATGTCTTTCACATTTCCCAGCTAAGGAAGTGTCTTAAGCTATGAACTACCGTTCAGCTGGAGGATATTGAAGAACTGCAACCGGATCTCACCTATCGGGAGGAACCGGTGCAGATTATCGACGAAAAGGCCCGAACCACACGCAACCGTACGTTGTGGTTCTACAAGGTTCTATGGAGTAATCACTCCATGGACGAAGCGACATGGGAGAGCGAAGAATTTCTTCACGCTAACTACCCCGACTTTTTCACGTCGCATATCCGGTAATTTTCCACCGTCCCCTCTCTCATTTTCACCTTATAATCTCGGGACGAGATTCTTTTAAGGGGGGAGGAATGTAAGGGCCTCAGTTTTGGACACATAATTGAAGTGTTCATCACCATACACACACACCTCATTTGAGGAAATATGATGAACACAAATGAAGAGCAAGTAACCACCATCAACATGCTCATTAGAGAACAAACTCACACATTGCAAAAGTGGTATTTTCCACATGTGATATAGTTGGGCTGGACATATGAAAACTCCTACACAATGCTAAGGATGTCTATGCCAAGATTCACCCAAATTCAAAACCTTTTTGAGGTCATTTTGGGTATAGCTAGAAAGAGGGCAGTTTGAAACCATATTCAAAGTCAAACTGTTTTTATCCCATGAATTTAAAAGTGGGAGGCATATTCTTACTCAGCACATTTTTGTGAGCTCACACACCAATTTTCACTCCATTTGGAGTTGATCTTGACATGAGCTAAGTGGGACAAATTCAAACTTTATTTGAATTCAAAACTGAACTTGTGCTGAAATTCATTCAAATCAAACCCAATTTGATTTCTACTCAATTCAAATGGCTCATGGGTGAATAATTTGAATCACCATGGGTATTTTGGGACTCACTGTTTACAACAGTGATTAGGAGTAAATTTCAGAGGTTAAAATTGGAAGTGGGACCCACATGTCAGCCACTGAAGGAGATCAACCGAGTGGACTTTCAGCACTTGGGTCCCCGAGCTTCTCCCGAGAGCGCCACCGAGGGGAGGCCACCGCGCCACCACCTGCTTGCCGCCCACGGTCGCTGAACCGACTCCCGGGGCCCTTATCTAGGCGTCCGAGCAGCCGCCGGTGCTCCCCATCCCTACCCCGACGCGCTCTCGCCCAACAGACTGAAACTCCTCGCCGCCCGAGTAAATTTTCGGTCCCTCATCGCCCGGCTGATCCAGTGACCCTCCCGGCGATCTGAGGCCAGCACCGGGTGCGCCAAGCCACCTTCAACACCATCGCATCGGTTCCAGACCCTGCGCAGCCTTCCCGAGCTCCACCGCGGTGATCTTTGCCCTGCCGGTTCAGCTCGAGCCGCCGCTGCGGGAACCGCCCTTCCGGCCACCACAGCCCACCGTTCACGGAGCTGTAAACAGCAAAGAGGTTCGCCTTCAACCCCTCTTTCTTTTCTGTAAGCTCCGGCGGCGTGACAAGCGCTGCTCAAGCCGGAATTTCATGTTTTCGCGACGGAGTGCAAAAGTGAGGTTTGCACCGATCCGAGAAATTCGTAAGCCACACTGCATCATTCGTCCTCTCATGGAGAGGATCACTTCTAGTAGCCCGTGCGGGTCCATAGGAACAGGAACCACGAAGAACCGTGGAGAGAAACCGCTGTTCTTCGAGTTTTAGTAGAAATCACGATTTCCGGCCTAGGTCGCACGGTGACAGCCCAACACAGCCCTTTCCGAGCTCCGTGGAGCTCATGTCGACCTTTCCTATGGTCCACTGATGCTCGACGACCCTTAGCTTGATCGGGGGAGGTGCTAGGGAGGGAGGACAACGCGACCGAAGTTCTCCCGAGGCTGCGGCTCGTCGCCGACCAGGTGGAGGCCGTTGTCATGATGAGCTGACCCCAGAATCCTGTTCCCCGAGTGAAAGTAGGCAGGGGCGGCCAAAATCGTGAAGTTTGGAGCTTTACAGAAGCCGGCGACGAGCCCTCCGGCGAAGTTCCCCGGCGACAGAGCGCGGGCGTCGGGAGGTTGACGAAGGGGTGGACCCCAGTTGTCAGCGGGAGATATTTTAAATCGGGATCGGGCTGCAGCCGGGATCAGCTGTGCTGGCGCGCAAATACCCTGTGAGCCCCGGTGTTCCGGACACCTCCGCGCTCGACACGTGTCCCCGCGGGCCCCGAGAGTTTAAACTTTTTCCCCGATTTTCAGAATTCTTCCAAACTTCAAATCCTCATAACTTTGGCTAGAAAGCTCCAAATCAAGTGAACCAAATTTTGTTGGATTCATCTTTCCGAGCACTTTCCAGCAAATCAAGTTTCACTTCATGAAAACCCCTATTCCTCCAGAATTAATTCCTCAAATTTTAAAATGTTAGGAATTTTAACTGGAGAATCCCTTGGAGGAAAATCCTGAAATTTTGCTGCGATGTTCACCAAAATATCCCTGAACTACTATAAAAATTTCAGACCCATTTTAGCTCATTTGATCCACCTAATGGTGTGATTAGTGAAACTATTCCAGAGAAAATAGAAAATGTTCAGAAACATTTTCAGAATTTTCTCTGAAATTGTTTAGCTCATATCTTTAGCTAGGAACCTTCAAATTAAGTGAGACCAACTCCATTAGAACCCTCTGAAGATCTAGTTTTCATAAAGTCATAGTTTGTTTCATGAAAATCCTTAGAACACTCTAAAAGCCTTCAATTAGGGTCAAGTACATGATTAATTGTGGAGGGCTCAAATGAGCTTTGCTGCAACTAAAAATTGACCAAGTCTCTGTTTAGGTTGTAACCAAGCCACAGTAAAAATTTCACAGTCATTGGAATTGTCTAGTAAGAGTTATAGACTTCACAAGTTTAAAAGTTAATACAACTGCATTTAAATTAATACATGTATTGCTTCTATCATGTAGTCGCTAAGGTCGAGGAGGAACCCGAAGTCCTAGACTTCGTTACTCCGGAGGAACAGCTAGCCTACGACCAAGAGCAGCAAGGCAAGCTCCGGTTTGCATTAACCTTTTGCAAATTTTTATTGTTTTGAGCACATCTTTGAATACTATTATTCTTTGCATTAGAGTCTTGTTTAGAAACCCAAGTGCATAGCCAAGAAAACCATGGGTTGGGATTAGGATTGAAAACCCCGTTAGCTACTGCAATGCTAATATAGTGTAGTATTCGGTACAAGTCGAGTAGTTGGAACTACTCGCGAGCATAGGCTAGAGGCACTCGACTCGGGTAGAGATAGATGGCAAGAAAGATGAGACCGAGCGGAGAGTAAGGGCAGCAGGACTTTGGGGCCTGTGTGCTGTAGCTCCGCTTGTGTCGATTGAGGACCGAGCCGTGTGCGGGCCTGTTGAACAAGCTAGAACAGTACCGAATACCTACCGGCTATATGGGAACCGGGAAACCGATGTAACTCGGGTAGCTGGGTATTGAGGCATTGCCCGTCGTTCAGAGGGTAGGTTGAGAGCTTGAGGTGTAAATCGGCTGGCGGCACTAAGATGCGCGTGCAGAGACCTCTTGCTCGGGACGATGGGACCGGTTCAATATTTGGCTGAAGGGCGAAAGGTGGTTGCGTACGGCGTCCGTGATGGTTGTTGTAGGCAACATCGAGTACGGGCGTACGTGACGGGTTGTTCGGGTAACCCTGCAGGTGTAAATCGATTATAATCACCGTCCCTCGCGGTCAGTGCGTACCACTTGTTCACTGTACCGTGGCGTCGAAAGAACAGGCTAGTTACATGTTAAAATGCTGCTGACTGAAAGATGGACTTTGCTTGTTAATGGTTTGTTGTAGTTTAGAGCTAACTAAAGTTCTTTTCAACTTTGGGCAAAGTACATGAGAGAAATGCGTTTCTTGTTTGATTGCGGCTCTCTCATGTGCCTTAGCGTAAGGTTCTCCACAACCTGTTGCTAAAACCTGAAAATAAGGTTCTACTAATTAGGCGAGTCCTTGCAAATGATTTTTACCTCATGTAACCCATTACCCCTCATGTAGAAGTTCCATGTTTAGGTGAGACGGGTCAGACTTGCTGAGCCTTCGTGCTCACTGCTTGTGTTTGAAGCTTTTGCAGTGTTCTATGAGGAAGGGACTCCCGAAGAGGAGACGGAACCCCAGGAGGGGAACCCCGTCGAGTGGGAGTCGTGCACGCCGCAGAGTTAGTGTGTGTGTGTGCTAGCAAGGACACGTTCAAGGGCTGAACGTGGACTTGATGCGTAGTCTACGCCCGTGAGTGTAGACTGGAACTATTTTGGTGTAAACATGTTCATAAACTTGTTTATGTAATAAAATTCCGCTTCCGCTTTGTACCTTTGATGTGTGTTATCCGGTGCTGTGCAACGCAGCACCCCTCAGCGTGATTCTGGCTCGACAAGACCGTTGGGGTCATGTCAATCGATCAGTAGGGAACTAAGCGCAGGCTTGGTTCTCCTTCTTCATGTGCAGCCATGGCTAAATGGTGAACATGGGCTTTCCGACTAAGTGCGTCGGCAACAACATTCTCTTTGCCCGGATGGTAATGAATCTCAAGTTCATAATCCTTGATCAATTCAAGCCATCTTTGCTGCCTCATATTTAGTTCTTTCTTTTTGGAGATGTACTTCAACCTTTTGTGTTCAGTGTAGAGATGTACTAGATTGCCTAGTAAATAATGTCTCCATATTTTCAATGCAAGGACCACTACAGCTAGTTCAAGGTCGTGCGTCAGGTAATTCTGCTCATGACCCCTAAGTTGTCACGATCCATACACGACCACGCGTCCTTTTTGCATCAACACACAACCCAAACCAATGTCGGATGCATCACAATAAATATCAAACAGCTTTGTTGTGTCCGGCTGGGCCAAAACTAGAGCTGTAGTGAGATACTTCACTGAAGTTTGAAAAGCTTGTTCACATGAGTTGCTCCAATCATACTTGGTGCTTTTCTTCAACAGCTCCGTCATAGGTTTAGCGACTTTGGAAAAGTTTGGAATGAATCTCCGGTAATAACCCGCTAAACCTAGGAAACTCCTCACTTCATGAATAGATGTTGGAGATTTCCAATTCACCACTTGCTCAATTTTACTTGGGTCCACAGCGATGCCTTCCGCTGAGATAATATGCCCAAGAAACGGCACTTTGCTGATCCAAAGCTCCCATTTACTGAACTTTGCATAAAGCTTGTGATCTCTCAAGCATTGGAGTACAATACGCAAATGTTCAACGTGTTCTTCTTCTGACTTTGAATAGACTAAGATGTCGTCGATGAAAACCATGACGAACTTGTCTAACTCCGGCATGAACACAGAGTTTATCAGATACATAAAGTGAGACGGAGCATTGGTCAACCCAAAAGACATGAGAAGATATTCATAAAACCCATATCTTGTCGAGAACGCCGTCTTAGGTACATCTTCTGCCTGGATTTTTATCTGGTGATACCTGGACCAAAAGATCCATATTGGAGAATACCTTAGCACCCACTAGTTGGTCAAACAAAATATCAATGTGCGGTAGTGGATACTTATTTTTTATAGTGACAACATTCAGTGGACGATAATCTACGCATAGTCTCAAAGTCTCACCCTTCTTCTTCACGAAGAGTACGGAACAGCCCCAAGGTGATGAACTTGGGCGTATAAAACCTTTGTCCATGAGGTCATTCATCTGCTCCTTCAATTCTGCTAGCTCCTTCAGTGCCATTTTATATGGTCACCGAGAAATAGGTGTCGTTCCCGGTGCTAGTTCAATCTTGAACTCTACATCACGTCCGGGCGGCATGCCCGGCAAATCTTCGGGAAACACATCTGAATATTCACATACCACTGGAATATCCTTAAGCTTAGGAGCTCCAATCTGATGCACTGCTGCAACACGTTGTGATGGATCCACAAGATTCAATGTGTTGCGACCATGTATTGGGGAATTCAGTTGGACAGTCCGAGAGCTAATGTCAAATATAGCTCCATAATGTGTCAACCATGACATCTCCAAAATAATATCAATCCTTTGGCCTTTGAGTATGATAAGGCTCGCAGGATAGATGTTACCACCCAAACATAAAGGTGTCTGAGAGACCATTTCATCAGTTGATATCTTGCCTCCGGGTGAGCTGATATGAAACGAATGTTTGACCATGCTAAATGGAAGATGATTCTTCAGCACATAGTCCCTGTTAATAAAATTGTGGGTGGCACCAGAATCAAACAAAATGAAAGTGGGTTGTTCATGTAAAGTGAACATGCCTGCCAAAACTGGTTCGCCTTTTACAATGTCCTCAATAGCAGCTGCCACATGTTACAAGTGTGGTCGTCCAGGACACTTCGCGAGCAGTTGCCCGGAGAGGCAAGGCGGCGGAGTGGCACCGCAGTTTCCGCGGAGGAATCAACCCCGGAACCCTACTAATGAGCGGCGGGCAAACCCTAGGCCCGACACCGTCCACCAGCTTGCCATTGAGGACGTGCCGGAGGGCGAGCCAATCCTTGCGGGTATGTTCCAACTCCACCAGCATCCCGCTATAGTACTGTTTGATTCAGGCACCACGCATAATTTTATTAGCCAAGCTTTCATTGCTAAACACAGCTTGCCAATACTACCCACCGATAGTCCATATTTAATTTGTTCACCGGGTGGGAAGATTTCAGCAAGCGTAATGGTCTCCAAAGCACCATTATGCATAGTGGGTAGAGTGTACCCCACGTCTCTCATTATCTTAGAGGGACAGAAGGTCGATGTCATCCTAGGGATGTCGTGGTTAACCCGCCACGGCGCTGTATTAGACACCGTCCTTCGAGTCGTGCACTTAAACTCAGAAGTGCAAGGGTCTCACTCATTATTTCTGGACAGTCCAGAAATAAAACTTCCAAGTGTCTATCAAGCCACAACTATTAGATTGGAAGATATTCCAGTAGTCTGAGAGTTCCCTGATGTGTTCCCGGATGATTTACTGGAAATGCCACCCGATAGAGAGGTGGAGTTCAAGATTGAACTTGCACCGGGAACCATGCCAATATCCCAAAGGCCGTACAAGATTGCGCCCAAGGAGTTGGCTGAACTGAAGACTCGGCTCACGGACCTTCTGGAGAAGGGTTTTATTAGGCCGAGCTCCTCGCCATGGGGTTGTTCGGCATTATTTGTCAAGAAGAAGGATGAGACGTTGCGGCTTTGCATGGACTATCGTCCATTAAATGCCGTAACCATCAAGAACAAGTACCCGTTGCCACGGATCGACATGTTGTTTGATCAGTTGGTCGAAGCAAAGATCTTTTCCAAAATGGACTTAAGATCCGGGTACCATCAGATTAAAATAAGGGCTGAGGACATTCCGAAGACGACTTTCTCGACGAGGTACGGACTCTATGAGTACCTGATCATGTCCTTCGACCTCACCAATGCACCAGCTCACTTCATGTACTTGATGAACTCGGTATTCATGCCGGAGCTGGACAAGTTTGTCGTGGTCTTCATCGACGACATCCTGGTATATTCCAAGTCGGAGGAAGATCACAAGAAACATCTACGTATAGTCTTGCAACGGCTGCGGGATCACAAGTTATACGCAAAATTCAGCAAATGCGAGTTTTGGATATCGCAAGTGCCTTTCCTCGGGCATATCATCTCAGCGGAGGGTATCGCTGTAGACCCAAGCAAGATCACTCAAGTGCTGAATTGGAAATCCCCGAGAACTGTTCACGAGTTACGGAGTTTCCTCGGACTCGCGGGATATTATCGGAGGTTCATTCTGAACTTCTCGAAGATTGCCAAGCCTATGACAGAGCTGCTGAAGAAGGCTACCAAATATGTTTGGAGTCCATCATGTGAAGCAGCATTCAAGGCTTTAGTCAAGCACCTGACATCGGCACCGGTTTTGGCGCAGCCAGACACAACAAAACCGTTCGATGTGTACTGCGATGCATCCGGCATTGGGCTCGGATGTGTGTTGATGCAAGACCGAAGAGTGGTCGCGTATGGATCACGGCAGCTTAGAAACCATGAGCAAAATTATCCAACTCACGACTTGGAGCTCGCTGCCGTGGTACTTGCACTAAAAATGTGGAGGCATTACCTACTCGGTAACCTCATACATTTATATACCGACCACAAAAGCCTCAAGTACATATTCACTCAGAAGGAGCTGAACATGAGGCAACGAAGATGGTTATAATTGATAAAGGATTACGAAATAGAGATCCATTATCATCCGGGCAAGGCAAACGTAGTGGCAGATGCGCTGAGCCGCAAGTCACACGTCAACAATCTGACCATCACACCGTTGGAAGAGAGCGAACCACCACTACATGTGATTCCACACAGAGCTCTCTACAACCTAGCTTTGATCCCCACCATCCGTGAAGAGATAGCGGCAGCCTAGAAGAATGACAAGGGCATGTCACATTTACGGAGACGTGTAGACAGTGGGGAGCTGAAATGTTTCCGGAAGGACGGAGACGGCGTCCTATGGTTCAAGGACCGGATCGTCGTACCCCGTAACCCGGAATTACGGAAGAAAATTTTTTATGAGGCTCACTTATCAAAATTTTCTATTCACCCCGGCAGCAACAAGATGTATCAAGAACTCAGAAGCAAGTTTTGGTGGACACGGATGAAGCGAGAGACTGCAAAATACGTGTCCGAGTGTGATACATGTCGAAGGGTGAAGGCAGACCACATGCGGAAACGGGGACTGCTGCAACCACTGGGCATTCCTGCCTGGAAATGGGAGGATGTGAGCATGGATTTCATCGTCGGTTTACCCACCACCTTGAAGAAACATGATTCTGTGTGGGTGATCGTCGATCGGCTCACCAAATTTGCCCATTTCATCCCGGTCAACACCAACTACAACGCCAAGAAGTACGCTGAACTATACATCTCACGGATCCTATGCTTGTACGGCGTACCCCGTACCATCATATCGGATCAGGGCACTTTATTTGTGTCCCGTTTTTGGGAGCAGCTGCACGCTGCCTTGGGGACGAAACTGATCCGTAGTTCAGCATACCACCCGCAGACAGATGGGCAGACGGAGCGGGTAAATCAGATCCTAGAAGACATGCTACGAGCTTGCGCTATCAACCACAGCAAGAATTGGGATGATCACTTGCCGTTAGCTGAGTTCTCATACAATAATGGGTACCAAGCCAGCATCAAGATGGCACCTTACGAGGCGCTATACGGTAGGAAGTGCCGCACACCATTGAACTGGTGTGAGTCTGGCGAAAGGGTTACCTTCGGGATTGACCTCGTCAACAACGCGGAAGAAAAGGTTCGACTGATTCAAGCGAACCTAAAAGCCGCTCAATCCCGTCAGAAACAGTATGCGGACCGGAGAAGGCGCCCATTACAATTTAAAGTTGGAGATCACGTATATCTACGGGTATCTCCAATGAAGGGCGTAAACAGATTTGGGGTGAGAGGAAAGTTGGCACCCCGATTCATCGGTCCATTCCAGATTACCGAAAGATGTGGATCAGTGGCATACCGGCTGAAATTACCAGAAGCACTTTCTGGTGTGCACGACGTCTTTCACATTTCCCAGCTAAGGAAGTGTCTTAAGCTATGAACTACCGTTCAGCTGGAGGATATTGAAGAACTGCAACCGGATCTCACCTATCGGGAGGAACCGGTGCAGATTATCGACGAAAAGGCCCGAACAACACGCAACCGTACGTTGTGGTTCTACAAGGTTCTATGGAGTAATCACTCCATGGACGAAGCGACATGGGAGAGCGAAGAATTTCTTCGCGCTAACTACCCCGACTTTTTCACGTCGCATATCCGGTAATTTTCCACCGTCCCCTCTCTCATTTTCACCTTATAATCTCGGGACGAGATTCTTTTAAGGGGGGAGGAATGTAAGGGCCTCAGTTTTGGACACATAATTGAAGTGTTCATCACCATACACACACACCTCATTTGAGGAAATATGATGAACACAAATGAAGAGCAAGTAACCACCATCAACATGCTCATTAGAGAACAAACTCACACATTGCAAAAGTGGTATTTTCCACATGTGATATAGTTGGACTGGACATATGAAAACTCCTACACATTGCTAAGGATGTCTATGCCAAGATTCACCCAAATTCAAAACCTTTTTGAGGTCATTTTGGGTATAGCTAGAAAGAGGGCAGTTTGAAACCATATTCAAATTCAAACTGTTTTTATCCCATGAATTTAAAAGTGGGAGGCATATTCTTACTCAGCACATTTTTGTGAGCTCACACACCAATTTTCACTCCATTTGGAGTTGATCTTGACATGAGCTAAGTGGGACAAATTCAAACTTTATTTGAATTCAAAACTGAACTTGTGCTGAAATTCATTCAAATCAAACCCAATTTGAATTCTACTCAATTCAAATGGCTCATGGGTGAATAATTTGAATCACCATGGGTATTTTGGGACTCACTGTTTACAACAGTGATTAGGAGTAAATTTCAGAGGTTAAAATTGGAAGTGGGACCCACATGTCAGCCACTGAAGGAGATCAACCGAGTGGACTTTCAGCACTCGGGTCCCCGAGCTTCTCCCGAGAGCGCCACCGAGGGGAGGCCACCGCGGCGCCACCACCTGCTTGCCGCCCACGGTCGCTGAACCGACTCCCGGGGCCCTTATCTAGGCGTCCGAGCAGCCGCCGGTGCTCCCCATCCCTACCCCGACGCGCTCTCGCCCAACAGACTGAAACTCCTCGCCGCCCGAGTAAATTTTCGGTCCCTCATCGCCCGGCTGATCCAGTGACCCTCCCGGCGATCTGAGGCCAGCACCGGGTGCGCCAAGCCACCTTCAACACCATCGCATCGGTTCCAGACCCTGCACAGCCTTCCCGAGCTCCACCGCGGCGATCTTTGCCCTGCCGGTTCAGCTCGAGCCGCCGCTGCGGGAACCGCCCTTCCGGCCACCACAGCCCACCGTTCACGGAGCTGTAAACAGCAAAGAGGTTCGCCTTCAACCCCTATTTCTTTTACGTAAGCTCCGGCGGCGTGACAAGCGCTGCTCAAGCCGGAATTTCATGTTTTCGCGACGGTGTGCAAAAGTGAGGTTTGCACCGATCCGAGAAATTCGTAAGCCACACTGCATCATTCGTCCTCTCATGGAGAGGATCACTTCTAGTAACCCGTGCGGGTCCATAGGAACAGGAACCACGAAGAACCGTGGAGAGAAACCGCTGTTCTTCGAGTTTTAGTAGAAATCACGATTTCCGGCCTAGGTCGCACGGTGACAGCCCAACACAGCCCTTTCCAAGCTCCGTGGAGCTCATGTCGACCTTTCCTATGGTCCACTGATGCTCGACGACCCTTAGCTTGATCGGGGGAGGTGCTAGGGAGGGAGGACAACGCGACCGAAGTTCTCCCGAGGCTGCGGCTCGTCGCCGACCAGGTGGAGGCCGTTGTCATGATGAGCTGACCCCATAATCCTGTTCCCCGAGTGAAAGTAGGCAGGGGCGGCCAAAATCGTGAAGTTTGGAGCTTTACAGAAGCCGGCGACGAGCCCTCCGGCGAAGTTCCCCGGCGACAGAGCGCGGGCGTCGGGAGGTTGACGAAGGGGTGGACCCCAGTTGTCAGCGGGAGATATTTTAAATAGGGATCGGGCTGCAGCCGGGATCAGCTGTGCTGGCGCGCAAATACCCTGTGAGCCCCGGTGTTCTGGACACCTCCGCACTCGACACGTGTCCCCGCGGGCCCCGAGAGTTTAAACTTTTTCCCCGATTTTCAGAATTCTTCCAAACTTCAAATCCTCATAACTTTGGCTAGAAAGCTCCAAATCAAGTGAACCAAATTTTGTTGGATTCATCTTTCCGAGCACTTTCCAGCAAATCAAGTTTCACTTCATGAAAACCCCTATTCCTCCAGAATTAATTCCTCAAATTTTAAAATGTTAGGAATTTTAACTGGAGAATCCCTTGGAGGAAAATCCTGAAATTTTGCTGGGATGTTCACCAAAATATCCCTGAACTACTATAAAAATTTCAGACCCATTTTAGCTCATTTGATCCACCTAATGGTGTGATTAGTGAAACTGTTCCCGAGAAAATAGAAAATGTTCAGAAACATTTTCAGAATTTTCTTTGAAATTGTTTAGCTCATATCTTTAGCTAGGAACCTTCAAATTAAGTGAGACCAACTCTATTAGAACCCTCTGAAGATCTAGTTTTCATAAAGTCATAGTTTGTTTCATGAAAATCCTTAGAACACCCTAAAAGCCTTCAATTAGGGTCAAGTACATGATTAATTGTGGAGGGCTCAAATGAGCTTTGCTGCAACTAAAAATTGACCAAGTCTCTGTTTAGGTTGTAACCAAGCCACAGTAAAAATTTCACAGTCATTGGAATTGTCTAGTAAGAGTTATAGACTTCACAAGTTTAAAAGTTAATACAACTGCATTTAAATTAATACATGTATTGCTTCTATCATGTAGTCGCTAAGGTCGAGGAGGAACCCGAAGTCCTAGACTTCGTTACTCCGGAGGAACAGCTAGCCTACGACCAAGAGCAGCAAGGCAAGCTCCGGTTTGCATTAACCTTTTGCAAATTTTTATTGTTTTGAGCACATCTTTGAATACTATTATTCTTTGCATTAGAGTCTTGTTTAGAAACCCAAGTGCATAGCCAAGAAAACCATGGGTTGGGATTAGGATTGAAAACCCCGTTAGCTACTGCAATCCTAAGATAGTGTAGTATTCGGTACAAGTCGAGTAGTTGGAACTACTCGCGAGCATAGGTTAGAGGCACTCGACTCGGGTAGAGATAGATGGCAAGAAAGATGAGACCGAGCGGAGAGTAAGGGCAGCAGGACTTTGGGGCCTGTGTGCTGTAGCTCCGCTTGTGTCGATTGAGGACCGAGCCGTGTGCGGGCCTGTTGAACAAGCTAGAACAGTACCGAAGACCTACCGGCTATATGGGAACCGGGAAACCGATGTAACTCGGGTAGCTGGGTATTGAGGCATTGCCCGTCGTTCAGAGGGTAGGTTGAGAGCTTGAGGTGTAAATCGGCTGGCGGCACTAAGATGCGCGTGCAGAGACCTCTTGCTCGGGACGATGGGACCGGTTCAATATTTGGCTGAAGGGCGAAAGGTGGTTGCGTACGGCGTCCGTGATGGTTGTTGTAGGCAACATCGAGTACGGGCGTACGTGACGGGTTGTTCGGGTAACCCTGCAGGTGTAAATCGATTATAATCACCGTCCCTCGCGGTCAGTGCGTACCACTTGTTCACTGTACCGTGGCATCGAAAGAACAGGCTAGTTACATGTTAAAATGCTGCTGACTGAAAGATGGACTTTGCTTGTTAATGGTTTGTTGTAGTTTAGAGCTAACTAAAGTTCTTTTCAACTTTGGGCAAAGTACATGAGAGAAATGCGTTTCTTGTTTGATTGCGGCTCTCTCATGTGCCTTAGCGTAAGGTTCTCCACAACCTGTTGCTAAAACCTGAAAATAAGGTTCTACTAATTAGGCGAGTCCATGCAAATGATTTTTACCTCATGTAACCCATTACCCCTCATGTAGAAGTTCCATGTTTAGGTGAGACGGGTCAGACTTGCTGAGCCTTCGTGCTCACTGCTTGTGTTTGAAGCTTTTGCAGGGTTCTATGAGGAAGGGACTCCCGAAGAGGAGACGGAACCCCAGGAGGGGAACCCCGTCGAGTGGGAGTCGTGCACGCCGCAGAGTTAGTGTGTGTGTGTGCTAGCAAGGACACATTCAAGGGCTGAACGTGGACTTGATGCGTAGTCTACGCCCGTGAGTGTAGACTGGAACTATTTTGGTGTAAACATGTTCATAAACTTGTTTATGTAATAAAATTCCGCTTCCGCTTTGTACCTTTGATGTGTGTTATCCGGTGCTGTGCAACGCAGCACCCCTCAGCGTGATCCTGGCTCGACAAGACCGTTGGGGTCGTGTCAATCGATCAGTAGGGAACTAAGCGCAGGCTTGGTTCTCCTTCTTCATGTGCAGCCATGGCTAAATGGTGAACATGGGCTTTCCGACTAAGTGCGTCGGCAACAACATTCTCTTTGCCCGGATGGTAATGAATCTCAAGTTCATAATCCTTGATCAATTCAAGCCATCTTCGCTGCCTCATATTTAGTTCTTTCTTTTTGGAGATGTACTTCAACCTTTTGTGTTCAGTGTAGAGATGTACTAGATTGCCTAGTAAATAATGTCTCCATATTTTCAATGCAAGGACCACTACAGCTAGTTCAAGGTCGTGCGTCAGGTAATTCTGCTCAGACCCCTAAGTTGTCACGATCCATACGCGACCACGCGTCCTTTTTGCATCAACACACAACCCAAACGAATGTCGGATGCATCACAATAAATATCAAACAGCTTTGTTGTGTCCGGCTGGGCCAAAACTAGAGCTGTAGTGAGATACTTCACTGAAGTTTGAAAAGCTTGTTCACATGAGTTGCTCCAATCATACTTGGTGCTTTTCTTCAACAGCTCCGTCATAGGTTTAGCGACTTTGGAAAAGTTTGGAATGAATCTCCGGTAATAACCCGCTAAACCTAGGAAACTCCTCACTTCATGAATAGATGTTGGAGATTTCCAATTCACCACTTGCTCAATTTTACTTGGGTCCACAGCGATGCCTTCCGCTAAGATAATATGGCCAAGAAACGGCACTTTGCTGATCCAAAGCTCCCATTTACTGAACTTTGCATAAAGCTTGTGATCTCTCAAGCATTGGAGTACAATACGCAAATGTTCAACGTGTTCTTCTTCTGACTTTGAATAGACTAAGATGTCGTCGATGAAAACCACGACGAACTTGTCTAACTCCGGCATGAACACAGAGTTTATCAGATACATAAAGTGAGACGGAGCATTGGTCAACCCAAAAGACATGAGAAGATATTCATAAAACCCATATCTTGTCGAGAACGCCGTCTTAGGTACATCTTCTGCCTGGATTTTTATCTGGTGATACCTGGACCAAAAGATCCATCTTGGAGAATACCTTAGCACCCACTAGTTGGTCAAACAAAATATCAATGTGCGGTAGTGGATACTTATTTTTGATAGTGACAACATTCAGTGGACGATAATCTACGCATAGTCTCAAAGTCTCACCCTTCTTCTTCACGAAGAGTACGGAACAGCCCCAAGGTGATGAACCTGGGCGTATAAAACCTTTGTCCATGAGGTCATTCATCTGCTCCTTCAATTCTGCTAGCTCCTTCAGTGCCATTTTATAAGGTCACCGAGAAATAGGTGTCGTTCCCGGTGCTAGTTCAATCTTGAACTCTACATCACGTCCGGGCGGCATGCCCGGCAAATCTTCGGGAAACACATCTGAATATTCACATACCACTGGAATATCCTCAAGCTTAGGAGCTCCAATCTGATGCACTGCTGCAACACGTTGTGATGGATCCACAAGATTCAATGTGTTGCGACCATGTATTGGGGAATTCAGTTGGACAGTCCGAGAGCTAATGTCAAATATAGCTCCATAATGTGTCAACCATGACATCTCCAAAATAATATCAATCCTTTGGCCTTTGAGTATGATAAGGCTCGCAGGATAGATGTTACCACCCAAACATAAAGGTGTCTGAGAGACCATTTCATCAGTTGATATCTTGCCTCCGGGTGAGCTGATATGAAACGAATGTTTGACCATGCTAAATGGAAGATGATTCTTCAGCACATAGTCCCTGTTAATAAAATTGTGGGTGGCACCAGAATCAAACAAAATGAAAGTGGGTTGTTCATGTAAAGTGAACATGCCTGCCAAAACTGGTTCGCCTTTTACAATGTCCTCAATAGCAGTGTAGTTAACCCTGACAGCTTTTGAAAGATTCTTCTTTGAAGGTTCATGGTGCTGATCTAAGTATTGATGAGACGACACACGGGTGTGGCTCTGCTCAGCTTCACGACGATTGCTACAGAAATCCTCAGCTTTCTACTAACACAAGGTGGAGATGATACGTGCATAGCTAGTTGCGGTAGGGTTGCATAAACATCTTCTTATTGCTGCTGTTGAGGTGAATGCTCATAAGTGATTAATTCCAGCCGTGGTTGTGAGAGTTGCACCACAGACTGAGTTTCTTGCCTGACTGGTGAGTAATAACACACTCGATAGTTCGAATGAACCTCAATATCGCTGTCTGGCGGTATACTTCTTTTCAGCTTCGCTTCACAACGGAGATGCATGCCATCTTTAATGATAGCGACATTTACTAACTCATTGTAAATACCGTTATTGAACAACGTCACTTGTTTCTTAAGTTCGACATTCAAACCTCGAAAGAAGTACTCACACTTCAACGCTTTAGAGTCTATCATATGCGTGGCGTATTGCATCAAGTCTTCAAACTCCTTGAAGTACTCGTACGCACTCCTTTCTCCTTCCTTTAACCCCAGAAAGTCTTGATACTTTGTCCGTAAAATTCTCAAACAAATGTGATGTGCCCGGAAAACATCCCAGAATTCACCTCACGTCACACGATGATCTTTAGGGAGAGTAGCGATGTACTCCACCCACCAAGCTCCAGCATCTCCGTTGAGTTGTTGAGCGGCAAATAGAGTCTTCTGATATTCATCGCACTCGAGCATTTCGAACTTGGCTTCAATACATTGGGGCCAATGAGCCGACTCCAACGGTTCTTTCGCTTTTGAGAAAACCGGTGGTTGTCTTGCTAGAAAATCCAGATAAGTACCTGGCGGGGCATTACGTTGTAAGGTCTCTTGTCGTATGCTTTGTTGCACCAATAGATCGAGAGACTCAGCCATCTCTCCCAAGATCTCCGCCAATCCGGTTGATGATGTCGACACTTCTTGTCGTGGCGAATTACTATCGCAATGACTCGACTCATCAAACTCACTCCTGGAATGAGCACAATTCATGCTGCAACAGTGAACAATTTACGATAAAAATTCAAAGTTTAAACTCTAACTTGAATTGAAAACATAACCGTAAAAGCATCACATACTTATTGCATCACTACACAAGCTAATTGGGATTTCGACAATTCTAAAATCTACCAAACTTGAGCAAGTTTGTCCAAACACTTAATTTGAACAGTAGGAAAAACTGAAAAATAACTCAAGAACATGTTATGGAACTTAGAGAAGTCTAAAACATCCATGTCCACAACGATCCTAAGTTACATGAACAAAGAGCAATGCTCTGTTCAGAATGACCAATAGGTCTTAATCCCAGAACTTGAATATGAAAATGGCAATTGCATGACTCAAGTTGAATATCAAAGTCATAGTTAACTTTAATATCTTTCCAACGAGTATTCATTTGCCCTAATATCCGTTCTGGACCAAAAGTTGTGATATTTCAAAGTTGACAGAAATCTGGAACAATTTTGACAGCACCTCCTTTGGAAGTAGCTGTTTTGTCCGCAAGATTTCACACAATAAAACTCCAAATATGGAGAAAATTTGAACTACAAAGTCGTAGAAAATATCCTAAGCTTTCCAACATGGTATTACATGAACCTTAGATTTTTTTTCCTACAGAAAGTTATGGTCGAAATAAAGAAATTTCCAAAGAGCAATTTGTGCCTGCAATGTTTTTGGACAGTTCACACACATCTGAGAATTTCATCCATTTGGAGGATGATTCTGATCTGGGGTTCTACAGAAAAGTTGTAGAAGACTTCCAAAACATTGCAGAAATGTATCAAACACCTCCATTGGTTCAACCAAACAAAAGTTATGCCCTATTTCAGTTCAGCAAAAATTCTGCTGAAAATAGAGGAGGTTATTCCTAAGTCTTTGTGAATAAATCTATACTCCCAATTGACTCTTAGTTCAATATAGGAGTTCATTAACCCTTAATGGAATCCTAGACTCCAAATTTACTCTTTTTATTTTCAAACCTTCTTTTTCATGCAGTTCGAAATATATCTACGTTTCCTCATCAAATTAAAACTCTAACCGGCTTTATACCGACATATACGTCTCAAGTGGTGGCACTAAAACGATGGCTAACAAACGTTTTCTACACGACATGTTCTAACGTGGTTAAAGTCATTGGTTTGTCATTTCAGGCATGTCCATACCATAGTAAAAACATGCGCCCCGTATCATTGCCATATGAGCCATCCTTGAGTCAAGCCACGTTTCAAGGTACATGATTGGGTTATTCACCACCGGGGCTCCACACTGAAAGTGCATCTAGGTAATCCCCGTGGGTTTTGGATGATTTATGACGACAATTAAAATACTAATGAATTTTACTGAGTATGAGCACAGGTGCTTATCAAAGGAATGCATGTGGAGTCTCTCAAGAAGCAAAAAGGAAAAGAAGAAGACGTGAAAGAGTAGAAAATAGAATTTTTCTATTGAGATTTACATCTTTGAGTTGTGTAAAAGATCTTCTCTTTTAGAGTGCTTGAGAATCATTAGAGAGCTCAAACTAAAGTTAGAAAGTTAGAATCGTGAGAGAAAGTAGTCATAGGTATGGCTGAAAAAGGGAAGACCGGACTTGTCCGGGCTAAGGGCCGGACTAGTCCGTTCCAGCACATACTAGTCCATTTTAGACAGGACAAGAAGTCTCTGAGTGAGTTTGGACTTGTCCGTTTTAGGCCGGACTAGTCCGTTGTCGAGTGAGTCTGAGCCTTTATGAGACTAAGTCTCATAAGGCCGGACTAGTCCGCCTAGTTGGCCGGAGTAGTCCGCTAAGCACACTAAGCCGTTTGGGTCCGGAGAAAGAGTATCTGAGTGACTTCGGACTAGTCCACTCCATAGGACGGACTAGTCTGGTCCCTTCAGACTAGTCCAGTTTAGGACGGAACAAAGGTTCCTGTTTGAGCTCGGACTAGTCCGAAGTTGGCTGGACTAGCCCGCAACCCTAGATTAGAGAGTTTTTTAGATTAAGTCTGGTAAGACCGGACTAGTCCGCCCTTGGGGCCGGACTAGTCCGCCCTTACCTGACTAGTCCGTTCTCATACAGAACAAAGGTTCCTGACTAAGATCGGACTAGTCCGCTCTTGGCCGGACTAGTCCGGGGTTTTATGACCGTTTGAATCCAACGGTCACTAGACTTTAGTTGGTAACGACTAGATGCTGGAATTTCTATAAAAGGAGACCCCCCGGCTGAGAATTGGAAGAACAACAACCCAAGCGCTGAAAACTCATTCCTAGAGCTCTTCTAAGCCTCTTTCCTCACCTTCTAGACCCCTAAGATTGGATCTTAAGGAGTTTATGGTTTTGTGAGAGGAAAGACGTGGTGATCAATGTTTGAGCTCTCGGTTTGACTCTCTTGCACTCTGATTGATAATTTGAGTTCTTGATTGTTCTATTTTGATTCCTAGAACTGCTAGGTTGTTGAAGGGAGTCTTAAGTTGTGAGTAGCCCCTAAGAGCATTGTATTCACATTTGATTAATAGTGAAAGAGCCCGGGCTTGATCTTGGTGATCGCTCGGTGAGGGAAGGGTTGGAAAAGACCCGGTCCTTTGTGGACTCCTCAACGAGGACGTAGATTCCTGTGTGGAATTGAACATCGGGATAAATCGTGTCTCTTGGTTCCTTTACCTTCTCGCTCGCTCACTATAATTACTTGTTAAGCTTTCGTCTTGTTAACACTTGTGAATTGTTCCGCTGACCTGCCATCTAATCATTCCCAACTTATTAGTGAGATTGTTTGGCTACTATACATCTTACGCTTAAACGAACTTAGAAGGAAAACTTAAAACACAATTTTCTACCTAGACCGGACTAGTCCGCCCTCAGACCGGACTAGTCCGGCCTTCTTCAAGTTTAATCCGTTGTTTGCAATAGTTTCAGGTTTTATTAGCCTATTCACCCCCCTCTAGGCGACTTTCACACACCTTTGCAATAAAGCACACCGGTGGAACAGCGCTTTCGTATGCCTCATAGGACATGAATAGTCCTAGAGAACACACTTCGTGTTACAAACCAAACGATGGGGGTCTCCTCCTCTTGCCCCTGGGTTTGCGCACTAGAGGCTAGTGCATTTCATATGTCTCTAAGACATGAAGAGTCTTAGAAAACATATTCACTTCCCGTCCATTACTGAATGGGACATCCTACACTACTTTCCTCGTATGGAGGAGCTAACCGAAATTGATCCGCTTTCGGTGGCGTTCCTTACAATTCTTACCTCCACGTAGGTGTGTCGTTACAGAATTGGAACTACTGAATAATAACACACTGTTAGCTTACCACCTTAAGTAACTATGCTATTAATACTCCTTATGTGGGCATACTATACATTCCTCACTCGTATACCTCTAAGTTTTCAAAAATAGACTCTTTCATGCATGCTATTCCCAATGAGGCTCTGATACCATGCTGTGAGGGGTGGCCCGCCCCGCCAATGACGGAACCAGCGCCGCTCGCTCGGGAATCGCACTAGGTGGTGTCGTGCGATGCGACGCCCAACAGCATGCACGAAAAGAAACTTAAGAACATATGGAACCATTTTATTACTCAAGATAATCTCTTTTACAACATAATGTACACACGTAGCGGAATTTAAAAACTGGACAATCTACTCACCCTCGACCCTAACTACGCTGGAGAGAAGTCGTTCAGCCCGTGAACGCTTCCTACTAGCTTCACCAAAGAAAAGCAGCGGCTAGGTTTCCAATGAGTTGAAAGAACCGTGAGGTTCGTCGTCTCACCGAACAACCCTCTTCATAGCAGGCATCCTGCTACCTGCAAAAACAACTCAGAAGCAACCGTGAGCACTAAGGCTCAGCAAGACTTAACCGTCAATCCTAAACATGTAACTCTATATGTAGGGGTAGTAAGACAGTAGGAACATGAATTTGCAAAATGAAGCTTGACTAAACTTGATCCTTATATTCAGATTCTTATATCCATCATTTTAGTGGTCCTCACGCCTCACAACACCGAAAGTCCACAATCAAACAAGAAACGCTTATCCCGATGTTGCTAGCCTAAGGTGGAATAGAAACTTAGTTGGAACTATCTCTACTTCAGTCAAGGCTCCAATACAATGCTTAAGTCATAAACAACATGTTAAGAGACTTAGTTCCTCTTCTTACTACGTCACAGCGCAGTGGGCAAGTATGCTCAATCCTCTTCCGCGAGCGACAGTGATTCGAATCAATAACAACCCGGAATATATGATACATACACCCGCCTCGAAAGACTCTCTCAAGAGCTCTTCCTTATGTTGTATGAAGCAACCTTTTACACGACACCCCAACATAGAAAATCATTTCGCGCCGAGCAGGATGGTCCTCTACGCGGACACGTCAAAGTTGCACGCTAAAAGATTTACACCTTCCGCCTTCTCAACGACATTCCCACGTGAAGGATGAGTTTCTATATCACAGTCCATCGAGTTACATCGGTTTCATGGGTTCCATACCCCACTATATATCCGGTACACCTCAATCTTGTCCAGCAGGTCCGCATACGCGCGGTCCTTAATCGATACTGACGGGGCTACAACCAACCTCCACATGCCTTACCATCTCGGCCCAGGCCCAATGTGGTCTCAAGCATTGTCATACCCATCACAGGTCGAGACCAAACTTGAGCGCTCCATCCTACAGGAACATCCCCGTCCCCATCTCATTTTTATGAGGGTGCTCTCATCATCAACCTCTCGCGAGTAACTTCATTACTCGACCTTTCTCGCAAGTAGCTTTTTACTACTCGACTTCTACCAAGCTAGCTACAACATTAGCCTAGCATCTACAAAGAGACAAATCCTACACTAATCCTTCTACTCAGAGATGTAATAGCCATGTAAGTGGGTTTCAAACATCCTAGACATAATGCATAATATCAAGTCTGATAAACATGAGGTGAAGTAAAACAAAATTTAAAATGGTAATTATATGCAAACCGGGGCTTGCCTTGCCCAACGGTTTTGTTAGAAGCTAGGAGTTAGTCTTCCTCCGGAGAATCCGCCAAACTCGTCATGTGATGGAGATCCTCGCTGCGGAGTTGAGTCCTTGTCTAACGTCGACGTCACGTGAGCTATTAAAATGATTTATGCACATGTATTCAAAAGCAATTTAGAAAATGCTTTAAAGTGGTTGCACAAGTTAACTATGACTAAACAGGGATAACAACAGCAAGGTTTTTGTTGTTGGATCTATAATCTTAGAGATGATGAAAGCTAGGTGAAACGGGAGGAAATAAATCACCATGTGATTACATCCTCATATGAACACTTAAATCTAAATGATGGTAGCTCAAGTTCTAGAAGTCCAATGAAGCTGAAAATTTAACCACACCTTCTAGGGAAGGTATTTAAGCAGTGTACAAAAATTTAGCTCATGAAATGGCTCAAGGTGATCACAATAATTCCTTATGTTATTTTCACTAATTTGCCTTTACCCCCTAGATATTAAGCTTTCCCATGCTGCAAATTAGACTTTTCGTGAAGTACAAAATATCTCTGAGTCCATATGAATTGGTTTTACCATTTTTGGAATTTTCAACATGGAGATATGAATTTTACAAACTTGGATAAAAGTCTAAAAATGTCTCTGTTTATTTTTCCTATTTTTCAGAGACGTAGAGGATTGACACCATATTTGGACAAGCAAATGAGGTCCAATACCTCTGATATTTTTACTGGAGTTCAAGTATTTTTGGAAGAATGTCCTGTACAAATATGTGAATTTTCCAATAAACAGAACTTCTATAATAATTCCTACAAGATTTTCCTTAAATAAATTAATGAGCCAAATCCAGAGATTTTCGTAACCATTGGGCTGCACCCCTGGATAGTACTCTATGAGAGGAATCCAAAAAAATTTGTTTGACAATTTCTGGACACTCCTATACAAAGTTATGGCTCTTCAAAGTTTGAACTAAAATGGGAAAAAATCTGGAAATGTTTAAACTCTGCCGTGGGCCCCACACATCAGCACTCTCTTCAACCTCGCGCCAAACAGAGGACCCGGCGGCGCCCTCCGGCGAGGGTCGCCGGAACGGCCTTCTCGGGCACCTCCCGACCCTTGCTCGCCCCATATTCAGGCACGTTGAACACATCTAGAGGGTCGCCGGCTACCGAAACTCACCAGAAAACCTTGCGCACCGGCAACAGCGAGAATTAGGGCTCCGGCGAGGTCGGGATCCTTCATTTATTCACCAAATGACCGGCTCTCGGGCTCTAGAGCACCAGGGGAAGGTGTAGATGCTAGAAATGGCAACCAAATCCGTCGGGGAGCACTCTAACCACGTCGACACCGTGCGGCCGACTTGGTCCGAAAGTTTTCCCGCGACAAGAACGTGGAATTCTCACTCTACCCTTTATTTCTCGACCTAGAATCGATGGAGGAGGTGCTCTATCTAGTGAGGAACTTGTGTGCGGAGTTTGAATCACTAGAAACAAGAATTGAACGTGAATTCCCCGAATCCTTACCTCAAGGTCGGTTTGTGCCGGTCGGGAGAAATTCTCAAAATTCTCCTCCGAGGAGTCACGACTTGGGTTGAGCTTTGGGGGTGAGCAACTAGGGTCGTAGGTGCACTGATGGGTTGGATCGCTTGAGCGTGATCTCTCTTGGTTCGGGTTGTCCATGGTGACCGAACGTGAAAACCTTCGGTGTTCAACACGGGTGCGGCTACAACTCTGAAATTCCGAGTGCAACGAGCAGAGAACCGCGACGTGGAGAGGGTAGATGGCTAGAGCACGCGTGTGCGATGCTTTTTCATGTGCCAAGCACGAGCAGCCGAGGCTCGGTGGCGTTGTACGGTGGGAAGAATAGAGCATAGACGTCGGCGTCGGTGCTCTCGGGAGAAAGCAGAGCACGTGCACGAGCGAGAGAGCAATTTGCTTTGGTGCACTAGCTGCGTGAAGATCAGACCGAGCTCACGAGTGGAAACAGGAGCTGGCGCCTGAGGCATCGTCGGGGGCTGGGTTGCCGAGAGCTAGCGCGCGCTGAGGAGCTGAGCACGTCGGTTCACTGCACCGAGTCACTCACTGGTGGGGTCCACAATCCCTAAAACCTTCTCCCCCCTATGCTTTAAATTTTCCGCACCGCCTTTATCCGAATTCCACCAAAATTGGACGGTAGACCAAAGATGATGTGAGGAATTTGAATATAAACTCAGATTTTAAAATTGAGCACGTTTGGTTCAGTTTTCAAATTCAAATTTGAATTTGAACTCTCCCTCCTTTATTCATCGAAATAAATAGTATATGAACTCTAAAATTTTTAAAATTTGAAACTTAGGCTCTCAAATACATGAGAAATGCATCGGTGAATTCATTTGTATGCATTTGGGCAATCTGAACACGAATCCTTTCAAAAAAATTTAAATTATGTTTAAATTCCCTCCACTCTACTCATAGAGAAGGTGCACATAAGTTAGAGTTTTTGGAAGTGAAATTCTTTCCCCTAGTTAACATGTGTTGATCATGAGCTCGAGAAAATTTTTAACTCAATCACATGTCCATTTGTATGTTCATCATTTTATGTGACACGAATATAGTCTTTCTTCACCTTAACTTTGTTTCATAAGTTAAAATCAAACTTTACAAAAGTCAAGACTGTTACACATACTGTGGTTGAGTGTATCGTACACCTTTGTGATCATCTGCTGTCTATGCATCGTGTTTGTGGAAGAAGAAAAAAAGGAATACATTGCAGTATCAACACAACACCTGATCCGTTTTTTTTTCTGAGAAAAGAACAACATTTAATTGCCCTCATTTCTCCATCCTTTTTTGCATGGTGCTTCTCTGCTTCAATGAGGTACAACCATGTTAAGGTGCAAAGGGACGTCCCAACATTCTTCTACTTTAATCAAAGTTAAGGATTGTTGTATACACAAAATTGATCATATAACTTGACAAAACTATTGAAAATTATCCTGATCTACTATCGTCTCCAACTGAATCGAGCAACAGGATTTTTTTCTTTTAGAACCAAGAGCAATTATCTTAGTTATAATCATGAGTCATGCTGCAAACGGTGCAGCAGGAAAGTGAGGGGATGGGGAGACCAAGAATGCATAGCCCTATGATGAGCTGCATGTTGGACAAAGGGTACCCCAATTTGCGGAGTGTTTTACAAAAACCGAAGAGAGAGAGGAAAAATTCAGGCTAGCTCTTGGATGTCCGTGAGGATCTTAGTGATCTCTGAGCGTTGTTTATTCCTTGAAAGCCACATGTCAACCAAAGCCTTGGACTCAGTTTGTAGGATGAATTCAGCTCCCTGCATATTGTTGAGCAGTACCACTCCAACCTGACACGCTTTAGCTCCAGCTATTAATGGTGAGTGAACTGCCGGCAACCAACTTGCAAAACCCCTAATGAATTGGCATGCATCATCTCTAAAAACTGCCCCCACCGCACCGCATAGGTCATTAGCACAAAAGGTTACATCTGTGTTTTCTCAGATGACGGACGGCACCAACCGACCGGGCTCTGTTGTCATAGTGGTTCTATTGTCGGACGGAGAACATGCAAAAGGTGAGCACTTAGTGTACCAGGATCTTGGACTTACAATATTGTCAGGCGTTTTTGGAGTACCACAGAGACCACATACCAGACATGATTTTGCATGTATCATCTTTGTTCCGCACGTTCGTGTTGAGTAATCAGATGTTCAAGTTACTGGGTGCAGAGTAGGGAGTTTCAGTTGTACAGCTCATTTCATCACTACCCAAAAAATCTTTGCAGGTCCACATTCTATCAGAATACGAAATGTAGATTCAGATTCCGTTTCACAGATCTCACAGTTGCTGATCTGATTGATATGCTGACGATGCAAATTTGCCCAGCATGGAATAAATTCATTTACCACTCATCATCAGAATACTCACTCTTGGTCGAACCTTCAAACTCCAAATTTTCTTCAAGATTGGATTACCATCTGCAATTAAAGAGGAGGCATCAGAATATACATGCGCTGGTTCTTTTGCTTCCTTGTTTGAGGCAGCCTATATGCTGACTGCACCGAGTAAAGACCATGATGTTCTGCCGACCAAGCCCAAAAATCTTCCCAGGCCCTACCCATGGGGAGCTATTGCACTGCCTCGGCGTCCGGCTCACTGAGATTATTATTTAACTCTTCAATGTTCCATGTTCTGTTATTAGGATCAATCAGGTCACTGACCATAGTGGCTGTAGCACCTTCACGCTTGCAGATAGGCTCGCCACCCATGGATCCTGGATCCATTTGTCATCCCATGCATATGTACTTAAACCATTCCCAATTCTCCTAATTAGGCCAAGGTTGAGAGTTTTTCTTCCCTTCCATATAGCTTGCCAGGTCTGTGATGCATGTTTCTTGTCTAAGAAATCTCCATTAGGTTAATATTTCCCCCTCAGGACTTTAGCAGACAGGGACTCAGGATTTGTGATCAGTCGCCAACCCTGTTTTCCCAACATTGCAATATTAAATTGCTTTATATCAGCCTCCTTGCAAAATAAACAAGGGGAAGGCTGCATAGAAGTTCTCTTCCTCAAACCTCACAATGTGTAGGAGTTTTCAGCACTGGGCATGCCTTTTATTATCTCTGAAGCCGATGCCTCCACAGCATTTTGAAAGAGTTAAATCAGACCACTTCTCCCAATGGGTGCTTCTACTATCCACTGTATCCCACCAATTGGAAATAACACTCATCTTTTTGCAGATTTCAAAAGCCAAATTAAAACAACCCATTGAATAGGCTTATATGGTCTGAGCCACCAATTTGATGAGAGAGCAGCACAACTAAGTTGTTTCTCACTCCATCCACTTGATCTTTGAAGGAATATGCTCAAACACATCCTTTGTGCTGAGCCCAACCGCTGTTGGCAACCCCAAATTTCTCACTAAGTGCTTGTTATAGATAAATATTATGGGTGCAAACATGAAAGGCATGGAAGGGCTAAATAAATATGTTTGAGTTGGTTTCAGATTAGAAATAGAAGTAGGAAGGATTAGGAGCCCTGATAAGATTGTGTGCAGTTCCAGTGTAGTAGATTTGCGGCCAAGCTCTCGGAGCAGGTTTACATGTTGTGTGCCCAGATTGCCTTCTTTGGAGTTAGTGAGATGCTCCCCGCATGATGCCATACGCATGCAAGGAAACAAAACTTGATAGGTTGTGATCAACATAATTGTAGGAGCAGATCGGAATGTGCAATGATCCACCACACTTTCTTTCATCTAATCAAGTGATTCTTAATGAATCCAGCTGCTTCTCTATGCTCAGCTTTGCAAGATCATTCAGCACACAAGCCACAGCTCTCTTCCACCCACTCGACTCCAAAGCTTCCACCTTTGCTAGCCGGTACAAGAACGATTCCAGCGATGCTGCATCTCCTTTCATCTCAATCCCCTGGACAAACTTCTGTGCACCATCCTTGCTTGGTGCAAACCCCTTGAAAACCATCTCATCCAAAACCTGGCCTGCCTCCCGAAACTCACCAGCAGAACACATTCCATCAAAGAGGATTCTGTACGTCACCACGTCTGGAGGGCAACCCTGCCTTGGCATGTCCTCAAATAATTCACTTGCATCCCGCCATCGCCCCAACTTGCACAATCCCGCAAGCAATGTATTATAACTCACCACATCCACCTTGCTCCCACTCTTCTTCATGTTCTCAAGAGCTGCAAATGCGGCACATGGATCCCTCTCATCCTCACAAAAACCTGCTATCATTGCATTGTACACCACCTTATCAGCCACGATACCCCTCCCTTTCATCTCCTCCAACAAGCCAAGCACCTCGCATTTCCGTCGCACACGGAACAATGCCCGCACAAGTGTTGCATAAACTGCCGAATCCAGAACAATATCTGCATCCCCTGCAATTTCCTCCTTGAGCCTCAGCGCCTCATCCACATCCCCTTTCTCACAGAGCCCCTTCATCAGACTCGTGTACACATAAGCATTTGGCATCACATCGAACTGCCTACCCATGGCCTCCTTCACCTCAAAAGCCTCTTCCAGCTTGCCGGCTTCGCACAGCGCGGCAACAATGGTGCCGAACGTGACGACCGTGGGGGCGATACCGCGACGCAGCATTTCATCGAACAGGTGGCGGGAGTGCTCGACTGAGCCCGATGCAGCAGCAGCAGCGCGCAAGAGGATGTTGTACGTGCACGCGTCGGGAGGAATGCCAGTGTCGCGGCAGACGAAAAGGAGCTCGGCGAGGGGCCTGCGGCAGGTGAAGAGCGCGTGGAGGAGGACGTTGAGGGCGCGGACGGTGCGTGGCGCGGGGAAGGCCGGGTGCGCGAAGGCGCGGCGCGCGGCGGCCGGGAGGCGAGCGCGGCCGTAGGCGGAGATGACGCGGCAGAGCAGCTGCTCGCGGGGACGCGTGTGGGGGCCAGCCTTGAGGAGGCGGCAGAGGGCCGACTCCATGGCCGGGAATTGGCGCGCGGCGGCGAGCTTTGAGACGATTATGTCGTAGCAGCGGAGGGAGTAGCGGAACGGGGCGGATGACGCGGGGCCCGTCGGCGGCGTGAGGAAGAGGCGAAGTGCGGCCGCCGGGTCCGGTTCGCGGCGGAGGGCGCCCGCGAGGTGGTACGACGAGAACTTGGGCATAGTGGCTATCTGCATTTTGCCGCCTTCAGCGGGGAGCCCAATATGTATTCTGGCTCAAGCAGCGCACGGTCATTTGACTATTCGCCAAGCCCATGCGAGTGATTCTTACTTTCTTTGGGGTGAGCTACTTGTCATTGTTGTTTTCTTTTTGTGTGATGATTGTCGATTACTATTGTATAATGCTTTGTATATTTTTTAAAATTTCAACACAAATTTTCTTATGATATTAAATTATCTGTTTTCATAAATATTTTCAAGTTTCTATGTTACGATAATATTTCCCAAGAAAAAATTATCTACTTCGGAAAAACTGACATCTTTTTGCAAAGAAATAGAATAATCTGTTGCTATCCGTTTTGTGCAACTTAGGATTGTTTCAATGTCAATTGATATAACTTTGGATTATGCAAGATCTTTGCGTGACTGGATATGAAATGGCAGTAACCAAACATGATTCATTTATGCTTGCACAACAATTACGAGGGATCGTGATCACCCTTCCAAAAAAACAGGACCGTGATCACTCTTCCAAAAATGTAACAAATAGTATAGGATACATACATCGCTATGCATTCCTTTTGGTCAGTTATATGTCTTATAATATTCTTAAAGCTGTACTGTTGCAATCTAAAGGGCAAAAAAAAAGTGGTCTGAGACCTGAGGATGTTTGATTCCGGAGAGGTTAGTTGCGTTGGCGAGTATTCCTTTTTCAAGGATGTCTGGACTCTATCATACATGCATAATATTTTTTCATGGTGTAGTGCATTAGGTCTTAATTACAAGAACGACTTGATCAGGAATACATGTATATTACTTCCTCCCTTTTGAAATATTTGACGCTGAACTAACCAACGTTAAATATTTCGAAATAGAGGGAGTATCTCTGTTAGAGTACATCTAGTAAGTTAAATATTTATGTCGTAGATTACTAAATATACTTTTGATATATTGACAATCTATAACACAAATATCAAGATTATTCAATATGTCCAATTCTATCACCCTCATATGTTTAGATCATGTCCTAATGTTAACAAAGAAAACTGAAGGGGTATATATTTAGCTAGAATAACCTGGCAGTAATAAAAAGGGAGCAGTGAACTATAAGAAAAGAAGAGATTTGGTAACATATTTGTCCAGTAATAAGCTTGCAAAGGCGAGACCCTGTCATGTTCCATCACGATCTAAGAGGGACCCATTCAAGAGCACAACCATTCCGCTCTATACAACAAACCTATAGATGCATCATGTCAACTTCAACAGTGAGCTTTCATGTCTGTCAAATGACAACCGCTGAAGCCGGTGGCCCCCTTAAGGTCAGATATCACCAGGTCAAAAAAAAAGATAGCCTACTACTCTCCGTGCATCTTGTAATCAGCACGCGCACGCCACAGGGAGATAATATGGTACAACAGTGATTTTCCATTAGCTACATCAACATTACTGGGGCTATTTGGGTTGTAATACCCCTTTTGCCTCGTCTAAAAAAAGATGATTTCTGAGCCGCACTCCTGCTCATGTTCGAAAATAAAAGGAGATCATTTTGTAGTTGTTGGTCCGAGGCTCCGAGCCAGTCCTTGAAACTTGGGAATGACAAGAAGAGGAGGAAGAAATACAAGAGTTAGAAACTTGAAGGGAAATGGCAGAAGAGGAACTTTTTTAACAAAGCAACTGTAACAGCCGGTCAGCCGTCAACTCTGTCGCAACGACTGGCACGACGTGGTGGAAGAAGAATGGAAGGAAGCGGATTGTTGCCGGTGACGTCTCCGGTACAAGTGGGCAGGATAATGTTGTAGTCCTACAAGCAGGAGACGTCTCAGTGTGGTTGGCGTAGTTTAGATTTACGTATCATGTCTTCATTTGTGTATTTATGGTGTGGACATGGTTGTTAGTGTTTGTGTACTCCGGATCGGCTAGATTGTGAGAGTGACTCTATCACTTGCTACTCTATATTTAGAGTAAATCATCTCGTGACCGTTACTCTAAAGAAATGAATAGTGCTATTTTAAAGTTAGAATAATATTTTTTATCTCTTTAAAATATGAGTAAGTGATTGACAGGTGGGTATATATCCTATAGTAGTATATAAACAAGAACGAATATGAAATACTGTTAATAGAGAAAGAAATCTTTTAAATTAATTATACAAAACATTGAATATTCTAATAGATAAACGTTTTACAGTAGAACCAGTGCGGGCAGTGTAATAGTTGTTGCATCTATATTCCATATTATCAACAAACATAATAGTGAGAACTATTCCCTATCGAGTCGTAGACCAAGTTGGTGCCCCGTTCGTCTCGCTAGATGGTGGCTGCTACGTTGTGCTCACTTCCACTTCCAGGCGCTTGCGTGCCCGTGGATATAGGTCATCACACGGACTTCAATTATCCAAAAATCCCTCCCTAACGTTCCTCGATAAGCCTTCATCCTAAAAATACCATGGGTATCCATAAGATTCCTTTTTATTTAGTTAAAACCCCTTTAAAAATTCTGCTGATGACGACTATATGATTCTGTATACATTTTTCTCTTGATCAATTAGTGAACTGTGCATCGTTTATCTTTGCTATTGTAATCATAGACTTCTGTATGCTTATACTACGGTATATACTGCGGTCAAAACTTGGAAGTGATTCAGCATTAACAAGGTCTTCAAAAAATATCCTGCGATTGCGAGTAGTTAAAAGCCCAAAAGTGCTATGAGAATATATATATATATATATATATATATATATATATATATATATATATATATATATATATATATATACACACACACACACACACTAAAAGAAGTTAGTCTTCAGCCATCTCAAATTAGCATCTTATTTCAACCTATAGTCTAAGTCATTGAATTTAGAATTTTATAATTTTTTCAAGAATTAAAACATCAATGTATTTTATAATCAATACATAATTTAAAAAACAGAAAAACAACTAACATCAAATGCACAAATCTTGAAATGGATATGACAACGACTTAGTACTTAGGTTAGAATGAGATGTTGATTTAAAGCTGGAAATTAGCATTCAGATATACTAAAATATAATAATCAAGCTATTTTTATTTCAACAGAACATGTGAACGTCATGCTTCAGAGTGGTATAAGCAAGTAAACAAAAGCAAAACAGATGTAGTGTAATACCCAACGCCTCCTGTCCATCGATCCATGGGGATCAGTTGATGGAGATGAGCGAACAAATAACAAGTTAAATTACATGTAAGCTACACAGATAAGAAATTAAGAACCCTATCACAATTCACGCATGCATTTTCCCACTGTTCACATGAATTGCATACATTCGCCTGTCAGTAGCAGAAATATGATTAAAAATTTGAAAATGCTATAATTTAGTCGTCTGAAATCCAATTTCCTTTCAATTGACAGGTGGAGGCCATAGGGACGCGGTCGGTCAAGAAGGGAGAGGTTAAGATGGGCTAAAAGGAGCCATCATGTTCGTTCAGAAGGGCTAAAAGTTACCAAGTAAATCTGAAAAAAAACAATTGGAAATTAGTCATCACCATCATTATAAAAACTTAGATTAAAATACCTATGTACATATTTTTAATATATATATATATATATGACCAACAAAAAGGAGCCATCACGTTAGCTTTTAAGGGCTTGAAAATTACCAAATAAATAAAAGAAGAAAAAAGAGAAGTACTACTATTATAAAAAACTTAGATTAAAATATCCCTCGACATATTTTAAAATTCCTATCATTGCAATTATGAAAAATATAATCCTTAATATCCTAATTTAAGTTTATAAATTACCCACTACTTTCATTATAAAAGATAGACAAAAATGCAACTTTATAGGTTTATTAAATTACTCAGTATTGTCTATATAAAATTTTAAACTAAAATACCACCCTATAAGTTTCTTTAATTACTCAGCATTGCCATCGTGAAACAAATAACCTAAATACCAAATATATTAGTTTGTAAATTACTCACTATTTCCACTTGAAGCACAATCAATCAAAAATATTGTGTTAGAGAAAAATAATAATATGATAACAATGATACATAAAGTATTGCGAAAATACTAAATACAGTTCGATTGTCAATAATAGCACTATATTTGATTTGTTGATTCTAACTGTGAGGACCTGCTATACATAGGGTGCCTACAAGAGTCAACGTGCATATCAGCCCAATAGCCCACTAAAATTGAGCAATCCAGCCCAATTTGCCTAGCAAGCAACATTTAACATTTTTAAATGACAAGTTCAAACATTTTTTAAACCTACATAAACATTTTAAAAGAAAACATTCAATATTTTCATAAAAATGTTGATATAGGATATCTAAAAGGTTGATAGTGTATATATGAAATGTTGAACCGGTACATTTAAAATATTGATAGTAAAATTAAAATTTAAAAATCAATAAAATATTCATATTAAATCTTATATAATAGCATTAATTCTAAACAACACAAAGATTTAACAGACTCAAAGCAGAGGTACAGTCTAAGAAAAATATATTTAATTTTTAAAACCAATTCTTTTCCTTTACCCTACTACCCTCTCAAATCATGTCATGACACCTGGCAGTGTCCCCTCCTTCATTTTCTGACACTAATCTCAAAGTGATCTATATGTTGCCTCTGCTAGCCGCGTAAATACGCGGGCCACCCAACTAGTTCTATGTGTTCTTAACCACCTATCGCATCGTCGCACTATGGTGGATACAGTAACTTTGGAATGAATTATTCATATCAAACCCAAACTGAGAAAAAATGTTCCAAATGTTTCTTCATTCTAGAAGAGGGGCACGGGTTCACTGAACTTTGTTTCAAAGACGAATAAATGGTAGTACGCAGCTACCTATGGCTTCAAGAGAACCGGACAGAGGCGGGTGGCTAGCACTTTCAGATGTGAGGACTGCTCACCTGAGTTTGACTCCTCGTGAATTCGGATGTCTCACTTCTTCTTAATATATCTGAATGAGATGTTCTCTATAAATAAAAAACCATGACTTAAGTCAAGTTGACGGTGCCATTCCCTCGTCATAACAGGAAACATGAGAACATGGTTGGTGGTGACCCGTGACCCGAGAACGGAGGTGGCAAACTGTAGATGAATAGGTCATGACCGGACTGCCATGAACACATTCTCTGCACTTGTGTTATTTGTTCATTCTCAGAACTGACTGAACCCCAGCTCCCCTTTAATTCTCATGAGGATGGCTTGCTTTTCGACGATGATGGCATGTCCCACGCACCCACGAGCTCATACGACCTCACATGGGACGAACGACGACGAAGTAAAGGGATAGTAGAGAAAGAAAAAAGGAAGAGAGAAACCCTGGGAGTATCCTTGCTGCCATTGCACGTGATCTCTGATCGTCCTGCTCTGCACCTGCAGCAGTGTGAGAGAGGAGGGAGGCGCCAAGAAAGGAAGAGAAAGCGATACGTCAAAGGGAGGGGTCCCAGCTCTGGGAACGAACAGTCATGCGAGTCCCAGGCATCTTTCTCGTCGGTACGGGCATTGCGATTTTCTATGCAGATGTTTGCAGTCCAAGGATCCTAGGTGTGCTGTTCAAGCTTACCCATCAGCCGAGGAACGGAGGGAGTACCTGCTGCTCCCAATTCCAGTTCCATCTTCCTTGGAAAACCAGAAATCCTATTGTTTTCTTATGTTGCCGTGCTCAAGTTTCTGGGACTGGATCTTTTTCTTGTTCCAACAAATAAGCTAAAGCAAATCTATGTGCACTTCGTGGTTACGTTTGTCATCGCATCGTCGATGCTGTCTAGCTTGCATTCAGGGACAGAGCTTCAGCATGGCCAAATTAGGCCATGGCCCCCTGTACAATTGCACGAATCTCTGTAACTACCTTATTATTTAGATTTTTTGTTAATTAATGAACTTTATAAATGCCCTCCCTATATATGCTGCATGATCCATGCAAGATTTCAGTGTTGCCCCGCCGACACAGTTTGTACACTAGCTGATGATCAGTGAGCTCATGTTAAGCATTAACTTTATACTAATAAATGGCTCCCTCTAGGGCTTAGCTAGTTGACAACTCGAGTCTGAAGCAGCTCGTTGTAAAATAGATCAACGGTGCTACTGTGCATTACGTGGGTTCCAATAGAGACAAGTTAAACTAGTCTATCGTCGGACATGTCGGCCTCTACTTTAAAGGTTTAGAAGTAGAAACATTGGGGGAACTAAACTAACCCAGACACTCCCCGGGAATGGGGTGAACATCAAGCTTCTTGTACCTCGTTTCTTGTAATGAGTATGGTAGATCTAACCAAACCAGCGTTCAACAAAGCTCCAAAGCCATCTATTGCTATCGACATTGCTCCCTTTGTTAGGTGCTGGTTGTCATGCATGTACAAAAGCCAAGGTGTGCCCTGTCTTGCTTATTATATATGATGCTACCTTGTTAGTATCCTCCTCTAGATTCTGGTGTTTTGATGGCATGATGGAAGGGATGATAGGCAAGTATAATTGTACTACTAGAAAAGATCATGATTTGACTATACTAAAATCTCAACAGGCATGATCGCGAAAATAACTCTAAAGAAAATGAAAGAATCCCCTCCCCCTAAATTTGGTTTTCCTGAGCTAGGTGCCGGAAGAACAGATCAATCCCATGCATTCAGTTGTGGGTAGTGATCCACTATGTAAAAATATTTAGAATACATTTTTCAACAAGTAGTATAAATGAAAATTGATTCATTTATCGAGTAGAGTACCGTTTACAACACCTGCGTCCGTCTTACATAAAAGCAGAGCCTGACAGGTAGGCCCGGACCACTGATTTCAAATCATTCCAATGAATGTGTGTGTCCAATTTGTTAGTACTCTCTCTATCCCAACAAGACTATTTCTAGCTTTGGTCAAATCTTAATTTGACTAATGATTTCTATAGTTTTAATTAACTTTAATAATATGAGACATGTACTTTTAGATTCATAATGAAAAATGTTTTCATAATATACACTTTGTATATTATGAATGTTGATTGAATTTATAAATATAATTGGTCAAAGATAGATTTAAAAAAAAGCTAGAAATAAAGTCCCAACCGGACAGAGAGTACTAACTTGATTATGGTTCGGCCGTTTTACTGTTGGGTGTTGCGTCTGTACTGCTTACTGGTCACTTGACTTTTTGTTGGATGAAAGGTTTCCTTTTTGTTTTACAGTAGACTAGAAAGAGGGTTTCAGCTCTAGATTGGGTGTTCTGCTGTATACTGTAATTAGTTCCATGAAACATTTCCATTGGATTCCACTATACAGAGCAACTTGAGCGTAAAATACACTAGTACTATGTCCTAACATTGATTGCCTACGAGTTGCCTCCCTGGTAGTAAGTAGTACTTAATTCTCAACGAATACTTTGAAACCTTGAAAATTCTCAGAATTGTTTTTTCCTACGCATCCATCAAATCATGAACCGAATCCAATGTTCTGTCAAAGCGTAAAATGCACCGGAGGGAACAACAATGGCGGTGCGCCTCCCCCTAAGCTAAACCCGCCATTAAACAACACAAAAACCTTCCCTCTGTTCTGTACCGCAGCCCACTTGACTAATCACGATATGGCACGAGCTGCATCCTTAATTATTCTGCTAATTAATCTAGTATTATATGACCGTACCATACCTGCATACATACCACCACTCTAGTTATTTTGCTAATTAAACTACATTCAATCCCCTCCTCAGATTTTTATTTTAAATTTTAAACAATTTTGAGCTAATATTTCAAAAATAGCACATGTGAAACTAAAATTTTAAAATATAGACATTTTGGTCATGCCACAGTGTTTGGCGTGACTAGGCACTAAAATCACACAAATTGCTCTACCTTAACTCATACCATGCCAGACATGACTCCCATGTCAGTTGGAGGCAGGACATGGGTTTTGACCAGTGCTCACGTCATAATGTTTGGTAGCCTCTAGTCACCACAAAGGGTTTGGCGTGACTCATACGCAGTCATGTCACACCATTTGGTGTGATTGACTGGCATATCAGGCTTACGCCAACCCCTCTCATCTCCTCCTCGGTTTCTTCTTTCTCTATCCAGACCATCCATCTACATTGTCACCGTCGCTAGTTTTGTCCCCCCCCTCCAAAGATCCACGGTTCATAGGTCATCCCCACTGCTTGATCTTGATGGCCATGACCCTTGAAGGTCATTCTCCATTCCATTGGGTCACATTTTCCATTTTCAGTCCATCATGTTGGATTTAAGGATGTTAGGATTAGGAGGGTATTAGGATGGTGTTAGGTAATTTTGTATGCATTAAGGTTGATCGGAGGTTACATATCGCTCCATGGTATGTTGATATGCATGTGTATAGTGCAAAATGTGTTACATGCAAATTTTCAAATTGGTATGATTGGATAGACGTAATTAGGGTGTTAGTTACGGTTTAATAAATAAAAAATGATGTTAGTGAAAATTTGGAATTGATTTTTTTGATGGACTGAGTGATTCAGATATTTTGGAACGGTGAAGGATAATGGCAAATTAGTAGGATAAGAAAAGAAGTTGCTACGTTTTTGGCATCACCATGCTTAGATGAGATTGTTGTAGGAGCTAAATCATTTACAAAGTGTGTGGGTAATTTGAGGTTGCAAGAAAACTTAGATGTGGGTGATGGTGTTTGATTTGGATACCGAGGATGAATGGCTCCTGTATAAATATTGTCTTAAAGAAGCTCAAGTTCATTGCGCCAAGGTGGTTGTTGATGTGGTTGTTAGTGCACCTTGTGGCAATGGGGGGCATGATGATGACTCCGTCGCGGTTGGTAATGTTGATGAGAGTGAGGATGGTGTCGTGAAACATGTCACTCAAGAGAGACCTGTTGTGGTTGCATGTCGTGACAATATTATAGAGGAATCCAAGAGAGTCTGAATTGGATGATGAAAGTTCTCCAGATGTGACTCGAAGGGAGTAAAATTGTCACAAATGGTTTCAATGATGGTACCTTTGAGTGGGAGGATACAAAACACGAAAAAGGAGGTATTATTAATGATGATACACCTTGGTTTGATAGTAAAACTAGTGGAGAAGGAAACAACGACGATGAAAACAAACGACGGCGATGGCATAGATGATGAAGCACTGTTACAAAGGGAGTCTTGTAAGGATAAGGGTGGATTTTCAATTTCGTGAAATATGTGTTGCACTCACGAGGAGTTGAGGGCATTTAGGTCTATGAATGTGAACTTATCCAATATGCCAATAGACATGAATACAAGTTGTATGCGACTGACTTTTACTGATCACAGTTTGAGGACAAATGGCGGGGGGGGGGGAATGTATTATGGAAGTTCATTAAGAAGGGAAGGAAATTTAATAGTATTGATGAAGTAAAAATACGGTTCTAAGATTATGTAGTGTGACACCATAGTTCATACAATGTATTCAACTCAATCAAAAATGAAAGGTACCATATATTTTGTCAGTAAAGATGTGGGTGGGCTATTTGGGTCTCGCTCATTAAGAACAATGGATTACAATGGCGGGTTATTAAGGTTGTTCAACCTCACGAGGGTACATCAACACATATTAAGGAACATCACTCATTATGCAAGATCAACTATTTGGATCGACATATTGCTCTAATGGTGTGTGTTGGACCTGATGTCACTGTGGCCACTTTAATTAATGCGATACATGGTTTCGTCCTTTATTATGTTACGTACGATAAGTCTTGGAGGGCGAAACAACTAACAATGGCTGAACTGTGGGGAGATTTGTTGGAGGCATATCCTAAGGTTCTGAGGATCCTTTGTGGCATTGCACATTTTTACCTTGGCATGACGTGGTTTGTTGACACTTGCGGTATGTCGGCTAGCTACAGAAAAGGTTACATGCAACCATTCCTTCATTCTATATTTGGGTGCTTCCCTAAATGTGTTGAGAACTCCAAGCATTGTAGATCAGTGATGAGCATGGGTGTCACATTTCTAATTTGTAAATATAAATGAACACTACTGATTGTGGTGGGTATTACATAGAGGTCTAGTTAATTTCTATTGCTTTTTATTGACCAAGGGGGGAATAACAAAAGTTGGCCCTGGTTCCTATATATCACATGTCTGTCGTCATTAATTGGACGTGGCCATCAGGTGTGCATGATCTCGAATAGGCACCAAGGCCTTTTAAATGGTGGTAGGGAACACCTTGACAGTTATACGCCACTTCAGCATCGTTGGTGCATGAGACACTTTGCTACTAAATAACACATAACCACAATTGCATGCAATACAACCACTTGCACTCCCTAGCAACTTCCACACCACCCTTCTAAAGTGTCTTCTTCGCACGACAAGCTCTCTCATGCTTCTTTTTCCTATCTTCCCCACGTTTCTCAGCTTACTACACACCTCACGGTGAAACTTTATTTCCTCCACACACTCACGCTCTCCGCCTTTCTAAGATCACACATCTCCTGCTCCTACTTCCGCATCTCTTTGTCTCTATCAAGGTTGACGGGTAACATACCCCAGGTACCCAAGAAGCAATCAACTGATCAACCGCACGAAGACACATGGCTCCACGAGCCATGACCTAGGACACAAACTCGGGGTGACGCCATTGAAGGCTGACCCCCGTGGACGGGAGCGACAACTAGCCTCAAAGCCCGGACGACAAGACCGGGGGAGGGAAGCAACCCGGGCTAGAGCCCAGACCGGGAGCAGGCGGAGGACTTAAATGCCGACACGACAGAACGACAGAAGGGATTCAAGATGGTGTGGGAGGCCACGCGGGACAAGACAAGCACGATGCCGAGCCATCATCACCACCTGTCCCACCCTGCTCGGCGCGGGTGTACAGGGATAGAAAATAGACGTAGACCTAGACTAGATGGGAGCAGGTGTACTTATCGCCCCTGTACCGCTTAGGACCGTCTTAGGCGCTGAGACACCATATAAATCTCCGCCCCATTCATTAGGAGCCGACGGGTAGGTATAGGCGTTCGCGCTATAAAAGGGGAGGCCCGAAACCTTCCCTCGCTTGATGAACACAGCTCACACACACGCTCGAAACTTAGGATTTCTCTTCGTTCTCACGTGCGAGCCAGCCTGGCTTGTAACCGCGGTTCCTCGAACTGCCTGAACTAATGCAAGGCCGACGAACACCCCAGACTGAACGTATGACACGTTGTCCAAACTAGTATAAATCTTTGTCTTTGTTAGCTAGTCATCCAGACATGAAATGAAAAGCATTCGATTTCTAGCCGGTGGTAAAAACACCAACAGTTGGCGCGTCAGGTAGGGGGCCGCTTCGCGTTTTCTCTTTTTTCTTCTATGATGGCTCTCGTGAGCTCGAGCTTCCGCGCCAGCGAGAAGATCTGTTTTGGCAGCCTAGAGTTTGTCATCGCCCTTGACAACAGGGTCGAGGCCGACGTCATCATCACACCCTGCCAGACCCTTTTCTTTAGAAGCCTATACTTCGTCGCCGACGGTGGCAGCATTATATGGTTGATGGACGACACGACCGTCAACATCGCCAGCCGCGCCCCTGAAGGAAACTTTGTGGTCCTGATCAACGGGGTGTCAGCGTCCCTTCTCACCCTCCTAGAGGACACAACCAGCTGTGACTACATCATTAACACCGGGTAAGAAGAGGACCGTCGCTCCCTCAGCGACCGCCGTGTCACAAAAACCGGCTACGACTCTACGGTCCCTCCCCACCTCACATCACACCTTCACCAGCCCCGACGCGATGGGGGGTTTTACGCCCAAGCCGCAGCGGGGAACCATTGGTCGCGTTGGAACAGACCGAACATTTCGAGATGCGCCGTGACATACTCGAGAGGGAAGGAGCATGGCCAGATGTAGACAAGGTGGCGTACAGGATGCCATGCAACCACCACGCCTGCGGAGGCGGCAAACAAGCGCTCGACCACCAAGGCGGGAGGGACGTGAAAGTGCATCTAGGCTAAATTCCCATGGGTTTTGATGATTAATGACAATACTTAAAGGACTAATGAGGATTGCAAGTATAAGTACAGGTGTTAAGAAATCAACGAAGATAGATGCACTCAAAAAGGAAATAGGAGAAAAAGGCAAACATACAAGAAGAGTAGAATTTAGGGATTTAAATTCTCTTGTGTTGAGTTTAGCCTTTAAGTATGAGCGTGTTAATAGAGTCAAGTGTTGAGAATCATCTAAGAGCTCTTAGTACGAGTCTAGGTTGAGTGGAGTGAAGAATTGAGATGGCCCTGAGAATTGGGCCGAACTTGTCCGGGCTGGAAGGCCTGACTAGTCCGGAGCATCAGACTAATCCAATGTAGAACGGAACAAGAGGTTCTGTGTGAGTTCGGACTTTTCCGTTTGGGACGGACTAGTCCATGGACAATGTGTCTGAGCTCTTCAGGAGCTAAGTCCTGAAGGACCGAACTAATCCGTCCTTTGAGGTCAGACTAGTCTGCAGGATCAGACTAGTCCGTTTCCAACAGGAACAAGAGGTTCTGTGTGAGATCAAACTAGTCCTCGGTGAGTCAGACTAGTCCGTTTGAAACTTGGAAATAGCTGCATGGACTAAATTCTAGATGGCCAGACTTGTACGCCCCTTGAGGCCGGATTAGTCCGGTGGACCAGACTTGTCCGTTCTCAACCAGAACAAGAGTTTCTGTTTGAGATCAGACTAGTCCGTTGTAGATCAAACTAGTCCGTAGTGTTGTGATCATTTGAATTCAAAAGGAGGCGGGTGGCCGTTTATTTGGTAGGATATGACCGTTTAGTAGGTGAAGAGTGATGTCACCGGTCTCCGCAGGCCGGACTAGTCCGGGGTTAAAGGCCGGACTAGTCCGTACCTTTTCTGGTGGCAACGGATAGCTCCCGAGACCTCTATAAAAAGGGGATGCCCGGGCCTCAAAGCAACAGACAAGAACCCTAACACCGAAATAGCCTTCCTGGAGCTTTTTTAGTCCCCTCTCTTCAATTCTTGGAGCCCTAAGAGCGATTCTTGAGGATTTGGGAGTTTTTGGGAAGAGGAGAAGAAGGGGAGTGAGCAGCATTGAGCTCTTGTTTGATTCTCTCTCACTGAGTGGGAAGTGTGTTGTTGAGGGTACTGATTTGTAGTGCTTTGAGCTGAGATCTTGTGGGAGCCTCAAGTTGTGAGTTGCCCCATGAATTGTTGTGAAGTCTTTGTGATATAGTGGAAGAACAAGCCAACCTTTGTGATGGCTTGGTGAGGAAAAGGTTGAGAGCAACTTGGTCCTTTGTGGACTCCTCAACATGGACGTAGGTTTCTTTGTGAAGCTGAACCACGGGATAAAACTCGTGTTCTTATTCCTGAGTTAAATTTCTTTGTGACCGGACTAGTACGCACTCTATGAACTGATCAGTTTGTTAAGCCGTATTTTAGATTTTCCGCCTATTCACCCCCCTTTAGGCAACTTTCAATTGGTATTAGAGCCTAACTCTCTTAAAAGCTTAACCGCTTGGAGAGGAGATGGGGGAAAACAGCAATAAGGACTTATCGCCCGTAGAATAGCACCCACAGCAATGAAGGACCTAAGTTCTCGCCCCACAAGGCTGTCAACCCAAACAAGGACATGCCAAGGTTCCCTCCCTTCGACTTGGAGACCGATGACGAAGATGAAGAAGTGAAGCGTATTGCAGATCTTCTTCAAATAGCAAAAGATGAAGCTAGAAGGAGGAGGAGACTTGAGAAAGAAAAGAAACTCAAGAAGCCCAAAGAGGACTACACTCGATATCCTTTTAATTATGAGCGTTTAAATTCACACACAAATTATTTATCTATTCCCTTAGGCAAACCTCCACATTTTGATGGCACCAACTATACAATGCTGAAACACAACATGAAATTGCACCTTATTTCTCTCAACCCTACACTTTGGCACATTGTTTGCACAGGTGCAGATATCCTCATGGATGGTGAAGAGTTTACACCGGAGCAAGAACACCTCATCCACCGCAATGCTCAAGCGGCGGCCGTGCTCAACTCTTCCTTGAGCCAAGAAGAATTCAACAAGGGGGATGGGTTGGAACAAGACAAAGAAATATGGGATACACTCAAAGTTGAGCATGATGGCAACCTCTCTGTCCGAGAAGCAAAGATTGAGATGATTGAGGGGGAGCTTGGGAGATTTGCCATGGAAGATGATGAGACCCCTCAAGAGATGTACAACCGACTCAAGACTCTCATAAACAAGAGTCGAGCGTACGGTTGTAAGAAGTGGACAGATCATGAAGTAGTCAAAAGGATGATAAGATCATTCATGCCTCACAATGTGACAATTTGCACCCTCATCCGAGAGAGTCCAAACTTCTACAAATGACTCCGGATGAGGTGCTTGGCAAAATTATCAACCATGAGATGATGGAAATGGAAGCACGCCACGTCAACGATCTTGCCAAAGTTACATCCTTCAAGAAAAAGGGAATTGCAATCAAAGCATCACCCCAGGCCAAGAATAAAGAGGTACAAGTCTCAAGTGATGATGAGGAAAGTGAAGAAGAAAGCACCGATATGGATGATGAGGAGTTGGTCTTCTTCATCAAGAAATTTAAAAGAATGATGAAGAAAAGAAGAGGACCAATCTATGAGAGCAGAGGCAAGAACAAAAGCAAGTCATTACATCATTAATTGCCCATACGATAGGGAAGAAGACAAGAAGAAGAGGAACAAGGATGAAAAGTCGCAAGAGAAGAGGATATTCAAGAAGAAGAAGGCGCATGGGCACACTCATGTGGCAAATAATGGGACTCCAATGATGAGTCCTCCTCTGATGATGAATCGAAGGTGGCAACCGTCGCCATCAAGAAGCCAACAATGAAGAAGACTCTCCTGCCTAACAAGGGAGAATGGAAGATCTCAAACCACACATGTCTAATGGCAAAGGAGGGAAAGCGAAAGGTAAAAAATAAACTCTCCTTGCGTTCTGTTAAAAATGAAGATTTTGATAGTGACAGTGAAAATGAATATATGTTCGAAGGATTGAGTAAAAATGCCCTAATTAAAATGAAAAAGCTATTTAATAAAAGTTTAGATAAAGAGAAACTTCTTGAGCGACAAGATGACTTGCTTATCGAGGAGAAGCAAAAGAATCTTGACCTTGAGAAGCTCCTCGAACTTGAGAAGGAGAAAAACATGGCACTTGAACTTGAACTTGCGGAATGCAAGGAGACCTCTTCGTGTCTCAAGAGTTCGAATGTTGTGCTCCAAGATGAGCTTGTGAGTTTGAACAAAGCTCACAAGAATATTGAAGCACAATTTGCAACTCTCAAGTCAAGTGTTATCTCTTCCGCCTCAACAAGCTCAGACTTGTCTAATTTAGAGTTAAACACTAAAATCTGTACATGTGCAAAACTTGAACCTAATTTTAAAAAAAGAGCTTAACATGGCAAAGAGCAAGAGTACACCTAAGAGTGGCATCTTTGACAAGGAAAAGATTAAGTATGCACCCAACGCATACTCAAGTACAAGGTCTCTCTTGATCAAAGATGGTCTTGGTTATTCAAGGAAAGCAAAGCAAAATTCAAATATCTCTAAGAATGACAAAATGCATATTGCCTTTGTCAAGTAAGGATCATACCAAACTATGAATGAATGTCATATCTCTACTTCTACTAAAATGACAAAATTTGATAAATGTACTAAAGATGTTAATAGTGCAAAGAATAACAAACTAACATTATTCCATGACTTTAATGCATCTTATGTACTAATGAAAAGCAAATTTGGGTATGTCTATGCAAAATATGTTGGACTACTTTGTAAGAGCCCAAAGTCTTGTATATGGGTACCCAAAACCCTTGTTACTAACCTCAAAAGACCCAACCAAGCTTGGGTACCTAAAACCAAAGCCTAAACTTGTTTTGTAGGCATACTCCTTCGGCGGCACAACGTGCGTATTAGATAGCGGCTGCACCAACCACATGACCGGAGCGAGAAATATGTTTGTAGAGTATGAAGAAACCAATGATCCAAGTCAAGGTATTTATTTCGGTGACAATAGCCAAGGAAGGGTACTAGGTATGGGTAAAATCTCCATTTCTCCACAACGCACCATTTCAAATGTCATGCATGTTGAGTCACTAGATTATAATCTTTTATCCATATCTCAATTATGTGTCAAAGGTTTTAATTGCTTATTCACTAACGAAGGCGTGATTGTCACTAGAAGAGTAGATAACTCAATTGCCTTCAAGAGTGTGCTCAAAGGAAAGCTTTATCTTGTGAACTTGTCTGCTGATAAAACTCAACTTGACACATGTTTGATGGCAAAGACTAACATGTGTTGGCTGTGGCATCGTAGGCTAGCCCATGTTGGTATGAGAAATCTCTAAAAACTTCTAAAATGTAATCACGTCCGAGGTCTTAAGAATGTTGTTTTTTAGAAAGATAGACCTTGTAGCGTGTGCCATGCCGGGAAACAAGTTGGAGTAGCTCATCCAGCCAAGAATGTGATGACGACAACAAGACCGCTAGAGATGCTTCACATGGACATCTTTGGTCCTATTGCTTACATAAGCATTGGCGGTAATAAATATGGTCTAGTTATTGTCGATGATTTTTCTCGCTTCACTTGGTTATTTTTCTTGCATGATAAAGGTGAAATTCAAGGTGTCCTCAAGAGTTTCTTGAGAAGAGCTTAAAATGAGTTATCTTTGAGAATCAAGAAGATAAGAAGCGACAACGGCACCAAATTCAAGAACACCCAAGTAGAAGAGTACCTGGACGAGGAGGGCATCAAGCATGAGTTTTCGGTACCTTACACACCCGAACAAAATGGGGTGGCCGAAAGGAAAAACTGAAATCTAATAGATATGTCAAGAACAATGCTTGATGAGTACAAAACATCCGACCTGTTTTGGGCGGAAGCGGTTAACACCGCTTTCCATGCCACAAACCGTCTCTACCTCCATCGTCTCTTGAAGAAGACTCCCTATGAACTCCTAATGGGTAACAAATCAAATATCTCCTACTTTAGAGTCTTCGGTAGTAAGTGCTATATTCTCAAAAAGAAACCTCGAGTTTCGAAGTTTGCCTCGAAATCCAATGAAGGGTTCTTGCTTGGTTATGATTCAAACACTTACGCCTATCGTGTATTCAACAAAACCTCCGTTTGCGATGAAATTGCACATGACGTAGTGTTTGATGAAACTAATGGCTCCCAAAGGGTACAAGTTGATCAATGTGAACTAGATGAAGAAGAGGCACCTTGTATAGCATTAAGAAGGATGGCACTTAGTGACAGACGACCACAAGAACTACAAGACTGTGACGCCCTCAATTCTGTGGAAAACCACGGAACCGAGAACTGATGCATATGTGTGCCCAGGATGTTCATCACACATACACATATGTTCCACAAACTGAATTCAGATTATATATTACCACGAATAACAGAGTTTGTTACAATGTTTCATGAGTCTTGGACTCATACTCAGAGCGGAAGTCTTAATCTAACAGCGAAAGTCTTTATTCTAATGCAGAAGCAATTTAACTAATGCGGAAGCAATTCTAGGCAGCAGTGACTCCATCTCTACTCCATCCCCACAGGCAAGGTTGAGAACAGATCACACGCCTAATGCTCCACTTGGTCTTCATAGAAATCTTCTCCTGTTGCTGATGATGAAATAATAATGCAAGTTTGAGTACAATGATGTACTTAGCAAGTACGGGAAAATATGATATGTAGCTCATAACAAGGTAGGTATAAAAAGGCTCATTGCAGAAAGCTAAGTTATTTACCAAACCATGATAAAACAGCAACTCATCTTGAAGTGAATGTAATCCCAACATGTATTAAAATACCAATCATACCTCCATTATGTTCATTACCTTCCATGTCACAACCAGTCATAAACCAATCTCATTTTCGCTCACGAATACCTCCTCGTATTGGCTACCATCTCACGAATACCATCTCGTATTCGCTACCATTTCATCTCATAAACGACTTCGTCTCCACCGAGACCAACCTTGTTGCCATGACTCAACAGTCATGCAACCCATCTTATCACCCGGACTCAACAGTCCCGAAAACCAAACCAAAACCATACCATCCAAAACCATAACCAGTAACCATCCCAACTAATCATGTGGGTTGTACAGGCGCTCGTGACCGTAAGCTTGACTATCATGATAGTTTTAAGACTCTGTAGAATTTGTACCACTTACCCATAAGTTTGTGATTTCGTCACCCGTCGGCGACTGCAGAACCTCCATTATACCAGTACACAACCGTCGGTGTATGGCCAAGAGATCACAAAATAGCCTTTACAAAGGGGTTACTAGATGTATGGACTCACTAAGGTTTCACCGGCAGGCTAGAGTCTCCAATTCTCCCACCCACGGACCCCCTCTTGTGCCATGCAGTTCCCAGGGAAGTCCTCACTCGACTCCCATTCCCCGCGCCTTCCACGGTCCATAACAATCTAGCAACTTACCTAATTACTCAGCTAAGCCGCACCCATACTTGGCCTTGTGGTGGCACTGTTATCCTGGCATGTGCTCGCATGAACCGGTCCTTAGATCTACGGCAAGTAAACCACCATCTCATGCTACCTCATTCACAAACCCAGTCTTGCCTAGATCTCCCTCCGATCCATGTTCATTAACAACATCAATTTCTCATTATCGTTACGAGTGCAGTTAGCTAGACACATCTATCTCGCTTCCCAATCCCATGGACTCAGCGAAGCTTAAAACAAAAACCATACCCGACTCATAAACTTCCATGGCAACAAGGGTGGTTTAACCAAAGCTAGTAAACTCCTATAAAAGGGTTTCCCATCATGTTTGACTCAGCACACACACCTTTTCGCAAAACAAAACAGTTTTCCCAAAATATAGGATCAATATGGTCAAGGGGCACTTGCCTTGTTCTTGTGGTTCCGGTTACTCTTGGATCTCGAAACCTTGTTGTTGCAGTTCGTCGTAAACAACTCCCTGAGCTTGTCCTGCTATACAGGATCACGCACATACAAGATCCACAACAATCAATATCATGCACAAACTTTAAACTAGATGCGATGATGCATATGCATGCTATCCTATAATCAGTTTTATTAGATCGGTTTGTACGTGTTATTCATGGCTTGCATGGTTTTATGATGAACAGAGGTGTTCGGATCAGATGTGGACGTGGCGATGACCTTTTCTTTAGATCAACCCGATCAAGAAGTGATCCGTCCACGAGAAAGCTTCTGTTCAAAAGGAATCAAAGAACAGATGCAAAGAAAACACAACGATGTCGTAAGGTGGTATTGGAGACCTACCTTACGTTCTTCTCGGTCTCGGGTCCTTCTCTGATCAGACAGATCGTTGGGGCTTTCCTCCGGCGATCTTCCTTGCTGAACTCCGGCGATGGCTTACTCGGCGAGTTGGGGCTAGGGCTCTAAGTCGTCGGCTCAGGAGAAAAGAAGTTCGTGGTTTTCGGCCAGAGGTTCTGGGTTCTATTTATAATCGGGAGAAGAAGAGTCCTAATCTGATTGGACTTCGAATAAGAGTTCAAATTGTCGTTGAATCTTAACAACTTATCTTTAGTTGATTTGGTGCGGCAACATTGTGGAATTCAGGTCGGTTTCTTCTCCGTACCGATATTTCTACGCGTACAGAATCCAAAAACCGCTACAGAACTTGTTACCTCCGCGGTGATGAGCTCTGGAAGCTCCACGTGTCCATCGGGGCCTGGTATCTCCTTCTCCGCAGAGACGAGCTCCGGTTGTGCTGCGTGTCAAGCGAGCGAGACCTCCCTTCTCCTTCGGAGGTGAGCTCCACGTGCGCCACGTATCCTGGCGGTCGGGACCTCCTCTCTATTTGGAGGTGGCTCCGCGCACGCCACGTGTCAGTGCCGGACCTTTCCTCTCTTCGGAGGTGAGCTCCGTGAATGCCACGCGTCAAGTAGCGTCGGACTTTTCCTTTTTTCTCAGGGACGAGCTCCGAGGTAAACATGTGTCCAACAGTGACGGACCTCCCGGAGATAAGCTCCGGTGATGACATGTGTCCAATAGACCGGACCTCTCGGAGGTAAGCTCCGAGATCGATACGTATCCCGCGCGACTAGTCCTCTGATTTCCGCGGTGACTAGCTCCGAAGGTGACATGTGTCCTGCGGAACTGCCTTTGCTTCTTCCGCAGAGGCTAGCACTGGGGGCAACACATGTCCCACAGGGTCGGACCTCTCCCCCTTTGCGGAGATGAGCCCCGAGCTTGCCACATAGCCAGTTTAGCGGCAGACCTCTCCCCACTTTGCAGGGATGAGCTCCGAACACGCCACGTGGCCAGCGACCCACGGGAGTTGTGTTCGGCGCTCTCTGGGAACTGGATTCGGCTCTTATTGGCTATCTTTTTGATATTTTTCTCTGTTCCTACTTCTTTTAAAATGTTTTCTCTTCATGAAACATGAATATATGCAGAAACCAAAAATGAGGGTGTGACAAAGACCCAAGTGACCCATCCTCGTCACAAGAAGTGACCCAATGTGACGCCCCGTTTCTGTGAGGAACCTAGACTGATGCCTATGTGTGCCCAGGATGTTCATCACACATACACATTTAATCCACAAACTGAATTCAGAATATATATAAACACGAATGAATATATTCAAGTACTTTATTACATCAATCTCTATTGCAGCAAAAGTCTCTAATCTATTCTAGCAGCGGAAGTCCTCTTGGTTGCCACGGACGTTCGTCCCTTGACGGCCAGCGTTTCCTCTCACCATCTGTGAGAGAGGGTTGAGTAGAATAGAGGTTAGAAGTTTAGAGTGACCCCTCCAACTATATTCATCAAGGTGAATGGACTATATATCATCTGATATGAGGATGTGAACAAGTGCCGAAGCATCTCACATCTCTCTACTATGTGTGGATATGGACAACGCTGAAACGTACCACAACTCACACTAAGCACTCAAGCACAACAATCATCACAAAAGTTCAGCACACAACTCCTATTCAAGGCTTACTCAATGGGGGTCCTATGTGGTTTGGGGTGATACCAATCTGTGACCAATCTGGGACTACCAATATGTGACTTTGTCCTATGGTCAATGGGGTTCTAATGCCAATCAATGCATTCTACCTAGGCTTGCATCCTATGTTCAGCGTGGCTCCTAATACCAATCTACGACTAGGCTTGCGTCCTATGGTCAACCGTGGTTCTACTACTAATCTGTGGTCTTACCTAGGCTTGGCCGCTCTAATATCAATCTGTGATTTCTATCTAGGCGTGTGACCTACAATCAACCATGGCAGGTTGATACCAATCTGTGACCTATCTAGGCGTGTGACCTACGATCAACCGTGGCTCTGATACCAATCTGTGACGCCCCGGTTCTCTGAGGAACCTAGACTGATGCGTATGTGTGACTAGGATGTTCATCACACATACACATTTAACCCACAAACTAAATTCAGAATATATATAACCACGAATGAATATGTTCAAGTACTTTATTACATCAATCTCTATTGCAGCGGAAGTCTCTAATCTATTCTAGCAGCGGAAGTCTTTATTCTAGCAGCAGAAGTCTTCTAACTAGTGCGGAAGTAAACTAAGCAGCAGCATCGGCTCCATCTCTACTCCACCAGGCAAGGTTGAGGATAGATTACACGCCTAATACTCCACGTGGTCTTCATAGTACTCCTCTCCTGATGTATGATAATGCAAGGGTGAGTACATGACATACTCAGCAAGTGTGGAAAGTATGACATGTAGCTTATAACAAGGTAGGTATAAAAAGGCTCATTGTTGAAAGCAAAGTTTATTTCTTAAAACATGATAAAAACAGCAACTAGCTTTAAGTGAATGTAATCCCAACATGTATTTAAACACTAACATACCTCCATCATGATTTACCACTTTTCATGTCTCTTCCAGATATTAATCTTTCTCAACTTTTTCTCATGCTCATTAATACCATCTCGTATTCACTACCATCTCATAAATACCATCTCGTATTCACTACCATTTCATATCATATTCGATTCCGTCTCATAACCGAGACCATTCTCTTTGTTTCGACTCAACAGTCGAAACCATTCTCATTACCAGACTCAACAGTCCCGAAAACCAAACCATAACCAACCAATAACCAAACCAAATACCATAACCTCCCAATAACCATCCCATCTAATCATGTGGGTTGTCCAGGCGCTTGTGACCATAAGCTCGGCTATCATGATAGTTTTACACTCTGCAGAGGTGGTACCACTTTACCCACAAGTTTGTGATTTCGTCACCCGTCAGCGACTGCAGAACCTCCATTATACCAGTACACAACCGCCGGTGTATGGCCAATAGATCACAAAATAGCCTTTATAAAGGGGCAAATTGATGTATGGACTCACTAAGGTTTCACCAGCAGACTATAATCTCCAATTATCCCACCTACGGGCCCCCTCTTGTGCCATGCAGTTCCTAGGGCAGTCCTCACTCGACTCCCATTCCCCGCGCCTTCCACGGTCCATAACAATCTAGGAACTTACCTTGTTAGTCAGCTAAGCCGCACCCATATTTGGCCTTGTGGTGGCATTGTATTCCTGGCATGGCTCGCATGAACCGGTCGTTAGATCTACGACAAGTAACCACCATCTCATACTACCTCATCCACAAACCAAGCTTGCCTAGATCTCCCTCCGATTCATGTCCATTATCAACATCAGTTTCTCATTACCATTATTCATACGAGTACAGTTAGATAGACACATTCTATGGCTTCCCATATCCTGTAGATTAGCGAAGCAAAAAGCAAAAACAACCATACTCGAGTCATAGACTTCCCTGGCGACAAGGGTGGTTAACAAAACTAGTAAACTCCTATCAAATGGTTTCCCATCAAGTTGACTCAAGCATTCACAGTTTTCGCAAACAAAACAGTTTTCCAAAACATGGGATCAATATGGTCAAGGGCACTTGCCTTGTTCCTGTGGTTTCTGATGCTCTTGGATCTCGAAGTCTTGGTGTTGTGGCTCGTCGTAGATAGCTCCCTGAGCTTGTCCTTCTACTCACGATCACGCATATACAAGGTTCACAACAATCAATTATCATGCACAAACTTTACTCCAGATGCAATGATGCATATGCATGCTAATCCTATGGTGCAGTTTAGTTTGTACGTATTCTTGTATGGCTTGCATAGGTTTTACGATGAACAAAGGTGTACAGATCAAATGTGGACGTGGTAATGATCTAGACACAAGATCTAGATCAAACCGATCAACACGTAAGCTGTCCACGAAAAAGATCGAAGAGAACAGATGCAAAGAAAACATGATGATGTCGTAAGGTGGTAATGGAGACCTAACTTACTTCCTTTGGGTCCTTCCTCTAGCAAAAACAGATCGTCGGCTCTCCTCCGGCGATGGCGATCGTGTCTGGGCTCGTCGGCGGTCTCTTCGGTGGTCAAACTCCGGCGAAGGGGTTTAGCTCGACGAGTTTGGGGCTAGGGGTTCTAAGTTGTCGGCTTAGAAAAGATGTTACGACCAAGGGGTTGTTTCGGGTTTTATTTATAATCGGGAAAAGAAGAGTGCTAATCTGATCTGAATTCGAATAAGAGTCCTATTCAAATTGTTTTTAAATCTTAACAACTTATCTTCAATTGATTCGGTGTGGTAGCAACGTGGAATTCGTGTCGGTTTCCTCAGTACCGGGTATTCCCGCGCGTACAGGAGATAAACCGCTTAAAATCTCGTTACCTCCGTGGTGATGAGCTCTGGAGGCTCCACGTGTCCTGTGGGGGCCGGCCTCCCTTTTCCGTAGAGGCGGGCTCTGGTTGTGCCGCGTATCAGGCGGGCGAGACCTCCCTCTTCCTAAGAGGCGAGTTCCGCGTACGCCACATGTCAGTGCCGGACCTCCCCTCTCTTCGGAGGTGAGCTCCGATAGTGCCACATGTCAGAGCCGGACCTCCCCTCCCTTTGGAGGTGGGCTCCGAGAATGCCACGTGTCCAGCAGCGCCAGACTTCCTTTCTCCTCAGAGACGAGCTCCGAGGTTGACACGTGTCCAATAGTGACGGACCTCCCAGAGGTGAGCTCCGGAGGTGACACGTGTCCAGTAGGACCGGACCTCTCGGAGGTGAGCTCCGAGAGCGACACGTGTCCCGTGCGGCTGGTCCTCTCTTTTCCACAGTAACTAGCTCTGAAGGCGACACGTGTCCTGCGGGGCTGGCCTCGCTCCTCCACATAGGCTAGCTCCGGGGGCAACACGTGTCCCACAGGGTCGGACCTCGCCCCTCCCGCAGAGACGAGCTTCGAGCCTGCCACGTAGCCAGTTTAGCGGCGGATCTCTCCCCCTTCGCGGGGATGAGATCTAAACACGCCACGAGGCCAGCAGGCCGCGAGAAATGTCTTCGGCGCTGTCGGTTAACTGGATTTTGCTCTTTTCGGCTATCCTTTTGATTCTTTTTCTGTTTCCACTTCTTTTAAAATGTTTTCTCTATATAAAATATGAATGCATGCATAAATTGAAATTCAGGGTGTCACAAATCTACCCCCTTAAATTGAATCTCGCCCTCGAGATTCGCTAGTGGAGAATAGACGAGGGAATTCTGACTTGAGGTCTTCTTCACGCTCCTATGTGGCTTCAGCTTCTTTGTGATGGCTTTATTGTACTTTGCACCAACAGATCACTTTGTCCCTCGTGACCCTTTTCTTCACGTACAAAATTCAGACAGGGTGCTCTAAATAGGTCAGATCCTCTTGAAGCTCAAGTTCATCCATCGGTACTTGTTCTTCTAGAACTCTCAAACACTTCTTAAGGTGAGATACATGAAACATGTCATGCACATCGGAGAGGTGCATTGGGAGTTCTAGTTGATAGGCTATTTCTCCTCGCTTGTCAAAAATCTTGAATGGCCCGATATAGCGAGGTGCTAGCTTGCCTTTGACGTTGAAACGTCGTTGGCCACGGATAGGCGATACCTTAAGGTATACGAAGTCTCCTACTTCAAAAGTCAACTTCCTTCGCCTATTGTCCGCATAACCTTTTTGTCGTGACTGATCAGCCTTCAAGTTCTCCTGTATCATTTGGACTTGTTTCTCATCCTCTTGCAACACATCCGGTCCAAACACTTGGTTCTCTCTGGTCTCGTTCCAAAACAGCGGCGTTCTACACCGTCTACCATACAATGCTTCAAAAGGTGACATCTTCAAGCTAGCTTGATAGATGTTGTTATAGGAGAATTTGGCATACGGCAAGCTCCTATCCCAACTACGCCCATGTTTCAAAGAGCAAGCTCTCAACATGTCCTCCAAAATTTGGTTTGTCCTTTCTGTTTGTCCATCAGTCTGCGGGTGGTAGGCGGAGCTAAAATCCAGTCGTGTACCTATAGCTTTCTGCAGCTTCCTCCAAAATCTAGAGGTAAACTGAGAACCCTGATCTGAGACTATCCTCTTCGGGACTCCATGGCGGCACACGATTTGCTCCATGTACAGCTCGGCTAGTTGTGCAACGTTGTACACGGTCTTAACAGGAAGAAAATGGGCTGTTTTCGTCAATCGGTCCACGATAACCCAGATGGAGTCGTAACCCGACCGAGTACGTGGCAATCCGACGATGAAATCCATACTGATGTCTTCCCACTTCCACTCGGGTACCTTTAAGGGTTGCAACAATCCAGCGGGTCTTTGATGTTCGACCTTCACCCGTTGGCATGTGTTGCATAGGGCAACATACTCTGCTATGTCCCTTTTCATACCATCCCACCAATAACAAGTCTTTATGTCCTTGTACATCTTGGTACTTCCGGGATGTATGGAATAAGGTGAGTCATGTGCCTCCTTTAATATCGTGCCGCGGATGTGCTTCACGTTAGGCACACAAATCCTTTTTCCCAACCAAAGCGTACCCTTCTCGTCTTCCTTGAAGTCCTTTTATATGCCTTGTTGGATTCTTTCCTTGACCTCTTTGATCTCCTTATCCGATGCTTGGCCATCTCTTATCTCTTGTTCCAAGGAAGAGTGGAGTTCCATTACTTCCATCTCGTTCAAGAACCCGAGATGTAACCGTTCGAACTCTTTTCGTAGCTCGGGTGGTAGCTCCCGAACCGTGAGATGGTGACATGCTCCCTTTTGGCTCAATGCATCAGCTACTACATTGACTTTTCCATTGTGATAGTTGATTCCAACATCATAATCCTTGATGAGTTCCAACCATCGACGTTGCCTCAAATTCAAATCCGTTTGTGTGAATATATACTTGAGGCTTTTGTGAGCCGTATAGATCTCACATCGATGACCAAGGATATAATGTCTCCAGATCTTTAATGCATGCACCACGGCTGCGAGTTCCAAGTCATGTGTAGGGTAATTAAGCTCGTGCTTCTTTAATTGTCTTGAGGTATAGGCTACCACTTGTCCTTCTTGCATGAGCACACATCCGAGCCCTTGTCTGGATGCGTCACAATATATGTCGAAGCTTTTGCTCATGTCCAGCAACACCAAAACCGGTGCTGTGGTTAGCCTTTTCTTGAGCTCCTCAAAGCTTTCTTGGCATGCTGGTGTCCATTGGAAGGCTTTTCCTTTCATTAGCAATTCCGTCATAGGTTTTGCTATCTTGGAGAAATCCTTGATGAACCGACGGTAGTATCCAGCCATCCTAAGAAAACTCCGAATGTCTCTCACGTTTTGCGGTTGGTTCCACTTCAGAACATCTCCCACTTTTCCGGGATCAACCGATACTCCTTCCTCGGAGATGATGTGGCCTAGGAATGATATCTCCTTTAGCCAAAATTGACACTTGCTGAGCTTGGCATACAACTGATGCTCTCGCATCTTCTGTAATGTCAATTTCAAGTGTTCTTCATGTTCTTCCTCACTTTTTGAATACACCATGATGTCATCGATGAAAACCACGACGAACTTGTCCAAGTACTCCATGAAGACTTTGTTCATGAGGTACATGAAGTATGCGGGTGCATTCGTTAACCCAAAAGACTTTGAAAGGCAGTTTTGGGTATATCGGAGGGCTTAATTTTCAGCTAGAAATATCCCGACCGAAGATCAATCTTGGAGAAGACTCGGGCTCCCTTCATTTGGTCGAACAGGTCCTCTATACGGGGCAGAGGGTACTTGTTCTTGATCGTCACTTCGTTGAGAGACCTATAATCCACACACATCCTTTGGGTTCCATCCTTCTTGTCTACGAAGAGCACGGGGGCTCCCAATGGTGACGAGCTTGGACGTATAAAACCCTTCTCTAACTGCTCCTGCTTCTTGAGTTCCACTAGTTCATTAATGGGCATCGTATATGGTCTCTTTGCTATAGGTGCAGTTCCGGGTACTAGGTCAATGGAAAACTCAATGTCTCGGTCAGGTGGCATACCTGGAAGTTCTTCCGGGAACACGTCCGAGAATTCTTGAAGCACCGGAATGCTTTCCAATGTTGCTCCTTTGACGTGGTCCAACATTGCCTTCTTGGTTGTTGGATGGGCTGACTCGAACTCAATACGGGTACCGTGCTTGTTTGTCTACTGCACGCTCCTCTCAGCACATTGGATTACTCCGTTGTGTTTGCTTAACCAATCCATTCCGAGTATTATGTCAAGCCCTTGGGAATCCAAGACAATGATGTTGGCAAGGAAGTCTACCCCCCTTATTTTAAGGTTTACTTTCGGACATACTATATTAGTCCTCATCTCTCCACCAGGAGAATTAACTAACATAGTATATTTCAAATGTGATATGGGTAGATTATACTTGGCAACATACTTGGATGATATGAATGAAAGTAATGCTCCAGAATCAAATAGAATGGTGGCTGGGTTGGAGTTGGGAAGGAACATACCAATCACGACGTCCTCAGCCTGTTGCGCTTCCTCAGCAGAGACATGGTTCACATTGCCGCGAGCGTAGTTCTGCTGTCGCTAGTTTCCTCGATTGGCTCTTCCGTTCGGCCGTGGGTCCGGCTTGGGCAAGTTGCTTGGTTGTCCAGGACCTCTCTTCGGGCACTGGCTCGCAAAGTGTCTCGTCTCTCCGCATGCAAAGCATGCTCTGGTGCCTAAGACAGCAGGTGCATTGGGGCGTGGGTTTTGAACAGGAGTGCCCATGTTGGGTCGGGGCGCTGGAGACAAAGGCACACGAGGTGCTTGCATGGCAGGACGTTGCTGTGGTGCTTTATTAGGGCAAAAAGTAGGAGCGGACGATCCATACTGTGGTGCAGATGGGGGCATGTAACGGGGGCGTACGTTGCTCCCTTGTGGCTGGTATGGCATCTTTCTTTTGCCCTCTTGCTCGATCTCTCGGATGTTGCTTTCAACCACTATGGCTTTGTCAACTAGCTTCTAGAAGCTTGCGTAGTCATTGTTGAGGAGCTGAACCTGGATCTCATTGTTCAATCCTCTCATGAACAAGTACTGCTTCCGTTGGTCTGAGTTGACATCCTCGGGGGCATATCTTGACAGTTGCGTGAACTTGTTGAGGTACTCATTCACGCTTTTCTTGCCTTGGCGGAGACTTTCAAACTCTTGCCTTTTGAGCATCATGACTCACACAGGGACGTAATGAGAGCGGAAACTCTCCTTGAACTCAGTCCAAGTGATCGTCTCCTGGTCGACATGAGCGTTGCAAAGAGCGTCCCACCAGTCGGCGGCTGCTCCGATAAGTTGGTGCGATGCGAAGAGAACTTTCTCTCGATCATTGTACTGAACCATGGCAAGCTTCTTCTCCATGGACTTCAACCAATCATCGGCTTCCATGGGATCATTAGCTTGAGCAAAAGTGGGTGGTCGAGTCCTCATGAACTGTCCCAGTCGGTTGTGAGCCGGCGGTGGTGGTGGTGCAGGAACGGGGTTATTGTTGTTGGCTTGCAGCCGACCCAAAGTTTGGATCATGGTTTGCATAAGCTGAAGCTGCATGACCATCAACCGTTCCAGGTTGTCTGCACCGGCTCCCGAGTTGTCATTCTCAGGAACCTCGACGTGGTCATCCTATTGGTTGCCACAGACGTTCCTCCCTTGACGGCCGGCGTTTCCTCTGACCATCTGTGAGAGAGGGTTGAGTAGAATAGAGGTTAGAAGTTTAGAGTGATCTCTCCAACTATATGCATCAAGGTGAATGGACTATATATCATCCGATATGAGGATGTGAACAAGTGGCAAAGCATCTCACATCTCTCTACTATGTGTGGATATGGACAACGCTGAAACGTACCACAACTCACACTAAGCACTCAAGCACAACAATCATCACAAAAGTTCAGCACACAACTCCTATTCAAGGTTTACTCAATGGGGGTCCTATGTGGTTTGGGGTGATACCAATCTGTGACCAATCTGTGACTACCAATATGTGACTTTGTCCTATGGTCAATGGGGTTCTAATGCCAATCATTGCATTCTACCTAGGCTTGCATCCTATGTTCAGCGTGGCTCCTAATACCAATCTGCGACTAGGCTTGCGTCCTATGGTCAACCGTGGTTCTGCTACCAATCTGTGGTCTTACCTAGGCTTGGCCGCTCTAATATCAATATGTGATTTCTATCTACGCGTGTGACCTACAATCAACCGTGGCAGGTTGATACCAATCTGAGACCTATCTAGGCGTGTGACCTACGATCAACCGTGGCTCTGATACCAATCTGTGATGCCCCGTTTCTGTGAGGAACCTGGACTGCTGCATATGTGTGCCTAGGATGTTCATCACACATACACATTTAACCCACAAACTAAATTCAGAATATATATAACCACGAATGAATATGTTCATGTACTTTATTACATCAATCTCTATTGCAGCGGAAGTCTCTAATCTATTCTAGCAGCGGAAGTCTTCTAACTAGTGCGGAAGCAAACTAAGCAGCAGCAGCGGCTCCATCTCTACCCCACAGGCAAGGTTGAGGATAGATTACATGCCTAATACTCCATGTGGCCTTCATAGTACTCCTCTCCTGATATATGATAACGCAAGGGTGAGTACATGACGTACTCAGCAAGTGTGGAAAGTATGACATGTAGCTTATAACAAGGTAGGTATAAAAAGGCTCATTGTAGAAAGTAAAGTTTATTTCTCAAAACATGATAAAAACAACAACTAGCTTTAAGTGAATGTAATCCCAACATGTATTTAAACACCAACATACCTCCATCATGATTTACCACTTTTCATGTCTCTTCTAGACATTAATCTTTCTCAACTTTTTCTCATGCTCATGAATACCATCTCGTATTTACTACCATCTCATGAATACCATCTCGTATTCACTACCATTTCATCTCATATTCGATTCTGTCTCATAACCTAGACCATTCTCTTTGTTTCGACTCAACAGTCCGAAACCATTCTCATTACAAGACTCAACAGTCCCGAAAACCAAACCATAACCAACCAATAACCAAACCAAATACCATAACCTCCCAATAACCATCCCATCTAATCATGTGGGTTGTCCAGGCGCTTGTGACCGTAAGCTCGGCTATCATGATAGTTTTACACTCTGCAGAGGTGGTACCACTTTACCCACAAGTTTGTGATTTCGTCACCCGTCGGCGACTGCAGAACCTCCATTATACCAGTACACAACCGTCGGTGTATGGCCAAGAGATCACAAAATAGCCTTTACAAAGGGGCTACTAGATGTATGGACCCACTAAGATTTCACTAGCAGGCTAGAATCTCCAATTCTCCCACCTACGAGCCCCCTCTTGTGCCATGCAGTTCCCAGGGCAGTCCTCACTCGAGTCCCATTCCCCGCGCCTTCCACGGTCCATAACAATCTAGCAATTTACCTAGTTAGTCAGTAAAGCCACACCCATATTTGGCCTTGTGGTGGCACTGTATTCCTGGCATGCTCGCACGAACCGGTCCTTAGATCTATGGCAAGTAACCACCATCTCATACTACCTCATCCACAAACCAAGCTTGCCTAGATCTCCCTCCGATTCATGTCCATTATCAACATCAGTTTCTCATTACCATTATTCATACGAGTGCAGTTAGCTAGACACATTCTATCGCTTCCCATATCCCGTAGATTAGCGAAGCAAAAAGCAAAAACGACCATACCCTCATAAACTTCCCTGGCGACAAGGGTGGTTAATAAAACTAGTAAACTCCTATCAAAGGGTTTCCCATCAAGTTGACTCAAGCATTCACAGTTTTCGCAAATAAAACAGTTTTCCAAAACATGGGATCAATATGGTCAAGGGCACTTGCCTTGTTCCTGTGGTTTCTGATGCTCTTGGATCTCGAAGTCTTGGTGTTGTGGCTCATCGTAGATAGCTCCCTGAGCTTGTCCTTCTACTCACGATCACGCATATACAAGGTTCACAGCAATCAATTATCATGCACAAATTTTACTCAAGATGCAATAATGCATATGCATGCTAATCCTATCGTGCAGTTTAGTTTGTACGTATTCTTGCATGGCTTGCATAGGTTTTACGATGAACAAAGGTGTACAGATCAAATGTGGACGTGGTAATGATCTGGACTCAAGATCTAGATCAAACCGATCAACACGTGATCTGTCCACGAAAAAGCATCTGTTCGAAGGGATCTGTGACGCCCTCAATTCTGTGGAAAACCACGGAACCGAGAACTGATGCATATGTGTGCCCAGGATGTTCATCACACATACACATATCATCCACAAACTGAATTCAGAATATATATTACCACGAATAACAGGGTTTATTACAATATGAGTCTTGGACTCATTCTAGCAGCGGAAGTCTTATCTTAGCAGCGGATGTCTTTATTCTATTCTAGCAGCGGAAGCAATCTAAGCAGCAGCAGCGGCTCCATCTCTATTCCATCCCCACAAGCAAGGTTGAGGACAGATTATACGCCTAATGCTCCACGGGGTCGTCATAGTACTCCTCTCCTGTTGCTGATGATGAAGTAATAATGCAAGTTTGAGTACAATGATGTACTCAGCAAGTGCGGGAAAATATAATATGTAGCTCACAACAAGGAAGGTTTAAAAAGGCTCATTGCAGAAAGCAAAGTTATTTATCAAAACCACGATAAAACAAAGACTCAGCTTTAAGTGAATGTAATCCCAACATGTATTTAAACATTTACATACCTCCATTATGATTCATCCGTTTCCATGTCTCAACCAGACATTAATCAACTTTGCTCATGAATACCATCTCGTATTCACTACCATCTCATGAATACCATCTCATATTCGCTACCATCTCACGAATACCATCTCGTATTCGCTACCATTCAATTATGTCTCATTCCGAGACCAAATCTCGTTGCCACAACTCAACAGTCATGCAACCAATCTCATTACCCGGACTCAGCAGTCCCAAAAACCAACCAAAACCAAACCATAACCAAAAGCCATCCCAACTAATCATGTGAGTTGTCTAGGCACTTGTGACCGTAAGCTCGGCTATCACGATAGTTTTAAGAACTCTGCAGAGTTTGTACCACTTTACCCACAAGTTTGTGATTTCTTCACCCGTCGGCGACTGCAGAACCTCCATTATACCAGTACACAACCGTCAGTGTATGGTTAAGAGATCACAAAATAGACTTTACAAAGGGGCTACTAGATGTATGGACTCACTAAGGTTTCACCGGCAGGCTAGAATCTCCCATTCTCCCACCCACGGGCCCCCTCTTGTGCCATGTAGTTCTCAGGGAAGTCCTCACTCGACTCCCGTTCCCCGCGCCTTCCACAGTCCATAACAATCTAGCAACTTACCTAATTACTCAGCTAAGCCACACCCATACTTGGCCTTGTGGTGGCACTGTTATCCTGGCATGGCTGGCATGAACCGGTCCTTAGATCTACGGCAAGTAACCACCATCTCATTCTACCTCATTCACAAACCCAGGCTTGCCTAGATCTCCCTCCGATTCACGTTCATTAACAATATCAGTTTCTCATTATTCTTACGAGTGCAGTTAGCTAGACACATCTATCTCGCTTCCCTTATCCCATGGACTCAGCAAAGCATAAAAGCAAAAACCATACGCGACTCATAAACTTCCCTGGTGACAAGGGTGGCTAACAAAACTAGTGAACTCCTATGAAAGGGTTTCCCATCATGTTTGACTCAAGCACACATACCTTTTCACAAACAAACCAGTTTTCCAAAATATGGAATCAATATGGTCAAGGGGCACTTGCCTTGTTCTTGCGGTTCCTGTTGCTCAAATTCTTGCTGTTGTAGTTCGTCGTAGGTAGCTCCCTGAACTTGTCCTTCTATACGCGATCACGCACGTACAAGATTCATAGCAATCAATCATTATGCACAAACTCTACCTTAAGATGCAATGATGCATATGCATGTTAATCTGTAACACCCCAAAACCTGCTAAAGAGGGGAATTTAAAAATTTTTGGACGTATTGCATGTGGTGCATAAATTCAAATTCAAACTGGAATTCAAATTCAAATCAAAACAGAAAAGAAAAGGAAAAAAGAAAAAGAAAAAGAAAAAGAAAAACTCAACCGGCAAGTGGGCGGGAACCCACCAGCCGGCCCAATTTCCCCCGCACCAGCCCAAGACTGCGTGCCTCCTCTCTTCCTCTCACTGACACGCGGGGCCCGCGTGTCATCTCCTACCTCCGGCGCGCCCCCAACGGCCGGACTCTTCCCTCGCGCCCGATCGCAACAAACTCCGGAAACCCGCGCCCGCAGCCCGATTCCCGGTCCCGGACGACTCCAACTTGATTCCAACAGACCGCCGCCCTCCCTCGCCTATATAAACACCGACAATCGCCCTGTTCACCCCGATCGACTGTTCTTCTCTCCGGTGAGAACCGAAGTTTCTACAGCCGATATCTTTCGATCATTGCTCAAATTCCCTGATCTAACGTGCTGATCACGTTCCACCGCTGCCGGGGAGCCCTGCAGGTGAAGGAAACGAAGTGTCTTGCGCCCCAACGGCCCCTTCCCCCGACGTGCACTGAAGATCGTCGCCGTTGAAGCTTGCCGCCGACCGACTTCCAGGACCTCCGAGTGCTAGAAAACCCCTCGGTGAGCATCCCCTACCCCTCCGTAGCCGATCCATGCAAAAAGATGCGAGTTCTAACGAGTAGCGGCAAAATCCGAGGCTGTGCCGACAAGATCGCCACCCCCCGCTGCCGCGCGCCGCCGCGCGCGCAGGATGGCTCCGGCCAGGGCGACGTGGCCCCTTGAGGGCCGTCTATTTTAAATCGCACGGTAGAATTAAAACCCGCGCGTACCGGTTCGGCGATCTAATCTGAGCCGTCTGTTTAAATCGGACGGTCCACATCAGCTCCGCGTTATAAAGGCCGGGATTCTTACGCGCTACCCACTGGGGATCTCGGAAAACACGAGCTAGCCCCGGAAACTTCTGATCTAGCCCCTGGAACTTCAGAAATTCATGTAAATTCATTTAAAAATCAGTTTTAGCCCCTGGACTTAATAAAAATTAGGAAAAACCCCTCTGTTATGTGTTTTAGACCCCTGGAAATTTATGAAATAGTAAATTAGACACTGCAGTAGGGTGGATTTACCTTTTTGACCCTATATGATATTAAATTCAGAAATTTGAATATGTGACTAGGATTTAAATTTAAAAAGGGTAAGGCAAACACATGTGCAAATTCAAATTTAAACTCTCCTAGCACTTGGAAAACTTTAGAATGAGTTAAAAATAGATTTTAGGCAGAAATGAAATCTGCCTAAGTGTTGTTCATATTTATTAGTTCTAGAAACATATTTTTAGGCTAGGAAATAATTCTGAAAACTGATAAAATAAATTTAAATTAGTTCACATCAGAGGAGAAGTTTAAAAATATATTATTTAATATCTTAGATCAGAACCTATTCTGTTTAGATGACATGTCCTACTATTTAATATTAAAACTCACTTTTAGGCATAGAAAATAAATCTGAAAAATATAGGAAAATAGGTATGCATAATTAGAAAATGATAAATGAAGTCTCCAAATCCAAAAACTTCAGTTTAGGATTTGGTAGAAGATCTGAAAACCTATTTGGAGTAGGAAATTACCTTTCATGCAAACTTGGTAGCTAAGAAGTGTATTAATTAAATATAAAGAATTTGTTCAAATTAGAAATTCATATATAGTGTGCAAACAGAAATCTGAATACAAAAGCTAGAAATCATATACATATGTTTAAAAGTGCATGTAGGCCAAAAATCAACACATGTAGAGTAACCACAACACTTAGAAATGTGAATGACTTTCATAGGTATGTATGTGTGGTTTGTATGAAGTGAAAGTGTGAACTATGTCTTATGGATTGTTGTTTTCTTTTGCTATGTGTATTGGCATGAGTAGACCCTGCCCCAGAGCAAGTTCTCCCCTTTCAAGACCAAGACTTTCCATTCCCAGAGCAGCAAGAAGGCAAGTGTTCTTGACCACTTTGATCCTATAATAGGATGTGTAGATAGAATTATTTGCATTGTCAATTGAAATATGAAACCCATGCTAGGAAGTTTCCCTAGAATTGCATTACCTTGTTTCCTTGTAGCTTGGGTTGGGATCTATTTTATCATGTCATTTATTTATATTCTTATGCTTAGCCATGCTTAGAATGGGATAATTGGGATATGAGATCATCAATTTATTTACCTTACTCTTGAATGAGATATTATGAGTTATGTAGAGGTAGGGATCGAGGCAAGTTGGATGATTTGGTTGGTGTTGGATGCACGAGACTCGGGTTTGTGTTTAGTACTTGCCTGGATCCTAAGGACCGGTTCATGGAGCATGTAACCTGGCTTTACCGTGCCAACCACATGCTGAGATGGGGCAGCTTGGCCAATTAATTAGGTGTATCCCCAGCGTAGTATGGGTGTGTTGGATGGTGCGGGGAATAGGTGTTAGCTGGACTACCATATGAACCGCAAGGCTCAAGAGGGGGCCACTGCAGCGGGGTTGGAGCCTCTCGTATGCTGTTAGGGGTGAAACCTCAGTGGGCTCATGCTCGTCGGGAATCCCTTTGTAAAGGCTTCGTAGTGATCTCCTGGCTACACACCTGGGAAGTGTGAATGTGGTTCGCGACCACTGGCATAATGGAGGTTCTTTTAGTCCACCCGGCAACGGGGGATGAAATCACTACATGTGGGCACAGTGGTGCAAACTCTACAGAGTCAAAACTGTCATGACAGCCGTGCTCATGGTCAAGAGCGGCTTGGACTTATTCATGATTAGAGGATGATGAATTTGGAAGTTGAGGATGTTAAGCGGGGAGCTTGACATTGGATATGATGTTATGGTTACTTGATTTTGATGATGGGTTGGGAGATTGGGACCATTTCACCTGTGTAGTAATGTAGGTGCTTAATAAGCTAAGGTGATAGGTATTAATTGCGTAGTGCTTTAACCATGAGTCAATCTCTCCTTGCTCTAGCCATGCATGACATAACTTTCCCACACTTGCTGAGTACCCACGGTACTCAAACTTGCTTTTGTGTTGGTTTATATTGCTGCTCAGGTCAAGAGAATGATGTGGTGTTTAATGACCAAGACTTTGGTCCCGAGGAAGGATTCTAGGTTCACGGAGTCCCCCGGGCAACGCCTGTGACGGAGCCCACAAGATTTATATTTCGCTGCTGTTTTTATTTACAGATTATGAACTTATTATCGTCCATCGAGACGTATGCTATGTAAGACTTATTTATATTCAAACACCTGGCTTGTAATAAATGATGCTTCACTATTTGTCATCACATGTATGAGAGAATGATCCTGGCATACATGTGGTATTCACTCGGTAGTTCTTCGGAGAAACCGGGTGTGACAGAAGTGGTATCAGAGCTAAGGTTGCCCGTAGGAACGTGGACCTAGGTAGAAATGGACGTATTTAAGGACCTTATTTTCTTAAAAACTATTTTACAAAAGTGTGGGTTGAAGGTGTTATTTAATGGGGTCACTTTATTCATCTTACCCCAACTTCTATTCAAAATATAATTTTTGTTTAACTCTTATCTAACTTAATTTTAAATGCTTTATGTTTTAGATGGTTCGCATGATCCGCACCGCTCACAAGTCCACCGGAGGGAGAGTTCCTGTAGTTGCCATTGCCCTGAGAGAGGAGAACCGTCCGGTGACGTACCACTCCTACGGGTTGGCAGTAGGAGGCTTGTTGCGCTGCCTTCGGCGTATGCTCCACGCTGCCGGCAATATGGGCAAGCTAATCATACACTACAGCTCCACCCGGACCATCCGTGAGAAGTGGAAAGAATGGAGTTCAGAAATGAGGATTATCCATGAAAATCAGCTGCTCAAGATCCACCGCTCTCCAGCTTGTCGGGCGACACAGGTCGATGCTGAGAAGGATGTCACCTGGGAGGCCATCACCTGCTAGAGTCACATCAACCGTCGCCACCTGGACAGGACTGAGTACATGTATGTCCTCCAGCGTGAGAGTGGTATAGCGGAGTACAAATACCCGCCAGTGCAGCAGGGGACTTCCCATGAGCACATGGACCTGTGCTTGGAGGATGCTGCTATGCTCAGCACTCGACTGCAGGAGTGTCAGCAGGAGCTTCAGGATGTACGTGACACCCTGAAGGAGACTGAGGCGTTGCTTCGAGCCAGCTTGAGGGCGAGAGAAAGAGGAGATGGGAATGAACTGTGTGTCACCGTGAATGACACATGGACTCCTGACTCCCCAGACCGCCAGGCGAGCAGGCGTCGCTGCACTTCTCCACCAGCAGCTTCCCCACCCAAAGCGGAGTCAGAGGACAGCCGCAATAGTGAGGAAGATCCCGAGGAGCCAGCTCAGTCATACGAGTCGTGTAGAGTCCTTTCCCTTAGTCCAGCAGGTTATCGAGTAGTCGATTCAATACCTTAGTTAATTGTGTGTTAATGTTTGGTGTGCGACGTGAGTTGTGGAAGCCATTGGCATTTGTCCACAACCTCGTCTTTAGGTTGCTTTGCTTTGATGTGTGAACCCCTATGAATTAAGAGTGCATTTATTTTCGTGTGAGACGTGAAACCCTCAGAAAATATTAACATAATAAGGCCTCAAAAGTTTAAGTTTAAACAAGCAAATTGGGAAGTTAATACGTAATCCTTTAAATTAACATTTGGTTGATCATTATAGATGGCCGGAAGAGGAAAGGGTCGTGGTGCCAACCTCGCCAACAACAACGATGAGGCCGGCAACCCTCATCTTTCTGGAGGACAAGACAGGGGTGGTCGCCGTGAAGGAGCTGATCCTATCCACCAGATGCTTGAAAATCAGAATCAGCTCATCCAGAGCCTAACTCAAGTGGTGGCCAACGTGCACCAAGATCCACCCCCACAAGCTGCACCACGCCAACCAAGGTTGAGTGAGTTTCTAGGGACTCAACCTCCAAAGTTTGCAAGTGCTGCTGAACCTCTGGAGGTAGATGACTAGCTAAAGACCATTGAGAGCAAGATGAGGATCATACAATGCCAAGGGTATGAGAGGGTGCTGTTTGCCTCTCACCAATTGCATGGACCCGCTGCTGATTGGTGGACCGCTTACGTTGCAGCCCATCATGACCCCGAGAACATCACTTGGGAAGAGTTCATGCGCAGTTTCCGCAACCATTACATACCAAGGGGTGAACTCAAAAACAAGAGAAAGGAGTTCTTGGGACTGCAGCAAGGAAACATGACTGTGAGGGAATACCTCACTAAGTTCACCCAACTATCCCGTTATGCACCACGGGACATCGAAACTGATGAGCAGAAACAGGACTGCTTTGTGGAAGGACTTACTGCAGAAATGCAGTGTGCAATGTCCTCCAACGAGTATGAAAGCTTCCAAAAGATGGTAGACAGAGCATTTGTTGTGGAGAGGAAGCTGAAGGCCTTGGAAAATGAAAACAAGAGGAAGACGAGATGGTCACACCAAGCCTCGGGTAGAAACACACGCCCACGACTGATGCAGCCACCCGCAGGGCAGACAAGCCGTGCTGTGGTACCCTACTCAGCACCCAGAGGGTACAACCCGAATTTCAGGCCTCCATCAGCACCAGCACAGCCGCAGCGTCAGTTTGTACAGCAGCCTCGTCCCACATATCAACCTCGACCAGCAGTGCAAGGACCACAGAATCAGCCCCAAGACAACAAAGGCCAGGCACCTAAGGTTGGGGTGCAATGCTTCAACTGTGGTGAAGTGGGGCACTACGCCCATAAGTGCCCAAAGAAGAAGCCCATGCTGCCACCACAGCAGAATGTGATGCGAGGACGGGTGAACCACGTGACCATGGAGGAAGCGCAAGAGGCACCTGACGTGGTAATTGGTAAGTTTCCTGCCAATTTACACATTGCAACCCTGTTGTTTGATTCTGGTGCTACCCACTCGTTCATTGCTCAAGGGTTTGTTAAGAGGCATGATCTAGCAACAACACAAATGGACCATATGCTAGCAGTGAACTCTCCAGGGGGAGAAATAAGGACAAGACAAGTGTGTCCCAAGGTGAATCTAGACATTAATGGGGTAGTATTTACTGCAAACCTCATAGTGATAGACTCACAAGGGATATATATTATTTTGGGTATGGATTGGTTGACCAAACACAAGGGAATCATCCATTGTTTGACAAGGACGGTGGAACTAACTCACACTAGGGCACAAGAGTGAAGTTCATAACTGCACAAGAACCTAGGAGGGACCTTAAACTCAATCACGTTGAGGTGGAAGTGGAGGAGATCAGGATCATCAGGGAATATCCAAATGTTTTCCGGAGGAGTTGCCAGGAATGCCCCCCGATCGTGAAGTGGAATTCGCGATTGAGCTAGTGCCTGGAACAGCTCCAATATACAAGAGGCCTTATCGGATGGACTCCAAACAGCTGGAAGAGCTCAAGGAGCATATAGGGGAATTGACGGAGAAGGGGTATATTCGTCCTAGTTCCTCACCATGGGGAGCTCCAGTGATATTTGTGCCCAAGAAGGACGGGACCCAAAGGCTATGCGTGGACTACCGTGCGTTGAATGAAGTAACTATCAAGAACAAGTACCCATTACCCCGCATTGAAGACTTGTTTGATCAGTTGAGGGGAGCTTGTGTGTTCTCGAAAATTGATCTCAGTTGAGGAGAGCTTTCGTATCTCGGTACGGACTGTATGAATACACCGTCATGCCTTTCGGGCTAACTAATGCCCCGACATACTTCATGTATCTCATGAACAAGGTATTCATGGAATATCTGGACAAATTTGTGGTGGTTTTCATTGATGACATTCTCGTCTTTTCCAAAGATGAAGTAGAACATGAGAGACATTTAAGGTTGGTGTTGCAAAAACTGAGAGAACACCAACTATATGCCAAGCTGAGCAAGTGTGAATTTTGGTTGAAGAGAGTTCCCTTCTTAGGACATATAATCTCGGAGGGAGGAATCTCCGTAGATCCCGCCAAGATCGAGGATGTACAGAAGTGGAAGACCCCTAAAAATGTCGGGGAAGTTCAAAGCTTCTTAGGATTGGATGGGTATTATCGACAGTTTATCAAGGGTTTCTCCAAGATTTCGAGACCCCTCACCAAATTGTTAGAGAAGGGAATCACATTCACATGGACACCGCAGTGTGAGACGAGTTTTCAAGAGCTGAAGAAAAGATTGACAACAGCCCCAGTGCTAGTTATGCCAGATATGCAGAAGAACTTTTCGGTGTATTGCGATGCTTCTGGAAACGGGTTGGGATGTGTTCTCATGCAAGAGGGGCATGTCGTGGCTTATGCGTCCCGGCAGCTCCGGAAACACGAGAAGAACTATCCTACGCATGACCTAGAGCTAGCCGCAGTGGTACACGCGTTGAAGATTTGGCGGCATTACTTGATGGGGAAGAGGACAAAGATATATACGGATCATAAGAGCTTAAAGTACATTTTCACACAGCCAGATCTCAACCTCAGACAAAGGAGATGGTTAGAGCTAATCAATGACTTTGATGTGGGCATCAACTATCATCCTGGGAAAGCGAACGTCGTAGCAGATGCTTTAAGATGGAAGGTGCAGGTCAATAGGTTGAGCTTAAAGGACATACCTACAGAATTAAAGGAAGAGGTTGTAAAACTCAATCTATGTCTTGTGAATAGTGGTGAAACCATCGCCATGGAAGTGGACTCCGCATTAGAGCAAGACATACGCAACGGTCAGAAGAATGACGAGAAGATACAAGAAATTAGAGAACTCATCAAGGATAATAAAGCCCCTGGGTTCAGAGAGGATGAACAAGGTACGGTGTGGCACGGGAAAAGAATCTGTGTGCCTGAGGTGAAGGAAATCCGTGAATTGATTTTGAAGGAGGCTCATGATTCCGACTATTCCATTCATCCTAGGAGTACGAAGATGTATCATGACCTCAAGAGCAGGTATTGGTGGTATGGCATGAAGCGAGATGTCGCGGAACATGTTGCCCTATGTGACACATGTCAGTTGGTGAAAGCAGAACATCAACCACCCGTGGGATTGTTGCAACCACTCAAAGTGCCTGAATGGAAATGGGAAGAAATAGGTATGAACTTCATAGTGGGACTACCCAGGACCCAATCGGGATATGATTTGATATGGGTCATCATCGACAGGCTAACCAAGGTAGCTCATTTCATCCCCGTGAATGAAAGCTACAGCGGATCCAAGTTGGCAGAATTGTACATGTCAAGAATCATATGTTTCCATGGTGTGCCAAAGAAGATAGTGTCAGATCGAGGGACACAGTTCACCTCAAGGTTCTGGCAGAAGTTACATGAAACCATGGGAACCCATCTAAATTTTAGTTCTGCCTATCACCGCCAGATTGAGGGCAGACAGAAAGAACCAATCAGATCCTTGAGGATATGTTAAGAGCGTGCGCGCTCAAGAACAATAGGAGTTGGGATAAGAACTTACCGTATGCGGAGTTCTCCTATAACAACAGCTATCGGGCTAGTATGAAGATGTCACCATTTGAGGCTTTGTATGGGAGGAAGTGCAGAACTCCACTATTTTGGAACCAAACAGGGGAAAGTAAAGTGTTTGAGCCCGAGGTACTACAAGAAGCCGAAGCGAAAGTGAGGGAAATCCGCAACAACCTGAGGATAGCGCAGACCCGACAAAAGAGCTATGCCGATGTACGGAGAAGAGAGCTCGTTTTCAACGTGGGGGACTATGTCTATCTCAAGGTGTCCCCTATCCGAGGACTTCGTCAGTTCAAGGCGAAGTGGCATATCAACTCGAACTACTGGCTCACCTATCGGATGTGCACGACGTATTCCATGTGTCACAACTCAAAAAATGTCTGAGGACGCCTGAAGAGATGTTACCCATGAATGAGGTTGACGTAGGAGAGGATCTGTCTTATGCCGAGCAACCGGTCAAGGTTCTGGAGACAATGAAACGCCTCACGAGAAATAAAAGAATCCGGATGTGCAAGGTGCAGTGGAAGCATCACTCCGAAGAGGAAGCCACATGGGAGCGAGAAGACGAGCTTAGGGCACAGTTTCCGAAATTGTTTTACTAGAACCACCAATCTCAAGGACGAGATTTCTTTTAAGGGGGTAGAGCTGTAACACCACAAAACCTGCTAAAGAGGGGAATTTAAAAATTTTTGGACGTATTGCATGTGGTGCAGAAATTCAAATTCAAACTGGAATTCAAATTCAAATCAAAACAGAAAAGAAAAGGAAAAGGAAAAAGAAAAAGAAAAACCCAACCGACCAGTGGGCCAAAACCCACCAGCCGGCCCAATTCCCCCCGCACCAGCCCAAGACCGCGCGCCCCCTCTCTTCCTCTCACTGACACGCGGGGCCCGCGTGTCATCTCCTACCTCCAGCGCGCCCCCAACGGCCAGACTCTTCCCTCGCGCCCGATCGCAACAAACTCCGGAACCCGCGCCCCCAGCCAGATCCCGGTCCCGGACGACTCCAACTCGATCCCAACAGACCGCGCCCTCCCTTGCCTATATAAACGCCGACAATCGCCCTGTTCCCCCCCGATCGGCTGTTCATCTCTCCGGTGAGAACCGAAGTTTCTACAGCCGATATCTTTCGATCCTTGCTCAAATTCCCTGATCTAACGTGCTGATCACGTTCCACTGCCACCGGGGAGCCCTGCAGGTGAAGGAAACGAAGTGTCTTGCGCCCCAACGCCCCCCCCCCCCCCTACGTGCACCGAAGATCGTCGTCGTTGAAGCTCGCCGCCGACCGACTTCCATGACCTCCGAGTGCTGGAAAACCCCTCGGTGAGCATCCCCTACCCCTCCGCAGCCGATCCATGCAAAAAGATGCGAGTTCTAACGAGTAGCGGCAAAAGCCGAGGCTGCGCCGGTGTCACACCCGGTTTCTCCGAAGAACAACCGAGTGAATATCACATGTATGCCAGGATCATTTTCTCTTACATGTGATGACAAATAGTGAAGCATCATTTATTACAAGCCAGGTGTCGAATATAAATAAGTCTTACTAGCATATGTCTCGATGGACGATAATAAGTTCATAACATGTAAATAAAATAGCAGCGGAATATTATTCTTGTGGGCTCTGTCACAGGCGTTGCCCGGGGGACTCCATGAACCTAGAATCCTTCTTCGGGTCCGAAGTCTTGGTCATTGAACACCGCATCATCCCCTTGACCTGAGCAGCAATTTAAACCAACAAATATGCAAGGTTGAGTACCGTTGGTACTCAGCAAGTGTGGGAAAGTTATGTCATGCATGGCTAGAACAAGGAGAGGTTGAACTCATGGTTAAAGCACTACGCAATTATTGCCCAAAATAATATCTATCCCTTGTGAATCTATCACTATGAGGTTGGCAGTAAATATTATCCCATTAATGTTTAGATTCACCTTGGAACACACTTGTCGTGTCCTTATTTCTCCACCTGGAGAGTTTACTGCTAGCATATGGTTCATTTGTGTTGTTGCTAGATCATGCTTCTTAACAAACCCTTGGGCAATGAACGAGTGGGTAGCACTGGAATCGAACAACAGGGTTGCAATGTGTAAATTGGCAGGGAACTTACCAACTACCACGTCGGGTGCCTCTTGCGCTTCCTCCATGGTCACGTGGTTGACCCGCCCTCGCATCACATTCTGCTGTTGCGGCTGCACGGGGTTCTTCTTTGGGCACTTATGGGCGTAGTGCCCCACTTCACCACAGTTAAAGCATTGCACCCCAACCTTAAGTGCCTGGCCTTTGTGGTCCTGGGGTTGGTTTTGGGGTCCTTGTACTGCTGGTCGAGGTTGGTATGTGGGGCGAGGCTGCTGTACAAACTGACGTTGTGGCTGTGTTGGTGCTGACGGAGGCCTGAAGTTCGGGTTGTACCCTCTCGGTGCTGAGTAGGGTACCGCAGCACGGCTCGTCTGCCCTGCGGGTTGCTGCATCAAACGTGGGCGTGTGTTGCTACCCGAGGCTTGGTGTGACCATCCCGCCTTCCTCTTGTTTTCATTTTCCAAGGCCTTTAGCTTCCTTTCTACAACAAATGCCCTGTCCACAATCTTTTGGAAGCTTTCATACTCATTGGAGGACATTGCACACTGCATTTCTGCTGTAAGTCATTCCACAAAGCAGTCCTGTTTCTGCTCATCAGTCTCGATGTCCCGTGGTGCATAACGGGATAGTTGGGTGAATTTAGTGAGGTACTCCCTCACAGTCATGTTTCCTTGCTGCAGCCCCAAGAACTCCTTCCTCTTGTTTTTGAGTTCACCCCTTGGTATGTAATGGTTGCGGAAACTGCGCTTGAACTCTTCCCAAGTGATGTTCTCAGAGTCATGATGGGCGTCCACGTAAGCGGTCCACCAATCAGCAGCAGGTCCATGCAATTGGTGAGAGGCAAACAGCACCCTCTCATACCCTTGGCATTGTATGATCCTCATATTGCTCTCAATGGTCTTTAGCCAATCATCTGCCTCCAGGGGTTCAGCAGCACTTGCAAACTTTGGAGGTTGAGTCCCTAGAAACTCACTCAACCTTGGTTGGCGTGGTGCAGCTTGTGGAGGTGGAGCTTGGTGCAAGTTGGCCACCACTTGAGTCAGGCTCTGGATGAGCTGATTCTGGTTTTCCAGCATTTGGTGGATGGGATCAACTCCTTCCCGATGACCACCCCTGTCTTGTCCTCCAGAAAGATGAGGGTTGCCTGACTCATCGTTGTTGTTGGCGGGGTTGGCAGCACGACCCTTTCCTCTTCCGTCCATTTATCATGATCAACCAGATGTTAACTCAAAGCATTACGTATTAACTTCCCAATTTGCTTGTTTTAAACTTGAAATTTTGAGACCTTATTATATTTATATTTTCTGAGGGTTTCATGTCTCACGCGAAATGAATGCAGTCTTTATTCATAGGGGTTCACACATCAAAGCAAAACAATCCTGAAGACGAGGTTGTGGACAATTGCCCCTGGCTTCCACAACTCACGTCACACACCAAACATAATCACACCCTTAACTAAGGTAACGACTCGACTACTCGACATCTGCTAAACTAAGGGAAAGGACTCTAGACTACTCGTATCACTGAGCTGGCTCCTCGGGATCTTCCTCATTATTGCGGCTGCCCTCCGACTCCGCTTTGGGTGGGGAGGCTGCTGGGGGAGAAGTGCGGCGACGCCTGCTCGCCCGGCGATCTGGGGAGTCAGGAGTCCATGTGTCATTCGTGGTGACACACAGTTCATTCCCATCTCCTCTTTCTCTCGCCCTCAAGCTGGCTCGAAGCAACGCCTCAGTCTCCTTCAGGGTGTCACGAACATCCTGAAGCTCCTGCTGACATTCCTGCGGTCGAGTGCTGAGCATAGCAGCATCCTCCAAGCACAGGTCCATGTGCTCATGGGAAGTTCCCTGCTGCACTGGCGGGTACTTGTACTCTGTCGTACCACTCTCACGCTGGAGAACATATATGTACTCAGTCCTGTCCAGGTGGCGACGATAGATGTGACTCTGGCAGGTGATTGCCTCCCAGGTGACATCCTTCTTCGCATCGACCTGTGTCGCTCGACAAGCTGGAGAGCGGTGGATCTTGAGCAGCTGATTTTCGTGGATAATCCTCATTTCTGAACTCCATTCTTCCCGCTTCTCGCGGATGGTCCGGGTGGAGCTATAGTGTATGATTAGCTTGCCCGTATTGCCGGCGGCTTGGAGCATACGTCGAAGACGGCGCAACAAGCCTCCTACTGCCAATCCGTAGGAGAGATACGTCACCGGACGGTCCTCCTCTCTCAGGGCAAGGGCAACTACGGGAACTTTCCCTCCGGTGGACTTGCGGGCGGTACGGATCATGCGGACCATCTAAAACATAAAGCATTTAAAAATAAGTTAGATAAGATTTTAAACAAAAATCCTATTTTGAATAAAAGTTGGGTAAGATGAATAAAGTGACCCCATTAAATAACACTTTTCAACCCACACCTTTGTAAAATAGTTTTTAAGAAAATATGGTCTTTAAATACGTCCATTTCTACCTAGGTCCACGTTCCTACGGGCAACCTTGGCTCTGATACCACTTCTGTCACACCCGGTTTCTCCGAAGAACAACCGAGTGAATATCACATGTATGCCAGGATCATTTTCTCATACATGTGATGACAAATAGTGAAGCATCATTTATTACAAGCCACGTGTCGAATATAAATAAGTCTTACTAGCATATGTCTCGATGGACGATAATAAGTTCATAACATGTAAATAAAATAGCAGCGGAATGTTATTCTTGTGGGCTCCGTCACAGGCGTTGCCCGGGGGACTCCATGAACCTAGAATCCTTCTTCGGGTCCGAAGTCTTGGTCATTGAACACCACATCATCCCCTTGACCTGAGCAGCAATTTAAACCAACAAATATTCAAGGTTGAGTACCGTTGGTACTCAGTAAGTGTGGGAAAGTTATGTCATGCATGGCTAGAACAAGGAGAGGTTGAACTCATGGTTAAAGCACTACGCAATTATTGCCTACTACCTTATCTTATTAAGCACCTACATTACTACACAGGTGAAATGGTCCCAATCTCCCATCCCATCATCATAATCAAATAACCATAACATCATTTCCAATGTTAAGCTCCCCGCTTAACATCCACAACCTCCAAGGTCATCATCTTCTAATCATGAATGAGTCCAAGCCGCTCTTGACCGTGAGCACGGATGTCATGACAGTTTTGACTCTGTAGAGTTTGCACCACTGTACCCACATGTAGTGATTTCATCCCCCGTTGCCGGGTGGACTAAAAGAACCTCCATTATGCCAGTGGCCACGAACCACATTCACACTTCCCAGGTGTGTAGCCAGGAGATCACTACGAAGCCTTTACAAAGTGATTCCCGACGAGCGTGGGCCCACTGAGGTTTCACCCCTAACAGCATACAAGAGGCTCCAACCCCGCTGCAGCGGCCCCCTCTTGAGCCTTGCGGTTCATATGGTAGTCCAGCTGACACCCACTCCCCACACCATCCAACACACCCATACTACGCCGGGGATACACCTAATTAATTGGCCAAGCTGCCCCATCTCAGCATGTGGTTTGCACGGTAAAGCCAGATTACATGCTCCATGAACCGGTCCTTAGGATCCAGGCAAGTACTAAACACAAACCCGAGTCTCGTGCACCCAGCACCAACCAAATCATCCAACTTGCCTTGATCCCTACCTCTACATAACTCATAACATCTCATTCAAGAGTATGGAAAATAAACTGATGATCTCATATCCCAATTATCCCATTCTAAGTATGACTAAGCAGAAGTAATATGAATGTATGACATAATAAAGCAAATCCCAACCCAAGTTACAAGGAAAACAAGGTAATGCAATTCTAAGGAAACTTCCTAGCATGGGTTTCATATTTCAATTGACAATGCAAATAATTCTATCTACACATCCTAGTATAGGAACAAAGCGGTCAAGGACACTTGCCTTCTTCCTGCTTCTCTGGGAATGGAAAGTCTTGGTCTTGGAAGGGGAGAACTTGCTCTGGGGCAGGTTCTACTCATGCCAATACACATAGCAAAAGAAAACAACAATCCATAAGACATAGTTCACACTTTCACTTCATACAAACCACACATACATACCTATGAAAGTCATTCACATTACTAAGTGTTGTGGTTATCCTAGATGTGTTGATTTTTGGCCAACATGCACTTTTAAACATATGTATATTATTTCTAACTTTTGTATTCAGATTTCTGTTTGCACACTATATATGAATTTTCAATTTAAACAAATTCTTTAATACACTCTTTAGCTACCAAGTTTGCATGGAAGGTAATTTCCTACTCCAAATGGGTTTTCAGATCTTATACCAAATCCTAAACTGAAGTCTTTGGATTTGAAGACTTCATTTATCATTTTCTAGTTATGCATTCCTATTTTCCTATATTTTCCAGATTTATTTTCTATGCCTAAAAGTGAGTTTTAATATTAAATAGTAGGGCATATCATCTAAACAGAATAGGTTCTGATCTAAAATATTAAATAATATATTTTGGAACTTCTCCTCTGATGTGAACTAATTTAAATTCATTTTTCCAATTTTAAGAATTATTTCCTAGCCTAAAATATGTTTCTATAACTAATAAATATGAACAATCAACTAGACAGATTCATTTCAGCTAAAAATCTATTTTTAACTCATTCTAAAGTTTTCCAAGTGCTAGGAGAGTTTAAATTTGAATTTTCAATGTGTTTGCCTCACCTTTTAAATTTTAAATCCTAATCACATATTCAAATTCCTAAATTTAATATCATATAGGGTTAAAAAGGTAAACTCACCCAACTACAGTATCTATTATATTATTTCATAAATTTCCAGGGGTCTAACTACACATAACAGAGGGGTTTTCCTAATTTTTATTAAGTCCAGGGGCTAAAACTGATTTTTAAATGAATTTACATGAATTTCTGAAGTTCCAGGGGCTAGATCAGAAGTTTCCGGGGCTAGCTCGTATTTTTCGAGATCCCCAGGGGGTAGCGCATAAGAATCCCGGCCTTTATAATGCAGGGCTGATGTGGACCGTCTGATTTAAAGTGGACGGCTCAGATTGGATCATCGAACCGGTACGCGCGGGTTTTAATTCTACCATGCGATTTAAAATAGACGGCGCATAAGCGGCCACGTCGCTCTGACCCAGCGCGGGCGGCGCTGCCCGGCGGCGCGCGGCGGCGGGAGGCGGCGATCTCGCCGGAAAAATTCGGATCTTCGTCTATTCTTCCTAAAACTGGGATTTCATGGCATAGATCGGTAGAGGGGAGGTCGGGGATCTCAGCTCGGGGTTTTGCTTAAGCTCGGAGGATCTGGAAGGCGGTCGGCGACGAGGTCCGAGATGGAATCGCTGCGGTGCTCGTCGGAGCTGTGCCTAGAGCGCAAACCACCGAGTTTTCTGCACCTGCATGATTCCCCGGAGGCGGTGGAACAAGCTCGGCGCGTTAGATCAGAAATCCCGAGCGAAGATCGAGAGAAAACGGCCGGAGAAGCTCTGGTTCTCACTGGGAGGAAAAGCAGCCGATCGTGGGGAAAAAACGGGGCGATGCCGGCGTTTTTATAGACGAGGGAAGGCGGCGTGTTTGTTTAGATCGAGCCGGAGTCGTTCGGGACCGGGAGTCAGGCTGGGGACGCGGAATTCCGGGTTAGTTGCGATCGGGCGTGCGCGGAAGAGTCCGGCGGTTGGCGCGAGCGGGAGGTCAGGGATGACATGCGGGCCCCACGTGTTAGTGAGAGGGAGAGGGGGGCGCGCGGCTGCGGGCTGGCGCGGGGGTGGGTGGGCCGGCTGGTGGGTTTCGGCCCACTGGCCGGGGGTTTTTTTTTTCTTTTTCTTTTTCTTTTCAGTTTTGAGTTGAATTTGAATTCCAATTTGAATTTGAATTTCTGCACCACATGCAATACGTCCAAAAATTTTTAAATTCCCCTCTTAACAGGTTTTGGGGTGTTACAACTCTACCCCCCTAAAAAAATCTCGTCCTCGAGATTGGTGGTTCTAGGAAAATAATTCCGGAAACTGTGCCTTAAGCTCGTCTTCTCGCTCCCATGTGGCTTCCTCTTCCGAGTGATGCTTCCACTGCACCTTGCACATCCGGATTCTTTTATTTCTTGTGAGGCGTTCCATTGTCTCCAAAACCTTGAACGGTTGTTCGGCATACGACAGATCCTCAGCTACGTTAACCTCGTTGATGGGTAACATCTCTTCAGGCGTCCTTAGTCATTTCTTGAGCTTTGACACATGGAATACATCATGCACGTCCGATAGGCGAGCCGGTAATTCTAGTTGATATGCCACTTCACCTTTCCTCTCCAGAACTTGAAAGAGTCCGATGTATGAGGTGATAACTTCCCTTTCACCTTGAACCGACGAAGTCCTCGAATAGGGGACACCTTGAGGTAGACTTAGTCCCCTACGTTGAAAACGAGCTCTCTTCTCCGTACATCGGCATAGCTCTTTTGTCGTGTCTGTGCTATCCTCAAGTTGTTGCGGATTTCCCTCACTTTCGCCTCGGCTTCTTGTAGTACTTCGGGTCCAAACACTTTACTTTTCCCGGCTTGGTTCCAGAATAGTGGGGTTCTGCACTTTCTCCCATACAAAGCCTCAAATGGTGACATGTTCATACTAGCCTGATAGCTATTGTTATAGGAGAACTCCGCATACGGTAAGTTCTTATCCCAACTCCGATTGTTTTTGAGTGCACACGCTCTCAGCATGTACTCAAGGATCTGATTGGTTCTTTCCGTCTGTCAGTCAGTCTGGGGATGATAGGCAGAACTAAAATTCAGATGAGTTCCCATGGTTTCATGCAACTTCTGCCAGAACCTTCAGGTGAACTGTGTCCCTCGATCTGACACTATCTTCTTTGGCACTCCATGGAAACACACGATCCTTGACATGTATAATTCTGCCAATTTGGATCCGCTGTAGCTTTCTTTTACAGGGATGAAATGAGCTACCTTGGTTAGCCTGTCAATGATGACCCATATCGAATCATATCCTGATTGGGTCCTAGGCAATCCCACTATGAAATCCATACCAATTTCTTCCCATTTCCATTCAGGCACTTTGAGTGGTTGCAATAATCCCGCGGGTCGTTGATGTTCCGCTTTCACCAACTGACATGTGTCACATAGGGCAACATGTTCTGCGACATCTCGCTTCATGCCATACCACCAATACCTGCTCTTGAGGTCATGGTACATCTTCGTACTCCTAGGATGAATAGAATAATCGGAATCATGAGCCTCCTTCAAAATCAATTCACGGATCTCCTTCACTTCAGGCACACAGATTCTTTTCCCGTACAACACCGTACCTTGTTCGTCCTCTCTGAACCCAGGGGCTTTATTTCCTTGATGAGTTGTCGGATTTCTTGTATCTTCTCATCATTCTTTTGACCGTCGCGTATGTCTTGCTCTAATGTGGAGTCCACTTCCATGGCGATGGCTTCACCACTATTCACCAGGCATAGGTTGAGTCTTATAACCTCTTCCTTCAATTTTGCAGAAATGTCCTTCAAGCTCAACCTATTGACCTGCACTTTCCGACTTAAAGCATCTGCCACGACATTCGCTTTCCCAGGATGATAGTTAATGCCCACATCAAAGTCGTTGATTAGCTCTAACCATCTCCTTTGTCTGAGGTTGAGATCTGGCTGTGTGAAAATGTACTTTAAGCTCTTGTGATCCGTATATATCTCTGTCCTCTTCCCCATCAAGTAATGCCGCCAAATCTTCAACGCGTGTACCACTGCGGCTAGTTCTACGTCATGTGTAGGATAGTTCTTCTCGTGTTTCCGGAGCTGCCGTGACGCATAAGCCACGACATGCCCCTCTTGCATGAGAACACATCCCAACCCGTTTCCAGAGGCATCGCAGTACACCGAAAAGTTCTTCTGCATATCTGGCATAACTAGCACTGGCGCTGTTGTCAATCTTTTCTTTAGCTCTTGAAAACTCGTCTCGCACTGAGGCGTCCATGTGAATGTGATTCCTTTCTCCAACAGTTTGGTGAGGGTGTAAGGATCGAAACGCCCAAGAGGGGGGGTGAATTGGGCTTTTTCAAATTTTAGAGCAATTTAAAACTTAATGGTTGAAGCCCAATTCCCTATGCGAACTAACTATGCAAGCAAGAGTATTAAGTGCAGAATAGTAAATGCGTAATAGTAAGAGGGTGAGGAGAGAGATGCAAACTCCCGCGGAGACTCGGAGACACGGCGATTTTTCGCGTGGTTCGGTAAGATCACAAAGATCTACCTACGTCCACGTTGTGGCACCCACCAAAGGGTATAGCCACTCCCAAGTCACCAAGACAAGGGAATCCACTATCTTTCTCCGTGCGCCGTCTCCGGCAAGGTGGAGCTCAAGCCTTGTACAATGGTGATCCTCCGGGCTTCCACAAACGCCTTGGTAAGCTCCGGAGCGATCTCTTCTTCCTCCAACTTTTACAAGGTGAGAGAAGTCACCAAGACACTCTCTCTCACTAGCCTAGAGATTCCAATCACCAAGAATGGACGCACACAAGCTTCTCTCTAGCTAGATCTAGCCTATAGTTGGAGTACAAGAGGTTTTGAGGTGTGGAAGTGGTAGCTCTTGGTCTTGAATGCTTGAGGATGTGTAGTGAGGCTCTAGTGATCAAGACTTGACGAAATGGCCGGTTGGAGGGGTATTTATAGCCAGCCCACACGAGATAGCCGTTGGAAAAGTAGGCAGACTTTTTCTGTGAACATCGGATCCTCCGATGCACCCCCTTATTTGAGCATCAGTCGAATTCCAAATTAGCTGATGTCATGTGTCAGATGTGACCGTTGGATATAACCGTTGGATCTGACTGTTTAATCGACCGATGTTACTTCAACTTCATCATCGGATGATCCGGTGAGCTGATCTTCAGAATTGGTTCAGAAATAATGTCTCTGTTGAAATTGACCAATGTACACTTACTTCATCATCGGATGATCCGGTGTGTACTTCTTCAGAATAACTCAGAAATCATCCTTCTGTTGAAATCAACCGATGTGCCACTTCCTTCACATCGGATGATCCGGTGTGTACTGGGCTCTGAGGTCTTCTTCTTCTGCCAACTCAAACTCGACCGATGTAGTCATTTTGCAAGACATCGGATGATCCGGTGAGTGCAACTTGTTTGCTTTGAGTTGTTTTGAGTTGATCTTTTGGAATCTTCTTGAGTGACCTCTTTGACACTTGTTTGAAATGATATTTTGATGAAGTGTAAGCTTCTTGTGTTGCCAATTTTGATAGAGTCGTTGTATGAGTTCTTCATTTAGTCTTCATGAGTATCGAATAACCCCTTAGAATAGATCGTTGAGGGGTCTCCATTTGTATCCAATGAGCAGTAGATGGTGTGAATAGATAGTTCATTAACGTTTGATGTGATATACGTGAAACCTCGCATCCACAAACTCATTAGTAATAACGAACGGTTGTCATTGATCACCGAAACCATACCTCACGGGGGCCTAGATGCTTTCAATCTCCCCCTTTTTGGTGATTGATGACAACACAACGAGTAGAGCATAGAATTAATGGAATTAAAACGCAATGCTCAAAAAGAAATATAACAAGTACAAATTGCAACACAAGTGGCTCGAAGGCTCAAATAATAAACCATAAAGCGCAAGAGCACAAAGTAGCACCCGGAGTACAATAATAGCAAATAATAATAACAGGCAATCTCAAATAGATAACAATAAGTAGCAAAAGGATAGACACTCCCCCTAAAACCAAGAACTCCCCCTAGAATTGAGCTCCCCCTAAAACCAAGAACTCCCCCTAGAACTGAGCTAACCCTCCTCCTGACTCTAACTCTTCTCCCCCTTTGGCATCAAGACACCAAAAAGGGAAGTCGAGTGCCTACGACTCAGGCGCGCTCCTGGCGATGGTGAAGCTCTCGGCGTCGACGGTGCTGTCGCCGGAGCTGCTGGAGGTGGAGGTCGCTGGCGCTGGAGCTGGAGCGGGGGGAGCTGGAGCTGGAGCTGCTGGGGGATCCGCTGAGACTGCTGGCGCCGGTGGAGAAGGTACTGCCGGAAGAGGTGAGGACTGGAACGACGTCGGCGGCAGTACTGTCGAGTGAACGGGCGCTGTCGAGGCGAGCAGAGGTGGTATACTGAAGCTGGGGATCGACGAGGACGGTGCTGGAGCTGGTGCGAGTGGGGGTGCACCTGGAGCCTGACTGAGTCCCGAGTGCTAAGGTGGAAGGGCGACTCCCGTCTGCTGGTAGAGGTTGGTGACCAACCCCAGGACGCCCAACAACATCTGCTGAGTCTGCTGCTGCTGGTCCAGAGTGCGTCTCGTCATCTGGTCGATAAGGTTGGTGTACCTGTCGATGTCCTCTCGCCTCTGACGGGCGATCTCCAGCTGCATCTCCTGCTGCTTCCTCTGAAGCTGCTCCTGTCGAGCTGCCTGCTGCTGAGCCATCCGCTGAAGTAAAGCAGTGAGCTCTGACGGCTAAGTCACCTGAGCCTCTGACACTGGAGGAGGTGTAGGTGGTGGAGCTGCTGAGCCTCCTGCCTCTGCGTCGTGCTGCCTCGGTGAAGGAGGAGCAGGAGGGAAGTACTCCTCGACACTGTCGCTAGTGTCGCTGTCCGACCATATATGCTGTAGGTCTCCTCCCTGAGCCTCTGCCTGTGCCAGCTCTGCGTCCTCCTGAGTCAGCTCTGCCCAGTCCTCCTCTGACAGTCTGGCTCGAACCTCACGCTCGACGGGACGGCCAAGGCGGCGGTCTCCCGGAGTGGGGACTCGGTAGTGGCTGAACCGGGTCACGTGCATCTCCGTTAGCTGAGAAACTCCTGGAGTGTCCTCTGGAACCAACTGGTGGAGAAGGTGACAGATCCAGTGACCGAAGACCAACTGTCGAAGCATCCCAACTCCGTCGGTGATCACGTCCTCCATCTCGCAGATCAGAATATCCACGATGTCGAACTCCATCCCGTTCATCACATAGAACAGGATGGTCTGCTGAAGGATCGTGAAGCCCTCCAAGTAGCCAGACCTCGGTAGTAGGGTACGCCTGAGGACGTGGTGAACTGTCCGAGCTGCTGGGGTGAGAAGCGCTGGCACCCTCGGCTGGTCAGGAGTGAACGACTGAGCGAACAGACCTCTGATCTCCTCGAAAGGCGGTGCCACTCCTCCAGTCAGTGGCCTCCTTGGCGGGTCTGCGTCTCCGTAGACTATCTGGTGCAGGCACGTAGTAGAGAGCTCCACACCAAGCAGTCTGCCCAACAAGTCTCGAGACACGTCGTGGATCCGCCCCATGAACATGAAGTGAATCGAGCGACGACCCTCAGAGACGTAGAGTGTCGCGTAGAACACCCTGACCCACTCCTCGATGTAGGCACTCCTCTGGTGCGAGAGCAAGTCCACAAGTCCTCTGTATCTCTCAAAGAGTGGCCTAATCCCGTGTCCTGCTGCCACTGCAAGCTGATCCCAGTCGATGCTGTTATGCTGGAAGAGCTTGTGGCCCCGACGCCTGTAAGTCTCGTACAGGGACGCCTGTGTCAGGGTCCGGAAGCGGGAGTCAACTCGAGCGTCCCTAGGCCGCGGGAACCACTCCTCAGGCATCGCTAACCATCTGAGCTTCTTCAGTTGCCTTGCCTTCATCTTCCTGTAGTCGGTGAGTCTGACATCCTCGGCAACACGGACTGCTGTGTCCATCAGGTGGATGGCCCTTTGGGCCTCTCTGTCCTCGGCGCGGTCAGCCGCAGAGGGGCGCCGACTCGCCGTAGGAGTCTGTCCACCCCCACGAGTCCTCGGGGTGCGCCGGCGGATGAGAGGCGGCACCTCGGTCTCCTCCTCGTCGGAGCCCTCGGGAGGCACCGGCTGGACCGGAGGCTGCTCCTGCCTCTGCCGGGACTCACGGATCCGTAAGGAACCGCGATGGCCGCGCTCACGCTCCTCGGCGGCGCGAGCGGCCAACTCCGCACGACGAGCGTCCTTGGACATCTTGCGCTTCTTCGCGGCGGGCTCCTCAATAGCCTTTCCCTTTCCTTTGCGATCGCGACCCATCTTGATGCAATTGAGAGCTAGGGTTAGCGATGGTGAAGATGAACGACGAAAAACAACGAAGGACGTCGCGCGGCACGGAGCAAACCTTAGCGACGAACGGCGAAGCACGGCGAAACCCTAGCGGAGAGGGTGATGCGCGGTGGTGGAGGGGAGACGGCGAGGGAGGCACGGCGGAGGAGGGAGCTGTGGCGGCGCGGTGGAACGGCGGCGGCGCGCGCGGGAGGGGTGGCGGCGCGGACACGGGCGGCGCCTAGGAGGCGGCGCGCGCGGGAGAGGCGGCGGCGGCGGCGCCTGGGAGGCGGCGGCGGCGACCGGAGGTGGCCGGAGGGCGCGAGGACGGCGGCGAGGGCGACGGGCGGCGCTGGAGGTCGGGAAAAAAACGGAAGGCGGCCGAACCGCTATTTAAACCGTACGGGCAAACCCTAGCCGCGCACAAAACACCAGATGGACCGATGATCATCGGAGGATGCATCGGTCGAGTTCAACAGAGAGTTGTTCCAAAAACTCTCTTGAACACCGGATGAGCCGATGTTGAGGTGTCGATCATCGGTCGATTTCTACAGGGCACCAGAAAACTGAACACCGGATGCTCCGATGTCTTCTGAAATGAACTCATCAGTTGATTTGTGACATCTGACTTGATCTGAGCACTGAACTGAAGCACCAATTGATCCGATGATCTGCTGGCCCTAGCATCGGATAATCCGATGACTACAGAAAACCTAAGACTGCCCATATGTGTCCTTGGACTTAAACACACAAAGATAAGGATGGGTCTAGGACTTTTTGGGCAACTCCTAACCTCTAATAGAAGGCTTCAAATATAGTGCCACATATTGGCTAAGCCCTTAAGCAAAGAGAACACACAAGGTTAGGAAGGAAACCACGAAAATGTAAGGCCCATGCTTTGTGAGCTAGAGTATGGAAAACTTCTATCTCTTTAAAGCATGTACCTTTAGAATTTTGCTCTATCCACATCATATGAGTTGAGATATTGCATTTTGAACAAGTCTCCTTCTCATGATGTGGGTTCCACTTTGTGACAATCTACCGTATGCAATGCCAAACAAAATAATGCAAGATATTAAATGAGTGCAAGTCTATATGGCAGGAATCATGCAAAGCATAATGTAAATCTATCTTGCCAAGTTTAAACCTTCCAAAGGCTTCCTCAGGGAAAACTATTTCTAGCTCGCCCCTATCCTTTGGGAGTTAGACAAGACCTATTTGATATGCAACCTTACATGAACATGGCAACTTACATGACGTTAGATGCATCTAGCACATTTAATTCACTTCTAAGTCTAGAAAAAGTTTTCTCATCAAGTGGTTTAGTGAAGATATCCGCCAATTGTTCTTCGGACCTAACACCTTGCAAAGAGATGTCTCCTTTAGCCTCATGGTCCCGCAAGAAGTGATGGCGAATATCAATGTGCTTAGTGCGGGAGTGTTGAACGGGGTTTCTAGCTATCTTAACCGCACTTTTATTGTCACAAAGGAGAGGCACACAATCAAATTTAATTCCAAAGTCCAAAAGGGTTTGCTTCATATATAGAATTTGGGCACAACATGCACCGGCCGCTATATACTCTGCCTCCGCGGTGGACAAAGCCACGGAGTTTTGCTTTTTGCTCGACCAAGATACTAGGGAACGCCCAAGTAAGTGGCACCCACCGGAGGTACTCTTGCGATCCACACGGCATCCGGCAAAGTCCGAATCCGAGTAACCCAAGAGATGGAAACTAGCGTTCTTGGGGTACCACAAACCTACACTTGGGGTATGCTTGAGATACCTAAGTATCCTAAAGACTGCCTTACGATGCGATTCTTTAGGTGCCGCTTGAAAGCGAGCACACAAGCACACACTAAACATGATATCGGGCCTAGATGCGGTAAGATATAACAATGAACCAATCATGGAACGGTAATGAGATTGATCAATGGGTTTACCGTCCATGTCCGCGTCGAGATGACAATTTGTCGCCATTGGAGTACTTCTTGAGCTACAATCTTCCATTTCAAACTTCTTCAAGAGGTCCTTGGTGTACTTCTCTTGGTAGATGAAAGTCCCCTCTTGAAGTTGCTTGATTTGAAATCCTAGGAAGAAATTGAGTTCTCCAATCATTGACATCTCGAACTCCCTAGACATCATGGTGCCAAACTCAAGGCTAAGAGATTTGTTAGTTGAGCCAAAAATAATGTCATCAACGTAAATTTGACAAAGAAATAAATCCCCGTTGATGTCCTTGGTGAAAAGTGTGGTATCCACCCTCCCGATCTTGAATCCTTGCATGACTAGGAAATCCCTTAGACGTTCATACCATGCCCTAGGTGCTTGCTTGAGCCCGTAGAGCGCCTTGTGTAACCTATACACATGGTTAGGATTCCTCGGATCTTCAAACCCGGGAGGTTGCTCAACAAAAACAAGTTCGTTAATATAGCCATTGAGGAAGGCACTTTTAACATCCATTTGATAAAGCATAATATTGTGATGCGAAGCAAAAGCAAGGAGTATGCGAATAGCTTCTAACCGTGCGACCGGGGCGAATGTCTCTCCAAAATCTAGTACTTCAACTTGTGAAAAACCCTTGGCCACAAGCCTTGCCTTGTTGCGGACCACCATGCCATTCTCGTCTTGCTTGTTGCGGTACACCCACTTCGTTCTGATGACGTTCTTGTCCTTAGGTCGCTCCTCCAATACCCAAACTTCATTGCGGGTGAAGTTGTTGAGTTCTTCTTGCATAGCCATCACCCAATTGGGATCTTGGAGTGCTTCCTCAATATTTGTGGGTTCTACACACGAAACAAAAGAGTAGTGCTCACAAAATGAAGCAACATGGCGAGAACGAGTACTTACTCCCCGTGACGGACTTCCGATGATTTGATCCATCGGATGTGCCTTGGAGATGCGCCCATGCCTCATAAGAGGTTGTGAGGCACTTGGCGGTGGTGAGGCATCTCGCTCGTCTTGTGGTTGGACTTGACCTTGGACTTCTTCTTCTTCTTGGTGTTGTGTGGCATGTGAATCTTGCATTGGCAATGGATCATCTTTCTCTTCTTCTTCATCAATTTGAGGCGCCATGGAGGTGTTGATGTTGGAACTTGAGGCTCCCCCTTGATCATGGCTCTCCTCAACTTCGGGCTTGATGTCTCCTATGGTCATGTTCTTCATAGCTTCTCGTAGAGGCTCATCATCTATATCATCATGACCAAAACTCTCCTCTTGGGAGCCATTAGTCTCATCAAACTCAACATCACAACTTTCTTCAACTAACCCGGAGGTTTGGTTGAATACTCGATATGCTTTTGAGTTTGACGCATAACCAAGAAAGATACCAACATCACACCTTCTTTCAAACTTACCGAGCCTTTTCTTGCGGTAGATGTAGCACTTGCACCCGAAGACTCGGAAGTAGGAGATGTTGGGCTTTCTCCCAGTGAGGAGCTCATATGGGGTCTTTTGAAGTAGTCGATGAAGATAGACCCTATTTGCGGCATGGCACGCCGTGTTGATTGCTTCGGCCCAAAAATTCTCCGACGTGCCATAGTCATCAAGCATTGCTCTTGCAAGGGTGATGAGAGTCTTGTTCTTCCTTTCAACGACACCATTTTGTTGAGGGGTGTATGTGGCCGAAAACTCGTGCTTCACGCCTTCACGATCACACCACTCCCCAATGTTGTAGTTCTTGAACTCGGTGCCGTTGTCACTCCGGACCTTGATGATGGGAAGTTGAAATTCCCTTTGAGCTCGTTTAGCGAAGGTCTTGAAGATTTCCGGAGTTTCACCCTTGTCACCTAGAAACAATGTCCAAGCATAGCGAGAGTAGTCATCAACAATAACAAGACAATAGAGGTTACCGCCAAGGCTTTGGTATGTGGACGGTCCGAAGAGGTCCATGTGAAGTAGTTCAAGTGGCTTGGGGGTTGACACCATTGTCTTCATCGGATAGTGTGAGGCAACTTGCTTCCCGGCTTGACACGCGCTACAAAGCTTGTTCTTCTCAAATGTGACATCCTTCACGCCGGTCACCATCCCAAGCTTGAATGACTTCTTGATCTTGCTCATCCCAATGTGAGCAATGCGCCGATGCCATAGCCATCCCAAACTTGTCTTGGTGAAAAGGCAAGTGGTCAAGCTAGCATCCTTATTAGAGAAGTCCACCAAGTAAAGATGTCCATGCCGAAAACCTTTGAATATTAGTTCTTTGCTTGATTCACTAGTTACCACAACACCATTCTTGTCAAATGTGCACGTTAGTCCAAGATCACATAATTGTGCAATAGAAAGTAAATTGAAACTAAGAGACTTAACGTAAAGCACATTAGAGGTAGACAAATCATGAGAAATAGCAATTTTACCCAAACCAATTACCTTCCCCTTTGAGTTATCACCAAAGGTGACTTGTTCATGATTGCCGGGGTTCTCTATGGAGGTGAACATACCATCATTGCCGGTCATATGTTGAGTGCACCCACTATCGAGTACCCAATGCTTTTCTCCGGCTTTGTAGTTCACCTACACACATGAAGTTAGTTTTTGAGTTTAGGAACCCAAGCCAACTTAGGTCCTTGTATGTGTGATACAAGTGATTTTGGGACCCAAAGTTGCTTGGGGAGCTTCCCCTTCATGCCCTTGATGTCTTTGCCGATGAACCTTGCCTTCACCTTTCCACCTACTTTGCTCAATAGATAGTGATAATCATTGAAAGTAGATTTGTAGTTAGGAGGCAATTTGGGAGAAGGACGTTTGGGAAGAGGACACTCCCTCGTGTGATGTCCGGTGACCTCACAATGTTGGCAATAGGAACCAACTTCCTTGATGAAGCTTGTCCTAAGCTCCGGTGAGGGCACTTTTCCTTTGTTGGGCACCGGGAAGGATCCAAGTCCCCTCTTGTTGAAGCCTTTAGCTTGTTGGTAAAGGATTTCCTTGTGCTTGTCCTCCCACTTAGAGAGTCTTGCCACACTAGTGCGAAGACTTTCAATTTTGTCCATTAGCTCCTTCTCCCTAGGGCTTGCTTTCAAAGGCAAAGACTTACCCAAAATATTAGTGGCATGTGAATTAGATGATATTTTGCCATCAAGGGTTTCTTTCTTTGTGTTTTTCAATTTAAGTTCAATCGCTTCATAAGCAAGGTTAAGCACTTCATGTTCTTGAACCAACTCATTGTGCTTTGCCAAGAGTGCTAAGTTAGCTAAGTCAAGCTCATGATACTCAAGCTTGATTTGAGCATTATCCTCCTCGATTTGCTTGACATTTGATTTGAGCGTGTCATGCTCTTTAAGTATGGTTACATACTTGTCATGCAAATCGAGGTTAGCACTTTCAAGCTTAGCACGAGCTAGCTCAAGAGCCTTAACCTTAGCCTTTTCCCTTTTTATAATGGCTTGATATTCATTAATCATAGATGCTAATTCATCGGGTGAAAGCTCATCATCATCATCGCTAGAGTCTTCACATACCTTTGAGTTACCTTTCGTCATTAGGCACATAGGAGGTGGACGAAGAGGTGAGTCATCCTTGTTGACGATGGCGAGGCCCGCCAAGTTTTCTTCATCTTCACTATCTTCGTCGCTTGACTCTTCATCCGTGATCCACTCATTGGCTTCACACATGAAGACCTTTTGAGGCCCTCTTCTCTTCTTTGGAAAGAGCTTGGTTTTCTTGCCTTTGTCAAATTTCTTCTTTCCAAAAGAGCGCTTGGGCTTGACCTCCTCTTCATCATCACTTTCTTCTAGCTTGTGATGCTTGCCATTGTCCTTCCTTTTGTCCGGTCTTGGACAATCATATGATATGTGGCCTAGATCACCACAATTGTAGCACGTCTTGTTTTCATCTTTTCTTGGCAAGAAGGCTTTCTTCTTGGGATCATAAGAGTATCCCTTCTTTGCAATCTTGGAGTTGAGGCGTGAGAATTTCCTCATCATCAAAGCAAGCTCATCATCATCATCTTCGCTTGTTTCTTGCTCTTCTTCACTTGAGCTAGGCTCAACAACTTTCTTCTTCTTGGGAGTTGTCTTCTTGGTTGAAGCCTTGAGAGCAATGGTTTTTGATGATGACTCCTCCATCATTCCAAGTACGCTCATCTCATGAGCATGGATTTCTCCAATGAGCTCCGAAACTTCAATGTTGTCTAGTGACTCTTTTTGGAGCATTGAATTGATAATGTTGTACTTGGGCTTGGGTAGAAGCATGAGGATCTTGCGATTGATAAGTCCCTTGCCAAGAGAAGCAATGTCAAGTGCGTTAATTTCCTCAATGAGCACATTTAAACGAGAAAACATTTGGTTAACATTCTCATGAGGAAACATCTTAAATTCATCATATTTTGATTTAAGCATGTGATATTTGAGTTCTTTAACACGAGATGAGCCCTCATGTATTTCAATTAGACATGCCCAAATTTCACATGCTTTTTCCTTACTAGCAATCCTAGCAAAGACATCTTGACTAATGCATTCATATATGGCATTTCTAGCCTTAGCATCCCATTTTAATTGGTCACCAACATAGTCAAGATTTCCAAACCCCGCATGGGTCGCTTCCCACACTTCGGGAGCAATTGCCTCAAGGTAAGCGCGCATGCGTGCTTTCCAATAAGCAAAATTCTTGCCCTCGAAGGTAGGAACCGAACCCCCATTCTTGGCCATTTTTGCTCTCTAGCGGTGAAGCTAGAATGATCCAATGAGCAACTTGGCTCTGATACCAATTGTAAGGATCGAAACGCCCAAGAGGGGGGGGGTGAATTGGGCTTTTTCAAATTTTAGAGCAATTTAAAACTTAATGGTTGAAGCCCAATTCCCTATGCGAACTAACTACGCAAGCAAGAGTATTAAGTGCGGAATAGTAAATGCGTAATAGTAAGAGGGTGAGGAGAGAGATGCAAACTCCCGCGGAGACTCGGAGACACGGCGATTTTTCCCGTGGTTCGGTAAGATCACAAAGATCTACCTACGTCCACGTTGTGGCACCCACCAAAGGGTATAGCCACTCCCAAGTCACCAAGACAAGGGAATCCACTATCTTTCTCCGTTCGCCGTCTCCGGCAAGGTGGAGCTCAAGCCTTGTACAATGGTGATCCTCCGGGCTTCCACAAACGCCTTGGTAAGCTCCGGAGCGATCTCTTCTTCCTCCAACTTTTACAAGGTGAGAGAAGTCACCAAGACACTCTCTCTCACTAGCCTAGAGATTCCAATCACCAAGAATGGACGCACACAAGCTTCTCTCTAGCTAGATCTAGCCTATAGTTGGAGTACAAGAGGTTTTGAGGTGTGGAAGTGGTAGCTCTTGGTCTTGAATGCTTGAGGATGTGTAGTGAGGCTCTAATGATCAAGACTTGACGAAATGGCCGGTTGGAGGGGTATTTATAGCCAGCCCACACGAGATAGCCGTTGGAAAAGTAGACAGACTTTTTCTGTGAACATTGGATCCTCCGATGCACCCCTTTATTTGAGCATCGGTCGAATTCCAAATTAGCTGATGTCATGTGTCAGATGTGACCGTTGGATATAACCGTTGGATCTGACTGTTTAATCGACCGATGTTACTTCAACTTCATCATCGGATGATCCGGTGAGCTGATCTTCAGAATTGGTTCAGAAATAATGTCTCTGTTGAAATTGACCGATGTACACTTCATCATCGGATGATCCGGTGTGTACTTCTTCAGAATAACTCAGAAATCATCCTTCTGTTGAAATCAACCGATGTGCCACTTCCTTCACATCGGATGATCCGGTGTGTACTGGGCTCTGAGGTCTTCTTCTTCTGCCAACTCAAACTCGACCGATGTAGTCATTTTGCAAGACATTGGATGATCCGGTGAGTGCAACTTGTTTGCTTCGAGTTGTTTTGAGTTGATCTTTTGGAATCTTCTTGAGTGACCTCTTTGACACTTGTTTGAAATGATATTTTGATGAAGTGTAAGCTTCTTGTGTTGCCAATTTTGATAGAGTCGTTGTATGAGTTCTTCATTTAGTCTTCATGAGTATCGAATAACCCCTTAGAATAGATCGTTGAGGGGTCTCCATTTGTATCCAATGAGCAGTAGATGGTGTGAATAGATAGTTCATTAACGTTTGATGTGATATACGTGAAACCTCGCATCCACAAACTCATTAGTAATAACGAACGGTTGTCATTAATCACCGAAACCATACCTCACGGGGGCCTAGATGCTTTCAGAGGGGTCTCGAAATCTTGGAGAAACCCTCGATAAACCATCGATAGTATCCAGCCAATCCTAAGAAGTTTCGAACTTCCCCGACATTCTCAGGGGTCTTCCACTTCTGTACATCCTTGATCTTGGTGGGATCTACGGAGATTCCTCCCTCCGAGATTATATGTCCTAAGAAGGAAACTCTCTTCAGCCAAAACTCACACTTGCTCAACTTGGCATATAGTTGGTGTTCTCTCAGCTTCTACAACACCAACCATAGATGTTTCTCATGTTCTTCTTCATCTTTGGAGAAGACGAGAATGTCATCTATGAAAACCACCACAAATTTGTCCAGATATTCCATGAATACCTTGTTCATGAGCTACATGAAGTATGCCGGGGCATTAGTTAGCCCGAAAGGCATGATGGTGTATTCATACAGTCCGTACCGAGATACGAAAGCTGTCTTGGGAATATCAGTTTGCCTTATCTTAAGTTGGTGGTATCCCGACTTGAGATCAATTTTCGAGAACACACAAGCTCCCCTCAACTGATCAAACAAATCTTCAATGCGGGGTAATGGGTACTTGTTCTTGATGGTTACTTCATTCATGGCACGGTAGTCTACGCATAACCTTTGGGTTCCGTCCTTCTTGGGCACAAATATCACTGGAGCTCCCCATGGTGAGGAACTAGGATGAATGTACCCCTTCTCTGTCAACTCTCTTAAATGATCCTTGAGTTCTCCCAGCTGCTTGGAGTCCATCCGATAAGGTCTCTTGTATATCGGAGCTGTTCCAGGCACTAGCTCAATCGCGAATTCCACTTCACGATCGGGAGGCATACCTGGCAACTCCTCCGGAAAAACGTCTGGATATTCCCTGATAATCCTGATCTCCTCCACTTTCACCTCAACTTGATTTAATTTAATGTCCCTCCTAGGCTCTTGTATTGTTATGAACTTTACTATTGTGCCACTAGGGTGAGTTAGTTCCACCGTTCTGGTCGAACAATGGATGATTCCCTTATGTTTGGTCAACCAATCCATGCCCAAAATAATATCTATCCCTTGTGAATCTATCACTATGAGGTTGGCAGTAAATATTACCCCATTAATGTTTAGATTCTCCTTGGGACACACTTGTCGTGTCCTTATTTCTCCACCTGGAGAGTTTACTTCTAGCATATGGTTCATTTGTGTTGTTGCTAGATCATGCTTCTTAACAAACCCTTGGGCAATGAACGAGTGGGTAGCACCAGAATCGAACAACAGGGTTGCAATGTGTAAATTGGCAGGGAACTTACCAACTACCACGTCGGGTGCCTCTTGCGCTTCCTCCATGGTCACGTGGTTCACCCGCCCTCGCATCACATTCTGCTGTTGCGGCTGCACGGGCTTCTTCTTTGGGCACTTATGGGCGTAGTGCCCCACTTCACCACAGTTAAAGCATTGCACCCCAACCTTAAGTGCCTGGCCTTTGTGGTCTTGGGGTTGGTTTTGGGGTCCTTGTACTGCTGGTCGAGGTTGGTATGTGGGGCGAGGTTGCTGTACAAACTGACGTTATGGCTGTGTTGGTGCTGACGGAGGCCTGAAGTTCGGGTTGTACCCTCTCAGTGCTGAGTAGGGTACCGCAGCACGGCTCGTCTGCCCTGCGGGTTGCTGCATCAGACGTGGGCGTGTGTTGCTACCCGAGGCTTGGTGTGACCATCCCGCCTTCCTCTTGTTTTCATTTTCCAAGGCCTTTAGCTTCCTTTCTACAACAAATGCCCTGTCCACCATCTTTTGGAAGCTTTCATACTCATTGGAGGACATTGCGCACTGCATTTCTGCTGTAAGTCCTTCCACAAAGCAGTCCTGTTTCTGCTCATCAGTCTCGATGTCCCGTGGTGCATAACGGGATAGTTGGGTGAATTTAGTGAGGTACTCCCTCACAGTCATGTTTCCTTGCTGCAGCCCCAAGAACTCCTTCCTCTTGTTTTTGAGTTCACCCCTTGGTGTGTAATGGTTGCGGAAACTGCGCTTGAACTCTTCCCAAGTGATGTTCTCAGAGTCATGATGGGCGGCCACGTAAGCGGTCCACCAATCAGCAGCAGGTCCATGCAATTGGTGAGAGGCAAACAGCACCCTCTCATACCCTTGGCATTGTATGATCCTCATCTTGCTCTCAATGGTCTTTAGCCAATCATCTGCCTCCAGGGGTTCAGCAGCACTTGCAAACTTTGGAGGTTGAGTCCCTAGAAACTCACTCAACCTTGGTTGGCGTGGTGCAGCTTGTGGAGGTGGAGCTTGGTGCAAGTTGGCCACCACTTGAGTCAGGCTCTGGATGAGCTGATTCTGGTTTTCTAGCATTTGGTGGATGGGATCAACTCCTTCCCGATGACCACCCCTGTCTTGTCCTCCAGAAAGATGAGGGTTGCCTGCCTCATCGTTGTTGTTGGCGGGGTTGGCAGCACGACCCTTTCCTCTTCCGGCCATTTATCATGATCAACCAGATGTTAACTCAAAGCATTACGTATTAACTTCCCAATTTGCTTGTTTTAAACTTGAAATTTTGAGACCTTATTATATTTATATTTTCTGAGGGTTTCATGTCTCACGCGAAATGAATGCACTCTTTATTCATAGGGGTTCACACATCAAAGCAAAACAATCCTGAAGACGAGGTTGTGGACAATTGCCCCTGGCTTCCACAACTCACGTCACACACCAAACATAATCACACCCTTAACTAAGGTAACGACTCGACTACTCGACATCTACTAAACTAAGGGAAAGGACTCTACACTACTCGTATCACTGAGCTGGCTCCTCGGGATCTTCCTCATTATTGCGGCTGCCCTCCGACTCCGCTTTGGGTGGGGAGGCTGCTGGGGGAGAAGTGCGGCGACGCCTGCTCGCCCGGCGATCTGGGGAGTCAGGAGTCCATGTGTCATTCATGGTGACACACAGTTCATTCCCATCTCCTCTTTCTCTCGCCCTCAAGCTGGCTCGAAGCAACGCCTCAGTCTCCTTCAGGGTGTCACGAACATCCTGAAGCTCCTGCTGACATTCCTGCGGTCGAATGCTGAGCATAGCAGCATCCTCCAAGCACAGGTCCATGTGCTCATGGGAAGTCCCCTGCTGCACTGACGGGTACTTGTACTCCGTCATACCACTCTCACGCTGGAGAACATACATGTACTCAGTCCTGTCCAGGTGGCGACGATAGATGTGACTCTGGCAGGTGATTGCCTCCCAGGTGACATCCTTCTCCGCATCGACCTGTGTCGCTCGACAAGCTGGAGAGCGGTGGATCTTGAGCAGCTGATTTTCGTGGATAATCCTCATTTCTGAACTCCATTCTTCCCGCTTCTCGCGGATGGTCCGGGTGGAGCTATAGTGTATGATTAGCTTGCCCGTATTGCCGGCGGCTTGGAGCATACGTCGAAGACGGCGCACCAAGCCTCCTACTGCCAATCCGTAGGAGAGATACGTCACCGGACGGTCCTCCTCTCTCAGGGCAAGGGCAACTACGGGAACTCTCCCTCCGGTGGACTTGCGGGCGGTACGGATCATGCGGACCATCTAAAACATAAAGCATTTAAAAATAAGTTAGATAAGATTTTAAACAAAAATCCTATTTTGAATAAAAGTTGGGTAAGATGAATAAAGTGACCCTATTAAATAACACTTTTTAACCCACACCTTTGTAAAATAGTTTTTAAGAAAATATGGTCTTTAAATACGTCCATTTCTACCTAGGTCCACGTTCCTACGAGCAACCTTGGCTCTGATACCACTTCTGTCACACTCAGTTTCTCCGAAGAACAACCGAGTGAATATCACATGTATGCCAGGATCATTTTCTCATACATGTGATGACAAATAGTGAAGCATCATTTATTACAAGCCACGTGTTCAATATAAATAAGTCTTACTAGCATATGTCTCGATGGACGATAATAAGTTCATAACATGTAAATAAAATAGAAGCGGAATATTATTCTTGTGGGCTCCGTCACAGGCGTTGCCCGGGGGACTCCATGAACCTAGAATCCTTCTTCGGGTCCGAAGTCTTGGTCATTGAACACCACATCATCCCCTTGACCTGAGCAGTAATTTAAACCAACAAATATGCAAGGTTGAGTACCGTTGGTACTCAGCAAGTGTGGGAAAGTTATGTCATGCATGGCTAGAACAAGGAGAGGTTGAACTCATGGTTAAAGCACTACGCAATTATTGCCTACTACCTTAGCTTATTAAGCACCTACATTACTACACAGGTGAAATGGTCCCAATCTCCCATCCCATCATCATAATCAAATAACCATAACATCATTTCCAATGTTAAGCTCCCCGCTTAACATCCACAACCTCCAAGGTCATCGTCTTCTAATCATGAATAAGTCCAAGCCGCTCTTGACCGTGAGCACGGCTGTCATGACAGTTTTGACTCTGCAGAGTTTGCACCACTGTACCCACATGTAGTGATTTCATCCCCCGTTGCCGGGTGGACTAAAAGAACCTCCATTATGCCAGTGGCCACGAACCACATTCACACTTCCAAGGTGTGTAGCCAGGAGATCACTATGAAGCCTTTACAAAGGGATTCCCGATGAGCGTGGGCCCACTGAGGTTTCACCCCTAACAGCATACAAGAGGCTCCAACCCCGCTGCAGTGGCCCCCTCTTGAGCCTTGCGGTTCATATGGTAGTCCAGCTGACACCCACTCCCCGCACCATCCAACACACCCATACTACGCTGGGGATACACCTAATTAATTAGCCAAGCTGCCCCATCTCAGCATGTGGTTGGCACGGTAAAGCCAGGTTACATGCTCCATGAACCGGTCCTTAGGATCCAGGCAAGTACTAAACACAAACCCGAGTCTCGTGCACCCAGCACCAACCAAATCATCCAACTTGCCTTGATCCCTACGTCTACATAACTCATAATATCTCATTCAAGAGTATGGAAAATAAACTGATGATCTCATATCCCAATTATCCCATTCTAAGCATGACTAAGCACAAGTAATATGAATGTATGACATAATAAAGCAAATCCCAACCCAAGTTACAAGGAAAACAAGGTAATGCAATTCTAAGGAAACTTCCTAGCATGGGTTTCATATTTCAATTGACAATGCAAATAATTCTATCTACACATCCTAGTATAGGAACAAAGCGGTCAAGGACACTTGCCTTCTTCCTGCTGCTCTGGGAATGGAAAGTCTTGGTCTTGGAAGGGGAGAACTTGCTCTGGGGCAGGTTCTACTCATGCCAATACACATAGCAAAAGAAAACAACAATCCATAAGACATAGTTCACACTTTCACTTCATACAAACCACACATACATACCTATGAAAGTCATTCACATTACTAAGTGTTGTGGTTATCCTAGATGTGTTGATTTTTGGCCTACATGCACTTTTAAACATATGTATATTATTTCTAACTTTTGTATTCAGATTTCTGTTTGCAAACAGAAATCTGAATACAAAAGTTAGAAATAATATACATATGTTTAAAAGTGCATGTAGGCCAAAAATCAACACATCTAGGATAACCACAACACTTAGAAATGTGAATGACTTTCATAGGTATGTATGTGTGGTTTGTATGAAGTGAAAGTGTGAACTATGTCTTATGGATTGTTGTTTTTTTTTGCTATGTGTATTGGCATGAGTAGAACCTGCCCCAGAGCAAGTTCTCCCCTTTCAAGACCAAGACTTTCCATTCGCAGAGCAGCAGGAAGAAGGCAAGTGTCCTTGACCACTTTGATCCTATAATAGGATGTGTAGATAGAATTATTTGCATTGTCAATTGAAATATGAAACCCATGCTAGGAAGTTTCCCTAGAATTGTATTACCTTGTTTCCTTGTAGCTTGGGTTGGGATCTATTTTATCATGTCATTTATTTATATTCTTATGCTTAGCCATGCTTAGAATGGGATAATTGGGATATGAGATCATCAATTTATTTAACTTACTCTTGAATGAGATATTATGAGTTATGTAGAGGTAAGGATCGAGGCAAGTTGGATGATTTGGTTGGTGCTGGGTGCACGAGACTCGGGTTTGTGTTTAGTACTTGCCTGGATCCTAAGGACCGGTTCATGGAGCATGTAACCTGGCTTTACCGTGCCAACCACATGCTGAGATGGGCAGCTTGGCCAATTAATTAGGTGTATCCCCGGCATAGTATGGGTGCGTTGGATGGTGCGGGGAATAGGTGTCAGCTGGACTACCATATGAACCGCAAGGCTCAAGAGGGGGCCACTGCAGCGGGGTTGGAGCCTCTTGTATGCTGTTAGGGGTGAAACCTCAGTGGGCCCACGCTCGTCGGGAATCCCTTTGTAAAGTCTTCATAGTGATCTCCTGGCTACACACCTGGGAAATTTGAATGTGGTTCGCGGCCACTGGCATAATGGAGGTTCTTTTAGTCCACCCGGCAACGAGGGATGAAATCACTACATGTGGGTACAGTGGTGCAAACTCTGAAGAGTCAAAACTGTCATGACAGCCGTGCTCACGGTCAAGAGTGGCTTGGACTTATTCATGATTAGAGGATGATGAATTTGGAAGTTGAGGATGTTAAGCGGGGAGTTTGACATTGGATATGATGTTGTGGTTACTTGATTTTGATGATGGGTTGGGAGATTGGGACCATTTCACCTGTGTAGTAATGTAGGTGCTTAATAAGCTAAGGTGATAGGTATTAATTGCGTAGTGCTTTAACCATGAGTCAATCTCTCCTTGCTCTAGCCATGCATGACATAACTTTCCCACACTTGCTGAGTACCCATGGTACTCAAACTTGTTTTTCTGTTGGTTTATATTGTTGCTCAGGTCAAGAGAATGGTGTGGTATTTAATGACCAAGACTTTGGTCCCGAGGAAGGATTCTAGGTTCACGGAGTCCCTCGGGCAACGCCTCTGACGGAGCCCACAAGATTTATATTCCGCTGCTGTTTTTATTTACAGATTATGAACTTATTATCGTCCATCGAGACGTATGCTATGTAAGACTTATTTATATTCAAACACCTGGCTTGTAATAAATGATGCTTCACTATTTGTCATCACATGTATGAGAGAATGATCCTGGCATACATGTGGTATTCACTCGGTTGTTCTTCGGAGAAACCGGGTGTGACATAATCCTATGATGCAGTTTAGTTTGTACGTGTTTTTGCATGTCTTGCATGGGTTTTACGATGAACATAGGTGTAAAGATCAATTGTGGACGTGGCGATGATCTTGACTTTAGATCAAACAGATCAACATGTGATCTGTCCATGAAAAAGCTTCTATTCGAAAGGAATCAATAAAACAAATGCAAAGAAAACACGATGATGTCATAAGGTGGCATTGGAGACCTACCTTACGTTCTTCTTGGTCTCGGGTTCCTTCTCCTAGCAAGACAGATCGTCGGGGCTTTCCTCCGGCAATGGAAATCATGATCCAGGCTCGTCGGTGGTCTCTTCGGCGGTTGTACTTCGGCGAAGGGGTTTACACGGCTCAGGAGGTGGAAAAGAAATTCGTGGTTGCGGCCAAAGGTTTTCGGTTCTATTTATAATCAGGAAGAGAAGAGTCCTAATCTGATTGGAATTCGAATAAGAGTACTATTCAAATTGTTTTTGGATCTTAACAACTTATCTTTAGTTGATTTGGTGTGGTAGCATTGTGGAAATCGGGTTTGTGTCCTCAGTACTGGGAATTCCTAGGCGTACAGAAGAAAAACCGATTCAAATCTCGTTACCTTCGCGGCAGTGAGCTCCGGAAGCTCCACGTGTCCTGCGGAAACCTGGGCTCCCTTTTCCGCTGAGACAAGCTTCGGTTGTGCCGCATGTCAAGCGGGCGAAACCTCCCTCTACCTCAGAGGCGAGCTCCGCGTGCGCCACGCGTCCTTGCAGGCGGGACCTCCCTCTTCCCCAGAGGTGAGCTCTGCGTGCGCCATGCGTCTGGTGGGTCGGGACCTCCCCTCTCAATAGAGGCGAGCTCCGCGAACGCCATGTGTCAGTTCCGGACCTCTCCCTCTCTTCGGAGGTGAGCTCCGATAGTGCCATGTGTCAGAGTCGGACCTCCCCTCTATTCGGAGGTGGCTTCGAGAATGCCACGTGTCCAGTAGCGCCAGGCTTCCTTTCTCCTCAGAGACAAGCTCCGAGGTTGACACGTGTCCAATAGTGACGGAACTCCCGGAGATGAGCTCCGGAAGTGACACGTGTCCGGTAGTGTCGGACGCTCCGGAGGTGAGCTCCGTAGGTGACACGTGTCCAATAGTGTCGGACCTCCCGGAGGTGAGCTCCGAGAGCAACACGTGTCCCGCGCAGCTGGTCCTCTCTTTTCCGCGGTGACTAGCTCCGCAGCCGACACATGTCCTACGGGACTGGCCTCGCTCCTCTGCAGAGGCTAGCTCCGGGGGCAACACGTGTCCCACGGGGTCGGACCTCGCCCTTTGCCGCAGGGACGAGCCCCGAGCCTGCCACGTAGCCAGTTTAGCGGCGGACCACTCCCCCTTTGCGGAGATGAGCTCCGAACGCGCCACGTGGCCAGCGGGCCGCTGGTATTGTCTTCGACGCTCTCTATGAACTGGAATTGGCTCTTTTTGGCTATCTTTTTAATATTTTCTCGGTTTTAACTTATTTTAAAAATGTTTTTCTACATGAAACATGAATACATGCAGAACCAAAAAATGAGGGTGTCACAAATCTACCCCCCTTAAATTGAATCTCGTCCTCGAGATTTGCTAGTGGAGAATAGATGAGGGAATTCTGCCTTGATGTCTTCTTCACGTTCCCATGTAGCTTCTGCTTCCGTGTGATGGCTCCATTGTACCTTGCACCATCACATCACTTTGTTCCTCGTGACCCTTTCCTTTACGTCCAAAATTCGGACAGAGTGCTCTGCATAGGTCAGGTCCTCTTCAAGTTCAAGCTCTTCCATCGGTACTTGCTCCTCTGGTACTCTCAAGCACTTCTTGAGATTGGATACATGATACACGTCATGCACGTCGGAGAGGTGCGTTGGGAGCTCTAGTTGATAGGTGAAAGTGCATCTAGATAATCCCCGTGGTTTTGGTTGATTGATGACGACAATTAAGATGCTAATAAGTTTCTACTGAGTATGAGCACAAGTGTTTATCAAAGAAATGGATATGGAGTCTCTCAAGAAGCAAAAGGAAAAGAAGAAGACTTGGAAGAGTTGAAAATAGCATTTTCTATTAATCTTCACATTTTTAGTTGTGTATAGGGTCTTCTCTTTTAGAGTGCTTAAGAATCACTAGAGAGCTCAAACGAAGGATAGAACATTAGAAACACGAGATGAGGTAGTCATAGATATGAAGAAAAGGGAAGACCGGACTTGTCCGGACAAATGGCCGGACTAGTCCGTTCAGAACCGGACTAATTCGTTTTAGACCGGATAAAGAGTTCCTGAGTCAGCTCGGACTAGTCCGTTGTTGTGTGAGTCTGATCCGTTATGAGACTAAGTCTCAGAAGGCCGGACTAGTCCGCCCAAGAGGCCGGACTAGTCCGCTAAGCGGACTAAGCCGCTTAGGTCTAGAGAAGAAATCTCTGAGTGTCATCGGACTAGTCGGCTCCACAGGCCGGACTAGTCCGATCTTTTCAGACTAGTCCGAAATAGACCGGAACAAAGGTTCCTGTGTGAGTTCGGACTAGTCCGAGATTGGCTGGACTAGTCTGCAGCTCCAGTTGAGAGAGTCTTTTAGACTAAGTATGATAAGACCGGACTAGTCCTCCCTTTGGGCCGGACTAGTCCGCCATTACTAGACTAGTCGGTTCTCATACGGAACAAAGGTTCCTGACTGAGATCGGACTAGTCCGCTCTTGGCCGGACTAGTCCGGGGTCTCATGACCGTTTGAAATCAACGGTCACTAAAACTTTATTTGGTAAGCCGTGACGTGAGTGGTCCCTCAAGATCGGGCTAGTCCGGGGTTGGGACCGGACTAGTCCGGACTTTAGTTGGTAACGGCTAAATGCCGGGATTTCTATAAAAGGAGACCCCCCGGCTGAGAATAAAGACGACACGACCCCAAGCGCTGAAAACTCATTCCTAGAGCTCTTCTAAGCCTCTTTCCTCACCTTCTAGACCCCTAAGATTGGATCTTAAGGTTTTAGTGGTTTTGTGAGAGGAAAGACGTGGTGACCGACGTTTGAGCTCTCGGTTTGATTCCTTTGCACTCTAACTGTTATTTTAAGTTCTCAACAGTTGTACTTTGAATTCTAGAACTGCTTGGTTGGTGTAGGGAGCCTCAAAGTGTGAGTAGCCCCTAAGAGCATTGTATTCACATTCGATTGATAGTGAGAAAGCCCGGGCTTGATCTTGGTGATCGCTCGGTGAGGGAAGGGTTAGAAAAGACCCGGTCCTTGGTGGACTCCTCAACGAGGACGTAGGTTCCTGTGTGGAATCGAACCTCGGGATAATTCGGGTCTCTTGTCTTCTCTACTATCTTACTTGCTCACTAGAATTACTTGTTAAACTTTCATTGTGTTATTTTCTGCAAATTGTTCTATTATTTTGTAATCTGATTATTCTCAACTAATTTGTGACATCATTTGACTACCACATATTTTCAGCTCAAACAAAATTAACAGGAAACCTAAAACACAAAGTAGGCTTAGACCGGACTAGTCCGACCTCATACCGGACTAGTCCGGCCCACTCTGGTTTTATCTGCTCTTTATTTTAATTTCAGGTTTTATTAGCCTATTCACCCCCCTCTAGGCAACTTTCAATTGGTATCAGAGCATAACTCTCCACAAAAGCTTAACCGCTTGGAGAGGAGATGGGGGACAAGGTCGGTAGCCAAATTGATCTCAACAAGGGAAAAGGAGCAAGCTCGAGCAACTTTGAAGAACAAGGTTCTAACCCACCTCCCGCAGTTGCTCCTCCACAAGACGTTACAAGCTCAGAAGAAGATGAAGAAGTTCTTCGTCTCATGGCACTCCTCAAAAAGAAGGAGGAGGCCAAAAGGAAAAAGAAGGAGAAGTTAGAGAAGAAACTCAAGAGTAGTCAACAAGACTACTCGCGATATCCTTTTAACTATGAACGACTAAATTCTCATTCCAGTTATTTATCAATTCCTCTAGGTAAACCACCTCACTTTGATGGAACTAACTATACAATGTGGAAACACAACATGAAGTTGCATCTAATTTCCTTGAACCCAAGTCTTTGGCATGTGGTATGTACAGGTATAGATATCCCCGAAGACGAGGATGAACTCACTCTAGAACAAGAACAACAAATCCATCGCAATGCACAAGCAGCAGCCGTGCTCAACTCATCTTTGAGCATTGAAGAACTTAACAAGGTAGATGGGTTGGAGCTCGCCAAAGATATTTGGGACACCCTCAATATCGCACATGAAGGAAACCGATCCGTGAGGGAAGCTAAGATTGAGATGATAGAAGGAGAGCTTGGAAGGTTTGCCATGGAAGAAGGCGAAACACCTCAAGAAATGTACAACCGACTCAAAACTCTTATCAACAAGATTCGGGCGTACGGATGCAAGAAATGGAATGACCATGAGGTGGTTAAAAGGATGATAAGAGCATTTATGCCTCGCAATGTGACCCTATGCACCCTAATCCGGGAAAGTCCAAACTTTCATTTGATGACTCCGGATGAAGTGCTAGGGAAGATCATTAACCATGAGATGATGGAGAAGGAAGCCCAACACGTCAATGACTTAGCCAAGATCACTTCATCCAAGAAGAAGAGCATTGCTCTCAAGGCCACATCCAAGTCAAAGGCAAAAGAAACACAACTCACAAGTGAAGATGAAGAAAGTGATGATGAAAGCACAGACATGGATGATGAAGAAATGGTGTTCTTCATCAAAAGATTCAAAAGGTTGATGAGGAGAAGGAGAAGCTATCACTATGAGAACAAGAGCAAAGACAAAGGCAAGTCAAGAACAAAGAAGACTTGCTACAACTGTGGAGAACATGGGCATTTCATTGTGAACTGCCCCCATAGCAAGGAAGATGACAAAAGAAAGAAGAAGGATGGGAAGCCGCAAGACAAGAAATTCTTCACAAAGAAGAAGACATATGGACAAGCCCACATCGGAGAAGAATGGGACTCAAATGAAGAATCCTCCTCCGAAGATGAAGAAAAAGTGGCAACCGTAGCCATCAAGAGGCCAACCATGAAGAAATCACTCTTGCCAAACAAGGGTGATTGGAAGAGACGAAGTCACACATGCCTCATGGCAAAGGATGGAAAATGCAAGGTAATGACTAAACCTTCCAAGTTACATATTGAAGATGATAGTGACTTCGATAGTAGTAGTGAAAATGAATTCATGTTTAGAGGATTAAACAAAAAGGCTATAACTAAAATGAAAATGCTATCGGATGAAATTTTTGAACAAGAAGAGCTTCTCAATCAATAAGAAGAATTGCTTATCCTTGAAAAGGAAAGAAACCTTGAGATCGAGAAACTTCTTGAGTTTGAGAGAGAAAAGTGTAGAACACTTGAAAGCGAACTTGCCATGGGCAAAGAGACATGCGTTCGGCTTAAAAGTGAGAATATAGCGCTTCAAGATGAACTCGTAAGTTTAACCAAAGCTCACAAGAATCTTGAAGCACAACTTGACTCACTTAAGTCTAGCGTCCCAATTAATCCATCCTCTAAAAGCTCTCTCTCAACAAAGACAAAATCCAACACTAAAACTTGCAAATGTGCTAGTATTGTCTTAAACTTAAAAAATGAGCTCAAAGAGGCACAAAGCAAGAATACACACAAGAGTGGGATCTTTGATAAAGAAAAAATCAATTATGCACGCAGTGCATACACAATCACAAGATCTCCCTTCATCAAAGATGGACTTGGATATACTAGGGGAGGAAAGCAAAATGCTAGAATCTTTAAAAACAAAAGCAAATTTGTAGCCTTCGTGAAAGAAAACTCAAGTCAAGACAAGAGTAATAACTTTGCATCTACCTCACATAAGATTACTAAAAATATAAAATCTATAGTATTTCATAATTTCGATGCATCTTATGTTCTTATGAAAAGCAAGTATGGTAAAGTTTATGCAAAATATGTTGGGCCACTCCACAAGAGTCCGAAAACTTGTGTGTGGGTGCCCAAATGCCTAGTAACTAACCTCAAAGGACCCAACCAAGTTTGGGTACCTAAGAGCAATGTTTAAATTGTTTTGCAGGCCTACTCCTCCGGTGGTACTAAATGGGTGCTAGATAGTGGATGCACTAACCATATGACCGGAGAGAAGAAAATGTTTGTTGAGTATGAAGAAAATGATGATCCAAATGAAGGCATCTATTTTGGTGACAACAGCCAAGGAAGGGTACTAGGTATTGGTAAAATCGCAATCTCTTCTCAACACTTTCTTTCACATGTTCTACACGTTGAATCATTGGATTATAACCTATTGTCCATATCTCAACTATGTGAGAAAGGTTATAATTGCTTATTTACTAATGAGGATGTGACCGTCTCTAGAAGAAGTGACAACTCAATTGCCTTTAAGGGTGTGTTAAAAGGAAAGCTTTACTTGGTGGATTTTTCCACAAGTAAAGCTCAACTTGACACATGCTTAATAGCAAAAACCAACATGGGATGGCTGTGGCATAGAAGACTAGCCCATGTTGGAATGAGGAATTTACAGAAACTTCTAAAGGGGGATCACGTCCGTGGACGAAAAGGTGTTGTTTTTGAAAAGGATAGACCATGTAGTGCATGCCAAGCAGGAAAGCAAATTGGAACAGCTCACCCCGCCAAGAACGTGATGACGACAACAAGACCATTGGAGATGCTTCACATGGACCTCTTCGGCCCTGTCACCTATATAAGCATTGGCGGTAACAAGTATGGTCTTGTAATTGTTGATGATTATTCTCGTTTCACTTGGGTATTTTTCTTGCATGATAAGGGAGAAACTCAAGGAATCCTCAAGAAGTTCTTGAGGAGAGCTCAAAATGAGTTTTCTTCAAAAACTAAGAAGATTAGAAGTGAAAACGGTTCTGAATTCAAGAACACTCAAGTAGAAGAATTTTTGGATGAAGAAGGCATCAAACATGAGTTTTCAGCCCCTTATCTCCCGAACAAAATGGGGTAGATGAAAGGAAGAATCGGACACTCATAGAGATGGCAAGAACCATGCTCGACGAATACAAGACCTCAGATCGATTTTGGGCGGAGGCAATCAACACCGCTTGTCATGCTACAAACCGCCTCTACCTTCATCGACTCTTAAAGAAAACCTCATACGAGCTCCTAACCGGTAACAAACCCAATATCTCCTACTTTCGAGTCTTTGGAAGCAAATGCTATATTCTTAACAAGAAGCCTAGGATTTCAAAATTTGCTTCGAAATCCGATGAAGGTTTCCTACTTGGTTATGACTCAAACACCTACGCTTATCGTGTCTTCAACAAAACCTCCGGGTGCGTTGAAATCGCACGTGACGTGGTGTTTGATGAAACTAATGGCTCCCAAGTGGAGCAAGTTGATCAATGTGTATTAGATGAATAAGAAGCACCAAGTGAAGCACTAAGAAGAATGGGGCTTGGAGAAATCCGTCCCCAAGAAAATGTAGGATAAGATGCTACAAGCTCATCAAAAGTGACACCCCTCACTCAAGATCAAAACCAAGCACTCCAAGATCAAGACAGTCAGTTTGAGGAAGAAGAAAATCAAAACCATGGTGTTGATCAAGGGGGAGAAGAAGATGAAGAAGAAAACCACTCAAGAAATCAAGTGCCTCACCCAAGGGTTCATCAAAGCATTCAACGAGATCACCCTGTTGATAACATCCTCGGAGATATCACAAAAGGAGTAACAACACGTTCTCGTATAGCTAACTTTTGTGCACATTACTCTTTTGTGTCGTCCTTGGAACCATTTAGGGTGGAAGATGCACTCAAGGACCCGGATTGGGTAGTATCCATGCAAGAAGAATTAAACAACTTCACAAGAAATCAAGTATGGGAGCTAGTGAAAAGACCAAACGCAAACGTGGTAGGCACCAAGTGGTTGTTCCGCAACAAGCAAGATGAACACGGAGTGGTAACAAGAAACAAGGCCAGACTTGTGGCAAAGGGATATGCTCAAGTCGAAGGTTTGGATTTCGATGAAACTTTTGCTCCCGTAGCTAGGCTTGAACCTATTCGTATTCTATTAGCCTATGCTACTCATCATGATTTTAAACTCTATCAAATGGATGTGAAAAGTGCTTTTCTAAACGGTCCAATCAAGGAGGAGGTGTACGTGGAGCAACCACCCGGCTTTGAAGACCAAGAATATCCTGATCATGTGTTTAAATTGCATAAAGCTCTCTATGGCCTTAAACAAGCTCCTAGAGCTTGGTATGAATGTCCTAGAGACTTTCTTATTGATAACGGCTTTAAGATAGGCAAAGCAGATTATACATTGTTCACAAAGAATGTAGACAGCGATCTCTTTGTATGCCAAATATATGTTGATGACATTATATTTGGTTCTACTAACACATCTTTTTACAATGAGTTTAGCAAGATAATGACAGATAGGTTTGAAATGTCCATGATGGGAGAGTTGAAGTTCTTCCTCGGATTTCAAGTCAAGCAACTCAAAGAAGGCACGTTCATTAGTCAAACCAAATACACACAAGACATACTCAAGAAGTTTGACATGGACAAAGCAAAACCTATCAAGACACCAATGGCAACAAATGGGCACCTTGACCTCAATGAAGATGGACCAAGCGTAGATCAAAAGGTATATCGCTCCATGATTGGCTCATTACTTTATCTTTGCGCATCTAGACCCGATATCATGCTTAGTGTATGTTTATGCGCAAGATTTCAAGCATCACCTAAAGAATGCCATTTAACAGCCGTTAAAAGGATCCTAAGATATCTAGTTCACACACCCAACCTAGGATTATGGTATCCAAAGGGGTCTAAGTTTAATCTCATTGGATACTCTGATGTGGATTACGCCGGATGTAAAATAGATAGAAAAATCGCCTCAGGAACTTGTCAATTTTTGGTTAGGTACCTAGTATCATGGTCATCCAAGAAACAAAATTCCATTGCTCTCTCCACAGCAGAGGCGGAGTATGTCGCAACCGGAAGTTGCTGTGCTCAACTTCTTTGGATGCGACAAACTTTAAGGAATTATGGACACAATATGAACAACATTCCACTCCTTTGTGACAATGAGAGTGCCATTAAGATAGCCCACAATCCCGTTGAGCACTCTAGAACCAAACACATAGACATTCGGCATCACTTTTTAAGAGATCACTCTATAAAGGGGGACATAGCAATCTCACACGTAAGAACTGAAAAACAACTAGCCGATATCTTTACCAAACCACTAGATGAAAAATGATTTTGTGAACTTCGAAATGAGCTGAATATATTAGACTCTAGGAATGTAAGTTGAAAAAATTGTGCAAATAGAAGTTCTCAAAAATTCTCTCACAACCTTCAAAAATGTGCATGATTGTGAAAACTTGTACATCCTCTATTTTCATCTCACATTATTTTTGGCTGTATTGTCATCACATAATTATGTGTTTGATATATATATATATATATATATATATATATATATATATATATATATATATATATATGGACCATATAGCAGGTACAAGTAAATCCACCGCAAACCAAGGCAAAATTCTGATATATAAGAATTTTTTAGACTTTAAAAGCCGGACTAGTCCGACCTAGAGGCCGGACAAGTCCGGGCATTCTAAAGAAGTCCGAGGAGCAGCGGACAAGTCCACAACAGACTAGTCCGCCTGGCATCCGGACAAGTCCGGACTGAAGACTAGTCCGGACCTAGTTCGACTGACCGGACTAGTCCGGGCTGGGGACCGGACTAGTCCGGCCCTTGGAGACTTAACCTCCAAGGGTCGGGCTGAAACCCCCCCCCTCTCCCTCATTCACCTCCACTCCACTTCTCTCCTCCAAAACTCGCCCCCATTGGCGATTTTGGAGTTCTCCCTCAAATCCCTCGAGGGCATCCTCGATTCAAGGCCTGTGGAGTGCGGGGAACTCTTCTCCGACCATCTCCGCTCCTTCGAACCGCGGATTTCACCACATTCCTTCACTCCAAGGTACTTTTTAACCTAGCCTTGATTTTTCACAAAAAATCCTATTCCTAGAACATATCTTGGGTTCCTTAGGGCCTCTCTGAGTTTCCTAGGCCATATTATTTCAAACCCCCATAATATTGCACCTACTTTGATGAATTGATAAGCAAATCACATTAGTTAGGGTTTAAAACTGTGAAGTCCAGACTAGTCCGGACTCCAACCGGACAAGTCCGGCAAGAGCGGACTAGTCCGCCTCCTGCCCGGACAAGTCCGGATGATACAGTCTTAACCTCTAACTTTGGGTTTGTAAACTAATTTAAACGCAATACTCCATCAACTAAAAACTTCTTTACTCACCAGATCATGTCAGGACCCAACGACAGCCCTCTTCCAAATCCTGAGGCCGAAGCGGCTCGTCAAGCCGCTTATCGTGCGGCAGCCGAAGCAGAGGCAGTAGAGGCTGCTGCACGGGAAGCTCGGACGAAGAAACGGGCTGACAGGAAAGCCCAAGCCTCCCAGTCCGTTGACCCTCCAAGGAGGAAGATACTAGTTACCCTAAAGGACAAACAGACTGTCGAGCCACAAAAATCAACTCAGGACAAAGGAAAAGGCAAAGCAGTTGATCCCTCTAGGAAAAAGGCTCTAGCCAACAGGGGACTCGTCATTCGTTACAACCCTAGACGGGGAAGGGAAAATCCCCAACAGGGACCTGTTGGGCCCCTTGAAAGGGCACCGCCCATGCACAACCCAAACCGCCAACCCAATTTGGAGAGTGCAACCTTCAAGGGGAGAGGAGCCGACAAGGCCAGAAGGTTCCGGGAGGAGGAGGTCTACAAGTACGAGAAGTCCACACCAGATCCTTGCTTCTGGTGTGACTTCCATTGTGACTACTACCGGCATGTCTATCTCCCAATGAAGACACCGGTAGTTGATGCTCAGTGGGTGGATTTGCCATACATGGCCAACAAGAAACATCAAGCCTTTGATGCAGTAATTGAAGCAACAGAATGCCATAGGATCAAAGACTTTATGGCCTTTCAATATGATTGGAACATTGAGGTCATAGTCCAGTTCTACACCACCTGTTACTTCCACACCTACGGAAACAGGAAAATCACATGGATGACAAATGGCGTGGTGTACTCGGTCCTATATGATGAGTTTGCTCGCATCCTAGGACTTGGGGAGCATTTGAACTAATGAGAGAACTTTGGGCAAGGATGACTTGGACTTCATGTATCCCTCCTATCTCTCCTATGAGGCATCCTCCACCCACAACATCAAACCCTTCTTTGGAGTGATGAACAGAGTTCTGAGGAAGACTCTAGCTCCAAAAGATAGAGATGCGGGGATGATACAGGGGTACCTCAGAAACCTGTTGAAGCTGCTCAATGAATAAGAGAAATTCAATGTCTTTGACTACATCTACAACGACATCTTCAACATCTCCCACACCCCGAACAGATCCTGTGGCTATGCACCATACATCATGTGCATGATTGAAAAAGTCACAGGGCTAGAGTTTGCAAAGGATGTGAAGCACCGGAAGCTCCGTCCTCAGATGCCAACTCCTCTTCCTCGCCCTCCTGCATCCATGGGCAGGGGATCCACTGCAGCTCCATCCTCTTCTACCGGACCATCCATTCCTCCGTCATCGAGTGGCTCCTCTAGTGGACTGCTCAAGATCTTCAAGTCCATATTTTCCTCGTGCCGGAAGGTGGAAGTTTGCATGTAGAAGATGAAGCAACGCCAAGAGAAATATCTCGAGGCCATGTGCGACAAGATGGAGATACCTATGTCTCCACCGTCATCAGATGATGACGACGTGACAGAGTTTCCCACTCTCACGGAGGATGAGCTTGCCTGTTTTGGATCCACCTCAGCTGCTCCTCCTACCTTCCACACCTATCACCAAGATGACGATGAAGAAGAGGATGAGGACGAAGATACCCAGAGTGACCATGACGAAGATCAAGATGATAGTGATTAGGTTTTCTCCTTTTCCTTCCCTTTTTGGTGCCTTGATGCCAAAGGGGGAGAGAATAAGGGGGAATATTCTAGTCATAGTCATAGTCTAGTCTTGCTCATTAAACTCATTTCATGATGGTTTGTAATAACTATGCTACATTATGCCACGTTATGTTGTTTTTGTAATGACTATGTTATTTTATCTCTTCAAATTATGCCATAATGAAATCTGCTTGCTCATAAATGTTATATCTTTCTAAATGTGGTTACTACTTATACTTAGTCACACCACCACAACACATGTAAGCATGAAATTCCCCATAAACTCACTCTTGTGCACATTTTTCTCTCGTTCTTGATAATCCATTATGCACACATCTAGGGGGAGTAAATCTTTATGGAAACAATCTACTATATCTACTTTTTGAAAATCTTAATGAGTTGTCATCAATCACCAAAAAGGGGGAGATTGAAAGTGCATCTAGATAATCCCCGTGGTTTTGGTTGATTGATGATGACAATTAAGACACTAATAAGTTTCTACTGAGTATGAGCACAGGTGTTTATCAAAGAAATGGATATGGAGTCTCTCAAGAAGCAAAAGGAAAATAAGAAGACTTGGAAGAGTTGAAAATAGCATTTTCTATTAATCTTCACATTTTTAGTTGTGTATAGGGTCTTCTCTTTTAGAGTGCTTAAGAATCACTAGAGAGCTCAAACGAAGGATAGAACGTTAGAAACACGAGATGAGGTAGTCATAGATATGAAGAAAAGGGAAGACCGGACTTGTCCGGACAAATGGTCGGACTAGTCCGTTCAGAACCGGACTAATCCGTTTTAGACCGGATAAAGAGTTCCTGAGTCAGCTCGGACTAGTCCGATAAAGGCCGGACTAGTCCGTTGTTGTGTGAGTCTGAGCCGTTATGAGACTAAGTCTCAGAAGGCCGGACTAGTCCGCCCAAGAGGCCGGACTAGTCCGCTAGGCGGACTAAGCCGCTTAGGTCCGGAGAAGAAATCTCTGAGTGTCATCGGACTAGTCCGCTCCACAGGCCGGACTAGTCCGATCTTTTCAGACTAGTCCGAAATTGACCGGAACAAAGTTCCTGTGTGAGCTCGGACTAGTCTGAGATTGGCTGGACTAGTCCGCAGCTCCAGTTGAGAGAGTCTTTTAGACTAAGTCTGCTAAGACCGGACTAGTCCGCCCTTTGGGTCGGACTAGTCCGCCCTTACCAGACTAGTCCGTTCTCATACGGAACAAAGGTTCCTGACTGAGATCAGACTAGTCCGCTCTTGGCCGGACAAGTCCGGGGTCTCATGACCGTTTAAAATCAACGGTCACTAAAACTTTATTTGGTAAGCCGTGACGTGAGTGGTCCCTCAAGATCGTACTAGTCCGGGGTTGGGACCGGACTAGTCCGGACTTTAGTTGGTAACGGCTAAATGCTGGGATTTCTATAAAAGGAGACCCCCCGGTTGAGAATAAAGACGACACGACCCCAAGCAATGAAAACTCATTCCTAGAGCTCTTCTAAGCCTCTTTCCTCACCTTCTAGACCCCTAAGATTGGATCTTAAGGTGTTAGTGGTTTTTGTGAGAGGAAAGACGTGGTGACCGACGTTTGAGCTCTCGGTTTGCCTTTGCACTCTAACTGTTATTTTGAGTTCTCAACAGTTGTACTTTGAATTCTAGAACTGCTTGGTTGGTGTAGGGAGCGTCAAAGTGTGAGTAGCCCCTAAGAGCATGGTATTCACATTCGATTGATAGTGAGAAAGCCCGGGCTTGATCTTGGTGATCGCTCAGGGAGGGAAGGGTTAGAAAAGACCCGATCCTTGGTGGACTCCTCAACGAGGACGTAGGTTCCTGTGTGGAATCTGTAACACCCCAAAAATCTTGTTAAGAACCTAAATCATGTTAAGAGGGGAATTTAAAAATTTTTGGACGTGTTGCATGTTTTGCAAAAATTCAAATTCAAACTGGAATTCAAATTAAAACTCAAAACAGAAAAGAAATAGAAAAAGAAAAAGGAAAATAGAAAAAAACCGGCCAGTGGGCCGAAACCCACCAGCCAGCCCACCCTGCCCCGCGCCAGCCCGCAGCCGCGCGCCCGCGCTCTCTCTCTCAGACAGGTGGGACCCACCTGTCATCCCTAACCCCCGATCGTCCAAAACTCGAACTGTTCACCCGCGCGCGCGCGATCGCAACCGACCGGATTTCCGGCCGAATTCTGGTTCCGGAGGACTCCCACTCGATCTAAACAAACCCACCGCCCTCCCCCATCTATAAAAACCCCGGCCTCGTTCTGTTTTTCCCACGCGATCCGCCGATTTTCCTCTGGTGAGAACCGAGACTTCTCCGGCGAATTCTGGCCGATCTAAGCTCGGAAATTCCGATCTAACTCGCTGGTCTTGATCCACCGCCTCCGGGGAACCTTGCAGGTGCAGAAAACTCGGTGACTTGCGGTGTAAACACAGCGCCGACGAGCCTCGCCGTGGTTTCACCTCGGACCTCGTCGCCGATCGCTTTCCAGGACCTCCGAGCTCAAGAAAACCCCTGAGGTGAGATCCCCAACCTCCGCTCTACCGATCTATGCCATAAAATCACAGTTCTAGGGAGAATTCTCGAAGATCCGAAAGTCTCCGGCGAGATCGCCGCTTCCCGCCGCCGTGCGCCGCCGGCAGCGCCGCCCGCGCTCGATCAGAGCGACGTGGCCGCTTGTGCGCCGTTTATTTTAAATCGCACGGTAGAGTTTAAAACCCCGCGTACCGGTTCGACGTTATAATCTGAGCCGTCGGTTTTAAATCGGACGGTCCACGTCAGCCCCGCGTTATAAAGACTGGAAATCTTACGTGCTACCCCCTGGGGTTCTCGGGAAATAAGAGCTAGCCCCGGAAACTTCTGATCTAGCCCCTGGAACTTCAGAAAATCATGTAAATTCATTTAAAAATTAGTTTAGCCCCTGGACTTAATAAAAATTAGCAAAACCCCTCTGATAAGTGTAGCTAGACCCCTGGAAATTCTGAAAATAATATTATAGACCCTGTAGTGGGGTGAGTTTACCTTTTTAGCCCTGTTTAGTATTTAATTTATGAAATTGAGTATGTGGCTAGTGTTTAAAAATTAAAAAGTGGGACAAACATATTGTCAAAATTTAATTAAAGACTTTCTCAGTATTTAGGAAACTTTGGAGTGAGATAAAAACATATTTTGGGCTGGATTGAATCTGTTTAATTTATTATTCACTTTTAGAGACACAATTTTTAAGTAAAGAGTAGTTCTGGAAAATAGGGAAAATAATTGTAAAATAGTTTACATCAGAGGAAAAGGTCAAAAATATATTAGTAAATATTTTAGATCAGAACTTATTCTGTTTAGATGATGTGTCTTGTTATTTTTATAATAAAGTTCACACTTAGGTATAGGAAATAAATCTGAAAATATAGCAACTCATAAATGATAAATGGAGTTTCTAAAATCCAAAGAATTCAGTTTAGAGTTGGTAGAAATTATGAAGACACATATGGAGAAGGAAAATACCTTTCATGCATACTAGGTAGCTAAAAGGTGTAGTAATTGAATATAAGGAATTTATTTAAATTGGAAACTCATATATATAGTATGTAAGTATAAATGTGAACACAAAAGTAGGAATCATATACATATGATCAAAAGTGCATGCAAGCCACCAATCAACACACATAGAGTAACCACAACACATATAATTGTGAATGACTTTCATAAATGTGAATGTGTGGTTTGTATGAAGTGGAAGTGTGAACTATGTCTTATGGATTGTTGTTTTCCTGTTGCTATGTGTGATGGTATGATGTAGAACCTGCTCAAGAGCAAGTTATTCCTTTTCAAGACTAAGACTACCCATTTCAAGAGCAGCAGGAAGGAGGCAAGTGTCCTTGACCACTTTGATCCTATGCTAGGATGTGTAGATAGAATTATTTGCATTGTCAAGTTAAATATGAAACCCATGCTAGGAAGTTTCCCTAGAATTGCATTACCTTGTTTCCTTGTAGCTTGGGTTGGGATTCATTGTATCATGTTATTTATTATTATGCATATGCTTAGCCATGCTTAGAATGGGATATTTGGGATATGAGATCATCAACTTATTTTACCATACTCTTGAATGAGATATTGTGAGTTATGTAGAGGTAGGGATCAAGGCAAGTTGGATGTTTTGGTTGTGTGATGGGTGCACGAGACTCGGGTTTGTGTTTAGTACTTGCTTGGATCCTAAGGACCGGTTCATGGAGCATGTAACCTGGCTTTACCGTGCCAACCACATGCTGAGATGGGGCAGCTTGGCCAATTAATTAGGTGTATCCCCGGCGTAGTATGGGTGTGTTGGATGGTGCGGGGAATAGGTGTCAGCTGGACTACCATATGAACCACAAGGCTCAAGAGGGGGCCACTGCAGCGGGGTTGGAGCCTCTTGTATGCTGTTAGGGGTGAAACCTCAGTGGGCCCATGCTCGTCGGGAATCCCTTTGTAAAGGCTTCGTAGTGATCTCCTGGCTACACACCTGGGAAGTGTGAATGTGGTTCGTAGCCACTGGCATAATGGAGGTTCTTTTAGTCCACCCGGCAACGGGGGATGAAATCACTACATGTGGGTACAGTGGTGCAAACTCTGCAGAGTCAAAACTGTCATGACAGCCGTGCTCACGGTCAAGAGCGGCTTGGACTTATTCATGATTAGAGGAGTGATGGTTTTGGAAGTTGTGGATGTTAAGCAGGGAGCTTAACATTGGAAATGATGTTATGGTTATTTGATTATGATGATGGGATGGGAGATTGGGACCATTTCACCTGTGTAGTAATGTAGGTGCTTAATAAGCTAAGGTGATAGGTATTAATTGCGTAGTGCTTTAACCATGAGTTCAATCTCTCCTTGATCTAGCCATGCATGATGTAATTTTCCCACACTTGCTGAGTACCATTGGTACTCAACCTTGCATATTTGTCGGTTTATATTGCTGCTCAAGTCAAGATAATGAGGTGGTGTATAATGACCAAGACTTTGGACCCGAAGAAGGTTTCTAGGTTCATGGAGACCCCCGGGCAACGCCTGTGACGGAGCCCTCAAGAATAATATTCCGCTGCTAGTTTATTTACTTGTGATGAACTTATTATTGTCCATTGAGACATTTGCGAATGTAAGACTTATTTATATTCGACACCTGGCTTGTAATAAATGATGCTTCACTATTTGTCATCACAAGTATGAGAAAATGATCCTGGCATACATGTGATATTCACTTGGTTGTTTCTTCGGAAAAACCGGGTGTGAAAGAAGTGGTATCAGAGCCAAGGTTGCCCGTAGGAACGTGGACCTAGGTAGAAATGGACGTATTTAAGGGCCCTATTTTCTTAAAAACTATTTTTACAAGGTGTGTGTGTTGAAAAGTGTTATTTAATGAGTCACTTTCTTCATCTTACCCCAACTTTCATTCAAAATAGGATTTTTGTTTGAGAGTTTATCTAACCTAATTTTAAATTTTTTTTGTTTTATATGGTTCGCATGATTCGCACCGCTCGCAAGTCCATAGGAGGGAGAGTTTCCGTAGTTGCCCTTGCCGAGAGAGGAGAGTCGTCCGGTGACGTACCTTTCCTATGGATTGGCAGTAGGAGGCTTATTGCGCCGTCTTCGGCGTATGCTCGAAGCCACCGGCAACACGAGCAAGCTAATCATCCACTATAACTCCACCAGGACCATCCGTGAGAAGAGGGAAGAATGGAGTTCAGAGATGAGGATTATACACGAAAATCAGCTGCTTAAGATTCACCACTCTCCAGCTTGTCGAGCAACACAGGTCGATGCGGAGAAAGATGTCACCTGGGAGGCCATCACCTGCTAGAGCCACATCTATCGTCGCCACTTGGACAAAACTGAGTACATGTATGTCCTCCAACGTGAGAGTGGTACCACGGAGTACAAGTACCCACCAGTGCAGCAAGGGACTTCCCATGAGCACATGGACTTGTGCTTGGAGGATGCTGCTATGCTCAGCACTCGACTGCAGGAGTGTCAACAAGAGCTTCAGGATGTCCGGGACACCCTGAAGGAAACGGAGGCGTTGCTGCGAGCCTGCTTAAAGGCGAGAGAAAGAGGAGATGGGAATGAACTGTGTGTCACCGTGAATGATACATGGACTCCTGACTCCCCGGATCGCCGAGCGATCAGGCGTCGTCACACTTCTCCACCAGCAGCCTCCCCACCCAAAGCAGAGTCAGAAGGAAGCCGAAATGATGAGGAAGATCCCGAGGAGCCTGCTCAAGAAAACGAGTAGTGTAGAATCCTTCCCTTAGCTAGCAAGATGTCGCATAGTCGAGTCATTAAGTTAAGTTAATGGTGTGTTAATGCTTGGTGTGTGACGTGAGTTGTGGAAGCCATGAGCAATTGTCCACAGCCTCGTCTTTAGATTGCTTTGCTTTGGTGTGTGAACCCACGTGAAATAATATTGCGTTTATTTTTGTGTGAGAAGTGAACCCTTAGAGAAGTATAACAAAGCCTCAACACTTCAAAGTACAAACAAGTGAAAGTAGTAAGATGATACTAAATGCTTTCAAATTAACATTGGTTGATTCTGCCAGATGGCCGGAAGAGGAAAAGAACGTGTTGCCAACCCCGCCAACAACAACGATGAGGCGTGCAACCCTCATCTTTCTGGAGTCCAGGACAGGGGTGGTCGCCGTGAAGAAGTTGACCCTCTCCACCAAATGCTGGAGAATCAAAATCAGCTCATCCCGAACTTGACTCAAGTGGTGGCCAACTTGCATCAAGTTCCACCTCCACAAGCTGCACCACGCCAACCAAGGTTGAGTGAGTTTCTAGGAACTCAACCTCCAAAGTTTGCAAGTGCTGCTGAACCTCTGGAGGCAGATGATTGGCTGAAGACCACTGAAAGTATGATGAGGATCATACAGTGCCAAGGGTATGAGAGGGTGTTGTTTGCCTCTCATCAATTGCATGGACCTGCTGCTGATTGGTGGACCGCCTACGTGGCCGCCCATCATGACCCTGAGAACATCACTTGGGAAGAGTTCAAGCGTAGCTTCCGCAACCATTACATTCCAAGAGGTGAACTCAAAAACAAGAGGAAGGAGTTCTTGGGACTGCAGCAGGGAAACATGACGGTGCGGGAATACCTCACTAAATTTACTCAACTATCCTGTTATGCCCCACGGGACATAGAGACTGATGAGCAGAAACAGGATTGTTTCGTGGAAGGACTTACCGCAGAAATGCAGTGTGTAATGTCCTCCAACGAGTATGAAAGCTTCCAAAAGATGGTGGACAGAGCGTTTGTGGTAGAAAGGAAGCTAAAGGCCTTGGAAAATGAGAATAAGAGGAAGGCCGGGTGGTCACATCAAGCCTCAGGGAGCAACACCCGCCCCCGTCTGATGCAGCAACCTGCAGGGCAGACGAACCGTGCTGCAGTACCCTACTCAGCACCAAGAGGGTACAACCCGAACTACAGGCCTCCGGCAGCACCAGCACAGCCACAACGTCAGTTTGTACAGCAGCCTCGCCTCGCATATCCACCTCGACCAGCAGTGCCAGGACCTCCAAACCAACCCCAAGACAACAAAGGCCAGACACCTAAGGTTGGGGTGCAATGTTTTAGCTACGGTGAAGTGGGGCACTACGCCCATAAATGCCCGAAGAAGAAGCCCGCACAGCCACAACAGCAGAATGTAATGAGAGGACGGGTGAACCACGTCACTATGGAGGAAGAACAAGAGGCACCCGACGTGGTAGTTGGTAAGTTTCCTGCCAATTTACACATTGCAACCCTGCTGTTTGATTCTGGTGCTACCCACTCATTCATTGCTCAAGGGTTTGTTAAGAAGCATGACCTAGCAACCACACAAATGAACCATATGCTAGCCGTAAACTCTCCGGGTGGAGAAATAAGGACAAGACAACTGTATCCCAAAGTGAACCTAGACATTAATGGGGTAGTATTTACTGCTAACCTCATAGTGATAGATTCACCAGGGATAGATATTATTTTGGGTATGGATTGGTTGACCAAACATAAAGGAATCATCCATTGTTCGACCAGAACGGTGGAACTAACTCACCCTAGTGGCACAAGAGTAAAGTTCATAACAATACACGAGCCTAGGAGGGATATTAAATTAAATCAAGTTGAGGTGAAAGTTGAGGAAATCAGGACTATCAGGGAATATCCAGATGTTTTTCCGGAGGAGTTGCCAGGTATGCCTCCCGATCGTGAAGTGGAATTCGCAATTGAGCTAGTACCTGGAACAGCCCCGATATACAAGAGACCTTATCGGATGGACTCCAAGCAGCTAGAAGAACTCAAGGATCATTTAAGAGAATTGACGGAGAAGGGGTATATTCGTCCTAGTTCCTCACCATGGGGAGCTCCGTTGATATTTGTGCCCAAGAAGGACGGAACCCAAAGGTTATGCATGGATTACCGTGCCTTGAATGAGGTAACCATCAAGAACAAGTACCCATTACCCCGCATTGAAGACTTGTTTGATCAGTTGAGGGGAGCTTGTGTGTTCTCGAAAATTGATCTCAGGTCGGGATACCACTAACTCAAGATAAGGCAATCTGATATTCCCAAGACAGCTTTCATATCTCGGTACGGATTGTATGAATACTGTCATGCCTTTCGGGCTAACTAATGCCCCGGCGTACTTCATGTATCTCATGAACAAGGTATTCATGGAATATCTGGACAAATTTGTGGTGGTTTTCATAGATGACATTCTCGTCTTCTCCAAAGATGAAGAAGAACATGAGAAACATCTAAGGTTGGTGTTGCAAAGGCTGAGAGAACACCAACTATATGCCAAGTTGAGCAAGTGTGAGTTTTGGCTGAAGAGAGTTCCCTTCTTAGGACATATAATCTCGGAGGGAGGAATCTCCGTGGATCCTGCCAAAATCGAGGATATACAGAAGTGGAAGACCCCTGAAAATGTCGGGGAAGTTCGAAGCTTCTTGGGATTGGCTGGATACTATCGACGGTTTATTGAGGGATTCTCCAAGATCTCGAGACCCCTCACCAAACTGTTGGAGAAGGGAATCACATTCACATGGACGCCACAGTGCAAGACGAGTTTTCAGGAGCTAAAGAAAAGATAGACAACAGCCCCAGTGTTGGTTATGCCAGATATGCAGAAGAATTTCACGGTGTACTGCGATGCCTCTTAAAATGGGTTGGGATGTGTTCTCATGCAAGAAGGGCATGTCGTGGCTTATGCATCCCGGCAGCTTCGGAAGCACGAGAAAAACTATCCTACACATGACCTAGAACTAGCCGCAGTGGTACACGCGTTGAAAATTTGGCGGCACTATTTGATGGGGAAGAGGACCGAGATATATACGGATCATAAGAGTTTGAAGTACATATTCACACAGCCAGACCTCAACCTCAGACAAAGGAGAAGTGGCGTATCAACTAGAATTACCGGCTCGTCTATCGGATGTGCACGATGTATTCCATGTGTCACAGCTCAAGAAATGTCTGAGAACGCCTGAAGAGGTGTTACCCATGAATGAGGTTGACGTAGCGGAAGATCTGTCTTATGCCGAGCAACCATTCAAGATTTTGGAGACAATGGAACGCCTCACAAGAAATAAAAGAATCCGGATGTGCAAGGTACAGTGGAAGCATCACTCAGAAGAGGAAGCCACCTGGGAGCGGGAAGATGAGCTCAAGGCACAATTTCCGGAATTGTTTTCTTAGAACCACCAATCTCGAGGACGAGATTTCTTTTAAGGGGAGTAGAGCTGTAACACCCCAAAAATCTTGTTAAGAACCTAAATCATGTTAAGAGGGGAATTTAAAAATTTTTGGACGTGTTGCATGTTTTGCAAAAATTGAAATTCAAACTGGAATTCAAATTAAAACTCAAAACAGAAAAGAAATAGAAAAAGAAAAAGGAAAACAGAAAAAACCGGCCAGTGGGCCGAAACCCACCAGCCGGCCCACCCTGCCCCGTGCCAGCCCGCAGCCGCGCGCCCGCGCTCTCTCTCTCAGACAGGTGGGACCCACCTGTCATCCCTAACCCCCGATCGTCCGAAACTCGGACTGTTCACCCGCGCGCGCGCGATCGCAACCGACCGGATTTCCTACCGAATTCTGGTTCTGGAGGACTCCCACTCGATCTAAACAAACCCACCACCCTCCCCCGTCTATAAAAACCCCGGCCTCGTTCTGTTTTTCCCACGCGATCCGCCGATTTTCCTCCGGTGAGAACCGAGACTTCTCCGGCGAATTCTGGCCGATCTAAGCTCGGAAATTCCGATCTAACTCGCTGGTCTTGATCCACCGCCTCCGGGGAACCTTGCAGGTGCAGAAAACTCGGTGACTTGCGGTGTAAACACAGCGCCGACGAGCCTCGCCGTGGTTTCACCTCGGACCTCGTCGCCGATCGCTTTCCAGGACCTCCGAGCTCAAGAAAACCCCTGAGGTGAGATCCCCGACCTCCCCTCTACCGATCTATGCCATAAAATCACAGTTCTAGGGAGAATTCTCGAAGATCCAAAGTCTCCGGCGAGATCGCCGCTTCCCGCCGCCGTGCGCCGCCGGCAGCGCCGCCCGCGCTCGATCAGAGCGACGTGGCCGCTTGTGCGCCGTTTATTTTAAATCGCACGGTAGAGTTTAAAACCCCGTGTACCAGTTCAACGTTATAATCTCAGCCGTCGGTTTCAAATCGGACAGTCCACGTCAGCCCCTTGTTATAAAGACTGGAAATCTTACGTGCTACCCCCTGGGGTTCTCGGGAAATAAGAGCTAGCCCCGGAAACTTCTGATCTAGCCCCTGGAACTTCAGAAAATCATGTAAATTCATTTAAAAATCAGTTTAGCCCCTGGACTTAATAAAAATTAGCAAAACCCCTCTGATAAGTGTAGCTAGACCCCTGGAAATTCTGAAAATAATATTATAGACCCTGTAGTGGGGTGAGTTTACCTTTTTAGCCCTGTTTAGTATTTAATTTAGGAAATTGAGTATGTGGCTAGTGTTTAAAAATTAAAAAGTGGGACAAACATATTGTCAAAATTAAATTAAAGACTTTCTCAGTATTTAGGAAACTTTGGAGTGAGATAAAAACATATTTTGGGCTGGATTGAATCTGTTTAATTTATTATTCACTTTTAGAGACACAATTTTTAAGTAAAGAGTAGTTCTGGAAAATAGGGAAAATAATTGTAAAATAGTTTACATCAGAGGAAAAGGTCAAAAATATATTAGTAAATATTTTAGATCAGAACTTATTCTGTTTAGATGATGTGTCTTGTTATTTTTATAATAAAGTTCACACTTAGGCATAGGAAATAAATCTGAAAATATAGCAACTCATAAATGATAAATGGAGTTTCTGAAATCCAAAGAATTCAGTTTAGGGTTGGTAGAAATTATGAAGACACATATGGAGAAGGAAAATACCTTTCATGCATACTAGGTAGCTAAAAGGTGTAGTAATTGAATATAAGGAATTTATTTAAATTGGAAACTCATATATATAGTATGTAAGTATAAATGTGAACACAAAAGTAGGAATCATATACATATGATCAAAAGTGCATGCAAGCCACCAATCAACACACATAGAGTAACCACAACACATATAATTGTGAATGACTTTCATAAATGTGAATGTGTGGTTTGTATGAAGTGGAAGTGTGAACTATGTCTTATGGATTGTTGTTTTCCTGTTGCTATGTGTGATGGTATGATGTAGAACCTGCTCAAGAGCAAGTTATTCCTTTTCAAGACCAAGACTACCCATTTCAAGAGCAGCAGGAAGGAGGCAAGTGTCCTTGACCACTTTGATCCTATGCTAGGATGTGTAGATAGAATTATTTGCATTGTCAAGTTAAATATGAAACCCATGCTAGGAAGTTTCCCTAGAATTGCATTACCTTGTTTCCTTGTAGCTTGGGATGGGATTCATTGTATCATGTCATTTATTATTATGCATATGCTTAGCCATGCTTAGAATGGGATATTTGGGATATGAGATCATCAACTTATTTTACCATACTCTTGAATGAGATATTGTGAGTTATGTAGAGGTAGGGATCAAGGCAAGTTGGATGTTTTGGTTGTGTGCTGGGTGCACGAGACTCGGGTTTGTGTTTAGTACTTGCCTGGATCCTAAGGACCGGTTCATGGAGCATGTAACCTGGCTTTACCGTGCCAACCACATGCTGAGATGCGGCAGCTTGGCCAATTAATTAGGTGTTTCCCCGGCGTAGTATGGGTGTGTTGGATGGTGCGGGGAATAGGTGTCAGCTGGACTACCATATGAACCACAAGGCTCAAGAGGGGGCCACTGCAGCGGGGTTGGAGCCTCTTGTATGCTGTTAGGGGTGAAACCTCAGTGGGCCCACGCTCGTCGAGAATCCTTTTGTAAAGGATTCGTAGTGATCTCCTGGCTACACACCTGGGAAGTGTGAATGTGGTTCGTAGCCACTGGCATAATGGAGGTTCTTTTAGTCCACCCGGCAACGAGGGATGAAATCACTACATGTGGGTACAGTGGTGCAAACTCTGCAGAGTCAAAACTGTCATGATAGCCGTGCTCACGGTCAAGAGCGGATTGGACTTATTCATGATTAGAGGAGTGATGGTTTTGGAAGTTGTGGATGTTAAGCGGGGAGCTTAACATTGGAAATGATGTTATGGTTATTTGATTATGATGATGGGATGGGAGATTGGGACCATTTCACCTGTGTAGTAATGTAGGTGCTTAATAAGCTAAGGTGATAGGTATTAATTGTGTAGTGCTTTAACCATGAGTTCAACCTCTCCTTGATCTAGCCATGCATGATGTAATTTTCCCACACTTGCTGAGTACCATTGGTACTCAACCTTGCATATTTGTTGGTTTATATTGCTGCTCAGGTCAAGATAATGAGGTGGTGTATAATGACCAAAACTTTGGACCCGAAGAAGGTTTTTAGGTTCATGGAGACCCCCGGGCAACGCCTGTGATGGAGCCCTCAAGAATAATATTCCGCTGCTAGTTTATTTACTTGTGATGAACTTATTATTATCCATTGAGACATTTGCGAATGTAAGACTTATTTATATTCGACACCTGTCTTGTAATAAATGATGCTTCACTATTTGTCATCACATGTATGAGAAAATGATCCTGGCATACATGTGATATTCACTTGGTTGTTTCTTCGGAAAAACCGGGTGTGACAGAATCGAACCTCGGGATAATTCGGGTCTCTTGTCTTCTCTACTATCTTACTTGCTCACTAGAATTACTTGTTAAACTTTCATTGTGTTATTTTCCGCAAATTTTTCTATTATTTTGCAATCTGATTATTCTCAACTAATTTGTGACATCATTTGACTACCACATATTTTCAGCTCAAACAAACTTAACAGGAAACCTAAAACACAAAGTAGGCTTAGACCGGACTAGTCCGACCTCATACCGGACTAGTCCGGCCCACTCTGGTTTTATACGCTCTTTATTTTAATTTCAGGTTTTATTAGCCTATTCACCCCCTCTAGGCAACTTTCAATAGGGTACTTCTCCTCGCTTGTCCAAAATCTTAAATGGTCCGATGTAGCGAGGTGCTAGCTTGCCTTTGACGTTGAAACGTTGTTGGCCTCGGATAGGCGATACCTTAAGGTATACAAAGTCTCCTACTTCAAAAGTCAACTTCCTTCGCCTATTGTCCGCATAGCCTTTTTGTCGTGACTGAGCAACCTTCAAGTTTTCTCATATTGTTTGGACTTGCTTCTTAGCTTCTTGAAGCACTTCGAGTCCAAACACTTGGTTCTCTCCTGTCTCGTTCCAAAATAGCAGCGTTCTACACCATCTACCATATAATGCTTCGAAAGGTGACATCTTCAAGCTAGCCTGATAGCTGTTGTTATAGGAGAATTCGGCATACGGCAAACTCCTATCCCAACTATGCCCATGTTTCAAGGCGCAAGCTCTCAACATGTCCTCCAAAATTTGGTTTGTCCTTTCGGTTTGTCTATCAGTCTGCGAATGGTAGGCGGAGCTAAAATCCAGTCTGTACCCATAGCTTTCTGCAGCTTCCTCCAAAATCTAGAGGTAAACTGAGAACCCTGATCTGAGACTATCCTCTTCGGGACTCCATGGCGGCACACGATTTGCTCCATGTACAGCTCGGCTAGTTCTGCAACGTTGTACTTGATCTTTATGGGAAGAAAATGGGTGGTTTTCGTCAATCGGTCCACGATAACCCAGATTGAGTCGTAACCCGACTGAGTACGTGGCAATCCGACGATGTAATCCATACTGATATCTTCCCACTTCCACTCGGGTACCTTCAAGGGTTGCAACAGTCCAACGGGTCTTTGATGTTCGGCCTTCACCCGTTGGCATGTGTCGCATAGGGCAACATACTCAGCTATGTCCCTCTTCATACCATCCCGCCAATAACAAGTCTTCATGTCCTTGTACATCTTGGTACTTCCGGGATGTATGGAATAAAGTGAGTCATGTGCCTCTTTTAATATCGTGTCGCGGATGTGCTTCACGTTAGGCACACAAATCCTTTTTCCTAGCCAAAGTGTACCCTTTTTGTCTTCCTTGAAGTCCTTCTCCATTCCTTGTTGGATCCTTTCCTTGATCTCCTTGATCTCCTCATCCGCTGCTTGGCCATCTCTTATCTCTTGTTCCAATGAAGAGTGGTGTTCCATCTCGTTCAAGAAACCGAGATGTAACTGTTCGAACTCCTTGCATAGCTTGGGCGGTAGCTCCCGAACCGTAAGTTGGTGACATGCTCCCTTCTGGATCAATGCATCGGCTACTACATTGGCCTTTCCGGGGTGATAGTTGATTCCAACATCATAATCCTTGATGAGTTCCAAACATCGACGTTGCCTCAAATTCAAATCCGTTTGAGTGAATATGTACTTGAGACTTTTATGATCCGTATAGATCTCACATCGATGACCAAGGATATAATGTCTCCAAATCTTCAATGCATGCACCACGGATGCGAGTTCCAAGTCACGTGTAGGGTAATTGAGCTCGTATTTCTTGAGTTGTCTCGACGCATAGGCTACCATTTGTCCTTCTTGCATGAGCATGAAGCCAAGCCCTTGTCTGGATGCGTCACAATATATGTCAAAGTTCTTGCTCACGTCCGGCAATACCAGAACCAGTGCTGTGGTTAGCCTTTTCTTGAGCTCCTCAAAGCTTTCTTGGCACGCTGGTGTCTATTGGAAGGTTTTTCCCTTCGTTAGCAACTCCGTCATAGGCTTTGCTATCTTAGAGAAATCCTTGATGAACCGGCGGTAGTATCCAGCCATCCCAAGAAAACTCCGAATATCCTTCACGTTTTGCGGTTGGTTCCACTTCAGAACATCTCCCTCTTTTCCAGGATCAACTGATACTCCTTCCTCGGAGATAATGTGTCCTAGGAACGATATCTCCTTTAGCCAAAATTGACATTTGCTGAGCTTGGCATACAATTGATGCTCTCGCAGCTTTTGCAATGTCAATCTCAAATGTTCTTCATGTTCCTCCTCACTTTTCGAATACACCATGATGTCGTCGATGAAAACCATGACGAACTTATCCAAGTACTCCATGAAGACCTTGTTCATGAGGTACATGAACTATGCAGGTGCGCTCGTTAACCCAAAAGACATCACGGTATATTCATATGAACCATACCGTGTCCGAAAGGCAGTCTTGGGTATGTCGGAGGGCTTAATCTTCAGCTGGAAATATCCCGACCAAAGATCAATCTTGGAGAACACTTGGGCTCCCTTCATTTGGTCGAACAGATCCTCTATACGGGGCAGAGGGTACTTATTCTTGATCGTCACCTCATTGAGAGACCTATAGTCCACGCACATCCTTTGGGTTCCATCCTTCTTGTCTACGAAGAGCACGGGGGCTCCCCATGGTGATGAGCTTGGACGTATAAAACCCTTCTCCAGCTGCTCCTGAATTTGTTTCTTGAGCTCTACTAGTTCATTGACAGGCATCCTATAGGGTCTCTTTGCTATAGGTGCAGTTCCTGGTACTAGGTCAATGGAAAACTCGATATCCCGGTCGGGTGGCATATCGGGAAGTTCTTCCGGGAACACGTCCAAAAACTCTTGAACTGTGACGCCCTCAATTCTTGTAACACCCCAAAATTTTGATTCAAAACCCTAAATCATGTTAAGAGGGGGATTTAAAATTTTTTGGATGTGTTGCATGTTTTGCAAAAATTCAAATTCAAACTGGAATTCAAATTAAACTCAAATCAGAAAAGAAATAGAAAAAGAAAAAGAGAAAACAGAAAAAAACCGGCCAGTGGGCCGAAACCCACCAGCCGGCCCAACCAGCGCCCGAGCCAGCCCGCGGCCGCGCGCGCCGCTTCCTTCCGCTGACAGGTGGGACCCACCAGATCGTCGTCTACCTCGCGCCCGCGCCGCACTCCCTCTCACCCGAATCAAAACCGATCGGGATTTCGGCGTATCCCCGCTGAATTCTGTTCGTAGGCGACGCGGACTTGATCTAAACCACCCCGCCGCCCTCCCCCGTCTATAAAAACCCCAGCCTCGTTCTGTTTTTCCCACGCGATCCGCCGATTTTCCTCCGGTGAGAACCGAGACTTCTCCGGCGAATTCTGGCCGATCTAAGCTCGGAAATTCCGATCTAACTCGCTGGTCTTGATCCACCGCCTCCGGGGAACCTTGCAGGTGCGGAAAACTCGGTGACTTGCGGTGTAAACACAGCGCCGACGAGCTTCGCCGTGGTTTCACCTCGGACCTCGTCGCCGATCACCTTCCAGGACCTCCGAGCTCAAGAAAACCCCCGAGGTGAGATCCCCGACCTCCCCTCCACCGATCTATGCCATAAAATCACAGTTCTAGGAAGAATTCTCGAAGATCCGAAAGTCTCCAGCGAGATCACCGCTTTCCGCCGCCGTGCACCGCCGGCAGCGCCGCCCGCGCTCGATCAGAGCGACGTGGCCGCCTGTGCGCCGTTTATTTTAAATCGCACGGTAGAGTTTAAAACCCCGCGTACCGGTTCGACGTTATAATCTCAGCCGTCGGTTTTAAATCGGACGGTCCACGTCAGCCCCGCGTTATAAAGACTGGAAATCTTACGTGCTACCCCCTGGGGTTCTCGGGAAATAAGAGCTAGCCCCGGAAACTTCTGATCTAGCCCTTGGAACTCCAGAAAATCATGTAAATTCATTTAAAAATCAGTTTTAGCCCCTGGATTTAATAAAAATTAGGAAAAACACCTCTGATAAGTGTAGCTAGACCCCTGGAAATTCTGAAAATAATATTATAGACCCTGTAATGGGGTGAGTTTACCTTTTTAGCCCTGTTTAGTATTTAAATTAGGAAATTGAATATGTGGCTAGTGTTTAAAAATTAAAAAGTGGGACCAACATATTGTCATAATTAAATTAAAAACTTTCTCAGTATTTAGAAAACTTTGGAGTGAGATAAAAACATATTTTGGACTGAATTGAATCTGTCTAATTTATTATTCACATTTAGGGACACATTTTTAAGTAATGAATAGTTTTAGAAAATAGGGAAAATAATTGTGAAATAGTTTACATCAGAGGCAAAGGTCAAAATATGTTATTAAATTATTTAGGACCAGAACCTATTCTGTTTAGATGATGTGTATTACAAATTTCATAATAAAGAACACATTTATGTATAGGAAAATAAATCTGAAAATATAGCAACTAGTAAATGATAAATGGAGTTTCTAAAATCCAAAGAATTCAGTTTAAGGTTGGTAGAAATTCTAAAGGCACATATGGGGAAGAAAAATACTTTTCATACATACTTGGTAGTGAAAAGGTGTAGTAGTTGAATATAAGGAATTTATTTAAATTGGAAACTCATATATATATAGTAGGTAAGTATAAATGTGAACACAAAAGTAGGAATCATATACACATGATTAAAAGTGTATGCAAGCCACAAATCAACACACATAAAGTAAACACAACACATATAATGGTGAAGGACTTTCATAAATGTGAATGTGTGGTTTGTATGAAGTAGAAGTGTGAACTATGTCTTATGGATTGTTGTTTTTCTTTTGCTATGTGTGATGGTATGATGTAGAACCTGCTCAAGAGCAAGTTATTCCTTTCCAAGATCAGGACTACCCATTTCAAGAGCAGCAGGAAGGAGGCAAGTGTCCTTGACTACTTTGATCCTATGCTAGGATGTGTAGCTAGAGTTATTTGCATTGTCAATTTAATATGAAACCCATGATAGGAAGTTTCCCTAGAATTGCATTACCTTGTTTCCTTGTAGCTTGGGTTGGGATTTATTTTATCATGTCATTTATTATTATGCATATGCTTAGCCATGCTTAGAATGGGATATTTGGGATATGAGATCATCAATTTATTTTACCATACTCTTGAATGAGATATTGTGAGTTATCTAGAGGTAGGGATCAAGGCAAGTTGGATGTTTTGGTTGTGTGCTGGGTGCACGAGACTCGGGTTTGTGTTTAGTACTTGCCTGAATCCTAAGGACCGGTTCATGGAGCATGTAACCTGGCTTTACAGTGCCAACCACATGCTGAGATGGGGCAGCTTGGCCAATTAATTAGGTGTATCCCCGGCGTAGTATGGGTGTGTTGGATGGTGCGGGGAGTAGGTGTCAGCTGGATTACCATATGAACCGCAAGGCTCAAGAGGGGGCCACTGCAGCGGGGTTGGAGCCTCTTGTATGCTGTTAGGGGTGAAACCTCAGTGGGCCCACGCTCGTCGGGAATCCCTTTGTAAAGGCTTCGTAGTGATCTCCTGGCTACACACCTGGGAAGTGTGAATGTGGTTCGTAGCCACTGGCATAATGGAGGTTCTTTTAGTCCACCCGGCAACGGGGGATGAAATCACTACATGTGGGTACAGTGGTACAAACTCTGCAGAGTCAAAACTGTCATGACAGCCGTGCTCACGGTCAAGAGCGGCTTGGACTTATTCATGATTAGAGGAGTGATGGTTTTGGAAGTTGTGGATGTTAAGCGGGGAGCTTAACATTGGAAATGATGTTTTGGTTATTGGATTATGATGATGGGATGGGAGATTGGGACCATTTCACTTGTGTAGTAATGTAGGTGCTTAATAAGCTAAGGTGATAGGTATTAATTGCGTAGTGCTATAACCATGAGTTCAACCTCCCCTTGTTATAGCCATGCATGACATAACTTTCCCACACTTGCTGAGTACCATCGGTACTCAACCTTGCATATTTTGTTGGTTTATATTGCTGCTCAGGTCAAGATAATGAGGCGGTGTATAATGACCAAGACTTTGGACCCGAAGAAGGTTTCTAGGTTCATGGAGACCCCCGGGCAACGTCTGCAATGGAGCCCACAAGAATAATATTCCGCTGCTAGTTTATTTACTTGTGATGAACTTATTACTGTCCATCGAGACATTTGCGATGTAAGACTTATTTATATTCGACACCTGGCTTGTAATAAATGATGCTTCACTATTTGTCATCACATGTATGAGAAAATGATCCTGGCATACATGTGATATTCACTTGGTTGTTCTTCAAAAAAACCAGGTGTGACAGAAGTGGCATCAGAGCCAAGGTTGCCCGTAGGAACGTGGACCTAGTTAGAAATGGACGTATTTAAGGGCCTTATTTTCTTAAAAAAAACTATTTTTACAAGGTGTGTGTTGAAAAGTGTTATTTAATGAGTCACTTTCTTCATCTTACCCCAATTTTCACTCAAAATAGGATTTTTGTTTAAAAGTTTATCTAACCTAAGTTTAAATGCTTTTTGTTTTAGATGGTTCGCATGATTCGCACCGCTCGCAAGTCCACAGGAGGGAGAGTTCCCGTAGTTGCCCTTGCCCAAAGAGAGGAGAACCGTCCGGTGACGTACCTTTCCTACGGATTGGCAGTAGGGGGCTTGTTGCGCCGTCTTCGACGTATGCTCGAAGCCGCCGGCAATACGGGCAAGCTAATCATCCACTATAACTCCACCAGGACCATCCGTGAGAAGAGGGAAGAATGGAGTTCAGAGATGAGGATTATACACGAAAATTAGCTGCTTAAGATCCACCTCTCTCCAGCTTGTAGAGCGACACAGGTCGATGCGGAGAAGGATGTCACCTGGGAGGCCATCACCTGCCAGAGTCACATCTATCGTCGCCACCTGGACAGGACTGAGTACATGTATGTCCTCCAGCGTGAGAGTGGTACCACGGAGTACAAGTACCCGCCGGTGCAGCAAGGGACTTCCCATGAGCACATGGACTTGTGCTTGGAAGATGTTTCTATGCTCAGCACTCGACTGGAGGAGTGTCAACAAGAGCTTCAGGATGTCCGAGACACCCTGAAGGAAACGGAGGCGTTGCTGCGAGCCTGCTTAAGGGCGAGAGAAAGAGGAGATGGGAATGAACTGTGTGTCACCGTGGATGATACATGGACTCCTGACTCCCCAGATCGCCGAGCGATCAGGCGTCGTCGCACTTCTCCACCAGCAGCCTCCCCACCCAAAGCAGAGTCAGAAGGCAGCCGAAATGATGAGGAAGATCCCGAGGAGCCAGCTCAAGAAAACCAGTAGTGTAGAGTCCTTCCCTTAGTTAGCAAGATGTCGAATAGTCGAGTCGTTACGTTAAGTAATGGTGTGTTAATGCTTGGTGTGTGACGTGAGTTGTGGAAGCCATGAGCAATTGTCCACAGCCTCATCTTCCGATTGTTTTGCTTTGGTGTGTGAACCCACATGAAATAATAGTGCATTTATTTGGTGTGAGATATGAACCCTCGTAAAAGTATAACAAAGCCTCAACACTTCAAAGTACAAACAAATGAAAGTAGTAAGATGATACTAAATGCTTTCAAATTAAGATTGGTTGATTCTGCCAGATGGCCGGAAGAGGAAAAGGACGTGCTGCCAACCCCGCCAACAACAACGATGAGGCATGCAACCCTCATCTTTCTGGAGGCCAGGACCGGGGTGGTCGCCGTGAAGGAGTTGATCCCCTCCACCAAATGCTGGAGAATCAGAATCAGCTCATCCAGAACTTGACTCAAGTGGTGGCCAACTTGCATCAAGTTCCACCTCCACAAGCTGCACCACGCCAACCAAGGTTGAGTGAGTTTCTAGGAACTCAACCTCCGAAGTTTGCAAGTGCTGCTGAACCTCTGGAGGCAGATGATTGGCTTAAGACCATTGAGAGCAAGATGAGGATCATACAGTGCCAAGGGTACGAGAGGGTGCTGTTTGCCTCTCATCAATTGCATGGACCTGCTGCTGATTGGTGGACCGCCTACGTGGCCGCCCATCATGACTCTGAGAACATCACTTGGGAAGAGTTCAAGCGTAGCTTCCGCAACCATTACAAACCAAGAGGTGAACTCAAAAACAAGAGGAAGGAGTTTTTGGGACTGCAGCAGGGAAACATGACGGTGAGGGAATACCTCACTAAATTTACTCAACTATCCCGTCTATGCCCCACGGGACATAGAGACTGATGAGCAGAAACAAGATTGTTTCGTGGAGGGACTTACTGCAGAGATGCTGTGTGCAATGTCCTCAAATGAGTATGAAAGCTTCCAAATGATGGTGGACAGAGCGTTTGTGGTAGAAAGGAAGCTGAAGGCCTTGGAAAATGAGAACAAGAGGAAGGCCGGGTGGTCACATCAAGCCTCAGGGAGCAACACTCGTTCACGTCTGATGCAGACACCTGCAGGGCAGACGAACCGTGCTGCAGTACCCTACTCAGCACCAAGAGGGTACAACCCGAACTACAGGCCTCCCGTAGCACCAGCGCAGTCACAACGTCAGTTTGTACAGCAGCCTCACCCCGCATATCCACCTCGACCAGCAGTACAGGGCCCCCCAAACCAACCCCAAGACAACAAAGGCCAGGCACCTAAGGTTGGGGTGCAATGTTTTAGCTGCGGTGAAGTGGGGCACTACGCCCATAAATGCCCAAAGAAGAAGCCCGCACAGTCACAAAAGCAGAATGTGATGCGAGGACGGGTGAACCACGTCACTATGGAGGAAGCGCAAGAGGCACCCGACGTGGTAGTTGGAAAGTTTCCTGCCAATTTACACATTGCAACCCTGCTGTTTGATTCTGGTGCTACCCACTCGTTCATTGCTAAAGGGTTTGTTAAGAAGCATGATCTAGCAACAACACAAATGAACTATATGCTAGCAGTAAACTCTCCAGGTGGAGAAATAAGGACAAGACAAGTGTGTCCCAAGGTGAATCTAGACATTAATGGGGTTGTGTTTACTGCTAACCTCATAGTGATAGATTCCCAAGGGATCGATATTATTTTGGGCATGGGCTGGTTGACCAAACATAAGGGAATCATCCATTGTTCAACCAGAACGGTGGAACTAACGCACCCTAGTGGCACAAGAGTAAAGTTCATAACAATACACGAGCCTAGGAGGGACATTAAACTAAATCAAGTTGAGGAAATCAGGACCATCAGGGAATATCCAGATGTTTTTCAGGAGGAGTTGCTGGGTATGCCTCCCGATCGTGAAGTGGAATTTGCAATTGAGCTAGTACCTGGAACAGCCCCGATTTACAAAAGACCTTATCGGATGGACTCCAAGCAGCTGGAAGAACTCAAGGATCATTTGAGAGAATTGTCGGAGAAGGGGTATATTCATCCTAGTTCCTGACCATGGGGAGCTCCGGTGATATTTGTGCCCAAGAAGGACGGAACCCAAAGGTTATGCATGGATTACCGTGCCTTGAATGAGGTAACCATCAAGAACAAGTACCCATTACCCCGCATTGAAGACTTGTTTGATCAGTTGAGGGGAGCTTGTGTGTTCTTGAAAATTGATCTCAGGTCGGGATACCACCAACTCAAGATAAGGCAATCTGATATTCCCAAGTCAGCTTTCGTATCTCGGTACGGACTGTATGAATACACCGTCATGCTTTTCGGACTAACTAATGCCCCGGCATACTTCATGTACCTCATGAACAAGGTATTCATGGAATATCTGGACAAATTTGTGGTGGTTTTCATAGATGACATTCTCGTCTTCTCCAAAGATGAAGAAGAACATGAGAAACATCTAAGGTTGGTGTTGCAGAGGCTAAGAGAACACCAACTATATGCCAAGTTGAGAAAGTGTGAGTTTTGGCTGAAGAGAGTTCTCTTCTTAGGACATATAATCTCAGGAAGGAATCTCCGTGGATCCTGCCAAAATCGAGGATATACAGAAGTGGAAGACCCCTGAAAATGTCAGGGAAGTTCGAAGCTTCTTGGGATTGGCTGGATACTATCGACGGTTTATTGAGGGATTCTCCAAGATCTCGAGACCCCTCACCAAACTGTTGGAGAAGGGAATCACATTCACATGGACGCCACAGTGCGAGACGAGTTTTCAAGAGCTAAAGAAAAGATTGACAACAGCCCCAGTGTTGGTTATGCCAGATATGCAGAAGAATTCCACGGTGTACTGCGATGCCACTGGAAACGGGTTGGGATATGTTCTCATGCAAGAAGGGCATGTCGTGGCATATGCATCCTGGCAGCTTCGGAAGCACGAGAAAACTATCCTACACATGACTTAGAACTAGCCGCAGTGGTACACGCGTTGAAAATTTGGCGACACTATTTGATGGGGAAGAGGACAGAGATATATACGGATCATAAGAGTTTGAAGTACATTTTCACACAGCCAGATCTCAACCTCAGACAAAGGAGATGGTTAGAGCTAATCAATGACTTTGATGTGGGCATCAACTATCATCCCGGGAAAGCAAACGTCGTGGCCGATGCTTTGAGTCGGAAAGTGCAGGTCAATAAGTTGAGCTTGAAGGACATGCCTGCAGAATTGAAGGACGAGGTTATAAGGCTCAATCTATGTCTAGTAAATAGTGGTGAAGCCATCACCATGGAAGTGGACTCCACACTAGAGCGAGACATACGCGAGGGTCAAAAGAATGATGAGAAGATACAAGAGATCAGACAACTCATCAAGGAAAGTAAAGCCCCTGGTTTCAGAGAGGATGAACAAGGTACGGTGTGGCACGGAAAAAGGATCTGTGTGCCTGAAGTAAAGGAGATTCGTGAATTAATTTTGAAGGAGGCTCACGATTCCGACTATTCCATTCATCCTGGGAGTACGAAGATGTACTAGGACCTCAAGAGCAGGTATTGGTGGTATGGCATGAAGCGAGATGTCGCGGAACATGTTGCCCTATGTGACACATGTCAGTTGGTGAAAGCAGAACATCAACGACCCGCGGGATTATTGCAACCGCTCAAAGTGCCTGAATGGAAATGGGAAGAAATCAGCATGGATATTATCGTGGGATTGCCTAGGACCCAATCAGGATATGATTCGATATGGGTCATCATTGATAGGCTAACCAAGGTAGCTCACTTCATCCCCGTGAAGGAAAGCTACAGCGGATCCAAATTGGCAGAGTTGTACATGTCAAGGATCGTGTGTTACCATGGAGTGCCAAAGAAGATAGTGTCGGATCGAGGAACACAGTTCACCTCAAGATTCTGGCAAAAGTTGCACAAAACCATGGGAACCCATCTGAACTTTAGTTCTGCCTATCATCCCCAAACTGATGGGCAGACGGAAAGAACCAATCAGATCCTTGAAGATATGCTAAGGGCATGTGCACTCAAAAACAATTGGAGTTGGGACAAGAACTTACCGTATGCGGAGTTTTCCTATAACAACAGCTATCAAGCTAGTATGAAGATGTCACCGTTTGAAGCTTTGTATGGGAGGAAGTGCAGAACTCCCCTATTTTGGAATCAAACAGGGGAAAGTAAAGTGTTTGGTCCAGAGGTACTACAAGAAGTTGAGGCGAAGGTGAGGGAAATTCGCAACAACTTGAGGATAGCACAAACACGCCAAAAGAGCTATGCTGATGTACGAAGAAGAGAGCTCGTTTTCAACGTGGGAGACTATGTCTATCTCAAGGTGTCCCCTATCAGAGGACTTCGTCGGTTCAAGGTGAAAGGGAAGTTGTCACCTCGATACATCGGACCCTTTCAAGTTTTGGAGAGGAAAGGCGAAGTGGCGTATCAACTAGAATTACCGGCTCGTCTATCGGATGTGCACGATGTATTCCATGTGTCACAACTCAAGAAATGCCTGAGGATGCCTGAGGAGGTGTTACCCATGAATGAAGTGGATGTAGCTGAGGATTTGTCTTATGCCGAGCAACCATACAAGATTTTGGAGACAATGGAACGCCTCACCAGAAATAAAAGAATCCGGATGTGCAAGGTGCAGTGGAAGCATCACTCAGAAGAGGAAGCCACCTGGGAGCGGGAAGATGAGCTCAAGGCACAATTTCCGGAATTGTTTTCTTAGAAACACCAATCTCGAGGACGAGATTTCTTTTAAGGGGGGTAGAGCTGTAACACCCCAAAATTTTGATTCAAAACCCTAAATCATGTTAAGAGGGGGATTTAAAAATTTTTGGATGTGTTTGCATGTTTTGCAAAAATTCAAATTCAAACTGGAATTCAAATTAAACTCAAATCAGAAAAGAAATAGAAAAAGAAAAAGAGAAAACAGAAAAAAACCGGCCAGTGGGCCGAAACCCACCAGCCGGGCCAACCAGCGCCCGAGCCAGCCCGTGGCCGCGCGCGCCGCTTCCTTCCGCTGATAGGTGGGACCCACCAGACCGTCGTCTACCTCGCGCCCGCGCCGGACTCCCTCTCACCCGAATCAAAACCGATCGGGATTTCGGCGTATCCCCGCTGAATTCTGTTCGTAGGCGACGCGGACTTGATCTAAACCACCCCGCCGCCCTCCCCCGTCTATAAAAACCCCGGCCTCGTTCTGTTTTTCCCACGCGATCCGCCGATTTTCCTCCGGTGAGAACCGAGACTTCTCCAGCGAATTCTGGCCGATCTAAGCTCGGAAATTCTGATCTAACTCGCTGGTCTTGATCCACCGCCTCCGGGGAACCTTGCAGGTGCAGAAAACTCGGTGACTTGCGGTGCAAACACAGCGCCGACGAGCTTCGCCGTGGTTTCGCCTCGGACCTCGTCGCCGATCACCTTCCAGGACCTCCGAGCTCAAGAAAACTCCCGAGGTGAGATCCCCGACCTCCCCTCCACCGATCTATGCCATAAAATCACAGTTCTAGGAAGAATTCTCGAAGATCCGAAAGTCTCCAGCGAGATCGCCGCTTTCCGCCGCCGTGCGCCGCCGGCAGCGCCGCCCACGCTCGATCAGAGCGACGTGGCCGCCTGTGCGCCGTTTATTTTAAATCGCACGGTAGAGTTTAAAACCCCGCGTACCGGTTCGACGTTATAATCTCAGCCGTCGGTTTTAAATCGGACGGTCCACGTCAGCCCCGCGTTATAAAGACTGGAAATCTTACGTGCTACCCCCTGGGGTTCTCGGGAAATAAGAGCTAGCCCCGGAAACTTCTGATCTAGCCCCTGGAACTCCAGAAAATCATGTAAATTCATTTAAAAATCAGTTTTAGCCCCTGGATTTAATAAAAATTAAGAAAAACACCTCTGATAAGTGTAGCTAGACCCCTGGAAATTCTGAAAATAATATTATAGACCCTGTAATGGGGTGAGTTTACCTTTTTAGCCCTGTTTAGTATTTAAATTAGGAAATTGAATATGTGGCTAGTGTTTAAAAATTAAAAAGTGGGACCAACATATTGTCATAATTAAATTAAAAACTTTCTCAGTATTTAGAAAACTTTGGAGTGAGATAAAAACATATTTTGGACTGAATTGAATCTGTCTAATTTATTATTCACATTTAGGGACACATTTTTAAGTAATGAATAGTTTTAGAAAATAGGGAAAATAATTGTGAAATAGTTTACATCAGAGGCAAAGGTCAAAATATGTTATTAAATTATTTAGGACCAGAACCTATTCTGTTTAGATGATGTGTATTACAAATTTCATAATAAAGAACACATTTATGTATAGGAAAATAAATCTGAAAATATAGCAACTAGTAAATGATAAATGGGGTTTCTAAAATCCAAAGAATTCAGTTTAAGGTTGGTAGAAATTCTAAAGGCACATATGGAGAAGAAAAATACTTTTCATACATACTTGGTAGTGAAAAGGTGTAGTAGTTGAATATAAGGAATTTATTTAAATTGGAAACTCATATATATATTGTAGGTAAGTATAAATGTGAACACAAAAGTAGGAATCATATACACATGATTAAAAGTGTATGCATGCCACAAATCAACACACATAAAGTAAACACAACACATATAATGGTGAAGGACTTTCATAAATGTGAATGTGTGGTTTGTATGAAGTAGAAGTGTGAACTATGTCTTATGGATTGTTGTTTTTCTTTTGCTATGTGTGATGGTATGATGTAGAACCTGCTCAAGAGCAAGTTATTCCTTTCCAAGATCAGGACTACCCATTTCAAGAGCAGCAGGAAGGAGGCAAGTGTCCTTGACCACTTTGATCCTATGCTAGGATGTGTAGCTAGAGTTATTTGCATTGTCAATTTAATATGAAACCCATGATAGGAAGTTTCCCTAGAATTGCATTACCTTGTTTCCTTGTAGCTTGGGTTGGGATTTATTTTATCATGTCATTTATTATTATGCATATGCTTAGCCATGCTTAGAATGGGATATTTGGGATATGAGATCATCAGTTTATTTTACCATACTCTTGAATGAGATATTGTGAGTTATGTAGAGGTAGGGATCAAGGCAAGTTGGATGTTTTGGTTGTGTGCTGGGTGCACGAGACTCGGGTTTGTGTTCAGTACTTGCCTGGATCCTAAGGACCGGTTCATGGAGCATGTAACCTGGCTTTACAGTGCCAACCACATGCTGAGATGGGGCAGCTTGGCCAATTAATTAGGTGTATCCCCGGCGTAGTATGGGTGTGTTGGATGGTGTGGGGAGTAGGTGTCAGCTGGACTACCATATGAACCGCAAGGCTCAAGAGGGGGCCACTGCAGCGGGGTTGGAGCCTCTTGTATGCTGTTAGGGGTGAAACCTCATTGGGCCCACGCTCGTCGGGAATCCCTTTGTAAAGGCTTCGTAGTGATCTCCTGGCTACACACCTGGGAAGTGTGAATGTGGTTCGTAGCCACTGGCATAATGGAGGTTCTTTTAGTCCACCCGACAACGGGGGATGAAATCACTACATGTGGGTACAGTGGTACAAACTCTGCAGAGTCAAAACTGTCATGACAGTCGTGCTCACGGTCAAGAGCGGCTTGGACTTATTCATGATTAGAGGAGTGATGGTTTTGGAAGTTGTGGATGTTAAGCGGGGAGCTTAACATTGGAAATGATGTTTTGATTATTGGATTATGATGATGGGATGGGAGATTGGGACCATTTCACTTGTGTAGTAATATAGGTGCTTAATAAGCTAAGGTGATAGGTATTAATTGCGTAGGCTATAACCATGAGTTCAACCTCCCCTTGTTATAGCCATGCATGACATAACTTTCCCACACTTGCTGAGTACCATCGGACTCAACCTTGCATATTTTGTTGGTTTATATTGCTGCTCAGGTCAAGATAATGAGGTGGTGTATAATGACCAAGACTTTGGACCCGAAGAAGGTTTCTAGGTTCATGGAGACCCCCGGGCAATGCCTGCAATGGAGCCCACAAGAATAATATTCCGCTGCTAGTTTATTTACTTGTGATGAACTTATTATTGTCCATCGAGACATTTGCGATGTAAGACTTATTTATATTCGACACCTGGCTTGTAATAAATGATGCTTCACTATTTGTCATCACATGTATGAGAAAATGATCCTGGCATACATGTGATATTCACTTGGTTGTTCTTCAGAAAAACCGGGTGTGACAATTCTGTGGAAAAACCACGGAACCGAGAACTGATGGATATGTGTGCCCAGGATGTTCATCACACATACACATATGTTCCACAAACTGAATTCAGAATATATATAACTACGAGTAACAGAGTTTATTACAATGTCTCATGAGTCTTGGACTCATGCTCACAGCGAAAGTCTTAATCCAACAGCGGAAGTCTTATTTCTATGCAGCGGAAGTCTTCTAACTAGTGCGGAAGCAATCTAAGCAGTAGCGGTTCCCTCTCTACTCCATCCCCACTGGCAAGGTTGAGAACAGATTACATGCCTAATGCTCCACTTGGTCTTCATAGTAATCTTCTCCTGTTGCTGATGATGAAATAATAATGCAAGTTTTAGTACAATGATGTACTCAACAAGTGCGGGAAAATATGATATGTAGCTCATAACAAGGTAGGTATAAAAAGGTTCATTACAGAAAGCAAAGTTATTTATCAAAAACCATGATAAAACAACAACTTATCTTTAAGTGAATGTAATCCCAACATGTATTAAAATACCAATCATACCTCCATTATGTTCATTACCTTCCATGTCCCATCCAGACACCAATCAACCTCATTCTTGCTCATGAATACCTCCTCGTATTCGCTACCATCTCACGAATACCATCTCGTATTCGCTACCATTTCATCTCATAAACAACTTCGTTTCCCACCGAGATCAATCTCGTTGCCATGACTTAACAGTCATGCAACCCATCTTATCACCCGGACTCAACAGTCCCGAAAACAAAACCAAAACCAACCCTTCCAAAACCATAACCAATAACCATATCCAATAACCATCCCAACTAATCATGGAAGTTGGCCAGGCGCTCGTGACTGTAAGCTCGGCTATCATGATAGTTTTAAGACTCTGCAGAGTTTGTACCTCTTTACCCATAAGTTTGTGGTTTCGTCACCTGTCGGCGACTGTAGAACCTCCATCGATTTTGATACATATAAGGTGTCCTGTGGATAATGCAAATCGAAGCTATTTGATGTCTGACTCAGGTCTATATGACCGATCGATCGAAATACTCCAAGACTCCACCTTTGTCATATATTCCATATATCACATTTGATAGATATCATATTCATGGAATATGATTCACTTTCAAGATGCCTTGGTGGTGTAATGGAAGACATAGAAAATCTCATGGCTTCATCCGTGTTTTTGAAGGAATGATTTTTATACCAGTACACAACCGTTGATGTATGGCCAAGAGATCACAAAATAGCCTTTACAAAGGGGTTACTAGATGTATGGACTCACTAAGGTTTCACTGGCAGGCTAGAATCTCCAATTCTCCCACCCATGGGCCCCCTCTTGTTTCATGCAGTTCCCAGGGCAGTCCTCACTCGACTCCCATTCCCCGCGCCTTCCACAGTCCATAACAATCTAGCAACTTACCTAATTAGTCAGCTAAGCCTCGCCCCTACTTGGCCTTGTGGTGGCACTATTATCCTGGCATGTGCTCGCATGAACCGGTCCTTAGATCTACGGCAAGTAAACCACCATCTCATGCTACCTCATTCACAAACCCAGTCTTGCCTAGATCTCCCTCCAATCCATGTTCATTAACAACATCAGTTTCTCATTATCATTACGAGTGCAGTTAGCTAGACACATCTATCTCACTTCCCAATCCCATGGACTCAGCGAAGCATAAAAGCAAAAACCATACCCGACTCATAAACTTCCCTGGCGACAAGGGTGGTCTAACCAAAACTAGTAAACTCCTATAAAAGGGTTTCCCATCATGTTTGACTCAGCACACACACACACACACACCTTTTCGTAAAACAAAACAATTTCCCAAAACATAGGATCAATATGGTCAAGGGGCACTTGCCTTGTTCTAGTTGTTCCGGTTGCTCAAAATCTTGTTGTTGTAGTCCGTCGTAGATAGCTCCCTGAGCTTGTCCTTCTATACATGATCACGCACATACAAGATTTACAACAATCAATATCATGCACAAACTTTAACTAGATGCGATGATGCATATGCATGCTATCCTATAATCAGTTTTTATTAGATCGGTTTGCACGTGTTCTTGCATGGATTTTATGATGAACAAAGGTGTTCGGATCAAATGTGGACGTGGCGATGACCTTGTCTTTAGATCTAGATCAAACCGATCTGCAAGTGATCTGTCCACGAAAAGCTTCTGTTCGAAAGAAATCGAAGAACAGATGCAAAGAAAACGCGATGACGTCGTAAGGTAGTATTGGAGACCTACCTTACGTTCTTCTTGGTCTCGGGGTCCTTCTCTTAGCAAGACAGATCGTTGGGACTTTCTTCCGGCGATCTTCCTCGACTGAACTCCGGCGATGGGTTTACTTCGGCAAGTTGGGGGCTAGGGCTCTAAGTCGTCGGCTCAGGAGTTGGGAAAGAAGTTCGTGGTTTTGTCCAAGGGTTCTATGTTCTATTTATAATCGGGAAGAAAGAGTTCTAATCTGATTGGACTTCGAATAAGAGTGCTATTCAAATTGTCTTTGAATCCTAACAACTTATCTTTAGTTGATTTGGTGTGGTAATATCATGGAATTCAGGTCGGTTTCTTCTTCGTACCGATATCTCTACGCGTACAGAATAAAAAAACCACTCCAGAACTCGTTACCTCTGCGGTGATGAGCTCCGGAAGCTCCACGTGTCCATCGGGGCCTGGTCTCCCCCTTTCCACAGAGGCGAGCTCCGGTTATGCTGCGTGTCAAGCGAGCGAGACCTCCCTCTCCTTCGGAGGTGAGCTCCGCGTGCGCCACGTATCCCGGAGGTCGGGTCCTCCTCTCTATTCGGAGGTGGCTCCGCGCACGCCACATGTCAGTGCCGGATCTTCCCTCTCTCTGGAGGTTGCTTCGGGTGTGCCACGTGTCCTAACAGCGCCAGACTCCTTTTTTGCTCATAGACGAGCTCCGAGGTTGACACGTGTCCAACAGTGTCGGATCTCCAGGAGATAAGCTCTGGTGGCGACACGTGTCCAATAGAACAGAACCTCTCGGAGGTGAGCTCCGAGATCGACACGTATCCCGCGCGACTGGTCCTCTGATTTCCGCGGTGACTAGCTCTGAAGGTGACACATGTCCTGCGGAACTGCCTTTGCTTCTCCGTAGAGGCTAGCTCCGGGGGCAACACGTGTCCCACGGGGTCGGACCTCTCCCCCTTTGCGGGGATGAGCCCCGAGCCTGCCACGTAGCCAGTTTAGCGGCGGACCTCTCCCCACTTTGCAGGGATGAGCTCCGAACACGCCACGTAGCCAGCGGGCCGCGGGAGTTGTCTTCGGCGCTCTCTGTGAACTGGATTCGGCTCTTTTTGGCTATCCTTTTGATATTTTCTCTGTTCCCACTTCTTTTAAAATGTTTTCTATACATGAAACATGAATACATGCAGAAACCAAAAATGAGGGTGTCACAAATCTACTCCCCTTAAATTGAATCTTGCCCTCGAGATTCATTAGTAGAGAATAGATGAGGGAATTCTGCCTTGACGTCTTCTTCACGCTCCCATGTGGCTTCAGCTTCGGTGTGTTGGCTCCATTGTACCTTGCACCATCGAATCACTTTGTTCCTTGTGACCCTTTCCTTTACGTCCAAAACTCGGACAGGATGTTCCGCATAAGTCAGGTCCTCTTGAAGTTCAAGCTCTTCCATTGGTACTTGCTCCTCTGGTACTTGTCACACCCGGTTTTTCCGAAGAACAACCAAGTGAATATCACATGTATGCCAGGATCATTTTCTCATACATGTGAGGACAAATAGTGAAGCATCATTTATTACAAGCCAGATGTCGAATATAAATAAGTCTTACATAGCAAATGTCTCGATGGACAATAATAAGTTCGTCACAAGTAAATAAACTAGCAGCGGAATAATTATTCTCGTAGGCTCCATCACAGGCGTTGCCCGGGGTCTCCATGAACCTAGAAACCTTCTTCGGGTCCAAAGTCTTGATCATTATACACCACCTCATTATCTTGACCTGAGCAGCAATATAAACCAACAAATATGCAAGGTTGAGTACTGATGGTACTCAGCAAGTGTGGGAAAATTATATCATGCATGGCTAGAACAAGGAGAGGTTGAACTCATGGTTAAAGCACTACGCAATTAATACCTATCACCTTAGCTTATTAAGCACCTACATTACTACACAGGTGAAATGGTCCCAAACTCCCATCCCATCATCATAATCAAATAACCATAACATCATTTCCAATGTTAAGCTCCCCGCTTAACATCCACAACTTCCAAAACCATCAATCCTCTAATCATGAATAAGTCCAAGCTGCTCCTGACCATGAGCACGGCTGTCATGACAGTTTTGACACTGCAGAGTTTGTACCACTGTACCCACATGTAGTGATTTCATCCCCCGTTGCCGGGTGGACTAAAAGAACCTCCATTATGCCAGTGGCCTCAAACCACATTCACACTTCCCAGGTGTGTAGCCAGGAGATCACTACGAAGCCTTTACAAAGGGATTCCCGATGAGCATGGGCCCACTGAGGTTTCACCCCTAACAGCATACAAGAGGCTCCAACCCCGCTGCAGTGGCCCCCTCTTGAGCCTTGCGGTTCATATGGTAGTCCAGCTGACACCTATTCCCCGCACCATCCAACACACCCATACTACGCCGGGGATACACCTAATTAATTGGCCAAGCTGCCCCATCTCAGCATGTGGTTGGCACTGTAAAGCCAGGTTACATGCTCCATGAACCGGTCCTTAGGATCCAGGCAAGTACTAAACACAAACCCGAGTCTTGTGCACCCAACACACAACCAAAACATCCAACTTGCCTTGATCCCTACCTCTACATAGCTCACAATATCTCATTCAAGAGTATGGTAAAATAAACTGATGATCTCATATCCCAAATATCCCATTCTAAGCATGGCTAAGCATATGCATAATAATAAATGACATGATAAAATAAATCCCAACCCAAGCTACAAGGAAACATGGTGATGCAATTCTAGGGAAACTTCCTAGCATGGGTTTCATATTTAACTTGACAATGCAAATAACTCTATCTACACATCCTAGCATAGGATCAAAGTGGTCAAGGACACTTGCCTCCTTCCTGCTGCTCTTGGAATGGGTAGTCCTGATCTTGGAAAGGGATAACTTGCTCTTGAGCAGGTTCTACATCATACCATCACACATAGCAAAAGAAAAACAACAATCCATAAGACATAGTTCACACTTCCACTTCATACAAACCACATATTCATATTTATGAAAGTCTTTCACAATTATATGTGTTGTGGTTACTCTATGTGTGTTGATTTGTGGCTTGCATGCACTTTTAATCATGTGTATATGATTCCTACTTTTGTATTCACATTTATGCTTACATACTATGTATATGAGTTTCCAATTTAAATAAATTCCTTATATTCAATTACTACACCTTTTTGCTACCAAGTATGCATGGAAGGTATTTGCCTTCTCCATGTGTCTTCAGAATTTCTACCAACCATAAACTGAATTCTTTGGATTTTAGAGACTCCATTTATCATTTTCTAGTTGCTATATTTTTAGATTTATTTCCTATGCCTAAATGTGAACTTTATTATGAAAATAACAAGACACATCATCTAAACAGAATAGGTTCTGATCTAAAATATTTACTAATATATTCTTGACATTTTCCTCTGATGTAAACTATTTTACAATTATTTTCACTATTTTCAGAACTATTCTTTACTTAAAAATGTGTCCCTATACTAATAAATGTGAATAATAAATGAAACAGATTCATTTCAGCCCAAAATATATTTTTATCTCACTCCAAAGTTTTCTAAGTACTGAGAAAGTTTTTAATTTAATTTTGACAATATGTTTTGTCCCACTTTTTAAATTTTAAATACTAGCCACATATTCAATTTCCTAAATTAAATATCAAACAGGGCTAAAAAGTTAAACTCACCCCACTACAGGGTCTATAATATTATTTTAACAATTTTCAGGGGTCTAGCTACTCATAACAGAGGAGTTTTTCCTAATTTTTATTAAGTCCAGGGCTAAAACTGATTTTTAAATGAATTTACATGATTTTCTGAAGTTCCAGGGGCTAGATCAGAAGTTTCCGGGGCTAGCTCTTATTTCCCGAGAACCCCAGGGGGTAGCACGTAAGATTTCCAGTCTTTATAACGCGGGGCTGACGTGGACCGTCCGATTTAAAACAGACGGCTGAGATTATAACGTCGAACCGGTACGCGGGGATTTAAAGTCTACCGTGCGATTTAAAATAGACGGCGCACAAGCGGCCACGTCGCTCTAACCGCGCGCGGGCGGCGCTGCCTGGCGGCGCACGGCGGCGGGAAGCGGCGATCTCACCGGAGACTTTCAGATCTTTGAGAATTCTTCCTAGAACTGTGATTTTATGGCATAGATCGGTGGAGGAGAGGTCGGGGATCTCACCTCGGGGGTTTTCTTGAGCTCGGAGGTCCTGGAAAGCGACCGGCGACGAGGTCTGAAGTGAAACCACGGCGAAGCTCGTCGGCGCTGTGTTTGAACCGCAAGTTACCGAGTTTTCTGCACCTGCAAGGTTCCCCGGAAGCGGTGGATCAAGTCCAGCGAGTTAGATCGGAATTTCTGAGCTTAGATCGGCCAGAATTCGCCGGAGAAACTCGGGTTCTCACCGGAGAGAAAATCGGCGGATCACGTGGGAAAAACGGGACAAGGCCAGGGTTTTTATAGACGGGGGAGGGCGGTGGGTTTGTTTAGATCGAGTGGAAGTCCTCCGGAACCAGAATTCGGCCAGAAATCCGGTCGGTTGCGATCGCGCGCGCGCGGGTGAACAGTCTGAGTTTTGGACTATCGGGGATTAGGGATGACAGGTGGGTCCCACCTGTCTGAGAGAGAGAGCGCGGGCGCACGGCTGCAGGCTGGCGCGGGGGCTGGGTGGGCCGGCTGGTGGGTTTCGGCCCACTGGCCGGTTTTTTTCTGTTTTCCTTTTTCTTTTTCTATTTCTTTTCTGTTTTGAGTTTAATTTAAATTCCAGTTTGAATTTAAATTGTTGCAAAACATGCAACACGTCCAAAAAATTTGAAATTCCCCTCTTAACATGATTTTGGGTCTTAACAAGATTTTGGGGTGTTACAGCTTGTCGGTACCTGAGATATGGGGTACCCCCGCGCACAGGGTAAAATGCCTAAGGTGCTCGCCCTTCTCCGCAGGGAGAGCTCCGAAGGCGCCACGCGTCTGGCGGGGCCGGACCTCCCTCTCCTCATAGGAGAGCTCCGGGCCCGCCACGTGGCATGCAGAAGCCGGACCTCCCCCTCCGCGGGAGAGAGGTCCGAAGACGCCACGCGTCCAGCGAGGCCGGACCTCCCTCTCCTCAGAGGTGAGCTCCGGGCCCGCCACGTGGCATGCAGAAGCCGGACCTCCCCCTCCGCGGGAGAGAGGTCCGAAGACGCCACGCGTCCAGCGGGGCCGGACCTCCCTCTCCTTAGAGGTGAGCTCCGGACCCGCCACGTGGCTGGGAGAACGGTGCTGCCTGCCCCCGGGCGGTAGGCAGCGGGCGTAAAGGCGCCCCTCACCTTGCCAGTACAAGGAATTCAAGGCCCGCGTCTTCCCAAGACGCGGAAACGCGGAGCACGCGCCTGTCAGGTGCCGTTGCGTCCAATCGCATCACAGACTGGCGCGCGGTGTCAGAACCTGACAGGTAATAAATGCCGCGACAGGACATCCCATGCCGCCTGCGCCGCCATCAACCACTACGACTGGCGCACGGCATGGGCAGGGCGGCAAAAAGAAGACTCAGAAGCCTTCGACCGGAGGCAACCACCGGCATAACTACAAATACGGTAGATAATAGACAATCTTCCCGGGACCACCTGTCGGGTCCCGGCTTCCCTTGTAAGCCGCCCGAGCCTTGGACTATAAAAGGCTCGGGTAGGCGTCGATAGCAAGGGTTCGCATTCTGCCACTCATACGCTAGCCATACACTCTCAAGCTGTAACTCACCCCCAAGCTCAGGCCCCCGGCCCTGAGCAGCAAGCAATACAGCGAGCTCCATAGCTCGCCGTGGACGTAGGGTTTTACGCTCCGGCGGCCTGAACCACGTAAAACTTCTTGTGTCAAGCTCTCACTAACTCGTCCATCCGCGCAAGCTCTCCGCTAGGAACTAGCCCCTCCGAAAAAAGAACCTCCGCGGGCTGCCCAGTGCAGGCCCGGGGGAAGTGTCGATCGCACACTTCGACACAGCTCTACCCCCCTTAAAAGAAATCTCGTCCTCGAGATTGGTGGTTCTAAAAAAACAATTCCGGAAATTGTGCCTTGAGCTCATCTTCCCGCTCCCAGGTGGCTTCCTCTTCTGAGTGATGCCTCCACTGCACCTTGCACATCCGGATTCTTTTATTTCTGGTGAGGCGTTCCATTGTCTCCAAAATCTTATATGGTCGCTCAGCATAAGACAAATCCTCAGCAACGTCCACTTCATTCATGGGTAACACCTCTTCAGGCGTCCTCAAGCATTTCTTGAGTTGTGACACATGGAATACATCGTGCACATCCGATAGGCGAGCCGGCAATTCCAGTTGATACGCCACTTCGCCTTTCCTCTCCAGAACTTGAAAGGGTCCGATGTATCGAGGTGACAACTTCCCTTTCACCTTGAACCGACGAAGCCCTCGGATAGGGGACACCTTGAGATAGACATAGTCTCCCACGTTGAAAATGAGCTCTCTTCTTCGTACATCGGCATAGCTCTTTTGGCGTGTTTGTGCTATCCTCAAATTGTTGCGAATTTCCCTCACCTTCGCCTCAGCTTCTTGTAGTACTTCGGGACCAAACACTTTACTTTCCCCCGTTTGGTTCCAAAATAGGGGAGTTCTGCACTTCCTCCCGTACAAAGCTTCAAACGGTGACATCTTCATACTAGCTTGATAGCTGTTGTTATAGGAAAACTCCGCATACGGTAAGTTCTTATCCCAACTCCGATTGTTTTTGAGTGCACACGCTCTCAGCATATCTTCAAGAATCTGATTGGTTCTTTCCGTCTGCCCATCAGTTTGGGGATGATAGGCAGAGCTGAAATTCAGACGGGTTCCCATGGTTTCATGCAACTTCTGCCAGAACCTGGAGGTGAACTGTGTCCCTCGATCCGACACAATCTTCTTTGGCACTCCATGGTAACACACGATCCTTGACATGTACAATTCTGCCAATTTGGATGCGCTGTAGCTTTCTTTCACGGGGATGAAATGAGCTACCTTGGTTAGCCTGTCGACGATGACCCATATCGAATCATATCCTGATTGGGTCCTAGGCAGTCCCACTATGAAATCCATACTGATTTCTTCCCATTTCCATTCAGGCACTTTGAGTGGTTGCAATAACCCCGCGGGTCGTTGAGGTTCTGCTTTCACCAACTGACATGTGTCACATAGGGCAACATGTTCCGCGACATCTCGTTTCATGCCATACCACCAATACCTGCTCTTGAGGTCCTGGTACATCTTCGTACTCCCAGGATGAATGGAATAGTCAGAATCATGAGCCTCCTTCAAAATCAATTCACGGATCTCCTTTACTTCTGGCACACAGATTTTTTTCCCATGCCACACCGTTCCTTGTTCATCCTCTTTAAAACCCGAAGCTTTATTTTCCTTGATGAGTTGCCTGATCTCTTGTATCTTCTCGTCTTTCTTTTGACCCTCGCGGATATCTCGCTCTAGTGTGGAGTCCACTTCCATGGCGATGGCTTCACCACTATTTACCAGGCATAGATTGAGCCTTATAACCTCGTTTTTCAATTCTGCAGGCATGTCCTTCAAGCTCAACTTATTGACCTGCTCTTTCCGACTTAACGCATCGGCCACGACGTTTGCTTTCCCAGGATGATAGTTGATGCCCACATCAAAGTCATTAATTAGCTCTAACCATCTCCTTTGTCTGAGATTGAGATCTGGCTGTGTGAAAATGTACTTCAAACTCTTATGATCCGTATATATCTCCGTCCTCTTCCCCATCAAATAGTGTCGCCAAATTTTCAACGCGTGTACCACTGCGGCTAGTTCTAGGTCATGTGTAGGATAGTTTTTCTCGTGCTTCCGAAGCTGCCGGGATGCATATGCCACGACATGCCCTTCTTGCATGAGAACACATCCCAACCCGTTTTCAGAGGCATCGCAGTACACCGTGAAATTCTTCTGCATATCTGGCATAACCAACACTAGGGTTGTTGTCAATCTTTTCTTTAGCTCCTGAAAACTCGTCTCGCACTGTGGCGTCCATGTGAATGTGATTCCCTTCTCCAACAGTTTGGTGAGGGGTCTCGAGATCTTGGAGAATCCCTCAATAAACCGTCGATAGTATCCAGCCAATCCCAAGAAGTTTCGAACTTCCCCGACATTTTCAGGGGTCTTCCACTTCTGTATATCCTCGATTTTGGCAGGATCCACGGAGATTCCTCCCTCCGAGATTATATGTCCTAAGAAGGGAACTCTGTTCAGCCAAAACTCACACTTGCTCAACTTGGCATATAGTTGGTGTTCTCTTAGCCTCTGCAACACCAACCTTAGGTGTTTCTCATGTTCTTCTTCATTTTTGGAGAAGACGAGAATGTCATCTATGAAAACCACCACAAATTTGTCCAAATATTCCATGAATACCTTGTTCATGAGATACATGAAGTATGTCGGGGCATTAGTTAGCCTGAAAGGCATGACAGTGTATTCATACAGTCCGTACCGAGATACGAAAGCTGTCTTGGGAATATCAGATTGCCTTATCTTGAGTTGGTGGTATCCCGACCTGAGATCAATTTTCGAGAACACACAAGCTCCCCTCAACTGATCAAACAAGTCTTCAATGCGGGGTAATGGGTACTTGTTCTTGATGGTTACCTCATTCAAGGCACGGTAATCCACGCATAACCTTTGGGTTCCATCCTTCTTGGGCACAAATATCACCGGAGCTCCCCATGGTGAGGAACTAGGGCGAATATACCCCTTCTCCGTCAATTCTCTCAAATGATCCTTGAGTTCTTCTAGCTGCTTGGAGTCCATCCGATAAGGTCTCTTGTATATCGGGGTTGTTCCAGGCACTAGCTCAATTGCAAATTCCACTTCACGATCGGGAGGCATACCTGGCAACTCCTCCGGAAAAACATCTGGATATTCCCTGATGGTCCTAATTTCCTCAACTTTCACCTCAACTTGATTTAATTTAATGTCCCTCCTAGGCTCGTGTATTGTTATGAACTTTACTCTTGTGCCACTAGGGTGAGTTAGTTCTACCGTTCTGGTCGAACAATGGATGATTCCTTTATGTTTTGTCAACCAATCCATACCCAAGATAATATCTATCCCTTGTGAATCTATCACTATGAGGTTAGCAGTAAATACTACCCCATTAATGTCTAGGTTCACCTTGGGACACACTTGTCTTGTCCTTATTTCTCCACCCGGAGAGTTTACGGCTAGCATATGGTTCATTTATGTGGTTGCTAGGTCATGCTTCTTAACAAACCCTTGAGCAATGAACGAGTGGGTAGCACCAGAATCAAACAGCAGGGTTGCAATGTGTAAATTGGCAGGAAACTTACCAACTACCACGTCGGGTGCCTCTTGTGCTTCCTCCATAGTGACGTGGTTCACCCATCCTCTCATTACATTCTGTTGTTGTGGCTGCGTGGGCTTCTTCTTTGGGCACTTATGGGCGTAGTGCCCCACTTCACCACAGCTAAAGCATTGCGCCCCAACCTTAGGTGCTTGGCCTTTATTGTCTTGGGGTTGGTTTGGAGGTCCTTGCACTGCTGGTCGAGGTGGATATGCGGGGCGAGGCTGCTGTACAAACTGACGTTGTGGCTGTGCTGGTGCTGCGGAAGGCCTGTAGTTCGGGTTGTACCCTCTTGGTGCTGAGTAGGGTACCGCAGCACGGTTCGTCTGCCCTGCATGTTGCTGCATCAGACGTGGGCGAGTGTTGCTCCCTGAGGCTTGGTGTGACCACCCGGCCTTCCTCTTGTTCTCATTTTCCAAGGCCTTTAGCTTCCTTTCTACCACAAACGCTCTGTCCACCATCTTTTGGAAGCTTTCATACTCATTTGAGGACATTGCACACTGCATTTCTGCGGTAAGTCCCTCCATGAAACAGTCTTGTTTCTGCTCATCAGTCTCTATGTCCCGTGGGGCATAACGGGATAGTTGAGTAAATTTAGTGAGGTATTCCCTCACCGTCATGTTTCCCTGCTGCAGTCCCAAAAACTCCTTCCTCTTGTTTTTGAGTTCACCTCTTGGGATGTAATGGTTGCGGAAGCTACGCTTGAACTCTTCCCAAGTGATGTTCTCAGGGTCATGATGGGCGGCCACGTAGGTGGTCCACCAATCAGCAGCAGGTCCATGCAACTGATGAGAGGCAAACAGCACCCTCTCATACCCTTGGCACTATATGATCCTCATCTTGCTTTCAATGGTCTTTAGCCAATCATCTGCCTCCAGAGGTTCAGCAGCACTTGCAAACTTCAGAGGTTGAGTTCCTAGAAACTCACTCAACCTTGGTTGGCGTGGTGCAGCTTGTGGAGGTGGAACTTGATGCAAGTTGGCCACCACTTGAGTCAAGTTCTGGATGAGCTGATTCTGATTCTCCAGCATTTGGTGGAGGGGATCAACTCCTTCACGGCGACCACCCCGGTCCTGGCCTCCAGAAAGATGAGGGTTGCATGCTCATCGTTGTTGTTGGCGGGGTTGGCAGCACGTCCTTTTCCTCTTCCGGCCATCTGGCAGAACCAACCAATGTTAATTTGAAAGCATTTAGTATCATCTTACTACTTTCATTTGTTTGTACTTTTGAAGTGTTGAGGCTTTGTTATACTTTTCTGAGGGTTTATTTCTCACACAAAAATAGATGCAATATTATTTCATGTGGGTTCACTCACCAAAGCAAAACAATCTAAAGACGAGGCTGTGGACAATTGCTCATGGCTTCCACAACTCACGTCACACACCAAGCATTAACACACCATTAACTTAACGTAACGACTCGACTATTCGACATCTTGCTAACTAAGGGAAAGACTCTACACTACTCGTTTTCTTGAGCTGGCTCCTCGGGATCTTCCTCATCATTTCGGCTTCCTTCTGACTCTGCTTTGGGTGGGGAGGCTGCTGGTGGAGAAGTGCGACGACGCCTGATCGCTCGACGATCTGGGGAGTCAGGAGTCCATGTATCATTCACGGTGACACAAAGTTCATTCCCATCTCCTCTTTCTCTCGCCCTCCGGCAGGCTCGAAGCAACGCCTCGGTTTCCTTCAGGGTGTCACGAACATCCTGAAGCTCTTGCTGACACTCCTGCAGTCGACTGCTGAGCATAGCAGCATCCTCCAAGCATAAGTCCATGTGCTCATGGGAAGTCCCTTGCTGCACTGGCGGGTACTTGTACTCCGTGGTACCACTCTCACGCTGGAGGACATACATGTACTCAGTCCTGTCCAGGTGGCAACGATAGATGTGACTCTGGCAGGTGATGGCCTCCCAGGTGACATCCTTCTCCGCATCGACCTGTGTTGCTCTACAGGCTGAAGAGCGGTGGATCTTAAGCAGCTGATTTTCGTGTATAATCCTCATCTCTAAACTCCATTCTTCCCTCTTCTCACGGATGGTCCTGGTGGAGTTATAGTGGATGATTAGCTTGCCCGTATTGCCGGCAGCTTCGAGCATACGTCGAAGACGGCGCAACAAGCCTCCTACTGCCAATCCGTAGGAAAGGTACGTCACCGGACGACTCTCCTCTCTTTCGGCAAGGGCAACTACGGGAACTCTCCCTCCTGTGGACTTGCGAGCGGTGCGAATCATGCGAACCATCTAAAAACAAAAAGCATTTAAACTTAGGTTAGATAAAACTTTTTAAACAAAATCCTATTTTGAATGAAAATTGAGGTAAGATGAAGAAAGTGACTCATTAAATAACACTTTTCAACACACATCTTGCAAAAAAAATAGTTTTTAAGAAAATAGGGCCCTTAAATACGTCCATTTCTACCTAGGTCCACGTTCCTACGGGCAACCTTGGCTCTGATACCACTTCTGTCACACCCGTTTTTTCCGAAGAACAACCAAGTGAATATCACATGTATGCCAGGATCATTTTCTCATACATGTGAGGACAAATAGTGAAGCATAATTTATTACAAGCCAGGTGTCGAATATAAATAAGTCTTACATAGCAAATGTCTCGATGGACAATAATAAGTTCATCACAAGTAAATAAACTAGCAGCGGAATAATTATTCTCGTAGGCTCCATCACAGGCGTTGCCCGGGGTCTCCATGAACCTAGAAACCTTCCTCGGGTCCAAAGTCTTGATCATTATACACCACCTCATTATCTTGACCTGAGCAGCAATATAAACCAATAAATATGCAAGGTTGAGTACCGATGGTACTCAGCAAGTGTGGGAAAATTATATCATGCATGGCTAGAACAAGGAGAGGTTGAACTCATGGTTAAAGCACTACGCAATTAATACCTATCACCTTAGCTTATTAAGCACCTATATTACTACACAGGTGAAATGGTCCCAAACTCCCATCCCATCATCATAATCAAATAACCATAACATCATTTCCAATGTTAAGCTCCCCGCTTAACATCCACAACTTCCAAAACCATCAATCCTCTAATCATGAATAAGTCCAAGCCGCTCTTGACCGTGAGCACGGCTGTCATGATAGTTTTGACTCTGCAGAGTTTGTACCACTGTACCCACATGTAGTGATTTCATCCCCCGTTGCCGGGTGGCCTCCATTATGCCAGTGGCCTCAAACCACATTCACACTTCCCAGTTGTGTAGCCAGGAGATCACTATGAAGCCTTTACAAAGGGATTCCCAACGAGCGTGGGCCCACTGAGGTTTCACCCCTAACAGCATACAAGAGGCTCCAACCCCGCTGCAGTGGCCCCCTCTTGAGCCTTGCGGTTCATATGGTAGTCCAGCTGACACCTATTCCCTGCACCATCCAACACACCCATACTACGCCGGGGATACACCTAATTAATTGGCCAAGCTGCCCCATCTCAGCATGTGGTTGGCACTGTAAAGCCAGGTTACATGCTCCATGAACCGGTCCTTAGGATCCAGGCAAGTACTAAACATAAACCCGAGTCTCGTGGACCCAGCACACAACCAAAACATCCAACTTGCCTTGATCCCTACCTCTACATAACTCACAATATCTCATTCAAGAGTATGGTAAAATAAACTGATGATCTCATATCCCAAATATCCCATTCTAAGCATGGCTAAGCATATGCATAATAATAAATGACATGATAAAATAAATCCCAACCCAAGCTACAAGGAAACATGGTGATGCAATTCTAGGGAAACTTCCTAGCATGGGTTTCATATTTAACTTGACAATGCAAATAACTCTATCTACACATCCTAGCATAGGATCAAAGTGGTCAAGGACACTTGCCTCCTTCCTGCTGCTCTTGGAATGGGTAGTCCTGATCTTGGAAAGGGATAACTTGCTCTTGAGCAGGTTCTACATCATACCATCACACATAGCAAAAGAAAAACAACAATCCATAAGACATAGTTCACACTTCCACTTCATACAAACCACATATTCATATTTATGAAAGTCTTTCACAATTATATGTGTTGTGGTTACTCTATGTGTGTTGATTTGTGGCTTGCATGCACTTTTAATCATGTGTATAAGATTCCTACTTTTGTATTCACATTTATGCTTACATACTATGTATATGAGTTTCCAATTTAAATAAATTCCTTATATTCAATTACTACACCTTTTTGCTACCAAGTATGCATGGAAGGTATTTGCCTTCTCAATATGTGTCTTCAGAATTTCTACCAACCATAAACTGAATTCTTTGGATTTTAGAGACTCCATTTATCATTTTCTAGTTGCTATATTTTTAGATTTATTTCCTATGCCTAAATGTGAACTTTATTATGAAAATAACAAGACACATCATCTAAACAGAATAGGTTCTGATCTAAAATATTTACTAATATATTTTTGACCTTTTCCTCTGATGTAAACTATTTTACAATTATTTTTACTATTTTCAGAACTATTCTTTACTTAAAAATGTGTCCCTATACTAATAAATGTGAATAATAAATGAAACAGATTCATTTCAGCCCAAAATATATTTTTATCTCACTCCAAAGTTTTCTAAGTACTGAGAAAGTTTTTAATTTAATTTTGACAATATGTTTTGTCCCACTTTTTAAATTTTAAATACTAGCCACATATTCAATTTCCTAAATTAAATATCAAACAGGGCTAAAAAGTTAAACTCACCCCACTACAGGGTCTATAATATTATTTTAACAATTTTCAGGGGTCTAGCTACTCATAATACAGGAGTTTTTCCTAATTTTTATTAAGTCCAGGGCTAAAACTGATTTTTAAATGAATTTACATGATTTTCTGAAGTTCCAGGGGCTAGATCAGAAGTTTCCGAGGCTAGCTCTTATTTCCCGAGAACCCCAGAGGGTAGCACGTACGGTTTCCAATCTTTATAACGCGGGGCTGACGTGGACCGTCCGATTTAAAACAGACGGCTGAGATTATAACGTCGAACCGGTACGCGGGGATTTAAAGTCTACCGTGCGATTTAAAATAGACGGCGCACAAGCGGCCACGTCGCTCTAACCGAGCGCGGGCGGCGCTGCCCGGCGGCGCACGGCGGCGGGAAGCGGCGATCTCGCCGGAGACTTTCGGATCTTTGAGAATTCTTCCTAGAACTGTGATTTTATGGCATAGATCGGTGGAGGAGAGGTCGGGGATCTCACCTCGGGGGTTTTCATGAGCTCGGAGGTCCTGGAAAGCGACCGGCGACGAGGTCCGAAGTGAAACCACGGCGAAGCTCGTCGGTGCTGTGTTTGAACCACAAGTTACCGAGTTTTCTGCACCTGCAAGGTTCCCCGGAGGCGGTGGATCAAGTCCAGCGAGTTAGATCGGAATTTCTGAGCTTAGATCGGCCAGAATTCGCCGGAGAAACTCGGGTTCTCACCGGAGAGAAAATCGGCGGATCGCGTGGGAAAAACGGGACAAGGCCGGGGTCTTTATAGACGGGGGAGGGCGGTGGGTTTGTTTAGATCGAGTGGGAGTCCTCCGGAACCAGAATTCAGCCGGAAATCCAGTCGGTTGCGATCGCGCGCGCGCGGGTGAACAGTCCGAGTTTCGGACGATCGGGGGTTAGGGATGACAGGTGGGTCCCACCTGTCTGAGAGAGAGAGCGCGAGCGCACGGCTGCGGGCTGGCGCGGGGGCAAGGTGGGCCGGCTGGTGGGTTTTGGCCCACTGGCCGGTTTTTTTTCTGTTTTCCTTTTTCTTTTTCTATTTCTTTTCTGTTTTGAGTTTAATTTGAATTCCAGTTTGAATTTAAATTGTTGCAAAACATGCAACACGTCCAAAAAATTTTAAATTCCCCTCTTAACATGATTTTGGGTCTTAACAAGATTTTGGGGTGTTACAGTACTCTCAAGCACTTCTTGAGCTGGGATACATGAAACACGTCATGTACATCGGAGAGATATGTTGGGAGCTCTAGTTGATAGGCTACTTCTCCTTGCTTGTCCAAAATATTAAATGGTCCGATGTAGCGAGGTGCTAGCTTGCCTTTGACGTTGAAACATCATTGGCCACGGATAGGTGATACCTTAAGGTATACGAAGTCTCCTACTTCGAAGGTCAACTTCCTTCGCCTATTGTCCGCATAGCCTTTTTGTCGTGACTGAGAGGCCTTTAAGTTCTCCCGTATCGTTTGGACTTGCTTTTCAGCTTCTTGTAGCACTTCGGGTCCAAACACCTGGTTCTCTCCGGTCTCATTCCAGAACAGCGGTGTTCTACACCGCCTACCATACAATGCTTTGAAAGGCGACATCTTCAAGCTAGCTTGATAGCTGTTGTTATAGGAGAATTCGGCGTATGGTAAACTCCTATCCCAACTACGCCCACGTTTCAAGGCGCAAGCTCTCAACGTGTCCTCCAAAATTTGGTTTGTCCTTTCGGTTTGTCCATCGGTTTGTGGGTGATAGGCGGAGCTAAAATCAAGTCGTGTACCCATAGCTTTCTGCAGCTTCCTCCAAAATCTAGAGGTAAACTAAGAACCTCGATCGGAGACTATCCTCCTTGGGACTCCATGACGGCACACGATCTGCCCCATGTACAACTCGGCTAATTGTGAAACGTTGTACTTGGCCCTTACAGGGAGAAAATGGGTTGTTTTCGTCAATCGGTCCACGATAACCCAGATGGAGTCATAACCCGACCGAGTACGTGGCAATCCGATGATGAAATCCATACTGATGTTCTCCCACTTCCACTTGGGTACCTTCAAGGGTTGCAACAATGCAGCGGGTCTTTGATGTTTGGCCTTCACCTATTGGCATGTGTCGCATAGGGCAACGTATTCGGCTATATCCCTTTTCATACCATCCCACCAATAACAAGTCTTCAAGTCCTTGTACATTTTGGTGCTTCTGGGATGTATGGAATAGAGTGAATCATGTGCCTCTTTTAATATCATGTCACGGATGTGCTTCACGTTAGGCACACAAATCCTTTTTCCTAGCCAAAGCGTACCCTTCTCATCTTCTTTGAAATCCTTCTCTATTCCTTGTCGGATCCTTTCCTTGATCTCCTTGATCTCCTCATCCGTTGCTTGGCCATCTCTTATCTCTTGCTCCAATGAAGGGTGGATCTCCATCACTTCCATGTTGTTTAAGAATCCGAGGTGTAACTGTTTGAACTCCTTACGTAGTTCGGGTGGTAGCTCCCGAACCGTGAGTTGGTGACATGCTCCCTTCCGGCTCAATGCATCAGCTACTACATTGGCCCTCCCAGGGTGGTAGTTGATTCCAACATCGTAATCCTTGATGAGTTCCAACCATCGACGTTGCCTCAAATTCAGGTCCGTTTGTGTAAATATGTACTTGAGGCTTTTATGATCCGTATAGATCTCACATCGATGACCAAGGATATAATGTCTCCAAATTTTCAATGCATGCACTACTGCTGCTTGCTCCAAGCCATGTGTAGGATAATTAAGCTCGTGCTTCTTTAATTGTCGTGAGGCAAAGTCTACCACTCGTCCTTCTTGCATGAGCACACATCCGAGCCCCTGTCTAGATGCGTCACAATATATGTCAAAGCTCTTGCTCACGTCCGGCAATACCAAAACCGGCGCTGTGGTTAGCCTTTTCTTGAGTTCCTCAAAACTTTCTTGGCATGCTGGTGTCCATTGGAAGACTTTTCCCTTCGTTAGCAACTCCTTCATAGGCTTTGCTATCTTAGAGAAGTCCTTAATGAAGCGTCGGTAGTATCCAACCATCCCAAGGAAACTCCGAATATCCATCACGTTTTGCGGTTGGTTCCACTTCAAAACATCTCCCACTTTTCTAGGATCAACCGATACTCCTTCCTCGGAGATAATGTGGCCTAGGAACGATATCTCCTTTAGCCAAAATTGACACTTGTTAAGCTTGGCATACAATTGATGCTCACGCATTTTCTGCAAGGTCAATTTCAAATGTTCTTCATGCTCCTCCTCACTTTTTGAATACACCATAATGTCATCGATGAAAACCACGACGAACTTATCCAAGTACTCCATGAAAACCTTGTTCATAAGGTACATGAAGTATGCGGGTGCATTTGTTAAGCCAAAAGACATGACGGTATATTCATACGAACCATACCGTGTTTGAAAAGCAGTCTTGGGTATATCAGAGGGCTTTATCTTCAGTTGGAAGTATCCCAACCGAAGATCAATCTTGGAGAATACTCGGGCTCCTTTCATTTGGTCGAATAGGTCTTCTATACGGGGCAGAGGGTATTTGTTCTTGATTGTCACCTCGTTGAGAGACCTATAGTCCACGCACATCCTTTGGGTCCCATCCTTCTTGTCCACGAAGAGCATAGGAGCTCCCCATGGTGACGAGCTTGGACGTATAAAACCATTCTCCATCTGCTCCTGAATTTGCTTCTTGAGTTCCACTAGTTCATTGACGGGCATCCTATAGGGTCTCTTTGCTATGGGCGCAGTGTTGGCTACCAAATCAATGGCAAACTCAATGTCCCGGTCAGGTGGCATACCTGGAAGGTCCTCTGGAAACACGTCCGAGAATTCCTGAACCACTGGAATGCTGTCCAATGTTGCTCCTTCGACATGGTTCAAAATTTCCCTTTCGGTTGTTTGTTGGGCTGACTCAAACTCGACACAGATACCGTGCTCGTTTGTCAACTGCACGCTCCTTTCAGCACATTGGATTACTCCATTGTGCTTGCTTAACCAATCCATCCCGAGTATTATGTCAAGCCCTTGGGAATCCAAGACAATATGGTTGGCAAGGAAGTCTACCCCCCTTATTTTAAGGCTTACTTTCGGACATACTATATTAGTCCTTATCTCTCCACCGGGAGAATTAACTAACATACCACATTTTAAGTGTGATATGGGTAGATTATGCTTGGCAACATACTTGGATGATATGAAGGAATGCGATGCTCCAGAATCAAATAAGATGGTGGCTGGTTTGGAGTTGGCAAAGAACATACCAATTACGACGTCCTCAGCCTATTGTGCTTCCTCAGCAGAGATATGGTTCACGTTGCCACGAGCATAGTTCTGCTGTCTACGGTTTCCTTGATTGTCCCCTCCGTTTGGTCGCGGGTTCTGCTTGGGCACGTTGCCTTGCTGTCTAGGGCCTCTCCTCGGGCACTGGCTTGCGAAGTGTCCTGTTCCCCGCATGCAAAGCATGCCCTGTTGCCTACGGCAGCAGGTACGTTGGGGCGGGGGTTTTGAACAGGAGCGCCCATGTTGGGTCGGGGCATAGGAGGCAAAGGCACATGAGGTGCTTGTGCAACGGGTTGTTGCTGTGGTGGCTGACTAGGGCGGTATGCAGGAGCGGTCGATCCATACTGTGGTGCGGCTGGGGGCATGTACCGAGGTCGTACGTTGCTCCCTTGAGGCTGGTATGGCATCTTCCTCTTGCACTCTCGCTCGATCTCTCGGATCTTGCTTTCAACCACTATAGCCTTGTAAACAAGCTTCTGGAAGCTCGCGTAGTCATTGTTGAGGAGCTGAACCTGAATCTCATTGTTCAACCCTCTCATGAACAGGTATTGCTTCCTCTGGTCTGTGTTGACATCTTCAGGGGCATACCGAGACAGTTGTGTGAACTTGTTGAGATACTCATTCACGCTTCTCTGTCCTTGGTGGAGACCTTCAAACTCCTGTCTCTTGAGCATCATTACACCAGCAGAGATGTAATGAGAGTGGAAACTCTCCTTGAACTCAGTCCAAGTGATCATCTCCGGGTTGACATGGGCGTTGCATAGGGCATCCCACCAGTCAGCGGCAGCTCCCATGAGTTGGTGCGACGTGAAAAGAACCTTCTCTCGGTCATTGCACTGCACTATGGCAAGCTTCTTCTCCATGGATTTCAACCAGTCGTCGGCCTCCATGGGGTCGTTAGCTTGAGCAAAGGTGGGTGGTCGAGTCCTCATGAACTCTCCCAGTCTGTTATGAGCCGGCGAGGGTGGTGGCGGTGGTGCCGGAACGGGGTTGTTGTTGTTGGCCTGCAACTGACCAAAAGTTTGGATCATGGTTTGCATAAGTTAATTCTGCATGGCCATCAACTGTTCCAGGTTGTTCTCACCAGCTCCGGGGTTAACAGGAACTTCATCGTGGCCATCCTCTTGGTTGTCACGGACGTTCCTTCGACCGGCGTTTCCTCTCACCATCTATGAGAGAGAGCGAAATAGAATAGAAGGTTAGAAGGTTAGGTAGATCCCCTATATGCATCAAGGTGGATTGGACTATATATATTAGCCCATATGTGGATGTGAACAAGTGCTGAGGCATCTCACACCTTTTTCTACTTATGTGTGGATATGGACAACGCTTTGAGACGTCCCACAACTCACACTAAGCAAAAAATCACAAACAATCATCACAAGGGCTCACACAACTCCTATTCAAGGCTTGTTCAATGGGAGTCCTATATGGCTTAGGGTGTTGCCAATCTGGGATCCAACTATGGCCTTTCCTAGGCTTGTATCCTATGTCAAGGTAGTTTCAAGGCCAATCTATGCATCCTAGGCTTGCATCCTATGGTCAGCGTGGCTTAGCTTACCAATCTGTGTCTATCTAAGTGTATAACCTACCGTCAACCCGTGGCTCTGATACCAATCTGTGACGCCCTCAATTATGTGGAAAAACCACGGAACCGAGAACTGATGCATACGTGTGCCTAGGATGTTCATCACACATACACATATGTTCCACAAACTGAATTCAGAATATATATAACCACGAATAACAGAGTTTATTACAATGTCTCATGAGTCTTGGACTCATGCTCACAGCGGAAGTCTTAATCCAACAGCGGAAGTCTTATTTCTATGCAGCGGAAGTCTTCTAACTAGTGCGGAAGCAATCTAAGTAGTAGTGGTTCCCTCTCTACTCCATCCCCACAGGCAAGGTTGAGAACAGATTACACGCCTAATGCTCCACTTGGTCTTCATAGTAATCTTCTCCTGTTGCTGACGATGAAATAATAATGCAAGTTTGAGTACAATGATGTACTCAGCAAGTGCAGGAAAATATGATATGTAGCTCATAACAAGGTAGGTATAAAAAGGCTCATTGCAGAAAGCAAAGTTATTTATCAAAAACCATGATAAAACAGCAACTTATCTTTAAGTGAATGTAATCCCAACATGTATTAAAATACCAATCATACCTCCATTATGTTCATTACCTTCCATGTTCCATCCAGACATCAGTCAACCTCATTCTTGCTCACGAATACCTCCTCGTATTCGCTACCATCTCACGAATACCATCTCGTATTCGCTACCATTTCATCTCATAAACAACTTTGTTTCCCACCGAGATCAATCTCGTTGCCATGACTCAACAGTCATGAAACCCATCTAATCACCCCGACTCAACAGTCCCGAAAACAAAACCAAAACCAACCCTTCCAAAACCATAACCAATAACCATCCCAACTAATCATGGAAGTTGGCCAGGCGCTCGTGACCGTAAGCTCGGCTATCATGATAGTTTTAAGACTTTGCAGAGTTTGTACCTCTTTACCCACAAGTTTGTGATTTCATCACCCATCGGCGACTGCAGAACCTCCATTATACCAGTACACAACCGTCGGTGTATGGCCAAGAGATCACAAAATAGCCTTTACAAAGGGATTACAATATGTATGGACTCACTAAGGTTTCACCGGCAGGCTAGAATCTCTAATTCTCCCACCCACAGGCCCCCTCTTATGCCATGTAGTTCCCAGGGAAGTCCTCACTCGACTCCCATTCCCCGCGCCTTCCACAGTCCATAACAATCTAGCAACTTACCTAATTAGTCAGCTAAGCCGCACCCATACTTGGCCTTGTGGTGGCACTGTTATCCTGGCATGTGCTCGCATGAACCGGTCCTTAGATCTACGGCAAGTAAACCACCATCTCATGCTACCTCATTCACAAACCCAGTCTTGCCTAGATCTCCCTCCGATCCATGTTCATTAACAACACCAGTTTCTCATTATCATTACGAATGCAGTTAGCTAGACACACCTATCTCGCTTCCCAATCCCATGGACTCATCGAAGCATAAAAGCAAAAACCATACCTGACTCATAAACTTCCCTGGCGACAAGGGTGGTCTAACCAAAACTAGTAAACTCCTATAAAAGGGTTTCCCATCATGTTTCACTCAGCACACACACACCTTTTCATAAAACAAAACAGTTTCCCAAAACATAGGATCAATATGGTCAAGGGGCACTTGCCTTGTTCTGGTTATTCCGGTTGCTCAAAATCTTGTTGTTGTAGTCCGTCGTAGGTAGCTCCCTGAGCTAGTCCTTCTATACATGATCACGCACATACAAGATTTACAACAATCAATATCATGCACAAACTTTAACTAGATGTGATGATGCATATGCATGCTATCCTATAATCAGTTTTTATTAGATCGGTTTACACGTGTTCTTGCATGGCTTGCATGGATTTTATGATGAACAGAGGTGTTCGGATCAAATGTGGACGTGGCGATGACCTTGTCTTTAGATCTAGATCAAACCGATCAGCAAGTGATCTGTCCACGAAAAGCTTCTGTTTGAAAGGAATCGAACAACAGATGCAAAGAAAACGCGATGACGTCGTAAGGTAGTATTGGAGACCTACCTTACGTTCTTCTTGGTCTTGGGGTCCTTCTCTTAGCAAGACAAATCATTGGGACTCTCTTCCGGAACTAATCATGTGAGTTGTCCAGGCACTCGTGACCGTAAGCTCGGCTATCATGATAGTTTTAAGAACTCTGCATAGTTTGTACCACTTTACCCACAATTTTGTGATTTTGTCACCCGTCGGCGACTACAGAACCTCCATTATACCAGTACACAACCGTCGGTGTATGGTCAAGAGATCACAAAATAGCCTTTACAAAGGGGCTACTAGATGTATGGACTCTCTAAGGTTTCACCGGCAGGCTAGAATCTCCCATTCTCCCATCCACGGGCCCCCTCTTGTGCCATGCAGTTCCCAGGGCAGTCCTCACTCGACTCCCATTCCCCGCGCCTTCCACGGTCCATAACAATCTAGCAACTTACCTAATTACTCAGCTAAGCCGCACCCATACTTGGCCTTGTGGTGGCACTGTTATCCTGGCATGGCTGGCATGAACCGGTCCTTAGATCTACGGCAAGTAACCACCATCTCATTCTACCTAATTCACAAACCCAGGCTTGCCTAGATCTCCCTCAGATTCACGTTCATTAACAACATCAGTTTCTCATTATTCTTACGAGTGCAGTTAGCTATACACATCTATCTCGCTTCCCTTATCCCATGGACTCAGCGAAGCATAAAAGCAAAAACCATACCTGAGTCATAAACTTCCCTGGTGACAAGGGTGGCTAACAAAACTAGTAAACTCCTACGAAAGGGTTTCCCATCATGTTTGACTAAAGCACACACACCTTTTCGCAAACAAACCAGTTTTCCAAAATATGGGATCAATATGGTCAAGGGGCACTTGCTTTGTTCTTGCGGTTCCTGTTGCTCAAATTCTTGCTGTTGTAGTCCTTCGTAGGTAGCTCCCTGAGCTTGTCCTTCTATACGCGATCACGCACATACAAGATTCATAGCAATCAATCATTATGCACAAACTCTACCTTAAGATGCAATGATGCATATGCATGTTAATCCTATGATGTAGTTTAGTTTGTACGTGATTTTGCATGTCTTGCATGGGTTTTAAGATGAACAGAGGTGTAAAGATCAATTGTGGACGTGACGATGATCTTGACTTTAGATCAAACCAATCAACACGTGATCTGTCCACGAAAAAGCTTCTGTTCGAAAGGAATCAAAGAACAAATGCAAAGAAAATGTGATGATGTCATAAGATAGTTTTGGAGACCTACCTTACGTTCTTCTTGGTCTCGGGGTCCTTCTCCTAGCAAGACAGAATGTCGGGGCTTTCCTCCGGCGATGGAAATCGTGATCCAGGCTCATCGGTGGTCTCTCCGGCGGTTGTACTTCGGCGAAGGGGTTTACTCGGCGAGTTGGGGCTATGGCTCTAAGTTGTCGGCTCAGGAGGTGAAAAAGAAATTTGTGGTTGCGGCCAAAGGTTTTCGGTTCTATTTATAATCGGGAAGAGAAGAGTCCTAATCTGATCAGAATTCGAATAAGAGTCCTATTCAAATTGTTTTTGGATCTTAACAACTTATCTTTAGTTGATTTGGTGCGGTAGCATTGTGGAAATCGGGTCGGTTTCTTAAGTACCGGGAATTCCCACGCGTACAGAAGAAAAACCGATTCAAATCTCGTTACCTTCGCGGCAATGAGCTCCGAAAGCTCCACGTGTCCTGCGGAAACCTGGGCTCCCTTTTCCGCAGATACAAGCTCCGGTTGTGCCGCGTGTCAGGCGGGCGAGACCTAACTCTACCTCAGAGGCGAGCTCCGCGTGCGCCAACGTCCTTGCGGGCGGGACCTCCCTCTTCCCCAGAGGTGAGCTCCGCGTGCGCCACGTGTCTGGTGGGCCGGGACCTCCCCTCTCAATAGAGGCGAGCTCCGTGAACAGCACGTGTCAGTTCCGGACCTCCCCCTCTCTTCAGAGGTGAGCTCCGATAGTGCCACGTGTCAGAGCCGAACCTCCCCTCTCTTCAGAGGTGGCTTCGAGAATGCCACGTGTCCAGTAGCGCCAGACTTCCTTTCTCCTCAGAGACAAGCTTCAAGGTTGACACGTGTCCAATAGTGACGGAGCTCCCGGAGATGAGCTCCGGAAGTGACACGTGTCCAGTAGTGTAGGACCCTCCGGAGGTGAGCTCCGGCGGTGACACGTGTCCAATAGTGTCATACCTCCCAGGGGTGAGCTCCGAGAGCGATGAGTGTCCCGTGCGGCTGGTCCTCTCTTTTCCGCGGTGACTAGCTACACAGCCGACACGTGTCCTACGGGACTGGCCTCGCTCCTCTGCAGAGACTTGCTCCGGGGGCAACACGTGTCCCACTGGGTCGGACCTCGCCCTTTGCCGCAGGGACGAGCCCCGAGCCTGCCACGTAGCCAGTTTAGCGGCGGACCACTCCCCCTTTGCGGAGATGAGCTCCGAACGCGTCACGTGGCCAGCGGGCCGCGGTTATTGTCTTCGGCGCTCTCTGTGAACTGGATACATAAAATATGAATACATGCAGAACACGAAAATGAGGGTGTCATAGGATCGAAGAGAACAGATGCAAAGAAAACGCGATGATGTCGTAAGGTGGTAACGGAGACCTATCTTACTTCCTTCGGGTCCATCGTCTAGCAAAAACAGATCGTCGGCTCTCCTCCGGCGATGGCGATCGTGTCTCGGCTTGTCGGCGGTCTCTTTGGTTGTCAAACTCCGGCGAAGGGGTTTAGCTCGGCGAGTTCGGGGCTAGGGCTTCTAAGTTGTCGGCTTAGAAAAGATGTTACGACCAAGGGATTGTTTCAGGTTCTATTTATAATCGAGAAAAGAAGAGTCCTAATCTGATCGGAATTCCAATAAGAGTCCTATTCAAATTGTTTTTGAATCTTAACAACTTATCTTCAATTGATTCGATGCGGTAGCAACGTGGAATTCGTGTCGGTTTCCTCAGTACCGGGTATTCCCGCGCGTACAGGAGAGAAACAGCTTAAAATCTTGTTACCTCCGTGGTGATGAGCTCCGGAGGCTCCACGTGTCCTACAGGGGCTGACCTCCCTTTTCCGCAGAGGCAGGCACCGGTTGTGCTGCGTGTCAGGTGGGCGATACCTCCCTCTTCCTCAGAGGCGAGTTCCGCGTATGCCACGTGTCAGTGCCAGACCTCCCCTCTCTTCGGAGGTGAGCTCTGATAGTGCCACGTGTCAGAGCCAGACCTCCCCTCTCTTCGGAGGTTGGCTCCGAGAATGCCACGGGTCCAGTAGCGCCAGGCTTCCTTTCTCCTCAGAGACGAGCTCCGAGGTTGACACGTGTCCAATAGTGACGGACCTCTCGGAGGTGAGCTCCGGAGGTGACACGTGTCTAGTAGTGTTAGACCTCCCGGAGGTAAGCTCCGGAGGTGACACGTGTCCAGTAGGACCGGACCTCTCGGAGGTGAGCTCCAAGAGCGACACGTGTCCGTTGCGGCTGGTCCTCTCTTTTCCGCAGTGACTAGCTCCGAAGGCGACACATGTCGTGCGGGGCTGGTCTCACTCCTCCGCAGAGGCTAGCTCCGGGGGGACCACGTGTCCCACGGGGTCGGACCTCGCCCCTCCCGCAGAGACGAGCTCCGAGCCTGCCACGTAGCCAGTTTAGCGGTGGACCTCTCCCCCTTCGCGGGGATGAGCTCTGAACACACCACGTGGCCAGCAGGCCGCGGGAAATGTCTTCGGCGCTCTCGGTGAACTGGATTTTGCTCTTTTCGGCTATCCTTTTGATTCTTTTTCTGTTTCCACTTCTTTTAAAATGTTTTCTCTATATAAAATATGAATGCATGCAGAAATCAAAATTGAGGGTGTCACACCCAAACACAAGATCGAGCACAAGATCCCCTATATGAAGAACAAGATCAAGATCACCAGTTCAATACATGGAAGGCCACGAGGGTGATAGCGATCAAGGGGGAGATAAAGAGGAAGAAGAAGTTCACTCAAGACCAGGTGTGCCACACACTAGAGTCCATCAATGTGTACAAAGAGATCATCCCGCTGACAATATACTTGGAGATATCTCCAAGGGGGTAATGACTCGCTCTCGTATGGATAACTTTTGTGCTCAGTACTCTTTTGTGTCTTCTTTGGAGCCTTTCAAAGTCGAAGATGCCCTTCGAGATCCGGATTGGGTGATGGCGATGCAAGAGGAGTTCAACAACTTCAAAAGAAACAAAGTGTGGGAGCTTGTGGAAAGATTTCCTTATTGACAATGGTTTAGGATAGGAAAGGCCGACTATACACTTTTCACGAAAAACTTGGACAGTGACCCATTTGTATGCGAAATTTATGTCGATGACATAATATTTGGTTCTACTAATAAATCTTTTTGTGAAGAATTTAGAAAAATCATGATGGAGAGGTTTGAGATGTCGATAATGGGAGAATTGAAGTTCTTTCTAGGTTTCCAAGTGAAAGAGCTCAAGGAACGCACTTTCATATGTCAAAAAAAGTACACGCAAGACATACTTAAGAAGTTTGACATGGAGAAGGCCAAGCCCGTCAAAACGCCAATGGCGACAAACGAACACCTCGACCTCAATCAAGACAGCCCTAGCATGGATCAAAAGGTATATCGTTCCATGATTGGATCCCTTCTTTATCTTTATGCATCTAGGCTCGATATTATGTTAAGTGTCTGCATGTGTGCAAGGTTACAGGCCGCGCCTAAAGAATGTCATTGTCACACCCGGTTTTTCCGAAGAACAACCGAGCGAATATCACATGTATGCCAGGATCATTCTCTAATACATGTGATGACAAATAGTGAAGCATCATTTTATTACAAGCCAAGTGTTCGAATATAAAATAAGTCTTACATTGCATAATGTCTCGATGGACGACGATATGTTCATAACATGTAAATAAAACAGCAGCAGAATATAAATCTTGTGGGCTCCGTCACAGGTGTTGCCCAGGGGACTCCATGAACCTAGAATCCTTCTTCGGGTCCGAAGTCTTGGTCATTGAACACCACGTCATCCCCTTGACCTGAGCAGCAATTTAAACCAACAGAAAAGCAAGCTTGAGTACCGTTGGTACTCAGCAAGTGTGGGAAAGTTATGTCATGCATGGCTAGAGCAAGGAGAGGTTGAACTCATGGTTAAAGCACTACGCAATTAATACCTATCACGTTAGCTTATTAAGCACCTACATTACTACACAGGTGAAATGGTCCCAATCCCTCACCCATCATCAATATCAAGTAACCAAAATCCCATCTCCAATGTTAAGCTTCCCGCTTAACATCCTCAACTTCCCAATTCATCATCCTCTAATCATGAATAAGTCCAAGCCGCTCTTGACCGTGAGCACGGCTGTCATGACAGTTTTGACTCTGCAGAGTTTGCACCACTGTACCCACATGTAGTGATTTCATCCTCCGTTGTCGGGTGGTCTAAAAGAACCTCCATTATGCCAGTGGCTGCGAACCACGTTCACACTTCCGAGGTGTGTAGCCAGGAGATCACTACGAGGCCTTTACAAAGGGATTCCCGACGAGCGTGGGCCCACTGAGGTTTCACCCCTAACAGCATACAAGAGGCTCCAACCCCGCTGCAGTGGCCCCCTCTTGAGCCTTGCGGTTCATATGGTAGTCCAGCTGACACCTATTCCCCGCACCATCCAAACACCCATACTACGCCGGAGATACAACTAATTAATTGGCCAAGCTGCCCCATCTCAGCATGTGGTTGGCACGGTAAAGCCAGGTTACATGCTCCATGAACCGGTCCTTAGGATCCAGGCAAGCACTAAACACAAACCCGAGTCTCGTGCACACAGCACCAACCAAATCATCCAACTTGCCTCTATCCCTACCTCTACATGATTCATAATATCTCATTCAAGAGTAACGTAAACAAGTTGATGATCTCATATCCCACTTATCCCATTCTAAGCATGGCTAAGCATTAAGTAATATGAATGAATGACATAATAAAATAAATCCCAACCCAGGCTACAAGGAAGTAAGATAATGAAAATCTAGGAAAACTTCCTATCTTGGGCACCATATTCCAAATTGACAATGCAGTTTAATTAAGTTCTAACTACACATCCTAGTATAGGATCAAAGGGGTCAAGGACACTTGCCTTCTTCCTGCTGCTCTGGGAATGGAAAGTCTTGATCTTGAAAGGTGAGAACCTGCTCTGGGGCTGGTTCTACTCATGCCAATACACATAGCAAAAGAAACAACATTCCATAAGCCATAGTCCACATTTCCACTCATACAAACCACACATGCATACACATGAAAGTCATACACCTATTTAAGTGTTGTGTTTACCCTAGATAGGTTGATTCTAAGAATACATGCACTTTTAAACATATATATTATTTCTAGCTTTAATATTCAGATTTCTAAATGCATTGAACAAATCTTCTATATGGGATAATACACTTCTTAGACACAAAATTTGTATAAGAGATAACTTCCTACTCCAAATAGGTTTTCAGATCTTCTACAAAGCCTTAATTTGAAGTTTTGGATTTGGAGACCTCATTTAGCATTCTCTAATTATGCATGCCTATTTTCCTATATTTTCAGATTTATTTTCTATGCCTAAAAGTGAACTTTAATATTAAAATAGCAAGACATATCACCTAAACAGAATATGTTCTGATCTAAAATGTTCAATAAAATGTCTTTGGACTTCCTATCTGATGGGGATCAAATTAAATTTATTTTATCCATTTTCAGAATTATTTTCTAGCCTAAAAATCAATTTCCAGCAATAGTAAAAATAAACAACACTTAGTCAGATTTCATTTCAGCCTAAAATTCGTTCTCAACTCATTCTAAATGTTTTCCAAGTGCTATGAAAATTTAAATTTGTATTTGCACATGTGTTTACATCACCATTTGAATTTAAATTCTACTCATATGTTCAAATTTCTGAATTTAATATCCTATAGGGTCTGAAGTGCAAATCCACCCTACTGCAGGGTCTATTTTACTATTTCCTAAATTTCTAGGGGCCTAATTACACAAAACAGAGAGGTTTTCCTAATTTTTATTAAGTCCAGGGGCTAAAACTGATGTTTAAACGGGTTTGCATAAATTCCCGAGGGTCAAGGGGCTAGATAAGAAGTTTTCCGGGGCTAGATCCGTTTTCCTCAGAACCCTAGGGGGTAGCGCGTAAGTTTCTCGGGGTTTAATATGTGGGGTTGATGTGGGCCGTTGGATTTAAAACGGACGGCTGAGATTATAACGCGAAGCGATACGGGTTAGATCTGTTTGAAGCCGCACGATTTAAAATAGACGGGCCTCAGGGGGCCACGTCGCCCTGGCCAGAGCCAGCCCGCGCGTGTGGCGGCATGCGGTGGCGGGGGTGGTGATCTCGCCGGCGCAGCTTCGGTTCATTGCCGCTACATGCTAAAACTTGCGGTTTTTCACACGGATCGACTGCGGAGGGGTAGGGGAAGCTCACCTAGGGGTTTCTCAGGCTTGGGGAGGTCGGAATTCGGCTCTGCGACGACGGTGGTCGGAGCTGCTCCTCGGTGCTCGTCAAAACCGGTGCTAGGGCGCAAGACTCGTCGCTTCCTTCACCTGCAGGGCTCCCCAGCGGCGGTGGAACACGACCAGCCCGTTAGATCAGAGAAACCTGACGAGAATTGAAAGAAAACGGCCGAGGATGCCTCGGTTCTCACCGGAGAGAAAGATGGAGCGGGTACGGGGAAACCGGCGAGTTTTCTTTCGTTTAAATGCATGAGGAGGGGCGGCGGGGGGGGGGCGGTTTAGATGTGCAGTAGCGCCTTGCCGAAGATCGGGCGGGGAAATCGGTTGGAGCAGCAGCGATCGGCACGGGAAGATCGGGGCGGTTGGGGGGGCGCGCGGGGGAGGGGGGAAGAAGATGACATGCAGGCCCCGCGCGTCAGAGAGAGAGAGAGTGGGGGAAAGCAGCCGCGGGCTGTTGGTTCGGCTGAGGCAGGTTTCGGCCCACTGGCCGTTTTTCTTTTTCTTTTTCCTTTTTCTTTTCTGCTTTGATTCAAATTTGAATTCCAGTTTGAGTTTTAGTTGTTTCACCACATGCATTACGTCCAAAATTTTTAAATTACCCTCTTTAACAGGTTTTGGGGTGTTACAACTCTACCCCCCTTAAAAGAAATCTCGTCCTCGAGATTGGTGACTCTAGGAAAACAAATCCAGAAACTGTGCCTTGAGCTCGTCTTCTCACTCCCAAGTGGCTTCTGCTTCCGAGTGATGCTTTCACTGCACTTTGCACATTCGGATTCTTTTATTTCTTGTGAGGCGTTCCATTGTCTCCAGAATCTTGACCGGTTGCTCGGCATATGAAAGATCCTCTCGTACGTCCACCTCATTCATGGGTAACATCTCTTCGGGTGTTCTTAAACATTTCTTGAGTTGTGACACATGGAATACATCGTGCACATCTGATAGGCGAGCCGGGAGTTCTAGCTGATATGCCACTTCGCCTTTCCTCTCTAGAATCTGGAAGGGTCCGATGTATCGAGGTGATAGTTTCCCTTTCACCTTGAACCGACGAAGCCCTCGGATAGGGGACACCTTGAGATAAACATAGTCCCCCACACTGAAAACGAGCTCTCTTCTCCGTACATCGGCATAGCTCTTTTGTCGGGTCTGGGCTATCCTTAAGTTGTTGCGGATTTCCCTCACTTTCGCCTCGGCTTCTTGTAGTACCTCGGGCCCAAACACTTTACTTTCCCCAGTTTGGTTCCAAAATAGTGGAGTTTGGCACTTCCTCCCATACAACGCCTCAAATGGTGACATCTTCATACTAGCCTGATAACTGTTGTTGTAGGAGAACTCCGCATACGGTAAGTTCTTATCCCAACTCCTATTGTTCTTGAGTGCACAAGCTCTTAGCATATCCTCAAGGATTTGATTGGTTCTTTCCGTCTGCCCGTAAGTCTGGGGGTGATAGGCAGAACTAAAATTTAGATGAGTTCCCATGGTTTCATGTAACTTCTGCCAGAACCTTGAGGTGAACTGTGTCCCTCGATCTGACACTATCTTCTTTGGCACTCCATGAAAACACATGATTCTTGACATGTACAATTCTACCAACTTGGATCCACTGTAGCTTTCTTTCACGGGGATGAAATGAGCTACTTTAGTCAGCCTGTCGATGATGACCCATATTGAATCATATCCCGATTGGGTTCTAGGCAGTCCCACTATGAAGTCCATACCTATTTCTTCCCATTTCCATTCAGGCACTTTGAGTGGTTGCAACAGTCCCGTGGGTCTTTGATGTTCTGCTTTTACTAGCTGACAGGTGTCACATAGGACAACATGTTTCGCGACATCTCGCTTCATGCCATACCACCAATATCTGCTCTTGAGGTCATGATACATCTTCATACTCCCAGGATGAATGGAATAGTCAGAATCGTGAGCCCCCTTCAAAATCAGTTCACAGATCTCCTTCACCACAGGCACACAGATTATGTTCCCATTCCACACCGTACCTTGTTCATCCTCTCTGAACCCAGGAGCTTTATTCTCTTTGATGAGTTCTCTGATTTCTTGTATCTTCTCATCATTCTTCTGACTGTTGTGTATGTCTTGCTCCAATGTGGAAGACACCTCCATGGCAATGGCCTCACCACTATTCACCAGGCATAGATTGAGTTTTGCGATCTCTTCCTTCAACTCTGTAGGCGTGTCATTTAAGCTCAACATGTTGACATGCACCTTTCGGCTTAAAGCATCTGCCACGACATTCGCTTTCCCAGGATGATAGTTGATGCCCACATCAAAGTCGTTGATTAGCTCTAACCATCTCCTTTGTCTGAGGTTGAGATCTGGCTGTGTGAAAATGTACTTTAAGCTCTTATGATCTGTATATATCTCTGTCCTCTTTCCCATCAAGTAATGCCGCCAAATCTTCAATGCGTGGACCACTACGGCTAGTTCTAGGTCATGCGTAGGGTAGTTTTTCTCGTGTTTTCGGAGCTGCCGGGACGCATAGGCAACGACATGCCCCTCCTGCATGAGAACACAACCCAACCCGTGTCCAGATGCATCGCAATACACCGAAAAATTCTTCTGCATATCTGGCATAACTAGCACTGGGCTATTGTCAATCTTTTCTTCAGCTCTTGGAAACTCGTCTCACACTCCGGTGTCCATGTGAATGTAATTCCCTTTTCTAACGATTTGGTGAGGGGTCTCGAGATCTTGGAGAAACCCTTAATGAACCGTGGATAATACCCAGCCAATCCTAAGAAGCTTCGAATTTCCCCGACATTTTCAGGGGTCTTCCGCTTCTGCACATCCTCGATCTTGGCAGGATCAACGGAGATTCCACCCTCCGAGATTATGTGTCCTAAGAAAGGAACTCTCTTCAGCCAAAACTCACACTTGCTCAACTTGGCATATAGTTGGTGTTCTCTCAACTTTTGCAACACCAGTCTTAAATGTCCCTCATGTTCTTCTTCATCTTTGGAGAAGACGAGAATGTCATCAATGAAAACCACTACAAATTTGTCCAGATATTCCATGAACACCTTGTTCATGAGATACATGAAATATGCCGGGGCATTAGTTAGCCCGAACGGCATGACGGTGTATTCATACAGCCCGTACCGAGATACGAAAGTTGTCTTTGGAATGTCGGTTGGCCTTATCTTCAGTTGGTGATATCCCGACCTGAGATCAATTTTTGAGAATACACAAGCCCCTATCAACTGATCAAATAAGTCTTCAATACGAGGTAACAGATACTTACTTTTGATGATTACCTCATTCAATGCACGGTAGTCTACGCATAGCCTCTGGGTTCCGTCCTTCTTAGGCACAAATATCACGGGAGCTCCCCATGGCGAGGAACTAGGACGAATATACCCCTTCTATGTCAATTCTCTTATATGTTCTTTGAGCTCTTCCAGCTGTTTGGAGTCCATCCGATAAGGCCTCTTGTATATCGGGGCTGTTTTAGGCACTAGTTCAATCGCGAACTCCACTTCACGATCTGGAGGCATACCTGGCAATTCCTCTGGAAAGACGTCTGGATATTCCCTGATAACCCTTATCTCTTCCACTTCCACCTCAACTTGATTGAGTTTAATGTCCCTCCTATGTTCTTGTACGGCTATGAACTTCACTTTTGTGCCACTAGCGTGAGTTAGTTCCACTGTTCGAGTTGAACAATGGATGATACCTTTATGTTTGGTCAACCAATCCATACCCAAAATAATATCTATTCCTTGTGAGTCTATCACTATGAGGTTTGCAGTAAATACTACCCCATTAATGTCTAGATTCACCTTGGGATACACTTGTCTTGTTCTTATTTCTCCCCCTGGAGAGTTCACTGCTAACATATGATTCATTTGTGTTGTCGCTAGATCATGCTTCTTAACAAATCCTTGAGCAATGAACGAGTTGGTAGCACCAGAATCGAACAATAGGGTTGCAATGTGTAAATTTGCAGAGAACTTACCAATTACCAAGTCAGGTGCCTCTTGCGCTTCCTCCATGGTCACGTGGTTTACCCGCCCACGCACCACATTCTGCTGCTGTGGCTGCATAGCCTTCTTCTTTGGGCACTTATGAGCGTAGTGCCCCACTTCACCACAGTTGAAGCATTGCACCCCAACTTTAGGTGCCTGGTCTTTGTTATCTTGGGGTTGGTTCTGTGGCCCTTGTCCTGCTGGTTGAGGTTGATAAGTGGGGCGTGGCTGCTGCACAAACTGACGCTGCGGCTGTACTGGTGCTGATGGAGGCCTGAAGTTCGGGTTGTACCCTCTCGGTGTCGGGTAGGGTTCCACAACACGGCTCGTCTGCCCTGCAGGTTGCTGCATCAGACGCGGACGGGTGTTGCTGCTTGATGCTTGGTGTGACCATCCCATCTTTCTCTTATTTTCATTCTCCAAGGCCTTCAGCTTCCTCTCCACGACAAACGCTCCGTCTACCATCTTTTGGAAACTTTCATATTCGTTGGAGGACATTGCACATTGCATTTCCATGGTAAGTCCTTCCACAAAACAGTCCTGTTTCTGCTCATCAGTTTCGATGTCCCGTGGTGCATAACGGGATAGTTGGGTGAACTTGGTGAGGTATTCCCTCACAGTCATGTTGCCTTGCTGCAGTCCCAAGAACTCCTTTCTCTTATTCTTGAGTTCACCCCTTGGTATGTAGTGGTTGCGGAAACTGCGCTTGAACTCTTCCCAAGTGATGTTCTCGGGGTCGTGATGGGCTGCCACGTAAGCGGTCCACCAATTAGCAGCGAGTCCATGCAATTGGTGAGAGGCAAACAGCACCCTCTCATTACCCTTGGCATTGTATGATCCTCATCTTGCTCTCAATGGTCTTTAGCCAATCATCTGCCTCTAGAGGTTCAGCAGCACTTGCAAACTTTGGGGGTTGAGTTCCCAGAAACTCACTCAACCTTGGTTGATGTGGTGCAGCTTGTGGGGGTGGAGCTTGGTGTAAGTTGGCCACCACTTGAGTTAAACTCTGGATGAGCTGATTCTGATTTTCGATCATTTGGTAGATAGGATCAGCTCCTTCACGGCGATCACCCCTGTCTTGCCCTCCAGGAAGATGAGGATTGGCGGCCTCATAGTTGTTGTTGTTGGGGTTGGCACAACGACCTTTTCCTCTTCCAGCCATCTATCATGATCAACCAAATGTTAAGTTTAATCATTACGCATTAACTTCCCAAATTGCTTGTTTAAACTTAAGCTTTTGAGGCCTTAATATCTAGACAATTGCTGAAGATTTCACATAGATCTTTGGGTGTCATGTCTCACGCGAAAATAAATGCACTATTGATTCATAGGGGTTCACATACCAAAGCAAAGCAACTTAAAGACGAGGTTGTGGACAAGTGCCTATGGCTTCCACAACTCACGTCACACACCAACACTAACAAGCAAACAGATGGATTATTGGCTCGACTACTCGATAATCATGCGGAAATAAGGGAAATAATTCTAACAACTCGTATCACTGAGCTGGCTCGTCGGGGTCTTCCTCATCATTGTGGCTGCCCTCTGATTCTGCTTTAGGTGGGGAAGCTGCTGGTGTAGAAGGGCGGCGACGCTTGCTCGCCCAGCGGTCTGGGGAGTCAAGAGTCCACGTGTCATTCACGGTGACACACAGTTCAATCCCATCTCCTCTTTCTCTCGCCCTCAAGTTGGCGCGAAGCAACGCCTCAGTCTCCTTCAGGGTGTCATGAACATCCTGAAGCTCCTGCTGGCACTCCTGCAGTCGAGTGCTAAGCATAGCTGCATCCTCCAGGCACAGGTCCATGTGCTCATGTGAAGTCCCCTGCTGCACTGGCGGGTATTTGTACTCCGCGGTGCCACTCTCACGCTGGAGGACATACATGTACTCAGTCCTGTCCAGGTGGTGATGGTTTATGTAACTCTGGCAGGTTATGGCCTCCCAGGTGACATCCTTCTCAGCATCAGCCTGAGTCGCCCGACAAGCTGGAGAGCGGTGGATCTTGAGCAGATGGTTTTCATGGATAATCCTCATCTCTGAGCTCCATTCTTCACGCTTCTCACGGATGGTCTTGGTGGAGCTGTAGTGTATGATCAGCTTGCCAACATTGCCGGCAGCGTGGAGCATACACCGAAGACGGCGCAACAAGCCTCCTACTACTAACCCGTAGGAGTGGTACGTCACCGGGCGGCTCTCCTCTCTCAAGGCAAGGGCAGCTACAGGAACTCTCCCTCCGGTGGACTTGCGGGCGGTGCGAACCATGCGAACCATCTAAAACATAAAGCATTTAAAATCAAGTTAGATAAGAATTAAATAAAGATTGTATTTTGAATAAAAGTTGGGGCAAGATGAACAAATAAAGTGACCACATTAAATAACACTTTTAACCCACACCTTTTGTAAAATAGTTTTTAAGAAAATAGGGTCCTTAAATACGTCCATTTCTACCTAGGTCCACGTTCCTACGGGCAACCTTGGCTCTGATACCACTTCTGTCACACCCGGTTTTTCCGAAGAACAACCGAGTGAATATCACATGTATGCCAGGATCATTCTCTCATACATGATGACAAATAGTGAAGCATCATTTTATTACAAGCCAAGTGTTTGAATATAAAATAAGTCTTACATCGCATAATGTCTCGATGGACGATGATATGTTCTTAACATGTAAATAAAACAGCAGCGGAATATAAATCTTGTGGGCTCCGTCACAGGTGTTGCCCGGGGGACTCCGTGAACCTAGAATCCTTCTTTGGGTCCGAAGTCTTGGTCATTGAACACCACGTCATCCCCTTGACCTGAGCAGCAATTTAAACCAACAGAAAAGCAAGCTTGAGTACCGTTGGTACTCAGCAAGTGTGGGAAAGTTATGTCATGCATGGCTAGAGCAAGGAGAGGTTGAACTCATGGTTAAAGCACTACGCAATTAATACCTATCACGTTAGCTTATTAAGCACCTACATTACTACACAGGTGAAATGGTCCCAATCCCTCACCCATCATCAATATCAAGTAACCAAAATCCCATCTCCAATGTTAAGCTTCCCGCTTAACATCCTCAACTTCCCAATTCATCATCCTCTAATCATGAATAAGTCCAAGCCGCTCTTGACCGTGAGCACGGCTGTCATGACAGTTTTGACTCTGCAGAGTTTGCACCACTGTACCCACATGTAGTGATTTCATCCTCCGTTGTCGGGTGGTCTAAAAGAACCTCCATTATGCCAGTGGCTGCGAACCACGTTCACACTTCCGAGGTGTGTAGCCAGGAGATCACTACGAGGCCTTTACAAAGGGATTCCCGACGAGCGTGGGCCCACTGAGGTTTCACCCCTAACAGCATACAAGAGGCTCCAACCCCGCTGCAGTGGCCCCCTCTTGAGCCTTGCGGTTCATATGGTAGTCCAGCTGACACCTATTCCCCGCACCATACAAACACCCATACTACGCCGGAGATACACCTTATTAATTGGCCAGGCTGCCCCATCTCAGCATGTGGTTGGCACGGTAAAGCCAGGTTACATGCTCCATGAACCGGTCCTTAGGATCCAGGCAAGCACTAACACAAACCCGAGTCTCGTGCACACAGCACCAACCAAATCATCCAACTTGACTCGATCCCTACCTCTACATGATTCATAATATCTCATTCAAGAGTAATGTAAACAAGTTGATGATCTCATATCCCACTTATCCCATTCTAAGCATGGCTAAGCATTAAGTAATATGAATGAATGACATAATAAAATAAATCCCAAGCTAGGCTACAAGGAAGTAAGATAATAAAAATCTAGGGAAACTTCCTAGCTTGGGCACCATATTCCAAATTGACAATGCAATTAATTAAGTTCTAACTACACATCCTAGTATAGGATCAAAGTGGTCAAGGACACTTGCCTTCTTCCTGCTGCTCTGGGAATGGAAAGTCTTGATCTTGAAAGGTGAGAACCTTCTCTAGGGCTGGTTCTACTCATGCCAATACACATAGCAAAAGAAACAACATTCCATAAGCCATAGTCCACATTTCCACTCATACAAACCACACATGCATACACATGAAAGTCATACACCTATTTAAGTGTTGTGTTTACCCTAGATAGGTTGATTCTAAGAATACATGCACTTTTAAACATATATATTATTACTAGCTTTAATATTCAGATTTCTAAGTGCACACTATATTTGAATTCCCAATTTGAACAAATCTTCTATATGGGACAATACACTTCTTAGACACAAAATTTGTATAAAAGATAACTTCCTACTCCAAATAGGTTTTCAGATCTTCTACAAAGCCTTAATTTGAAGTTTTGGATCTGGATACCTCATTTAGCATTCTCTAATTATGCATGCCTATTTTCCTATATTTTCAGATTTATTTTCTATGCCTAAAAGTGAACTTTAATATTAAAATAGCAAGACATATCACCTAAACAGAATATGTTCTGATCTAAAATGTTCAATAAAATATCTTTGGACTTCCTCTCTGATGGGGATCAAATTAAATTTATTTTATCCATTTTCAGAATTATTTTCTAGCCTAAAAATAAATTTCCAGCAATAGTAAAAATAAACAGCACTTAGTCAGATTTCATTTCAGCCTAAAATCGGTTCTCAACTCATTCTAAATGTTTTCCAAGTGCTAGGAAAATTTAAATTTGTATTTGCACATGTGTTTACATCACCATTTGAATTTAAATTCTACTCATATGTTCAAATTTCTGAATTTAATATCCTATAGGGTCTGAAGTGCAAATCCACCCTACTGCAGGTTCTATTTTACTATTTCCTAAATTTCCAGGGGCCTAATTACACAAAACAGAGAGGTTTTCCTAATTTTTATTAAGTCCAGGGGCTAAAACTGATGTTTAAACGGGTTTGCATAAATTCCCGAGGGTCCAAGGGCTAGATAAGAAGTTTTTCGGGGCAAGATCTGTTTTCCTCAGAATCCCAAGGGGTAGCGCGTAATTTTCCCGGGGTTTAATATGCGGGGTTGATGTGGGCCGTTGGATTTAAAACGGACGGTTGAGATTATAACGCGAAGCGGTACGGGTTAGATCTGTTAGGAACCGCACAATTTAAAATAGAAGGGCCTCAGGGGGCCACGTCGCCCTAGCTGGAGCCAGCCCGCGCATGCGGCGGCGCGCGGTGGCGGGGGCGGTGATCTCGCCGGCGCAGCTTCGGTTCCTTGCCGCTACACGCTAAAACTTGCGGTTTTTCACACGGATCGACTGCGGAGGGGTAGGGGAAGCTCACCTAGGGGTTTCTCGGGCCTGGGGAGGTCGGAATTCGGCTCTGCGACGACGGTGGTCGGAGCTGCTCCTCGGTGCTCGTCGAAACCGGTGCTAGGGCGCAAGACTCGTCGCTTCCTTCACCTGCAGGGCTCCCCGGCGGCGGTGGAACACGACCAGCCCGTTAGATCGGAGAAACCTGATGAGAGTCGAAAGAAAACGGCCGAGGATGCCTCGGTTCTCACCGGAGAGAAAGATGGAGCGGGTTCAGGGAAACCGGCGAGTTTTCTTTCGTTTAAATGTACGAGGAGGGGCGGCGGGGGGGGGGGGTCGGTTTAGATGTGCAGTAGCGCCTTGCCGATGGTCGGGCGTGGAAATTGGTTGGAGCAGCAACGATCGGCGCGGGAAGATCGGGGCGGTTGGGAGGCGCGCGGGGGAGGGGGAGAAGAGACATGCGGGCCCCGCGCATCAGAGAGAGAGAGTGGGGGAAGCAGCCGCGGGCTGTTGGGCCGGCTGAGGCAGGTTTCGGCCCACTGGTCGTTTTTCTTTTTCCTTTTTTCTTTTCTGTTTTGATTCAAATTTGAATTCTAGTTTGAGTTTGAGTTTGAGTTGTTTCACCACATGCATTACGTCCAAAAAATTTAAATTCCCCTCTTTAACAGGTTTTGGGGTGTTACAGTCATCTAACATCCGTAAAGAGGATCTTGCGCTATCTAGTTCATACACCTAACCTAGGGCTGTGGTATCCTAAAGGGTACAAATTCAATCTTATTGGATACTCCGATGCTGATTATGCCGGATGCAAAGTGGATAAGGAAAAATACCTCCTGCACCTGTCAATTTCTGGGCAGGTCCCTAGTGTCATGGTCATCCAAGAAACAAAATTCTATTGCCCTATCCACAGCTGAAGTGGAGTACGTTGCAGCTGGGAGTTGTTGTGCACAACTTCTTTGGATGCAACAAACTCTAAGGGACTATGATCTCAATATGAACCATATTCCACTCCTATGCGACAATTAGAGTGCTATTAAGATTGCCCGTAACCCTGTTGAACACTCTAGGACCAAACACATTGATACCCGACATCATTTCCTGAGAGATCACTCAATAAAGGGAGATATAGTCATTTCACATGTTAGAACTGAAAAACAACTAGCCGATATCTTCACTAAGCCACTAGATGAAAAACGCTTTTGCAAACTTAGGAATGAGCTAAATATCCTTGACTCTCGGAATATGGCTTGAGATGTTGCACATTTGTTTGTTACTTGTCTAATTTATTCAAAACTGAGCATGTTTTTTCAAAAATTGTCTCTCTCAATTTTCTATCAAATTATTTTCAATTATCATCTCCTTGAATCATGGCCATTGTATGATTGTTTGTGTGCTCTACTGGCCATGTTTATTGAGAATACTTATGAAAAATTAGTCTATATGGATCATTCGCTGCATATCTCTTTGTATATATGAGAGTGTCGTGCCAAGGGTCGGACTAATCTGCCCAAGTGGTCGGACAAGTCCGGAGTACTAGACAAGTCCGACTAGGTTTAGACAAGTCTATATCAGACTAGTCCGTTCCTCACCGGACTAGTCCGCATATTCAGACCAGTCCGGATCTGGTCCGGCAACCAGACTTGTCCGGTATCTACGACCGGACTAGTCTAGACGGTTGGCACTAAACCCAACCGCCGAGTGTCGAGACCCCCCACTTCACTCATAACACATCCCAACACGCGTCGGCGCTCAAAACTCGCCCCAATTGGCAATTTTTTGAGAATTTCCACCAAAAACTAAAAAGGATCTGAGTCCTCTACCCCTTGGGACCTCGAGAAGTCAATCTTCGGACTTCTCCGCACTTCAATCCAGTGATTTCATCATATTTGGACAATCAAGGTGCGTTCTTGGGGAAAACCTAATCTCTTCAAATCTCTCTGTTCTAGGATGTTTCTCCCATAAACTAGGATGTCTAGTGCTTCATAACCTTCATGCGATTCCTCCCTAGGATTATTGCAAACTATTGATCAGATTTGCAGAAAATTTGCATAGGTTTTAACTCTAGGTAGTCCAGACTAGTCCGGATAAAAGGCGGACAAGTCCGTTCCTGACCGGACTAGGGAGGAAGTCCGGCCAAACCTCGAGTTAACCTCTAACTTAGTGTTTTTGCTGCACCTCTATCGCGATAATCTTTTGTTCTCAACTCATATCCTTCCTCATTTGTTCTTCCAGCATGTCCTAACATGACAACTCTCCACCCCTCTCCGACCCGGAGCGAGAAGCAGCTCGACAAGAGCTTTACCATCGTCGTGAGGAGGACGCAGCACTTGCGCAAGAGCTAGCTCGTCGTGAAGCTCGAACCAAGAAGAGACACAAAAGAGAGGCAGCTCAAGCTCAAGTTGAAGAAGAGTGCTCTAGCCCAATAAAGAGGATAGTCTCCTTAGGAGAAAAAGAAAGGGCCCAAGCGTCCGACAAAGGAAAAAGACCCATGAATGAAGGAGAAGCAGCAAAGAGAAAAGGCAAAGCCCCGGTTCAAAAGGTGCCCATCAAAAGGGCAGCACCATGGAGAAGGGCACCTGCTAGCGGGGGAGTTGTCATTCGAGACCGTGCTGTGGGGTCAAGTGCTCCCCCACAGGGTCCCATTGGGCCCTTGGTCATGACACCTCCCATGAATAACCCCAACCGACAACCAGATCTTTCAAGCAACATCTTCCATGGGAAAGGCTCTGAAAAGGTGAGGAGATTTAGGTAAAAGAATCCCTACAAGTATGAGAAGGCCACACTGGATCATCATTTTTGGTGTGACTTCCATTGCGACTACTATCGCCTTGTCTACTTGAAAATGAAGATGCCAGTTGCTGATGCCCAGTGGGTTGATTGGCCCTATATGAAAAAGAAAAATCATCAAGCCTTCAATGCAGTTATACAAGCCGCAGAGCATCACGGTCTAAAGGACCTCCTGGCCTTTCAATATGACTGGAACACAGAGGCAGTGGCTCAGTTTTACACCATGTGCTACTTCTCCACCTTTGGGGATAGGAAGATTTCATGGATGATGGACGGAGTCCAATACTCCGTCCTATATAGTGAGTTTGCACGAATTCTCGAACTTGAGGAGTTTCTGAGCCATGAGTTGATCATTCACAATCTCATGGTGATAGACTTGGGGGAGATGGAATTCATGTATGAGGTTGGCTTTTATAATCCCCATACAACCAAAATCCTCCGTCCATTCTTTAGTGTACTAAACCAGATCTTGAGAAAGACTTTAGCACCTAAATACAGAGATGCGGGGATGATCCAGGGCCACCTCCGCCACCTGTTGAAGCTGATTTGTGAATAAGAAAAATTCAATGTGTTTGACTACATATACAATGACATCTTCAACATATCCCACACCCCCAATCGCTCATGTGGTTATGCTCCATTCATCATGTGCCTCATTGAGAAGGTGTCGGGACTGGTGTTTGTGAAGGACGTCAAGCATAGACCCCTTCACCCTCAAATTCCTCCTATTGTGCCAAAGATTGGCGGAGCTTCTAGGAGGGGTGCTTCCGATGCACCTCCTCCTCCACCCGCTCCTGCCTCTTCCTCTTCCGGAGACTCTTCCAGTGCCATCCTAAAATTCTTAAAGTATATCTTCACCTTTTGCCGAAAAGTTGAAGTCAAAACTCAGAAAATTGCTAAAAGGCAAGACAAGTACCTGAAGAAGCTCTGTGAGAAGGTGGACATTGCTATGTCTCCGGAGGCTTCCAATGACGAGTAGCTCACATCCTTCCCGAATCTCACGAAGGCGGAGGTTGCTCTCCTTGGGGGTGGCCCCTCTAGTGCTGCTCCCGCTGTTGAGGAAGAAGAGGAAGATCAACATGATGAGGAGGAAGATGAAGAAGCAACCCAAAGTGATGAGAGTGAGAGCAATGACGACTAGACTTAGGCTCTCTTCTTTTCCTTTTTGGTGTCTTGATGTCAAAGGGGGAGAGATTGAGGGGGAGTAACTATGTCAACTCTATTTGGTTATAATGTTGCTACACTTTCATATTTGGGTTGTAATAACTTTATGCCATGTTGCTCTATGTTAACTTTATCGAATATCACTCTACGTTGGATTACGTATGTGTGATGATCTTTAATTTCAATTTGAGGTGCATGTTTCACTTCTATTTATCACATCTCAACATTTGCATCACACGTAGGCACCCCACCACAACACACAACTCTATAAATCTTCTATATAGTTCACTCTTGTGTATTACTTTTACTGCAAATTATTCATGCACATACCTAGGGGGAGCTTTTTATACACTTTGTGTGTTATGAAAAACAACTCATTTACGTTTTTATCAAAAACCTCAATGTGTTGTCATCAAATCACCAAAAAGGGGAAGATTGAAAGTGCATCTAGGCTAAATCCCCGTGGGTTTTGATGATTAATGACAACACTTAAGGGACTAATGAGCATTGCAAGTGTAAGTACAGGTGATTAAGAAATCGACAAAGATGGATGCACTCAAAAAGGAAAAGAGGAGAAAAAGGCAAACATACAAGAAGTGTAGAATTTAGGCATTTAAATTCTCTTGTGTTGAGTTTAGCCTTTAAGTATGAGTGTGTTCATAGAGTCAAGTGTTGAGAATCATCTAAGAGCTCTTATTCCGATTCTAGGTTGAGTGGAGTGAAGAATTGAGACAGTCCTGAGAATAGGGTTGGACTTGTCCGGGCTGGAAGGCCGGACTAGTCCGGAGCATCGGACTAATTTGATGTAGAACGGAACAAGAGGTTCTGTGTGAGTTCGGACTTGTCCGTTTGGGCACGGACTAATCCGTGGATAATGTGTCTGAGCTCTTCTGGAGCTAAGTCCTGAAAGACCAAACTAGTCCACCCTTTGAGGTCGGACTAGTCCGCAAGATCACACTAGTCCATTTCCAACAGGAACAAGAGGTTCTGTGTGAGATCGGACTAGTCCTCGGTGAGTCAGACTAGTCCGTTTGAAACTTGGAAATAGCTGCAGGGACTAAGTCCTGGATGGCCGGACTTGTCTGCCCCTTGAGGCTGGACTAGTCCGGTGGACTAGACTTGTCCGTTCTCAACCAGAACAAGAGTTTGTGTTTGAGATCAGACTAGTCCGTTGTGGATCGGACTAGTCCGTAGTGCTGTGATCATTTGAATTCAAAATGAGGCGGGTGACCGTTTAGTTTGTAGAATCTGACTATTTAGTAGGTGAAGAGTGATGTCACCGGTCCCCTCAGACCGGACTAGTCCGGACATTTTATGGTGGCAATGGCTAGCTCCCGGGACCTCTATAAAAAGGGGATTCCCGGTCCTCAAAGCAACAGACAAGAACCCTAACGTTGAAATAGCCTTTCTAGAGATTTTCTAGTCCCCTCTCTTCAATTCTTGGAGCCCTAAGAGCGATTCTTGAGGTTTTGGGAGTTTTTGGGAAGAGGAGAAGAAGGGGAGTGAGCTGCATTGAGCTCTTGGTTGATTCTCTCGCACTGAGTGGTAAGTGTGTTGTTGAGGGTACTGATTTGTAAGTGCTTTGAGCTGAGATCTTGTGGGAGCCTCAAGTTGTGAGTTGCCCCGCGAATTGTTGTGGAGTCTTTGTGATATAGTGGAAGAACAAGCCAACCTTTGTGGTGGCGTGGTGAGGAAAAGGTTGGGAGCAACCTGGTCCTTTGTGGACTCCTCAACATGGACGTAGGCTTCTTTGTGAAGCTGAACCATGGGATAAAACTCGTGTTCTCGTTCTTGAGTTAAATTTCTCTGAGACCGGACTAGTCCGCACTCAGAACCGGACTAATTCGCACTTTTTGAACTGATCAGTTTTGTTAAGCCGTATTTCAGATTTTCCGCCTTTTCACCCCCCTCTAGGCAACTTTCAGGACGTCATCACCAGTGCGTGCAACCTTAAGACGGAGCATGGCGGTCGTGACCGCCATGGCACATGGCCTTCCGGAACATCACGAGCCGGGGGCACGACAGACGTACCAGAGCCTCCGCTCCTTGCTGGGAAAGGCTACAGCGCAAGCTGTCGGAGGATCACCCACTTGACGACAGGGGGTGCTCAGCCATGACGGCACTTGCAGGTACAACAGAAACACCACGGAGGCGCTGCAAACCCGCTTCCAGGGGCAAGCAGAAGGATCCACCTTCCTCACCCCTTCGCGTGGCCCGGTACTCGAGTGTGCACAACCTCCAGACCTGCGCATGGCCCCCAAGGCCTGCAGTGGGGCTGAAGAGAGGTGTGACACCCTCATTTTTGGTTTCTGCATGTATTCATGTTTCATGTAGAAAAACACTTTTAAAATAAGTTGAAACCGAGAAAGAATCAAAAAGTTAGCCAAAAAGAGCAAATTCCAGTGTACAGAGAGCGCCGAAGACAACTCCCGCGGCTCGCTGGCCACGTGGCGTGTTCGGAGCTCATCTCCGCAAATGGGGAGGGGTCTGCCGCTAAACTGGCTACGTGGCAGGCTCAGGGCTCATCTCCGCAAAGGGGGAGAGGTCCGACCCTGTGGGACACGTGTTGCCCCCAGAGCTAGCCTCTGCGGAGAAGCGAGGCCAGTCCCGCAAGACACGTGTCACCTTAGGAGCTATTCACCGCGGAAAAGAGAGGACCAGCCACGTGGGACATGTGTCGCTCTCGGAGCTCACCTCCGGGAGGTCCGACACTCCTGGACACGTGTCACCTCCAGAGCTCACCTCCGGGAGGTCCGGTCCTATTGGATACGTGTCAACCTCCGGAGCTCACCTCCGGGAGGTCCGGTCCTATTGGACATGTGTTAACCTAGGAGCTCGTCTCTGAGAAGGAAGGAAATCTGGCACTGTTAGGACACGTGGCACAGTCGGAGCCACCTCCGGATAAAGAGGAGGTCCCGATCGCTAAGATACGTGGCACACGTGGAGCCTGCCTCAGAGAAAGAGGGAGGTCTCGCTCGCTTGACACGTGGCACAACCGGAGCGCGTCTCTGCGGAAGGGGGGAGACCAGGCCCGATGGACACGTGGAGCTTCCGGAGCTCATCACCGCGGAGGTAACGAGTTTTGGAGCGGTTTTTGCTTCTGTACGCGTGGGAATACCGGTACGGGAGGAAACTGACACGAATTCCACAATGTTACACACCAAATCAACTAAAGATAAGTTGTTAAGATTCAACGACAAGTTGAATAGGACTCTTATTCGAGGTCCAATCAGATTAGAACTCTTTCTTCCCGATTATAAATAGAACCCAGAACCTTTGGCCGAAACCACAAACTTCTTTTCCAACTCCTGAGCCGACGACTTAGAGCCCTAGCCCCAGCTCGCCGAGTAAACCCTTCGCCGAAGTACGGTCGAGAGAGATCGTCGGAAGAGAGCCCCAACGATCTGCCTTGCTAGGAGAAGGACCCCGAGACCAAGAAGAACATAAGGTAGGTCTCCAATACTACCTTACAACATCATCGCGTTTTCTTTGCATCTGTTCTTCGATTCCTTTCGAACAGAAGATTTTTCTTGGACAGATCACTTGTTGATCGATTTGATCTAAAAGTCAAGATCATCGCCACGTGCACAATTGATCTCTACAACTCTGTTCATCGTAAAACCCATGCAAACCATGCTAGAACACGTACAAACTGATCTAATAAAAGCTGATCATAGGATAGCATGCATATGCATCATCGCATTTAGTTAAAGTTTGTGCATGATATTGATTGTTGTGAATCTTGTATGTGCGTGATTGTGTATAGAAGGACAAGCTCAGGGAGCTACCTACGACCGACTACAACAACAAGATTTTGAGCAACAGGAACCGCCAGAACAAGGCAAGTGCCCCTTGACCATATTGATCCTATGTTTTGAGAAACTTTTTTGTTTGCGAAAAGGTGTGTGTGCTGAGTCAAACATGATGGGAAACCTTTTATAGGAGTTTACTAGTTTTGGTTAAAACACCCTTGTCGCCTGGGAAGTTTATGAGTAGGGTATGGTTTTTACTTTTATGCTTCGCTGAGTCCATGGGATAACGGGGAGCGAGATAGATGTGTCTAGCTAACTGCACTCGTAATGATAATGAGAAACTGATGTTGTTAATGAACATGGATCGGAGGGAGATCTAGGCAAGCCGGGTTTGTGAATGAGGTAGCATGAGATGGTGGATTACTTGCCGTAGATCTAAGGACCGGTTCATGTGAGCACATGCCAGGATAACAGTGCCACCACAAGGCCAAGTACGGGTGCGGCTTAGCTGAGTAATTAGGTAAGTTGCTAGATTGTTATGGACCGTGGAAGGCGCGGGGAATGGGAGTCGGGTGAGGACTGCCCTGGGAACTGCATGGCACAAGAGGGGGCCCGTGGGTGGGAGAATTGAAGATTCTAGCCTGCCGGTGAAACCTTAGTGAGTCCATACATCTAGTAGCCCCTTTGTAAAGGCTATTTTGTGATCTCTTGGCCATACATCGACGGTTGTGTACTGGTATAATGGAGGTTCTGCAGTCGCTGACGGGTGACGAAATCACAAAATTGTGGGAAAAGTGGTACAACCTCTGCAGAGTCTTAAAACTATCACAATAGCCGAGCTTACGGTCACGAGCGACTAGCCAACTTCCATGATTAGTTGGATGGTTATTTTGGGATGGTTATGGTCTGGTTTTGGTTTGGTTTGGTTTTCGGGACTGTTGAGTCCGGGGGATAAGATTGGTTGCATGATTGTTGAGTCGTGGTAATGAGATTGGTCTCGGTGTGAGACAGAATTGGTTATGAGATGAAATGGTAGTGAATACGAGATGGTATTTGTGAGATGATAGCAAATACGAGAATGTATTCGTGAGCAAGAATGAAGTTGATTAGTGTCTGGAAAGTGATGAATATAATGGAGGTATGTTGGTATTTTTTGGGATTACGTTCACTTAAAGTTAAGTTACTATTTTATCGTGGTTTTGATAAATAACTTTGCTTTCTGCAATGAGCCTTTTTATGCCAACCTTGATGTGAGCTACATATCATATTTTCACGCACTTGCTGAGTACGTCATTGTACTCAAACTTGCATTATTATTTCATCATCAGCAACAGGAGAAGATTACTATGAAGACCAGGTGGAGCATTAGGCGTGTAATCTGTCCTCAACTTTGCCTGTGGGAATGAAGTATAGATGGAGCTGTTGCTGCTTAGACTACTTCCGCATTAGTTAGAAGACTTCCGCTGCTAGAATAAAGACTTTTGCTGTTAATATTAAGACTTCCGCTGTGAGCATGAGTCCAAGACTCATGAGACATTGTAATAAACTCTGTTATTCGTGGTCATATATATTCTGAATTCAGTTTGTGGATGATGTGTATATGTGTGATGAACATCCTGGGCACATATATGCATCAGTTCTCGGTTCCGTGGTTTTCCACAGAATTGAGGGCGTCACAAGAGGCCCTCAAAACCATGCCCCGAGCGCCGGAGACAACCACGCCGAGGAGGACGCTACGATGACAATGAGGATTGGATCCTGAGCCCTGATGTTTCGCGGCCCCGGACACTCGGGAAAAGGCTATGCAAGTCCCTGATGCACGAGTTCAAGCTCATAAAACCCAAGACCCCAAGGACCTTTCCGACGTCGCCCCTGTGCGCACCGTGAGAGAGGAGGCGGCCGGGGCATCGGACGACCAGGCGCCGCCGAAGGTCCTCGACATGAGGGAAACCAAGACGCTCCACCAAGGGAGCAAGGGAGGGAGAAGGATCAGCACCGGCGAACAGCGAGGTCAGGCCAAAGAGGACTTGGACTTGATCATCGTGGCCGAATGGCGTGAGGGTCGAAGGCTGGCCCACGCATAGATTGATCACTTTGAGAAGCTATTGGAGAGGTCATGCACTAATCACGCTCTCGCAGCCAAGCATGTCCTCAAAGACTGCAACCTCCTAAAGCAATTTCTGGGAAAGGAGGCGGTTACCCAAGGCACAAAGGGAAGAAGGTCTACGCAGATGGCCCCAAAGCAGCGGGATGGGGTCACCTATCCCAGTCCGACCGCCTGCCTCATGATTTTTGGTGGGACCCGAACCCAGGAAAACTGTCAAAAATACAAGTTGACGGCTCGGGAGGTCAACACTGCCGAACCCACCATCCCGGCCTACGTGCGGAGGTCTGAGATCGCTGTCACATTCGATAGATCGGATCACCCTGACCACGTGCCACAATCAGGGCATTTCCCCTGGTCGTACATCCGATCGTTGGGCAAAAGCGCCTAAGGAGGGTAATCGTGGACCGGGGGGGGGGGGGGGGGGGGCGGCCTCAACATATTGTATGACGGGACGCTCGACGCCATGGGGATCGCCCGGTCCGACCTGCGGCTGGCACGGGCACCCTTCAATGGAGTCATCCCAAGAAAGCAAGTGACTCCTCCAGGGCAGATCGACCTCCCCATCACGTTCGGGGACGCGACCAACTTCTGCACCGAGACGCTCACGTTTGAGATTCTGGATCTTAATGTTCCCACCACGCCATCTTGGGGCGACCCTGCTACACGAAGTTTATGGCCGTCGCAAACAACACTTACCTCAAGCTGAAGATGCAGGGCCCACGTGACGTCGTTACCATAGGTGCCAAGTTCATACAAGCTCTCATGTGCGAGCAATGCAGTTGCGAACAGGCGACCGCGGCCGTTGCGGCGGCCAAGCTCTCTGAGCTGGCACAAGCGATCGAGGACGGCCGATCTGACTCTAATCGAGCTTTAGCTTCAGGAGCCTTCATGCCTGCAGAGGACATGAAGGTCATCCAATTTGACTGAAGGGTGCGGCCCAGACCGTGCGGTTCGGCGCCACCCTCAGTACCAAATAGGAAAGCACGCTCGTCGACTTCCTACACGAGAACTGAGACGTTTTCTCCTGGCAACACGCCAACATGCTAGGCATTCCAAGAGAAGTCGTCGAGCACACAATCAACATCAGATCGGGCTCCATGCTCGTGAAACCGAAGCTCTGACGCTTTGATGAAGAGAAGTGTCAAGTCATCGACGAGGAAATCGCCAAGCTCTTGGCAGCCGGCTTCATCAAGGAGGTGCAGCACCCCAAGTGGCTTGCCAATCCCATCCTCGTGAGGAAGAAGACTGGGAAATATAGGATGTGTTTGGACTACACCGGCCTCAACAAGGCATGTCCCAAAGATCCTTTCCCGCTACTAAGGATTGATCAAGTGATCGATGTGACCTCGGGGAGCGAATCCCTGAGCTTTCTGGACACATACTCTGGCTACCACAATATCGCCCTGAACGAGGAGGAGCAGCTAGCGACCGCGTTCATCACTCCCTTCAGCTCCTACTGTTATGTAAGGATGCCATTTAGACTCAAAAACGTAGGGGCCACATAACGCTGCATGTAGAAATGTTTGTAGTCGTAGATTGGTCAGAACCTTGAAGTCTATGTGGATGACATCATGGTGAAATCTAAAAGGGTGTCCAGCCTCGTCGCCGACCTCGAAGAGACATTTGCAAACCTACGAAGACATACCATCAAGCTAAACCCCCAGAAGTGCATCTTCAGCGTACCAAGAGGCAAGCTGCTCGGATTCATCATCTCTGAACGAGGCATTGAGGCCAACCCCGAGAAGATAACCCCCATCACCGGCATAGGGTCCATCCACAACATAAGGGGGTGCAGAATCTAATGGGATGCCTTGCGTCTTTAAGCCGCTTTGTCTCCCGACTTGGAGAACGGGGGCCTTCCGCTTTACTTGCTCCTGCGGAGCTCGGAGCTTTTCAGATGGACGGAGGAGGCGCAAGAAGCCCTCGATAGACTAAAGGACTTCGTTACCATGCCCCCGTGCTGGCTTCACCCATGCAAGGCGAGCCCCTCCTTCTCTACATAGCAGCTACCAACTAAGTAGTCAGCACTGCCCTAATAGTAGAGAGGGAGGAACCCGACCATGCCCAGTCTAGAGGCCGGTTTGTTTTGTAACCAAGGCCTTGACCGACTGTGAGGTCCGTTACCCCATGTACAAAAGCTTGTGTACGCAGTCATAATAACAAAGTGCAAGCTGCTTCACTACTTTGAGTCCCACCCAATAAAAGTAGTGACAGCGCATGGGCTCGGGGCGATCATTGACAACCATGACGCCATGGACAGAATCGCATAATGGGCACTCGAGCTCATGGGTCTCGACATATCATACATACCGCGCACATCGATCAAGTCGCAGGTCTTGGCGGACTTCATCTCTGAGTGGACGGAGACCCAGGTCACCATCAAGTCGACCATGCCAAGATATTGGACAATGTATTTTGATGGGTCGCTAACCCTCAACAGGGCCAGGGCTAGCGCGTTACTCGTATCCCCCGAAGGGGATCAACTGCGGTATGCGTGGAGGCTCTACTTCAAAGCCACCAATAATGTCACGGAGTACAAGTCACTCCTCAATGAACTCAAGGTAGCCATTGGGCTCGGCGCTCAGTGGCTCTATGTACGAGGTGACTCCGAGCTTGTCGTCAACCAAGTGATGAACTAATCAAGCTGTCGTGACCCACGCATGACTGCGTATTGCCATGAGGTTTAGAAGCTAGGAGATCGCTTCGAGGGTCTCGAGCTCTGCCACGTTCCAAGAAGAGACAACGAGACGACCGACCTTCTAGCCAAAATGTGCCTCAAGTCCCCACGAGATGTATGTTCAAGCCGAACAAGATGGCGCAATTCCTGGATAGAGAAGGACAAGTGTAAGGCCAACCTCCCCCCGACTCCTTCGTCCTTATGGCCGATCAGGGGTGGGAGGTGCCCTACATCAAGTATTTAAAACAAGGTAAGCTCCCGACCGACGATGAAGCCCACCGCCTTGCTCAGAGAGACAAGTCATTTGTCATCATCGGCGACGAACTTTTGAGGTGCAGCGTCACATGGATCCTCTAGTGATGCATCCCGACCGACCAAGGGTGAGCACTCCTCCTCGACATCCATGAAGGCATCTATGGCCATCACACTGCGCCCCACTCCTTGGTCGGAAAAGCATACCGCCAGGGCTTTTTCTGGCCTACCGCGGTCAGCAATGCCTAGCAGATCGTGCACACATGTAGAGGTTTCTAGTACTTTGCCCGGCAGGCGCACGTGCCAGCGCAGGACCTCCAGACCATCCCCATTACCTGTGACGGCCTTTAGCCATTTGGGGGCTCGATCTCCTTGGACATTTCAAGAAGGCGCACGAGGGTTTCACCTTCCACCTCGTGGGCGTTGACAAGTTCACAAAGTGGATAGAAGCCAAGCCTTTTGTCTTGGTGAAAGCCAAACAGGTGGTAGGTGTTGTCCAGAACATCGTGTACCGCTTCAGAGTATCCAACTCAATTATCACCGTTAATGGAACACAGTTCGCGTGGAAAAGATTCCTGGATTTTTGCGACGAGTTCAACATCTGGGTCGACTGGGCTTTGGTAGCTCACCCCAGGACCAATGGGCAGGTCGAGCGAGCCAATGGTATGTCCTGCAAGGGCTCAAACCTAGCATCTTCGATCAACTCAATAAGTTCACTGGGCGATGGGTCACCGAACTACCCTCCGTCCTCTGGAGTCTGCGCACTACGCCCAACCAGACGACCGACTTCATGCCTTCTTCATGACTTACGGGTCGGAAGCGGTCCTCCCGACTAAGCTTGAATATGGCTCTCCCCGAACGAAAGCCAACAATGAGGCCCGGTCCTAAGAAGCTCGGCGGGTCTCCGTCGACCAACTGGCTCAGGCTCGTGACATTGCCCTCCTAAGAACGACTAAGTACCAACATGCACTTCGCCGCTACCACTCACAACGGGTCCGACCCCGAGCCTTCCAGGTCGGCGATCTGGTCCTCGGAAGGATCCAGACCAACAAGGGCAAGGACACGCTATCCTCCCCATGGGAAAGGCTCCTATGAGGTGGTAGGCATCCTACGGCCCGGTGCATATCGACTCAAGGATGCCGACGGGACCATCTTCCCCATAGCCTGGAACATCAAACACCTTAGACGGTTTTACCCATAGCAACCCCGAGCCCCGAGCGAAAGGATGCAAGTCATAGGCCAGAAGATAAGTGACCTCATTCTCTTTCCTTTGAATTTTCACTTCCACGCAAAAGGTAGGCCCTGCTCTCGGGCCCAAGCCCAGGCGTGATGACTTGCCAAAGAGGGTGATGCCCCGGATCTCGAATAATCAAAGCTTGGGCGGATCCGCATGGCTCAAGATGTAACACCCTGAAATTCATTACCATGCATTGCATACATTTTTCATGTAGAGAAGCATTGTAAAAGAACTATAAATGGAGAAAGAACTATAGAAATGGAGAATGAACCATAGAAATGGAGAAAGAACCATAGAAATGGAGAAAGAACTATAGAAATGGAGAATGAACCATAGAAATGGAGAAAGAATCATAGAAATGGAGAAAGAACCATAGAAATGGAGGAAGAACCATGGAAATGGAGAAGAGAATATAGAAATGGAGAATGGGACATACAAATGGAGAGGGAAATGTAGAAATGGAAAAGGGGACATAGAAATGGTGATAAACGGAAAAAAGATCGCTGAAATGAGCATTCCCAAATTTCCCCCAAAATTTCCAAATTCCCCAATTCCACAAAAGGGGAATTTTCCCCACATTTGGGGGAATTTAATCCCCAATGCTGCCGCACCAAATTAAAGGGGAAAAGTTGGTTGAGTTCCAAATTGACTAGGACTCTTGGTTGAGTTCCAATTGGAGTAGGACTCCTCTCTTCCCCCATTATAAATACAACCCCAGCCCCCCCTTTTTGGCTGCAGCCTCCCCCTCCCCCTCCCCAAGTCACCGACTTGGAGCCCCTCCCCCTCCAAGTCACCGAGTTGGCACCCCCTGCCGGAGTTTGGTCGCCGGTGAGCCCCGCCAACGAGCCCCACCGATGAGCCCCGCCGTCGATCCCCGCTGTTGAGACCCGCCGCTGAGCCCCGCCGTCGAGCCCCGTCACGCCTCGCCGTCGCCGGAAAAGAAGCCGACGGTTTGTCCTACCCTAATATTCCATAGAAAAATTTCCCGCTGCTGCCATTGCTAGGAGAAAGGCCCTGCCATCAAAAGGAAGTGAGGTAGGTCCCCATTACCCATCTTAGGACGTCGCCGGTGTTTCTACGCATCCGTTTCCTTCGCCCCCTTCGAGCAGAAACTTTTGCGTGTGGACAGATCGTGTTTTGATCGATTTTTGATGGTGGAATTGATCTAGATCTTGAGTAAAGATCATTACCACGTCCACAGTTGATCCCTACACCCTTGTTCATCATAAAACCCTATGAAAGCACATTAAAACATGCAAGGACACGTACAAACTGGTTTAATAAAACTGCACCATAGGATTTGCATTCATCTACCCCATTGCATCTAGAGTAAAGTTTATGCATGATGATTGATTGCTGTAAATTTTGTATGTGCGTGGTCGTGAGTAGAAGGACAAGCTCAAGAGGCCGTCTACGAGGAACTACAGCACCAAGATTTCGAGACGCTTGAGCAAACCACGGGAGCAAGGCAAGTGCCCCTTGACCATATTGATCCCATGTTTTGAAACTGTTTTGTTTGCGAAAACTCGTATGCTTGAGTCAACTTGATGGGACACCCATTTATAGGAGTTTACTAGTTTTGTTAACAATCCTTGTTGCCGGAAAAGTTGATGAGTCAGATATGGTCGTTTTTCCTTTTTGCTTCGCTTAACTTACGGGATACGAGAAGCTGAAATAAAACACGTCTAGCTACTGCACTCATGTGAATAATGATGATGAGAATTTGATGATGTTAATGAGCATGAAATTGGGGAGATCTAGGCAAGCTTGGTTCATGGATGTTGCTGAATGAGATTGTGGTTTACTTGCCGTAGATCTAAGGACCAGTTCATGCCAGCACATGCCAGGAAAACAGTGCTACCACAAGGCCAAATATGGGTGCGGATTAGCTGACTAATTAGGTGTGTTGCTAGCTTGTTATGGACCGTTGGATGGCGCGAGGAATGGGAGTCGAGAGGGATTGCTCTGGGAACTGCATGGCACAAGAGGGGGCCCGTGGGTGGTAGAATGGTGATTCGAGCGTGCCGGTGAAACCTCAGTGGGTCCGTACATCTAGTAGCCCCTTTGTAAAGTCTATTTTGTGATCTCTTGGCCATACACCGACGGTTGTGTACTGGTAAAATGGAGGTTTTGCAGTCGCCGACGGGTGACGAAATAACAAACTTGTGGGTAAAGTGGTGCCACCTCTGCAGAGTGTAAAACTAACATGATAGCCGTGCTTCCGGTCACAAGCACCTGGCCAACTTCCATGATTAGAGAGAAGACTTGGGATGGTTATTCGGTATGGTTGTGGTTTTGGGACTGTTTTAAGTCATGATAATGAGTTTGGTTTCGGTTATATGAATATGAGATGGTTATGAATGTTTATGAGTATGAGATAAACTTAAGAAAGATTAATGGCTGAATGAGACTTGATAAGTGGTGAATTATGATGAGAAAATGTTGCTGAATTACTTGGTCATGTTGGGATAAATTTCACTTAAAATAGTTGCTATTTTTATCATGTTTGTGAAATAAAATTTGCTTGCTGCAATGAGCCTTTTTATTTCCTACCTTGTTGTAAGCTACATGTCATACTTTTCCCGCACTTGCTGAGTATGACATGTACTCACCCTTGCATTACCACATATACATTAGCTACAGGACATGAGTACTTCGAGGACCATGTGGAGTACTAGGCGTGCGAACTACCGTCAACATGCCTGTGGAGTTGAAGTTGGAGCCAGCTGTTTAGTTATTTCCGCTGTCGTTTAGAGACTTCCGCTGCATGAATAATTTAGATATTCATGAGTGAGACATTGAGTCATTGTAATAAAGTACTTAAACATTATTTATTAGTGGTTATGTTCTAAATTAATTTTGTGGATTATATTTGTATGTGTGATGAACATCCTGGGCACACATATGCATTCACTTGGTTCTATTTTCGGAACCGAGTGCCACAGATTGGTATCAGAGCCACGTTGACCGTAGGACGCAAGACTAGGTAGAATGGACACTCTAAAACACATAGTAACACCCCTATAAACTGCTATTTTCGAAAATTGCTTGCTGCTGCACTTTACTTGTCAAATTCAGCCACCGCAAAGTGCTATTTTCAGCCCCACTTTTCTCTTCTTTTGGACAGCAACACTTTTGCTTTCTTGCTCCATAGCTTCTGAAGTTTTGGAGTTATTTCTTCCTTCTCTGAAGTTTCTCATATATTATTTATAGATGCCGGTGATCAGGAGCACGACACGCATAAGTACTCGTCCACAACCACGTGGTAGTGCACTTAACCCCATTGAGGTGTCCGATGGACCATATTCGGAGGAGGTAAAGAGTGAACCTCATGATGAAGAGGAAGTCAATAGCTCTATGCATGAGGAAGAGGACCTGGAAGAGGTGGAACCATTCGAAGATGATATGGAGGATGATCCACAAGAACGACATTAGTACGCACCTCAGGAGAAGTTTCACGCGGGCTTACACCCTGTGGAGCCTCATGAAGCTATGACGGGAGGAGATGAACCCGAGGAGGAGCCACCCCTTACTGAGACCAATAATAAAGGTGATGAATAGGCCAACCATTCAGTTCAAAAATTCCGGTCCGATGGAATGGAAGGAGGACACATATCTAGGGAGTGCAAAGAATTTCTGGATTGCTGCAGCTTATATACAGAATATCTTCTCAAGAAAGTCCATCGTCTCGGACATGAAGAGTGGAAGGCTGACGTAACCATCCTATCTAACTGTAGGGTTGTCACCGGCACTTCACACCCACATGGAGAGCTACAAGGGCAGAAGCTATCGATGATGCTGCGGGAAGCACTCACCGGATTGTGCTATGCCTTCCATGAGCAGCTTGAGGACACAACTTTTGAGCTGCACCCGTATCGGAAGAGTGGTACCTGGGAGATCATTGGACCCCATGTAACAGCTCTTTCTAACTCACAATCTGCTGACAAGTCTCAGAGGTTGCTCGTGGAGTTAGGAAACCGCTACGCAAGCGCACAAGAAGAGATCCGTTACCTCCGCAAGAAGCTGTATTTGCTGGAGAAACAAGAGTAGACTCGTGCCAAAGCGGGAGCAAATGGAGCACCAGCGTCATCTAACCCTATATGGACAGCCGACTCACCATGGCGTGCACCCATGTACGGACCACCCTCGTCACACGGCGAGAACAGCACCGGTTCTCACGATTAAGTTTGAGTTTCCATTGAATAAAGCTGTAATAGGAACGTTAAGATCATAGTAGCTTGAATAAGAGTGGTGTGCTGAATTTTTGTGATGATTGCTTGTGTTTATGTGCTGATGTGAGTTGTGGGACGCTGCGGCGAACGTCCACATCCACATATAGTGGAGAGATGTGAGACGCTTCGGCACGTGTTCACATCCTCATATAGGCTGAAATTAACAAAAGAAGATATTTAGTTCATACACCTTGATGCACATAGTTGGGGGGGTCAATCTAAATTTCTAATATCTACTCTACTCCACTCTCTCCCACAGATGGTAAGCGAAAACGCCAACCGCCAAAGAAGGAACGCTCGTGGCAACAATGAACCACAAGAGGATGGCAATGTTGAAGTTTCTGAAAATGCTAACCCCGGGGCTGATGCAAGCAATCTTGAACTGTTGATGGCTATGCAGAACCAGCTCGTGCAAACTATGATATAAACTTTAGGTCAGCTGCAGGCCAACAACAACAACAATCCTAACCCCGTTCCTGCACCCCCACCGTCGCCACCGCCACCACCGCCGGCCTACAACAGACTGGGAGAGTTCGTGAGGACTAGGCCACCTACTTTTGCACAAGCTAATGATCTCATGGAGGCTGATGATTGGTTAAAGTACATGGAAAAGAAGCTTGCTATTGTTCAGTGCAATGATCGGGAGAAAGTTCTCTTCACATCGCACCAACTTATGGGAGCAGCCGCTGACTGGTGGGACGCTCTTTGCAATGATCATGTCAACCAGGAGACTATCACTTGGGCTGAATTCAAGGAGAGTTTCCGCTCTCATTACGTCCCTGCAGGAGTCATGATGATTAAAAGGCAAGAGTTTGAAGGTCTCCGCCAAGGAAGGAAGAGCCAGAATGAGTACCTCAACAAGTTCACGCAGCTGTCAAGGTATGCTCCAGAAGATGTCAACTCGGATCAAAGTAAGCAGTACTTGCTCATGAGAGGATTGAACAATGAGATCCAAGTTTAGCTGCTCAACAATGATTATGCAAATTTACAGAAGCTCATTGACAAAGCTATAGTGGTTGAGAGCAAGATCCTTGAGATCGAGCAAGAGGGCAAGAGGAAGATGCCATACCAAGGACAGCCACAAGGGAGCAATGTACGTCCCCGTTTCATGCCACCAGCTGCACCACATTATGGCTCATCCGCTTCTACTTTCCGCCCTGCAAATCCACCTCGCCCTAATCAGCTACCGCAGCAACGTCCTGTTATGCAAGCACCTCGTATGCCTTTGCCTCCTGCGCCCCGTCCCAACATGGGCGCCTATGCTCAAAACCAGCCTCGCCCCAACATTCCTGCTGTTTTGGGCAACAAAGCATGCTTTTCATGCGGAGAAGCGGGACACTTTGCAAGTCAATGCCGAAGAAAGGCCTTGGACAGCCAAGCAACGCACCCAAGCAGAACCCACGGCTGAATAGAGGAGCTAATCAAGGTAACCGTGGGCAGAAGAACTATGTTCATGGCAATGTGAACCATATCTCTGCTGAGGAAGCACAACAAGCTGAGGACGTTTTGATTGGTATGTTTCTTGCCAACCCCAACACAGCCACTGTTTTATTTGATTCCGGAGCATCGCATTCACATATCATCCAAGTATGTTGCCAAGTTTAACCTGTCCATAACACACATGAAACAAACTATGTTGGTTAATTCTCCCAGTGGAGAGATGAGGACTAATATAGTATGTCCCAAAGTAAGCCTTAAAATAGGGGGGTAGACTTTCTTGCCAACCTTATTGTCTTGGATTCCCAAGGGATTGACATAATACTTGGAATGGATTGGCTAAGCAAGCACAATAGAGTGATTCAATGTGCTGAGAGGATCGTGCAGTTGACAAGTGAGCATGATACTCGTATTGAGTTTGAGGCAGCCCAACCGGCAACCAAGAAGGCAACACTGAACCACGTCGAAGAAGTGACATTGGAAAGCATTCCGGTGGTTCAACAATATTCAGATGTGTTTCCGGAAGAACTTCCAGGTATGCCACCTGACCGGGACATTGAATTTGCTATTAATTTAGTACCCGGAACTGCACCTATAGCGAAGAGGCCGTATAGGATGCCCTCTAATGACCTAGTGGAGCTCAAGAAACAAATTCAGGAGCAGCTAGAAAAGGGTTTTATATGCCCAAGCTCGTCACCATGGGGAGCCCCCGTGCTCTTCGTAGACAAGATGGATGGGACCCAAAGGATGTGTGTGGATTATATGTCTCTCAATAAGGTGACGATCAAGAATAAATACCCGCTGCCCCGTATAGAGGACCTATTCGACCAAATGAAAGGTGCCCGAATTTTCTACAAGATTGATCTTCGGTCGGGATACTTCCAGCTAAAGATTAAGCCCTCCGACATACCCAAGACTGCATTTCGAACACGATATGGTTCGTATGAATATACCGTTATGTCTTTTGGGTTAACGAATGCACCCGCATACTTTATGTACCTCATGAATAAGGTCTTCATGGAGTACTTGGACAAGTTCGTCGTGGTTTTCATCGACGATATCATGGTGTATTCGAAAAGCGAGGAAGAACACGAAGAACACTTGAGGTTAACATTGCAGAAACGAGCATCAATTGTATGCTAAGTTCAGCAAGTGTCAATTTTGGCTAAAGGAGATATCGTTCTTAGGCCACATCATCTCCGAGGGAGGAGTATCGGTTGATCCCGGAAAAGTGGGAGATGCTCTGAAGTGGAACCAACCGCAGAATGTGAGAGATATTCAGAGTTTCCTTGGAATGGCTGGATACTACCGCCGGTTCATCAAGGATTTCTAGAAAATAGCGAAGCCTATGACTGAATTGCTAATGAAGGGTAAAGCATTTCAGTGGACACCAGCGTGTAAAGAAAGCTTTGAAGAACTAAAGAAGAGATTAACAACAGTGCCGGTTTTGGTATTGCCGGACGTGGGCAAGAGTTTCGACATATATTGTGATGCATCAAGACAAGGTCTTGGATGTGTGCTCATGCAAGAAGGACAAGTGGTAGCCTACGCGTCGAGACAACTAAAGAAACATGAGCTGAATTACCCCACACATAACTTGGAACTTGCAGCCGTGGTACATGCCTTGAAGATTTAGAGGCATTATATCCTTGGCCACCGATGTGAGATCTATACGGATCACAAAAGCCTCAAGTATATATTCACGCAAACGGATCTGAATTTGAGGCAACATCGATGGTTGGAGCTCACCAAGGATTATGATGTTGGAATCAACTATCACCCCGGAAAGGCCAATGTAGTAGATGATGCGTTGAGCTGAAAGGGAGCATGTCACCAACTCACGGTTTGAGAGCTGCCACCCGAGCTGCGCAAGGAGTTTGAACGGTTACATCTCGGGTTCTTGAACGAGATGGAAGTGATAGAACTGAACTCCTCGCTGGAACAAGAGATATGAGATTGCCAAGCAACGGATGAGGAAATCAAGGGAATCAAGGAAAGAATCCTACAAGGCATAGAAAAGGATTTCAAGGAAGACGAGAAAGGCATGCTATGGTTAGGGAAAAGGATTTGTGTGCCTAACGTGAAGCACATCCGCGACACGATATTAAAGGAGGCACATGACTTACCTTATTCCATACATCCCGGCTGTACAAAAATGTACAAGGACCTGAAAACTTGCTATTGGTGGGATGGTATGAAAAGGGACATAGCTGAATATGTTGCCTTATGCGACACATGCCAACGAGTGAAGGCCGAACATCAAAGACCCGCTGGATTGTTGCAGCCATTGAAAATACCCGAGTGGTAGTGGGAAGACATCAGCATGGACTTCATAGTCGGACTGCCACATACTCAGTCGGGTTACGACGCTATTTGGGTTATTGTGGACCGGTTGACGAAAACAACCCATTTCCTTCCTGTTAGAACCAAGTACCGCGTTGCACAACTAGCCGAGCTGTATATGGAGTTCTGAAGAGGATAGTTTCAGATCGGGGTTCTCAATTTACCTCCAGGTTCTGGAAGAAGCTGCACGAAGCCATGGGTATACGGCTGAATTTCAGCTCCGCTTATCACCCGCAAACTGACGGGCAAACGGAGAGGACAAATCAAATTTTGGAAGACATGTTGAGAGCTTGCGCCTCGAAACATGGGCGTAGTTGGGATATGAGCTTGCCATATGCTGAATTCTCGTACAACAACAGCTATCAAGCCAGCTTGAAAATGTCACCTTTCAAAGCATTGTATGGTAGACGGTGTAGAACGCCGCTGTTCTAGAATGAGACCGGAGAAAGCCAAGTGTGTGAGACCTATGTGTGCTGAATACATTGGCTTTGACGATAAAAGTTTTGAATACTACCAAAACACCTTTTTAACAAGGTCCGACTCTAGGTCCGAGCTCCTGCAAGGTCCGACGATAGATCCGACTTGTTTTGGGTAGCTCCGGCAAGGTCCGACCTAAGGTCTAACTTGCTTTGTCTAGGTCTGACTTATTTTGGCTAGGTCCAACTTGTTTTTGCTAGCTCTGGTGCTAGGTCCAACTAGATTTATTAAGTTCCGTGCTAGGTACGACTAAGGTTTAGTAAGCTCCGGCGCTGGGTCCGACTATCTTTGGTAAGCTCCGGTTCAAGGTCCGGTTAGCTTTGGTAAGGTTCGGAGCTTGATTGCAATGGTTCTTCTTTTAACTTGCAATGTTTCGAACTTGATTTACTCTTATGGAAAGTTTGCTTAGTATTATTTTACTAAGTTTTTGGTGTGTTTTGGTGGTTATGGCTGATATCATTTTGCTATGGTTTACAACATGCTTATGTGAGGTGCTCACGTAAGATGTTGTAGTTTCGGAACTAACGAGAGTCAAGTCGAGGACTTGTGCTCGGAAGTATTGGTTGTTTATTCATGTGCAGGTGTTGCTTGAGTTCAAGACATGGCTGGTGATGGGATCCATTGAACTAGTCTTAGGGAGAAGATGAGGTTCAACAACCAAGTTTAGGAGGAATTGTGGTTGAATTGATCGGGAGGTCGCGCAGCATGTTTGGATCAAGAACAATTCATATGAAGGTATCGTGGATGTTGTTTAACGGTGTTTGCACGTGTGCAAGGAGTGCATGGACGTCGCAATATGGTTCCAAGGCGTGGTGAAGAGATATGGAAGTGGAGATATGGTTGAAAAGGTTCAACCGGCTGGATTTTGCGCTCAGGCTGCGGCTGAGGCGGTTATGGTTTGTTTATTGAAAGTTTCGAGTTGGTTATAACAGGATTTCGTGTTAGGCATGAAGTAGAGTTGTTTTAGGAATGTTTGGGACGTTCCTAAGGTGTTTGGAAGTCTTAAGATTGCTTCTATCTGCGTATAGAAGAGTCTTGAGCAGTATTGGAAAGTTACAATTTGAATCCAAGTAGGAGTAGGAGTCCTAGTTTGAATTGGATTGGCCATAGAGCTGGTTATATAAGAAAGGGAGGCCAAGGCTCGTGGATAGAACGACTTTGGGGCTGTTCCTCTTGTGTTTTGATAAATAAAATTCGTATTCTAAAGGAACTTATGTGCCTTGTTCGTCCGACTTGTTTCAGACAAGTTTTTCTCGTCGAGTTTCTGTTCAGCACTACTTTGCTTCGGTAGTTTTATCATAACTCGAGTTTTACAGATCCAATTGATATGATTCTTTTTGGTTTGTCTTCACAACTTGATTATCTGTCATCTGTGAAAATTTCACGGTCATTGAATTTGTGGTTTCTGATCTACACGAGTTTCTTTGCAGTATTCCAGAACTGTTTTTCTCGTGTAGGACAGATTGACATTTGTTCGATCTTTCGATCGTAACTTGAGTTTATCTCAACGGGTTTTCATGATTCTTGTTGTGACGTCTTCATGACTTGATTCTCTACAATCTATACTAGTTTTGTCATAGTTGAACACGTTTAGATTAGTCGCACACACGGTTTCTTTAACAGATCGGTTTTCTGCTGAGGGGTGTTTTGTTGCTTCCGCTTAAAAGTTTTTGTCTACCATTCACCCCCTCTGGTAGCTTTACACGTGTACTTCGATCCTACAAAGTGTTGAGACCCGAAGTGCTGCAATACGCCGAAAAACAAATCCAAACGATACGAGAAAACTTGAAGGCTGCTCAGTCACGACAAAAAGGTTATGCGGACAATAGGCGAAGAAGATTGACCTTCAAAGTGGGAGACTTCGTGTATCTTAAGGTATCGCCTATCCGAGGCCAATGACGGTTCAACGTCAAAGGCAAGTTAGCACCTTGCTATATCGGGCCATTCAAGATTTTGGGCAAGCGAGGATAGGTAGCCTATCAAATAGAGCTGCCATCGCACCTCTCCGACGTGCACGACATGTTTCACGTATCCCAACTCAAGAAGTGCTTGAGAGTACCAGAAGAACAAGTACCGATGGATGAGCTCGAACTTCAAGAGGATCTGACTTACGCGGAGCACCCCGTCAAAATTTTGGACATGAAGGAAAGGGTCACGAGGAACAAAGTGATCCGTTGGTGCAAGGTACAATGGAGCCATCAAACGGAAGCCGAAACCACATGGGAGCGTGAGGAAGATCTCAAGGCAGAATTCCCTCATCTATTCTCCACTCTATCGAATCTCGAGGGCGAGATTCAGTTTAAGGGGGGTAGGTTTGTAACACCCTCAAATTTATTACCATGCATTGCATACATTTTTCATGTAGAGAAGCATTGTAAAAGAACTAGAAATGGAGAAAGAACTATAGAAATGGAGAATGAACCATAGAAATGGAGAAAGGATCATAGAAATGGAGAAAGAACTATAGAAATAGAGAATGAACCATAGAAATGGAGAAAGACCATAGAAATGGAGAAAGAACCATAGAAATGGAGGAAGAATCATAGAAATGGAGAAGGGAATATAGAAATGGAGAATGGGACATACAAATGAAGAGGGGGATGTAGAAATGGAAAAGGGGACATAGAAATGGTGAGACCCACCGTCGAGCCCCCTCGTCAAGCCCCGCCGTCGAGCCCCGCCGTCGAGCCCCATCGTCGAGACCCGCCGACGAGCCCCGTCACGCCTCGCCGTCGCCGGAAAAGAAGTCGACGATCTGTCCTACCCTAATCTTCCATATAAAAATTCCCCGCTGCTGCCATTGCTAGGAGGAAGGCCATGCCACCAAAAGGAAGTGAGGTAGATCCCCATTACCCATCTTATGATGTCGTCGCTGTTTTTACGCATCCGTTTTCTTCGCCCTCTCGAGCAGAAACTTTTTCGTGTGGACAGATCATGTTTTGATCGATTTTTGACGGTGGAATTGATCTAGATCTTGAGCAAGATCATCACCACGTCCACACTTGATCCCTACACCCTTGTTCATCATAAAACCTTATGAAAGCCCATTAAAACATGCAAGGACACATACAAACTGGTTTAATAAAATTGCACCATAGAATTTGCATTCATCTACCCCATTGCATCTTGAGTAAAGTTTGTGCATGATGATTTATTGCTGTAAATTTTGTATGTGCGTGGTCGTGAGTAGAAGGACAAGCTTAAGAGGTCATCTACGAGAAACTACAGCACCAAGATCTCGAGACGCTTGAGCAACAAGAACCACGGGAGCAAGGCAAGTGCCCCTTGACCATATTGATCCCATGTTTTGAAACTGTTTTGTTTGTGAAAATTTGTATGCTTGAGTCAACTTGATGGGACACCATTTATAGGAGTTTACTAGTTTTGTTAACCATCCTTGTCACCGGGAAAGTTGATGAGTCGGGTATGGTCGTTTTTCCTTTTTGCTTCGCTTAACTTACGGGATACGGGAAGCTGAAATAAAACATGTCTAGCTACTGCACTCATGTGAATAATGATGATGAGAATTTGATGATGTTAATCATGAGCATGAAATCAGGGAGATCTAGGCAAGCTTGGTTCATGGAAGTTGCTGAATGAGATGGTGGTTTACTTTCCGTAGATCTAAGGACCGGTTCATGCCAGCACATGCCAGAAAAACAGTGCCACCACAAGGCCAAATATGGGTGCAGCTTAGCTGACTAATTAGGTGTGTTGCTAGCTTGTTATGGACCATTGGATGGCGCAGGAAATGGGAGTCGAGAGGGACTGCCCTGGGAACTGCATGGCACAAGAGGGGGCCCGTGGGTGGGAGAATGGTGTTTCGAGCCTGCCGGTGAAACCTCAGTGGGTCTGTACATCTAGTAGCCCCTTTGTAAAGGATATTTTGTGATCTCTTGTATATACACCGACGATTGTGTACTGGTAAAATGGAGGTTTTGCAGTCGCTGACGGGTGACGAAATCATGGATTTGTGGGTATAGTGGTGTCACCTCTGCAAAGTGTAAAACTATCATGATAGCCGTCGAAGACCGACCCTCGGGGACGGGAGCAGCTACTGACCTCCAAGCCCGGACGAAAAGACCAGGAGAGAGAAGCGATCCGGGCTAGAGCTCGGACCAGGACAGGCGAAGGACTTAAATGCCGACGCGACGAAATGGCAGAAGGGATTTAAGATGGAGTGGGAGGCCAGACGTGACAATACAAGCATGACGTCGGGTCATCATCACCACCCGTCCCGTCCTGCTCGACGCTGGTGTACAGGGACAGAAAGTAGACATAGACCGTAGACTAGACGTGAGCAGGTGTACTTATCGTCCCTATACCGCTTTGGACCGTCTTAAGCGCTGACACACCATATAAACCTCTGCCCATGAGGAGCCGACGGGTAGGTATAGGCGTTCGGGCTACAAAAGGGGAGGCCCGGAACCTCACCTCGCACGATGAACACAACTCACACACAGGCTCGACACTTAGGCTTTCTCTTCGTTCTTGCATGCGGGACAACTGTAACATCCCAAAATTTTGATTCAAAACACTAAACCATGTTCAGAGGGGAATTTAAAATTTTTTGGACGTGTTGCATGTTTTGCAAAAATTCAAATTCAAACTGGAATTCAAATTAAACTCAAATCAGAAAAGAAATGGAAAAAGAAAAAGAGAAAACGGAAAAAAACCGGCCAGTGAGCCGAAACCCGCCAGCCGGCCCAGTTCCCCCCGCGCCAGCCCGCAGCCGCGCGCGCCCGCGCTCTCTCACACAGACAGGTGGGACCCACCTGTCATCCCCAACCTCGCTCGCGCCGACCCCGGACTCTCCCGCGCGCGCGCGATCTTAACCGATCGGAATACCGCGTCCCTCAGCCCGAATTCCGGTCCCAGAAGACTCAAACTCGATCACAACTGACCCACCGCCCTCCCCCGGCTATAAAAACCCCAGCCCCAATCGGTTTTTCCCACGCGATCGCCGATTTTTACTCCGGTGAGCACCGAGACTTCGCCGGTGAATTTCTGGCCGATCTAAGCTCGGAAACTCTGATCTAACTCGCTGGTCTTGATCCACCGCCTCCGGGGAGCTTTGCAGGTGCAGAAAACTCGGAGACTTATGGTGTAAACACAGCGCCGACGAGCTTCGCCGTGGTTTTGCCTCGGACCTCGCCGCCGATCACTTTCTAGGACCCCCGAGCTCAAGAAAACCCCCGAGGTGAGATCCCTGACCTCCCCTCTACCGATCTATGCCATAAGATCACAGTTCTAGGCAGAATTCTTGAGGATCCGAAACTTTCCGGCGAGATCGCCGCTTCCTGCCGCCGTGCGCCGCCGGCAGCGCCGCCCGCGCTCGATCAGAGCGACGTGGCCGCTTGTGCGCCGTTTATTTTAAATCGCACGGTAGACTTTAAAACCCCGCGTACCGGTTCGATGTTATAATCTCAGCCGTCGGTTTAAAATCGGACGGTCCACGTCAGCCCCGCGTTATAAAGACTGGAATTCTTATGTGCTACCCCCTGGGGTTCTCGGGAAATAAGAGCTAGCCCCGGAAACTTCTGATCTAGCCCCTGGAACTCCAGAAAATCATGTAAATTCATTTAAAAATCAGTTTAGCCCCTGGACTTAATAAAAATTAGGAAAAACACCTCTGATAAGTGTAGCTAGACCCCTGGAAATTATGAAAATAATATTATAGACCCTGTAATGGGGTGAGTTCATTATTTTAGCCCTGTTTAGTATTTAATTTAGAAAATTGAATATGTAACTAGTGTTTAAAAATTAAAAAGTGGGACAAACATAATTGTCAAAATTAATTAAAAACTTTCTCAGTACTTAGAAAACTTTGGAGTGAGATAAAAATATATTTTTGGGCTGAAATGAATCTGTTTCATTTATTATTCACATTTATTAGTATAGGGACACATTTTTAAGTAAAGAATAGTTATAGAAAAATAGGGAAAATAATTATGAAATAGTTTATATCAGAGGCCAAGGTCAAAATATGTTATTAAATTATTTAGGACCAGAACCTATACTGTTTAGATGATGTGTATTACTAATTTCATAATAAAATACACAATTATGCATAGGAATATAAATCTGAGAATATAGCAACTAGTAAATGATAAATAGAGTTTTTAAAATCCAAAGAGTTCAGTTTAGGGTTGGTAGAAGGCACATATGGGGAAGAAAAATACTTTTCATATATACACTTGGTAGTGAAAAGGTGTAGTAGTTGAATATAAGAAATTTATTGGAAACCCATATAAATAGTATGTAAGTATAAATGTGGACACAAAAGTAGGAATCATATACACATGGTTAAAAGTGCATGCAAGCCACAACTCAACACACATAAAGTAACCACAACACATATAATGGTAAAGAACTTTTATAAATGTGAATGTGTGGTTTGTATGAAGTAGAAGTGTGAACTATGTCTTATGATTGTTGTTTTTCTTTTGCTATGTGTGATGGTATGAAGTAGAACCTGTTCAAGAGCAAGTTATCCCTTTCCAAGATCAGGACTACCCATTTCAAGAGCAGCAAGAAGGAGGCAAGTGTCCTTGACCACTTTGAACCTATGCTAGGATGTGTAGATAGAATTATTTGCATTGTCAAATGAAAGATGAAACCCATGCTAGGATGTTTCCCTAGAATTGCATTACCTTGTTTCCTTGTAGCTTGGGTTGGGATTTATTTTGTCATGTCATTTATTTACATGCATATGCTTAGCCATGCTTAGAATGGGACATTTGGGATATGAGATCATCAGTTTATTTTACCATACTCTTGAATGAGATATTGTGAGTTATGTAGAGGTAGGGATCAAGGCAAGTTGGATGTTTTGGTTGTGTGCTGGGTGCACGAGACTTGGGTTTGTGTTTAGTACTTGCCTGGATCCTAAGGACCGGTTCATGGAGCATGTAACCCGGCTTTACAGTGCCAACCACATGCTGAGATGGGGCAGCTTGGCCAATTAATTAGGTGTATCCCCGGCGTAGTATGGGTGTGTTGGATGGTGCGGGGAGTGGGTGTCAGCTGGACTACCATATGAACCGCAAGGCTCAAGGGGGGGCCACTGCAGCGGGGTTGGAGCCTCTTGTATGCTGTTAGGGGTGAAACCTCAGTGGGCCCACGCTCATCGGGAATCCCTTTGTAAAGGCTTCGTAGTGATCTCCTGGCTGCACACCTGGGAAGTGTGAATGTGGATCGTAGCCACTGGCATAATGGAGGTTCTTTTAGTCCACCCGGCAACGGGGGATGAAATCACTACATGTGGGTACAGTGGTACAAACTCTGCAGAGTCAAAACTGTCATGACAGCCGTGCTCACAGTCTAGAGCGGCCTGGACTTATTCATGATTAGAGGATTGATGGTTTTGGAAGTTAAGCGGGGAGCTTAACATTGGAAATGATGTTATGGTTATTGGATTATGATGATGGGATGGGAGATTTGGACCATTTCACCTGTGTAGTAATGTAGGTGCTTAATAAGCTAAGGTGATAGGTATTAATTGCGTAGTGCTTTAACCATGAGATCAACCTCTCCTTGTTCTAGCCATGCATGATATAATTTTCCCACACTTGCTGAGTACCATTGGTACTCAACCTTGCATATTTGTTGGTTTATATTGCTGCTCAGGTCAAGATAATGAGGTGGTGTATAATGACCAAGATTTTGGACCCGAGGAAGGTTTTTAGGTTCATGAAGACCCCCGGGCAACGCCTGTGATGGAGCCCTAAAGAATAATATTCCGCTGCTAGTTTATTTACTTGTGATGAACTTATTATTGTCCATCGAGACATTTACTATGTAAGACTTACTTATATTCGACCCCTGGCTTGTAATAAATGATGCTTCACTATTTGTCATAACATGTATGAGAAAATGATCCTGGCATACATGTGATATTCACTTGGTTGTTCTTCGGAAAAACCGGGTGTGACAGAGGTGGTATCAGAGCCAAGGTTGCCCGTAAAAACGTGGACCTAGGTAGAAATGGACTTATTTAAGGGCCCTATTTTCTTAAAAACTATTTTCCAAGGTGTGGGTTGAAAAGCATTATTTTCTTCATCTTACCCCAACTTTCATTCAAAATAGGATTTTTGTTTAAAAAGTTTATCTAACCTAATTTTAAATTCTTTTTGTTTTAGATGGTTCGCATGATTCGCACCGCTCGCAAGTCCACAGGAGGGAGAGTTCCCGTAGTTGCCCTTGCCGAAAGAGAGGAGAGTCGTCCAGTGACGTACCTTTCCTACGGATTGGCAGTAGGAGACTTGTTGCGCCGTCTTCGACGTATGCTCGAAGCCGCAGGCAATACGGGCAAGCTAATCATCCACTTTAACTCCACCAGGACCATCCGTGAGAAGAGGGAAGAATGGAGTTCGGAGATGAGGATTATACATGAGAATCAGCTGCTTAAGATTCACCACTCTCCAGCTTGTCGAGCAACACAAGTTGACGCGGAGAAAGATGTCACCTGGGAGGCCATCACCTGCCAGAGTTACATCTATCGTCGCCACTTGGACAAAACTGAGTACATGTATGTCCTCCAACGTGAGAGTGGTACCACGGAGTACAAGTACCCATCGGTGCAGCAAGGGACTTCCCATGAGCACATGGACTTGTGCTTGGAGGATGCTGCTATGCTCAGCACTCGACTGCAGGAGTGTCAACAAGAGCTTCAGGATGTCCGAGACGCCCTGAAGAAAACGGAGGCGTTGCTGCGAGCTTGCTTAAAGGCGAGAGAAAGAAGAGATGGGAATGAACTGTGTGTCACCGTGAATGATACATGGACTCCTGACTCCCCGGATCGCCGAGCGATCAGGCGTCGTCGCACTTCTCCACCAGCAGCCTCCCCATCCAAAGCAGAGTCAGAAGGTAGCCGAAATGAGGAAGAAGATCCCGAGGAGCCAGCTCAAGAGAACGAGTAGTGTAGAGTCTTTCCCTTAGCTAGCAAGAGGTCGAGTAGTCGAGTCGTTACGTAGTTAATGGTGTGATAATGCTTGGTGTGTGACGTGAGTTGTGGAAGCCATGAGCAATTGTCCACAGCCTCATCTTTAGATTGTTTTGCTTTGGTGTGTGAACCCACATGAAATAATATTGCATTTGTTTTTGTGTAAGAAATGAACCCTCAGAAAAGTATAACAAAGCCTCAACACTTCAAAGTACAAACAAGTGAAAGTAGTAAGATGATACTAAATGCTTTCAAATTAACATTGGTTGATTCTGCCAGATGGCCGGAAGAGGAAAAGGACGTGCTGCCAACCCCGCCAACAACAACGATGAGGCGTGCAACCCTCATCTTTCTGGAGGCCAGGACAGGGGTGGTCGCCGTGAAGAAGTTGACCCTCTCCACCAAATGCTGGAGAATCAAAATCAGCTCATCTAGAACTTGACTCAAGTGGTGGCCAACTTGCATCAAGTTCCACCTCCACAAGCTGCACCACGCCAACCAAGGTTGAGTGAGTTTCTAGGAACTCAACCTCCAAAGTTTGCAAGTGCTGCTGAACCTCTGGAGGCAGATGATTGGCTGAAGACCATTGAAAGTAAGATGAGGATTATACAATGCCAAGGGTATGAGAGGGTGCTGTTTGCCTCTCATCAATTGCATGGACCTGCTGCTGATTGGTGGACCGCCTACGTGGCCGCCCATCATGACCCTGAGAACATCACTTGGGAAGAGTTCAAGCGTAGCTTCCGCAACCATTACATCCCAAGAGGTGAACTCAAAAACAAGAGGAAGGAGTTTTTGGGACTGCAGCAGGGAAACATGACGGTGAGGGAATACCTCACTAAATTTACTCAACTATCCCGTTATGCTCCACGAGACATAGAGACTGATGAGCAGAAACAAGATTGTTTCGTGGAAGGACTTACCGCAGAGATGCAGTGTGCAATGTCCTCAAATGAGTATGAAAGCTTCCAAAAGATGGTGGACAGAGCATTTGTGGTGGAAAGGAAGCTAAAGGCCCTAGAAAATGAGAATAAGAGGAAGGCCGGGTGGTCACATCAAGCCTGTAACACCCCAAATTTTGATTCAAAACCCTAAACCATGTTCAGAGGGGAATTTAAAAATTTTTGGACGTGTTGCATGTTTTGCAAAAATTCAAATTCAAACTGGAATTCAAATTAGACTCAAAACAGAAAAGAAATGGAAAAAGAAAAAGAGAAAACGGGAAAAAACCGGCCAGTGGGCCGAAACCCGCCAGCCGGTCCAATTTCCCCCGCGCCAGCCCGCAGCCGCGTGCCCACGCTATCCCTCACATACAGGTGGGACCCACCTGTCATCCCTAACCCCGAGCGTCTGCGGCCCGGACTTTTCCTCCCGAGCGCGCGCGATCGTAACCGACTGGAAACCGCGTCCCTCAGCCCGAATTCTGATCCCGGAAGACTCAAACTCGATCACAACCGACTCACCGCCCTCCCCCGGCTATAAAAACCCCAGCCCCGATCGGTTTTTCCCACGCGATCGCCGATTTTTACTCCGGTGAGCACCGAGACTTCGCCGGTGAATTCTGGCCGATCTAAGCTCGGAAACTCTGATCTAACTCGCTGGTCTTGATCCACCGCCTCCGGGGAACCTTGCAGGTGCAGAAAACTCGGAGACTTACGGTGTAAACACAGCGCCGACGAGCTTCGCCGTGGTTTTGCCTCGGACCTCGCCGCCGATCACTTTCCAGGACCCCCGAGCTCAAGAAAACCCCCGAGGTGAGATCCCTGACCTCCCCTCTACCGATCTATGCCATAAGATCACAGTTCTAGGCAGAATTCTCGAGGATCCGAAACTTTCCGGCGAGATCGCCGCTTCCCGCCGCCGTGCGCCGCCGGCAGCGCCGCCCGCGCTCGATCAGAGCGACGTGGCCGCTTGTGCACCGTTTATTTTAAATCGCACGGTAGACTTTAAAACCCCGCGTACCGGTTCGATGTTATAATCTCAGCCGTCGGTTTAAAATCGGACGGTCCACGTCAGCCCCGCGTTATAAAGACTGGAATTCTTATGTGCTACCCCCTGGGGTTCTCGGGAAATAAGAGCTAGCCCCGGAAACTTCTGATCTAGCACCTGGAACTCCAGAAAATCATGTAAATTCATTTAAAAATCAGTTTTAGCCCCTGGACTTAATAAAAATTAGGAAAAACACCTCTGATAAGTGTAGCTAGACCCCTGGAAATTATAAAAATAATATTATAGACCCTGTAATGGGGTGAGTTCATTATTTTAGCCCTGTTTAGTATTTAATTTAGAAAATTAAATATGTAACTAGTGTTTAAAAATTAAAAAGTGGGACAAACATAATTGTCAAAATTAATTAAAAACTTTCTCAGTACTTAGAAAACTTTGGAGTGAGATAAAAATATATTTTAGGCTGAAATGAATCTGTTTCATTTATTATTCACATTATTTAGTATAGGGACACATTTTTAAGTAAAGAATAGCTATAGAAAAATAGGGGAAATAATTATGAAATAGTTTACATCAGAGGCCAAGGTCAAAATATGTTATTCAATTATTTAGGACCAAAACCTATACTGTTTAGATGATGAGTATTACTAATTTCATAATAAAATACACAATTATGCATAGGAATATAAATCTGAAAATATAGCAACTAGTAAATGATAAATGGAGTTTTTAAAATTCAAAGAGTTCAGTTTAGGGTTGATAGAAATTATGAATGCACATATGGAGAAGAAAAATACTTTTCTTACATACTTGGTAGTTTAATATAAGAATTTATTTAAAACTGAAACACACACACACATATATATATATAGTATGTATGTATGTATAAATATGAACACCAAAGTAGGAATCATACACATATAAATAAAAGTGTGTGCAAGCCACAGATCAACACACAAAGTAACCACAACACATATAATGGTGAATGAATTTCATAAATATGAATGTGTGGTTTGTATGAAGTAAGAAGTGTGAACTATGTCTTATGATTGTTGTTTTTCTTTTGCTATCTGTGATGGTATGAAGTAGAACCTGTTCAAGAGCAAGTTATTCCTTTCCAAGATCAGGACTACCCATTTCAAGAGCAGCAAGAAGGAGGCAAGTGTCCTTGACCACTTTGATCCTATGCTAGGATGTGTAGATAGAATTATTTGCATTGTCAAATGAAATATGAAACCCATGCTAGGAAGTTTCCCTAGAATTGCATTACCTTGTTTCCTTGTAGCTTGGGTTGGGATTTATTTTGTCATGTCATTTATTTACATGCATATGCTTAGCCATGCTTAGAATGGGATATTTGGGATATGAGATCATCAGTTTATTTTACCATACTCTTGAATGAGCTATTGTGAGTTATGTAGAGGTAGGGATCAAGGCAAGTTGGATGTTTTGGTTGTGTGCTGGGTGCACGAGACTTGGGTTTGTGTTTAGTACTTGCCTGGATCCTAAGGACCGGTTCATGGAGCATGTAACCTGGCTTTACAGTGCCAACCACATACTGAGATGGGGCAGCTTGGCCAATTAATTAGGTGTATCCCCGGCGTAGTATGGGTGTGTTGGATGGTGCGGGGAATAGGTGTCAGCTGGACTACCATATGAACCGCAAGGCTCAAGAGGGGGCCACTGCAGCGGGGTTGGAGCCTCTTGTATGCTGTTAGGGGTGAAACCTCAGTGGGCCCACGCTCGTCGGGAATCCCTTTGTAAAGGCTTCGTAGTGATCTCCTGGCTGCACACCTGGGAAGTGTGAATGTGGATCGTAGCCACTGGCATAATGGAGGTTCTTTTAGTCCACCCGGCAACGGGAGATGAAATCACTACATGTGGGTACAGTGGTACAAACTCTGCAGAGTCAAAACTGTCTTGACAGCCGTGCTCACGGTCAAGAGCGGCCTGGACTTATTCATGATTAGAGGATTGATGGTTTTGGAAGTTAAGCGGGGAGCTTAACATTGGAAATGATGTTATGGTTATTGGATTATGATGATGGGATGGGAGATTGGGACCATTTCACCTGTGTAGTAATGTAGGTGCTTAATAAGCTAAGGTGATAGGTATTAATTGCGTAGTGCTTTAACCATGAGTTCAACCTCTCCTTGTTCTAGCCATGCATGATATAATTTTCCCACACTTGCTGAGTACCATTGGTACTCAACCTTGCATATTTGTTGGTTTATATTGCTGCTCAGGTCAAGATAATGAGGTGGTGTGCAATGACCAAGATTTTGGACCCGAGGAAGGTTTTTAGGTTCATGAAGACCCCCGGGCAACGCCTGTGATGGAGCCCTAAAGAATAATATTCCGCTGCTAGTTTATTTACTTGTGATGAACTTATTATTGTCCATCGAGACATTTACTATGTAAGACTTACTTATATTCGACATCTGGCTTGTAATAAATGATGCTTCACTATTTGTCATCACATGTATGAGAAAATGATCCTGGCATACATGTGATATTCACTCGGTTGTTCTTCGGAAAGACCGGGTGTGACAGAGGTGGTATCAGAGCCAAGGTTGCCGTAGGAACGTGGACCTAGGTAGAAATGGACGTATTTAAGGGCCCTATTTTCTTAAAAACTATTTTCCAAGGTGTGGGTTGAAGAGTGTTATTTAAGGAGTCATTTTCTTCATCTTATTCCAAAATTTTCATTCAAAATGGGATTTTTGTTTAAAAAGTTTATCTAACCTAATTTTAAATTCTTTTTGTTTTAGATGGTTCGCATGATTCGCACCGCTCGCAAGTCCACAGGAGGGAGAGTTCCCGTAGTTGCCCTTGCCGAAAGAGAGGAGAGTCGTCCAGTGACGTACCTTTCCTACGGATTGGCAGTAGGAGACTTGTTGCGCCGTCTTCGACGTATGCTCGAAGCCGCAGGCAATACGGGCAAGCTAATCATCCACTATAACTCCACCAGGACCATCCGTGAGAAGAGGGAAGAATGGAGTTCTAAGATGAGGATTATACACGAGAATCAGCTACTTAAGATTCACCACTCTCCAGCTTGTCGAGCAACACAAGTTGACGTAGAGAAAGATGTCACCTGGGAGGCCATCACCTGCCAGAGTCACATCTATCGTCGCTACTTGGACAAAACTGAGTACATGTATGTCCTCCAACGTGAGAGTGGTACCACGGAGTACAAGTACCCACCGGTGCAGCAAGGGACTTCCCATGAGCACATGGACTTGTGCTTGGAGGATGCTGCTATGCTCAGCACTCGACTGCAGGAGTGTCAACAAGAGCTTCAGGATGTCCGAGACACCCTGAAGGAAACGGAGGCGTTGCTGCGAGCTTGCTTAAAGGCGAGAGAAAGAGGAGATGGGAATGAACTGTGTGTCACCGTGAATGATACATGGACTCCTGACTCCCCGGATCGCCGAGCGATCAGGCGTCGTCGCACTTCTCCACCAGCAGCCTCCCCACCAAAAGCAGAGTCAGAAGGTAGCCGAAATGAGGAGGAAGATCCCGAGGAGCCAGCTCAAGAGAACGAGTAGTGTAGAGTCTTTCCCTTAGCTAGCAAGAGGTCGGGTAGTCGAGTCGTTACGTAGTTAATGGTGTGATAATGCTTGGTGTGTGACGTGAGTTGTGGAAGCCATGAGCAATTGTCCACAGCCTCGTCTTCGAATTGTTTTGCTTTGGTGTGTAAACCCGCAGGAAATAATAGTGCATTTATTTGGTGTGAGATATAAACCCTCGTAAAATTTTAACAAAGCCTCAACACTTCAAAGTACAAACAAGTGAAAGTAGTAATATGATACTAAATGCTTTCAAATTAACATTGGTTGATTCTGCCAGATGGCCGGAAGAGGAAAAGGACGTGCTGCCAACCCCGCCAACAACAATGATGAGGCATGCAACCCTCATCTTTCTGGAGGCCAGGACCGGGGTGGTCGCCGTGAAGAAGTTGATCCTCTCCACCGAATGCTGGAGAATCAAAACCAGCTCATCCAGAACTTGACTCAAGTGGTGGCCAACCTGCATCAAGTTCCACCTACACAAGCTGCACCACGCCAACCAAGGTTGAGTGAGTTTCTAGGAACTCAACCTCCAAAGTTTGCAAGTGCTGCTGAACCTCTGGAGGCAGATGATTGGCTGAAGACCATTGAAAGTAAGATGAGGATAATACAATGCCAAGGGTATGAGAGGGTGCTGTTTGCCTCTCATCAATTGCATGGATCTGCTGCTGATTGGTGGACCGCCTACGTGGCTGCCCATCATGACCCTGAGAACATCACTTGGGAAGAGTTCAAGCGTAGCTTCCGCAACCATTACATCCCAAGAGGTGAACTCAAAAACAAGAGGAAGGAGTTTTTGGGACTGCAGCAGGGAAACATGACGGTGAGGGAATACCTCACTAAATTTACTCAACTATCCCGTTATGCTCCACGAGACATAGAGACTGATGAGCAGAAACAAGATTGTTTCGTGGAAGGACTTACCGCAGAGATGCAGTGTGCAATGTCCTCAAATGAGTATGAAAGCTTTCAAAAGATGGTGGACAGAGCATTTGTGGTGGAAAGGAAGCTAAAGGCCCTGGAAAATGAGAATAAGAGGAAGGCTGGGTGGTCACATCAAGCCTCAGGGAGCAACACCCGCCCACGTTTGATGCAGCAACCTACGGGGCAGACGAGTCGTGCTGCGGGACCCTATTCAGCACCAAGAGGGTACAACCCAAACTACAGGCCTCCTGCAGCACCAGCACAGCCGCAACGTCAGTTTGTGCAGCAGCCTCGCCCCGCATATCCACCTCGACCAGCGGTGCAAGGACCCCCAAACCAACCCCAGGACAACAAAGGCCAGGCATCTAAGATTGGGGTGCAATGTTTTAGTTGCGGAGAAGTGGGGCACTACGCCCATAAGTGTCCAAAGAAGAAGCCTGCGCCGCCACAACAGCAGAATGTAATGAGAGGACGGGTGAACCATGTCACTATGGAGGAAGCACAAGAGGCACCCGACGTGGTAGTTGGTAAGTTTCCTGCCAATTTACACCTTGCAACTCTGCTGTTTGATTCTGGTGCTACCCACTCGTTCATTGCTCAAGGGTTTGTTAAGAAGCATGACCTAGCAACCACACAAATGAACCATATGCTAGCCGTAAACTCTCCAGGTGGAGAAATAAGGACAAGACAAGTGTGTCCCAAAGTGAACCTAGACATTAATGGGGTAGTATTTACTGCTAACCTCATAGTGATAGATTCACAAGGGATAGATATTATTTTGGGTATGGATTGGTTGACCAAACATAAAGGAATCATCCATTGTTCGACCAGAACGGTGGAACTAACTCACCCCAGTGGCACCAAAGTAAAGTTCGTAACAATACACGAGCCTAGGAGGGACATTAAATTAAATCAAGTGGAGGTGAAAGTTGAGGAAATCAGGACTATCAGGGAATATCCAGATGTTTTTCCGGAGGAGTTGCCAGGTATGCCTCCTGACCGTGACGTGGAATTCGCAATTGAGCTAGTACCGGGAACAGCCCCGATATACAAGAGACCTTATCGAATGGACTCCAAGCAGCTAGAAGAGCTCAAGGATCATTTGAGAGAATTGACGGAGAAGGGGTATATTCGCCCTAGTTCCTCACCATGGGGAGCTCCGGTGATATTTGTGCCCAAGAAAGACGGAACCCAAAGGTTATGCGTAGATTACCGTGCCTTGAATGAGGTAACCATCAAGAACAAGTACCCATTGCCTCGCATTGAAGACTTGTTTGATCAGTTGAGGGGAGCTTGTGTGTTCTCGAAAATTGATCTCAGGCCGGGATACCACCAACTCAAGATAACGCAATCTGATATTCCCAAGACAGCTTTCGTATCTCGGTACGGACTGTATGAATACACTGTCATGCCTTTCGGACTAACCAATGCCCCGGCATATTTCATGTACCTCATGAACAAGGTATTCATGGAATATCTGGACAAATTTGTGGTGGTTTTCATAGATGATATTCTCGTCTTCTCCAAAGATGAAGAAGAACATGAGAAACATCTAAGGTTGGTGTTACAGAGGCTGAGAGAACACCAACTATATGCCAAGTTGAGCAAGTGTGAGTTTTGGCTGAAGAGAGTTCCCTTTTTAGGACATGTAATCTCGGAGGGAGGAATCTCCGTCGATCCCGCCAAAATCGAGGATATCCAAAAGTGGAAGACCCCTGAAAATGTCGGGGAAGTTCGAAGTTTTTTGGGATTGGCTGGATACTATCGACGGTTTATTGAGGGATTCTCCAAGATCTCGAGACCTCTCACCAAACTGTTGGAAAAGGGAATCACATTCACCTGGACGCCACAGTGCGATACGAGCTTTCAGGAGCTAAAGAAGAGATTGACAACAGCCCCAGTGTTGGTTATGCCAGATATGCAGAAGAATTTCACAGTGTACTGCGATGCCTCTGGAAATGGGTTGGGATGTGTTCTCATGCAAGAAGGACATGTCGTGGCATATGCATCCCGGCAGCTTCAGAAGCACGAGAAGAACTATCCTACACATGACCTAGAACTAGCTGCAGTGGTACACGCGTTGAAAATTTGGCGGCACTATTTGATGGGGAAGAGGACAGAGATATATACGGATCATAAGAGTTTGAAGTACATATTCACACAGCCAGATCTCAACCTCAGACAAAGGAGATGGTTAGAGCTAATCAATGACTTTGATGTGGGCATCAACTATCATCCCGGGAAAGCAAACGTCATGGCCGATGCTTTGAGTCGGAAAGTGCAGGTCAATAAGTTGAGCTTGAAGGACATGCCCGCAGAATTGAAGGACGAGGTTATAAGGCTCAATCTATGTCTAGTAAATAGTGGTGAAGCCATCGCCATGGAAGTGGACTCCACACTCGAGCAAGACATACTCGAGGGCCAAAAGAATGATGAGAAGATACAAGAGATCAGACAGCTCATCAAGGAAAATAAAGCTCCTGGTTTTAGAGAGGATGAACAGGGAACGGTGTGGCACGGGAAAAGGATCTGTGTGCCAGAAGTAAAGGAGATCCGTGAATTAATTTTGAAGGAGGCTCACGATTCCGACTATTCCATTCATCCTGGGAGTACGAAGATGTACCAGGACCTCAAGAGCAGGTATTGGTGGTATGGCATGAAGCGAGATGTCGCGGAACATGTTGCCCTATGTGACACATGTCAGTTGCTGAAAGCAGAACATCAACGACCCGCGGGATTGTTGCAACCACTCAAAGTGCCTGAATGGAAGTGGGAAGAAATCAGCATGGATTTTGTCGTGGGATTGCCTAGGACCCAATCCGGGTATGATTCAATATGGGTCATTATTGATAGGCTAACCAAGGTAGCTCATTTCATCCCTGTGAAAGAAAGCTACAGCGGATCCAAATTGGCAGAATTGTACATGTCAAGGATTGTGTGTTACCATGGAGTGCCAAAGAAGATAGTGTCGGACCGAGGGACACAGTTCACCTCGAGGTTTTGGCAAAAGTTGCATGAAACCATGGGAACCCATCTGAACTTCAGCTCTGCCTATCATCCCCAAACTGACGGGCAGACGGAGAGAACCAATCAGATCCTTGAAGATATGTTAAGGGCATGTGCACTCAAAAACAATAGAAGTTGGGACAAGAACTTACCGTATGCGGGGTTTTCCTATAACAACAGCTATCAAGCTAGTATGAAGATGTCACCGTTTGAAGCTTTGTATGGAAGGAAGTGCAGAACTCCCCTATTTTGGAACCAAACAGGAGAAAGTAAAGTGTTTGGTCCAGAAGTGCTACAAGAAGCCGAGGCAAAGGTGAGGGAGATTCGCAACAACTTGAGGATAGCACAAACACGCCAGAAGAGCTATGCCGATGTACGAAGAAGAGAGCTCGTTTTCAACGTGGGAGACTATGTTTATCTCAAGGTGTCCCCTATCAGAGGACTTCGTCGTTCAAGGTGAAAGGGAAGTTGTCACCTCGATACATCGGACCCTTTCAAGTTTTGGAAAGAAAAGGCGAAGTGGCGTACCAACTAGAGTTACCGGTTCATCTATCGGACGTGCACGATGTATTCCATGTGTCACAACTCAAGAAATGTCTGAGGACGCCTGAAGAGGTGTTACCCATGAATGAAGTGGATGTAGCTGAGGATTTGTCTTATGCCGAGCAACCGTACAAGATTTTGGAGACGATGGAACGCCTCACCAGAAACAAGAGAATCCGGATGTGCAAGGTGCAGTGGAAGCATCACTCAGAAGAGGAAGCCACCTGGGAACGGGAAGATGAGCTCAAGGCACAATTTCCGGAATTGTTTTCTTAGAAACACCAATCTCGAGGACGAGATTTCTTTTAAGGGGGGTAGAGCTGTAACACCCCAAATTTTGATTCAAAACCCTAAACCATGTTCAGAGGGGAATTTAAAATTTTTTGGACGTGTTGCATGTTTTGCAAAAATTCAAATTCAAACTGGAATTCAAATTAGACTCAAAACAGAAAAGAAATGGAAAAAGAAAAAGAGAAAACGGGAAAAAACCGGCCAGTGGGCCGAAACCCGCCATCCGGCCCAATTTCCCCCGCGCCAGCCCCCGCAGCCGCGCGCCCGCGCTATCCCTCACAGACAGGTGGGACCCACCTGTCATCCCTAACCCCGAGCGTCTGCGGCCCGGACTTTTCCTCCCGAGCGCGCGCGATCGTAACCGACTGGAAACCGCGTCCCTCAGCCCGAATTCTGATCCCGGAAGACTCAAACTCGATCACAACCGACTCACCGCCCTCCCCCGGCTATAAAAACCCCAGCCCCGGTCGGTTTTTCCCACGCGATCGCCGATTTTTACTCCGGTGAGCACCGAGACTTCGCCGGTGAATTCTGGCCGATCTAAGCTCGGAAACTCTGATCTAACTCGCTGGTCTTGATCCACCGCCTCCGGGGAGCTTTGCAGGTGCAGAAAACTCGGAGACTTACGGTGTAAACATAGCGCCGACGAGCTTCGCTGTGGTTTTGCCTCGGACCTCGCCGCCGATCACTTTCCAGGACCCCCGAGCTCAAGGAAACCCCCGAGGTGAGATCCCTGACCTCCCCTCTACCGATCTATGCCATAAGATCACAGTTCTAGGCAGAATTCTCGAGGATCCGAAACTTTCCGGCGAGATCGCCGCTTCCCGCCGCCGTGCGCCGCCGGCAGCGCCGCCCGCGCTCGATCAGAGCGACGTGGCCGCTTGTGCGCCGTTTATTTTAAATCGCACGGTAGACTTTAAAACCCCGCGTACCGGTTCGATGTTATAATCTCAGCCGTCGGTTTAAAATCGGACGGTCCACGTCAGCCCCGCGTTATAAAGACTGGAATTCTTACGTGCTACCCCCTGGGGTTCTCGGGAAATAAGAGCTAGCCCCGGAAACTTCTGATCTAGCCCCTGGAACTCCAGAAAATCATGTAAATTCATTTAAAAATCAGTTTTAGCCCCTGGACTTAATAAAAATTAGGAAAAACACCTCTGATAAGTGTAGCTAGACCCCTGGAAATTATGAAAATAATATTATAGACCCTGTAATGGGGTGAGTTCATTATTTTAGCCCTGTTTAGTATTTAATTTAGAAAATTAAATATGTAACTAGTGTTTAAAAATTAAAAAGTGGGACAAACATAATTGTCAAAATTAATTAAAAACTTTCTCAGTACTTAGAAAACTTTGGAGTGAGATAAAAATATATTTTGGGCTGAAATGAATCTGTTTCATTTATTATTCACATTATTTAGTATAGGGACACATTTTTAAGTAAAGAATAGCTATAGAAAAATAGGGAAAATAATTATGAAATAGTTTACATCAGAGGCCAAGGTCAAAATATGTTATTCAATTATTTAGGATCAAAACCTATACTGTTTAGATGATGAGTATTACTAATTTCATAATAAAATACACAATTATGCATAGGAATATAAATCTAAAAATATAGCAACTAGTAAATGACAAATGGAGTTTTTAAAATTCAAAGAGTTCAGTTTAGGGTTGATAGAAATTATGAATGCACATATGGAGAAGAAAAATACTTTTCTTACATACTTGGTAGTTTAATATAAGAATTTATTTAAAACTGAAACACACACACATATATATATATAGTATGTAAGTATAAATATGAACACCAAAGTAGGAATCATACACATATAAATAAAAGTGTGTGCAAGCCACAGATCAACACACAAAGTAACCACAACACATATAATGGTGAATGAATTTCATAAATATGAATGTGTGGTTTGTATGAAGTAAGAAGTGTGAACTATGTCTTATGATTGTTGTTTTTCTTTTGCTATGTGTGATGGTATGAAGTAGAACCTGTTCAAGAGCAAGTTATTCCTTTCCAAGATCAGGACTACCCATTTCAAGAGCAGCAAGAAGGAGGCAAGTGTCCTTGACCACTTTGATCCTATGCTAGGATGTGTAGATAGAATTATTTGCATTGTCAAATGAAATATGAAACCCATGCTAGGAAGTTTCCCTAGAATTGCATTACCTTGTTTCCTTGTAGCTTCGGTTGGGATTTATTTTGTCATGTCATTTATTTACATGCATATGCTTAGCCATGCTTAGAATGGGATATTTGGGATATGAGATCATCAGTTTATTTTACCATACTCTTGAATGAGCTATTGTGAGTTATGTAGAGGTAGGGATCAAGGCAAGTTGGATGTTTTGGTTGTGTGCTGGGTGCACGAGACTTGGGTTTGTGTTTAGTACTTGCCTGGATCCTAAGGACCGGTTCAAGGAGCTTGTAACCTGGCTTTACAGTGCCAACCACATGCTGAGATGGGGCAGCTTGGCCAATTAATTAGGTGTATCCCCGGCGTAGTATGGGTGGTGTTGGATGGTGCGGGGAATAGGTGTCAGCTGGACTACCATATGAACCGCAAGGCTCAAGAGGGGGCCACTGCAGCGGGGTTGGAGCCTCTTGTATGCTGTTAGGGGTGAAACCTCAGTGGGCCCACGCTCGTCGGGAATCCCTTTGTAAAGGCTTCGTAGTGATCTCCTGGCTGCACACCTGGGAAGTGTGAATGTGGATCGTAGCCACTGGCATAATGGAGGTTCTTTTAGTCCACCCGGCAACGGGGGATGAAATCACTACATGTGGGTACAGTGGTACAAACTCTGCAGAGTCAAAACTGTCTTGACAGCCGTGCTCACGGTCAAGAGCGGCCTGGACTTATTCATGATTAGAGGATTGATGGTTTTGGAAGTTAAGCGGGGAGCTTAACATTGGAAATGATGTTATGGTTATTGGATTATGATAATGGGATGGGAGATTGGGACCATTTCACCTGTGTAGTAATGTAGGTGCTTAATAAGCTAAGGTGATAGGTATTAATTGCGTAGTGCTTTAACCATGAGTTCAACCTCTCCTTGTTCTAGCCATGCATGATATAATTTTCCCACACTTGCTGAGTACCATTGGTACTCAACCTTGCATATTTGTTGGTTTATATTGCTGCTCAGGTCAAGATAATGAGGTGGTGTGCAATGACCAAGATTTTGGACCCGAGGAAGGTTTTTAGGTTCATGAAGACCCCCGGGCAACGCCTGTGATGGAGCCCTAAAGAATAATATTCCGCTGCTAGTTTATTTACTTGTGATGAACTTATTATTGTCCATCGAGACATTTACTATGTAAGACTTACTTATATTCGACACCTGGCTTGTAATAAATGATGCTTCACTATTTGTCATCACATGTATGAGAAAATGATCCTGGCATACATGTGATATTCACTCGGTTGTTCTTCGGAAAGACAGGGTGTGACAAAGCCTCAGGGAGCAACACCCGCCCACGTATGATGCAGCAACCTACGGGGCAGACGAACCTTGCTGCGGTACCCTATTCAGCACCAAGAGGGTACAACCCAAACTACAGGCCTCCCGCAGCACCAGTGCAGCCGCAACGTCAGTTTGTGCAGCAGCCTCGCCCCGCATATCCACCTCGACCAGCAGTGCAAGGACCCCCAAACCAACCCCAAGACAACAAAGGCCAGGCATCTAAGATTGGGGTGCAATGTTTCAACTGTGGTGAAGTGGGGCACTACGCCCATAAATGCCCAAAGAAGAAGCCTGCGCCGCCACAACAGCAGAATGTAATGAGAGGACGGGTGAACCACGTCACTATGGAGGAAGCACAAGAGGCACCCGACGTGGTAGTTGGTAAGTTTCCTGCCAATTTACATCTTGCAACTCTGCTGTTTGATTCTGGTGCTACCCACTCGTTCATTGCTCAAGGGTTTGTTAAGAAGCATGACCTAGCAACCACACAAATGAACCATATGCTAGCCGTAAACTCTCCAGGTGGAGAAATAAGGACAAGACAAGTGTGTCCCGAAGTGAACCTAGACATTAATGGGGTAGTATTTACTGCTAACCTCATAGTGATAGATTCACAAGGGATAGATATTATTTTGGGTATGGATTGGTTGACCAAACATAAAGGAATCATCCATTGTTCGACCAGAACGGTGGAGCTAACTCACCCCAGTGGCACCAGAGTAAAGTTCATAACGATACACGAGCCTAGGAGGGACATTAAATTAAATCAAGTGGAGGTGAAAGTTGAGGAAATCAGGACTATCAGGGAATATCCAGATGTTTTTCCGGAGGAGTTGCCAGGTATGCCTCCCGACCGTGACGTGGAATTCGCAATTGAGCTAGTACCGGGAACACCCCCGATATACAAGAGACCTTATCGAATGGACTCCAAGCAGCTAGAAGAGCTCAAGGATCATTTGAGAGAATTGACGGAGAAGGGGTATATTCGCCCTAGTTCCTCACCATGGGGAGCTCCGGTGATATTTGTGCCCAAGAAAGACGGAACCCAAAGGTTATGCGTGGATTACCGTGCTTTGAATGAGGTAACCATCAAGAACAAGTACCCATTGTCTCGCATTGAAGACTTGTTTGATCAGTTGAGGGGAGCTTGTGTGTTCTCGAAAATTGATCTCAGGTCGGGATACCACCAACTCAAGATAAGGCAATCTGATATTCCCAAGACAACTTTCGTATCTCGGTACGGACTGTATGAATACACTGTCATGCCTTTCGGGCTAACCAATGCCCCGGCATATTTCATGTACCTCATGAACAAGGTATTCATGGAATATCTGGACAAATTTGTGGTGGTTTTCATAGATGATATTCTCATCTTCTCCAAAGATGAAGAAGAACATGAGAAACATCTAAGGTTGGTGTTACAGAGGCTGAGAGAACACCAACTATATGCCAAGTTGAGCAAGTGTGAGTTTTGGCTGAAGAGAGTTCCCTTTTTAGGACATATAATCTCGGAGGGAGGAATCTCCGTAGATCCCACCAAAATCGAGGATATCCAGAAGTGGAAGACCCCTGAAAATGTCGGGGAAGTTCGAAGCTTTTTGGGATTGGCTGGATACTATCGACGGTTTATTGAGGGATTCTCCAAGATCTCGAGACCTCTCACTAAACTGTTGGAGAAGGGAATCACATTTACCTGGACGCCACAGTGCGAGACGAGTTTTCAAGAGCTAAAGAAGAGATTGACAACAGCCCCAGTGTTGGTTATGCCAGATATGCAGAAGAATTTCACAGTGTACTGCGATGCCTCTGGAAATGGGTTGGGATGTGTTCTCATGCAAGAAGGACATGTCGTGGCATATGCATCCCGGCAGCTTCGGAAGCACGAGAAGAACTATCCTACACATGACCTAAAACTAGCTGCAGTGGTACACGCGTTGAAAATTTGGCGGCACTATTTGATGGGGAAGAGGACAGAGATATATACGGATCATAAGAGTTTGAAGTACATATTCACACAGCCAGATCTCAACCTCAGACAAAGGAGATGGTTAGAGCTAATCAATGACTTTGATGTGGGCATCAACTATCATCCAGGGAAAGCAAACATCGTGGCCGATGCTTTGAGTCAGAAAGTGCAGGTCAATAAGTTGAGCTTGAAGGACATGCCTGCAGAATTGAAGGACGAGGTTATAAGGCTCAATCTATGTCTAGTAAATAGTGGTGAAGCCATCGCCATGGAAGTGGACTCCACACTCGAGCAAGACATACGCGAGGGCCAAAAGAATGATGAGAAGATACAAGAGATCAGACAGCTCATCAAGGAAAATAAAGCTCCTGGTTTTAGAGAGGATGAACAAGGAACGGTGTGGCACGGGAAAAGGATCTGTGTGCCAGAAGTAAAGGAGATCCGTGAATTAATTTTGAAAGAGGCTCACGATTCCGACTATTCCATTCATCCTGGGAGTACGAAGATGTACCAGGACCTCAAGAGCAGGTATTGGTGGTATGGCATGAAGCGAGATGTCGCGGAACATGTTGCCCTATGTGACACATGTCAGTTGGTGAAAGCAGAACATCAACGACCCGCGGGATTGTTGCAACCACTCAAAGTGCCTGAATGGAAGTGGGAAGAAATCAGCATGGATTTTGTCGTGGGATTGCCTAGGACCCAATCCGGGTATGATTCAATATGGGTCATTATTGATAGGCTAACCAAGGTAGCTCATTTCATCCCTGTGAAAGAAAGCTACAGCGGATCCAAATTAGCAGAATTGTACATGTCAAGGATTGTGTGTTACCATGGAGTGCCAAAGAAGATAGTGTCGGACCGAGGGACACAGTTCACCTCGAGGTTTTGGCAGAAGTTGCATGAAACCATGGGAACCCATATGAACTTCAGCTCTGACTATCATCCCCAAACTGACGGGCAGACGGAGAGAACCAATCAGATCCTTGAAGATATGTTAAGGGCATGTGCACTCAAAAACAATAGGAGTTGGGACAAGAACTTACCGTATGCGGAGTTTTCCTATAACAACAGTTATCAAGCTAGTATGAAGATGTCACCGTTTGAAGCTTTGTATGGAAGGAAGTGCAGAACTCCCCTATTTTGGAACCAAACAGGAGAAAGTAAAGTGTTTGGTCCAGAAGTGCTACAAGAAGCCGAGGCAAAGGTGAGGGAGATTCGCAACAACTTGAGGATAGCACAAACACGCCAGAAGAGCTATGCCGATGTACGAAGAAGAGAGCTCATTTTCAACGTGGGAGACTATGTTTATCTCAAGGTGTCCCCTATCAGAGGACTTCGTCGGTTCAAGGTGAAAGGGAAGTTGTCACCTCGATACATCGGACCCTTTCAGGTTTTGGAAAGGAAAGGCGAAGTGGCGTACCAACTAGAGTTACCGGTTCATCTATCGGATGTGCACGATGTATTCCATGTGTCACAACTCAAGAAATGTCTGAGGACGCCTGAAGAGGTGTTACCCATGAATGAAGTGGATGTAGCTGAGGATTTGTCTTATGCCGAGCAACCATACAAGATTTTGGAGACAATGGAACGCCTCAACAGAAATAAAAGAATCCGGATGTGCAAGGTGCAGTGGAAGCATCACTCAGAAGAGGAAGCCACCTGGGAACGGGAAGATGAGATCAAGGCACAATTTCCGGAATTGTTTTCTTAGAAACACCAATCTCGAGGACGAGATTTCTTTTAAGGGGGGTAGAGCTGTAACACCCCAAAATTTTGATTCAAAACACTAAACCATGTTCAGAGGGGAATTTAAAAATTTTTGGACGTGTTGCATGTTTTGCAAAAATTCAAATTCAAACTGGAATTCAAATTAAACTCAAATCAGAAAAGAAATGGAAAAAGAAAAAGAGAAAATGGAAAAAAACCGGCCAGTGGGCCGAAACCCGCCAGCCGGCCCAGTTTCCCCCGCGCCAGCCCGCAGCCGCGCGCGCCCGCGCTCTCTCACACAGACAGGTGGGACCCACCTGTCATCCCCAACCTCGCTCGCGCCGACCCCGGACTCTCTCCCGCGCGCGCGCGATCTTAACCGATCGGAATATCGCGTCCCTCAGCCCGAATTCCGGTCCCAGAAGACTCAAACTCGATCACAACTGACCCACCGCCCTCCCCCGGCTATAAAAACCCCAGCCCCGATCGGTTTTTCCCACGCGATCGCCGATTTTTACTCCGGTGAGCACCGAGACTTCGCCGGTGAATTTCTGGCCGATCTAAGCTCGAAAACTCTGATCTAACTCGCTGGTCTTGATCCACCGCCTCCGGGGAGCTTTGCAGGTGCGGAAAACTCGGAGACTTACGATGTAAACACAGCGCCGACGAGCTTCGCCGTGGTTTTGCCTCGGACCTCGCCGCCGATCACTTTCCAGGACCCCCGAGCTCAAGAAAACCCCCGAGGTGAGATCCCTAACCTCCCCTCTACCGATCTATGCCATAAGATCACAGTTCTAGGCAGAATTCTCGAGGATCCGAAACTTTCCGGCGAGATCGCCGCTTCCCGCCGCCGGCAGCGCCGCCCGCGCTCGATCAGAGCGACGTGGCCGCTTGTGCGCCGTTTATTTTAAATCGCACGGTAGACTTTAAAACCCCGCGTACCGGTTCGATGTTATAATCTCAGCCGTCGGTTTAAAATCGGACGGTCCACGTCAGCCCCGCGTTATTTAGACTGGAATTCTTACGTGCTACCCCCTGGGGTTCTCGGGAAATAAGAGCTAGCCCCGGAAACTTCTGATCTAGCCCCTGGAACTCCAGAAAATCATGTAAATTCATTTAAAAATCAGTTTAGCCCCTGGACTTAATAAAAATTAGGAAAAACACCTCTGATAAGTGTAGCTAGACCCCTGGAAATTATGAAAATAATATTATAGACCCTGTAATAGGGTGAGTTCATTATTTTAGCCCTGTTTAGTATTTAATTTAGAAAATTGAATATGTAACTAGTGTTTAAAAATTAAAAAGTGGGACAAACATAATTGTCAAAATTAATTAAAAACTTTCTCAGTACTTAGAAAACTTTGGAGTGAGATAAAAATATATTTTTGGGCTGAAATGAATCTGTTTCATTTATTATTCACATTTATTAGTATAGGGACACATTTTTAAGTAAAGAATAGTTATAGAAAAATAGGGAAAATAATTAAGAAATAGTTTATATCAGAGGCCAAGGTCAAAATATGTTATTAAATTATTTAGGACCAGAACCTATACTGTTTAGATGATGTGTATTACTAATTTCATAATAAAATACACAATTATGCATAGGAATATAAATCTGAGAATATAGCAACTAGTAAATGATAAATAGAGTTTTTAAAATCCAAAGAGTTCAGTTTAGGGTTGGTAGAAATTATGAAGGCACATATGGGGAAGAAAAATACTTTTCATATATACACTTGGTAGTGAAAAGGTGTAGTAGTTGAATATAAGAAATTTATTGGAAACCCATATAAATAGTATGTAAGTATAAATGTGGACACAAAAGTAGGAATCATATACACATGGTTAAAAGTGCATGCAAGCCACAACTCAACACACATAAAGTAACCACAACACATATAATGGTAAAGAACTTTTATAAATGTGAATGTGTGGTTTGTATGAAGTAGAAGTGTGAACTATGTCTTATGATTGTTGTTTTTCTTTTGCTATGTGTGATGGTATGAAGTAGAACCTGTTCAAGAGCAAGTTATCCCTTTCCAAGATCAGGACTACCCATTTCAAGAGCAGCAAGAAGGAGGCAAGTGTCCTTGACCACTTTGAACCTATGCTAGGATGTGTAGATAGAATTATTTGCATTGTCAAATGAAAGATGAAACCCATGCTAGGATGTTTCCCTAGAATTGCATTACCTTGTTTCCTTGTAGCTTGGGTTGGGATTTATTTTGTCATGTCATTTATTTACATGCATATGCTTAGCCATGCTTAGAATGGGACATTTGGGATATGAGATCATCAGTTTATTTTACCATACTCTTGAATGAGATATTGTGAGTTATGTAGAGGTAGGGATCAAGGCAAGTTGGATGTTTTGGTTGTGTGCTGGGTGCACGAGACTTGGGTTTGTGTTTAGTACTTGCCTGGATCCTAAGGACCGGTTCATGGAGCATGTAACCCGGCTTTACAGTGCCAACCACATGCTGAGATGGGGCAGCTTGGTCAATTAATTAGGTGTATCCCCGACGTAGTATGGGTGTGTTGGATGGTGCGGGGAGTGGGTGTCAGCTGGACTACCATATGAACCGCAAGGCTCAAGGGGGGGCCACTGCAGCGGGGTTGGAGCCTCTTGTATGCTGTTAGGGGTGAAACCTCAGTGGGCCCACGCTCGTCGAGAATCCCTTTGTAAAGGCTTCGTAGTGATCTCCTGGCTGCACACCTGGGAAGTGTGAATGTGGATCATAGACACTGGCATAATGGAGGTTCTTTTAGTCCACCCGGCAACGGGGGATGAAATCACTACATGTGGGTACAGTGGTACAAACTCTGCAGAGTCAAAACTGTCATGACAGCCGTGCTCACGGTCAAGAGCGGCCTGGACTTATTCATGATTAGAGGATTGATGGTTTTGGAAGTTAAGCGGGGAGCTTAACATTGGAAATGATGTTATGGTTATTGGATTATGATGATGGGATGGGAGATTTGGACCATTTCACCTGTGTAGTAATGTAGGTGCTTAATAAGCTAAGGTGATAGGTATTAATTGCGTAGTGCTTTAACCATGAGATCAACCTCTCCTTGTTCTAGCCATGCATGATATAATTTTTCCACACTTGCTGAGTACCATTGGTACTCAACTTTGCATATTTGTTGGTTTATATTGCTGCTCAGGTTAAGATAATGAGGTGGTGTATAATGACCAAGATTTTGGACCCGAGGAAGGTTTTTAGGTTCATGAAGACCCCCGGGCAACGCCTGTGATGGAGCCCTAAAGAATAATATTCCGCTGCTAGTTTATTTACTTGTGATGAACTTATTATTGTCCATCGAGACATTTACTATGTAAGACTTACTTATATTTGACACCTGGCTTGTAATAAATGATGCTTCACTATTTGTCATCACATGTATGAGAAAATGATCCTGGCATACATGTGATATTCACTTGGTTGTTCTTCGGAAAAACCGGGTGTGACAACAACCTCGCTTGTAACCGCGGTTCCTCGAACCACCTGAGCTAATACAAGGCTGACGAACACCCTAAACTAGATGTAGGACACGTTATTCGAACAAGTATAAATCTTTGTCTTTGTTAGCTAGCCATCGAGACATAAAACATAAAGCATTTGATTACTAGCTGGTGATAAAAACACCAACAAAGGTATGTTTTACATTTGAGGGTAGCTCCATGTTCATCCACAGTTTAGTCAAGTAGAAGAGGAGACTACAAAATTAGTATAAAATAAATTGGCCACTTTTAGTCAAGGGTATAACGTTAGCACAAATGTGATATATAAAAATTTTATAACAATTGTGCATTCCGTGAACGATCATGAGGATGGTTGCCACACATGCAAGCTCCATGTTCATCCACTGTTTAGTCACGTAGAAGAGGAGACTACAAAATTAGTAACAAAATAAATTAGCCACTTTTAGTCAAGGGTATAAAATTAGCACAAATATGATATATGAAATTTTTATAATAATTGTGCATTCTGTGAACGATCATGAGAATGGTTGCCACACATCCAATACCTCGTTCGTAGTGTCGAATACCATCCAGACACCCTCATCTTGCACTCATCACGCAATAGCACATAGGATACAACCCTTTCGGCTCCAAAAACAAAGGAAGACATGATGGTGCAAATCCATTCAAAGTTAGGGCTGGTAACATGCCGGAGAAATGAATTAGATATGTGAAGCGCTGGAGCGGATTAGAGCCGAGCCAATTTATATTTATTTTTATTCTAATATATAATAATAGCCGAAGTAATATGTGAAATGGCTCGTAGGCCGAAGCCCTTTACCAAGCTATTCAAAATAGTCTCGCTTGCAAATAAAAAGGTAACAAATCAAACTACTTAACAAGCACATGTTACTCCAATAATTAACATATTATCATTGTTCAAAAAAATGATACACTACAACAATCTAACCCTAATTATAGTCACAATTAACTCTATTCATAGCCATTTAATTAATAACTCTATTCTCTAAGAATTTTCGTAATTCAAAGCATCTAAAATTACTTATGAATCAATATCCTCTCCCTACATGTATCGCCATTCAATACTTCAAACAAAATAAAATAGTCACACTAGCTAACTCTAACTCTACTAATACAATAAAATAGATAGAAAATATTTAAATAAAATGGAGGAGGTGTGTTCAACGGGTCTGGATTCCCCATAAAATGGTGCTCCACAGAAGCTAAATTTAGGGAAAGACAATAAGGGGCGGTTGGAAATCGGGAAAGAGGAAGAAGAAAGCTAATGGGAACGTTAGGGGCCGTTCGGGGGCCTATAGCCCAGTGAGTCACTCCTCTTCTCCCGTCTTCTCACTCCACAGAACCAAGAAAGGTAAGGAGCTGAACTGCTGGTGTGTGGTCGTGAGGGGTGAGAGCTTGTGCTCTCTGAGAGATTGTGAACAATGGAGACGATGATGCCGGCGGTTCCGCCGCAGCCGAAGACGGGAGGACTGGGGCGGAGGCTGGCGGGGCTCCTCCGCCGCAAGCGCTCCCCGTCGGGGGCCGAGATGGCGTACTCCGTCGCCGGGGACGAGTTCGACCAGTCGCTGGACAGCTCCATCAACTCGCTGAGCAACCTCAAGCTGTCCGGTAACCTGGCCGCCGCGTACTCTTTCGATACGTTCTACAAGAATGCGGCGGCGGAGAAGATGGGCGCGGTGGTGACGGACGCCGGCAAGCACGGGTGGTGAAGGCGGCGTACGCGCAGCTGCAGCTGGCGCAGCACCCGTACGACACCGAAGCGGTCCAGGCGGCGGACGCCGGCCTGGTGGCGGAGCTCACCAAGCTGTCGGACCTGAAGCGGCGGTACGCCCGGGACCCGACGGCGGCGGCGGCCAGGAGCGTGGCCACTGCCCTCGCGGCGCGGGCCGACGAGCAACGCCGCCTCCTCCGGACCTACGAGATCACGGCGCGGAAGCTGGATGCCGATCTCCGCGCGCGGGACGCCGAGGCGGACCGCGCCCGCGCCGCGCTCGCCGACGAGGCCCGCGCCGCGCGCGCCTTGGAGGAGCGCGTCCGCCCGGGCCGCCGCACCCTCGCGGCGCTCGACCGGCTCCACCTCTCCAGCCTCGACGCCACTCACCTCCTCACCGTGCTGCGGCACACCGTCAAGTCCGTCCGCGCCTTCGCCAAGGCGATGCTCGACGCGATGCAGCCGTCCGGCTGGGATCCCGCCGCAGCCGCCGCCGCCGTGCATCCGGGCGCCAAGCTGCGCCACCGGGGCGACGCTAGGTTCGCGCTCGAGTCCTACGTCGCGCTGAAGATGTTCGCCCACTTCCATCTGAAAGACTTGGGCTTGAGCTCCCTTCGCGACCGAGTAGGGTCCCACGACCGGCGCCGCTTCCTCGAGGAGTTCGCGGAGCTCAAGTCGGCGCCGGCGGCGTCGTTCCTCGACGCGGGGTAACCGGCGGTGGGGCGAGTTCCGGGAGTTCTTGCGGGACAGGTACTTGTCGCTGGTGCACGAGCGGATGGAGGCCGCCTTCTTCGGGCGGGCCGAGCAGCGCGCCGCCGTGGCGGCCGCCGCGGCGTTCCCGCGCACCGCGTGGTTCGCCGAGATGGCGTGCCGCGTCTGGCTGCTGCACTGCCTCTCCTCCGCGTTCGACGGCGGCGCGTCCGTCTTCCAGGCGCGCCCCTGGTCGCGGTTCTCGGAGGTGTACATGGAGAGCGTCACCGACGACCGCTGCGGCACGGGCGGACACCTCGCCGTCGGGTTCACCGTCGTGCCGGGGTTCAAAGTCGGGCAGACGGTGATACAATGCCGGGTGTATCTGTCGCGGCCGGACCATCGCCAATGGTCGTGACGATCGCGGTAGCGCATCGCCCACGCCGGCCGGCGGCCGTGGGGTTAAGGGTGGCAGCGGCTGTGTACGCGGCGACCACTTGCGATCTACTAGCATCTATCAGCATCATCTATGTATCTACCTACAGAGGAATGTACTACGAAAGTAGCAGGAACACGGGCATTCCGATTCCGACATAAATCGCATTTTGCAATTCTGGGCACGAAGAGACGCATGTTCTTGGCACATCGGCGCTTGAGTCGCATGAGGCGATCCAGATCTGGAAAGCACGCATAGGCACATTCTCCCACTTGCGTTGCGTTCATCAGACATCACACAGCCAAAAGCCCGAAGAGGGGAGGGAAGAGGAGGAAACGGGCGACGAAACGGAAAGGGAGCGGTGCACATGAGCTCCATCCATTTGGAGCAGGCAGGATGGGATCTCAACTCTCAAGCAAAGCTGGGGGCGCCCGAATTTGTGTTCCATCCATGCAACGCCTAGTGCTCTTCTCCAGTTAACCACATGCGGCGTCCCTCTCGTTGTCTCCGACGTCCCGGTTGCTACAGGCTGCGGCGCCGTCTGGTGTCGGCTCGAGTGGCCCGGCGCCCACATGCGCTACAGCGAGATGGAGCGGCGGGAGACACGACGCGATGATCTAAGAGATCCAGCCAGAGTCGGGTCGGATGGCCCCCAACCCAAACGTTTCTTCAAGGTTCAAAGGTTTGGCAGCTATCTGCCAACCATGCCTTCTCAGCTGCAGCTACTCTGTTTTCTCACTGTCAGACTCCCTCCGATCTTTATTTTTTTTTCTTCTAATGCTGTTTAGCAAAAAAGACGATTGGAGGGAGTACTATAGTAAATCGGTGAAGATTTTGGAGAATATCAATTTGTAGCATGGTGTTATTCCTTTCCTCATACTTTCTTTACCCCCATCATATTTTCTTATCCGGCTTTGTCTGCTTTGCATGCAAACCGATGCAATTTTAGAGCAACGTTAGGTGACCAAATTCATCCTTAACTCTTGCAACGCAATTAATTAATTAATTTATATTCCGGCACCAAGACAGCAGCATGCTAACCCATTTCGTGGTCAATGTGAACAGGGGAAGCTGGTCGGCCCGGCAAAAGGACCGAAGGATATGATATTTGAAAACAGGGAGTTCCATGATTCCAGCTCCAAGGTGGCTCTTTATCCCATCTTTTGCTCCTTTGGCCTTTTTCATTCAATTCCTCCATCTTTCTCCTGGGGGCCATCATCCCAGCTGTTCCTACAGCCCTTTTTGTCGCCGCTGGGTGGAGGCCCACATGCAAGCTACCCAAATCTACAATACAGATGAGGCCCATATATAGGCTGATGACAGCGGGCCTGAAAAGCCTGATCTACTCCATTTCGTTCGAAGAAAGATAAAATACGAAGACACGTACCTGCCCGGCCCTACACGGCCCTTGCACCATGCAAGACGTCTCTGACTTAACTGCACACTATAACGTGGTCACTGATATGTGAGATCCGTCCCTATGCGAGCCTTAATCCCCCCACGCCTCTCCCGTCAGGCAAAGCACGGACTTTGTAAAAACTTTGTAAAAACCACCGCTCAATCAACTAACAAGAGTCCGAACCCACGGCCGGCTATGGCCCTAGGCGGGAGGGGCCACCGCCTAGGGCCCAGGCTGCCGGGGCCCATGAAGGCATATGATTGGAACATATTTACTTAAAAAAGAAATGCAATTATTTTTTGTTTGATTTATCTATACAGTAACAAGCTGTTATATTTTATCCGAAATAAGATGATGGATTTATGACTCAGTTCAGTTAGAGGCCACGAAATTTAAAGTACACATATAGTATTATGCACTACAAGCAGACCCACATACTGGCCCATGGAGTCAGCAGCGGCGGACAATCCACATATTGCATTTTTTCATTATACCGTATCATTACTTGACTGATTCGTGCCGTTTTAGCACTCAATTTTTTTTACCAAAAATAAAATGATGATTTACTTCATGGCTCCACTCCTCATCTCCTTAGATGCCGTAAACTCAATAACATTCAAAGGTTTGAGGAATCTTGCATCGTTTGACTCTTAACCTGCTGTTGCTAAGGCTTTATTTTTGATTTCTTATTAAAGATCCAATCACCATTCAGACTATCTAGATGAAAGCTGAAGTCATAGATAAAATACTCAAGCTATGATTCTATACGTAACCTTCTGTCATTAATTCTTTAATTTATTTACGTGGTTATTCGACGTGCTTGAGAAAAAAATTTTGTTACCGTTGTTACTATTATATATAATTGTGAGTAAAATATATATTTGCATATATTTACATATATTGGAGGATCCCATCATCGAGCTTATCCTGGAGCCTTCAATACTATACAGCCGACCCTGAGAACCCGGAGGCACGCGAATGGAATCGGGTCGACAGCGAGTCGATCAACATGGGGCCTTCACCAGCCGGGGCTCGGGATGTCTGTGGGAAGAAGAGACCCGGCCAGGAAGCATATCGCGCATGCATGCGCGGCGCCGTGGATCCATCCCCGGAGGACGCCTGGCTTCTCTTGTAGCCGCCCCAACAACGTACGTCTCCCAAAGCTGACTGGACCGAGCGTCCTTGAAAATCTCGGCCCGTCATATAAGAACACCGTCGAGCCCCAGCCCATGGAGAGAACAATTCCTTTCCTGAGAGAAAAGAATTGAAAAACGAATCTGACGACTTTGTTTGGAGCACTGCAAATATCTCTCTCGTCGTTGTAACTAATGATTCTCTGTCACGTTCCTCTTTCACATCAGGCGAAATTAGTGGCTCTCGTCCTTTGCGAGCGAGAGGCTCCATCGTGCATGTAACACGAGGGGTTCAAACGTCATTCCGTTTTAGTAGCCATCCTTTTTCTCAGCTTCTGCCTTTCTATATTCGTTTTATGGCTGACCGAAGGGCTCTTTATACGAATAAGCAACAAAATCAAAATGGTACAAGTAGTATCCCAAGGGATTAAGGTACGAAGCTGATTTCAGTTTGCCCCAGCTGCATTTCACACAAAATGGTGAGGAAACTCATTTTGTTAGTTTGGGTCACACACTCACTACGTGAGAAAGCCTCATCCAAGACAAGCTCGCACGAAGAGCGGAGACGTGCAGACCACGCGTCTCCGTCGTGCATTACAGACTCATCGGAGACGCACTTTTAGGAATGTCGCCGATTAGTACACATGGGAGACAAGGTTTAAGACAACGCGTCTCCTTTTTATAAAAAAAAATCGAGATGGTCGTTAAGGCGGCTCGTCTTTTTTTTAAGAAATTTGAGACGAGCTTGAAGGCTGCTCATTTCCTTTTTATAAGATATCTGAGACGGTATTTATGTCAACTTGTCGCGTATTTGGCGACTAATCCGAGACGGGATTTTAGGCTGCTTGTCTCCTTTTTATAAGAAATAGGAGACTAACAGGAGAGAATTATCCGAGACGCTCTTTAAGTCTGCCCGTTTGCTTTATGTAAGAAATCCGGCTGGGTCACTGTGGCACTAATAGAAGACGCACCCTATCTAACGTTCGTCTCCTATTAGATGCCCCCTGTTTATATTGGTTGCTGGCTGCATCCTGGAGCTAGTCAGAATTTGGCAGCCGCATTGCTAGGGTCAGCAACATACACATACAGAAACATATGTATAAGCCAAATGGAGATCATATATTAAATTATATTGACCAATCAAATATTAACAAAGTGTCTTACCAAGTAACTATTACACAAAGAATGCCCCCTGTTCATCCTGCTTACCAAGTAACTATTACACAAAGAATGCCTCCCTATTCATCCTGCTTACCAAGTAACTGATACACAAATTATAACTGTCATCTAATCTTGTATATTGTAATAAAATTCTCCCTTTGTATTAATGATTTCAGAGAAGACGAACTTGCATAGTCACGTTGTGCAGTTAAGTCAGAGGTTCACTGTCTCAGGGATCCTCTGACTTTTAACTGCACAACCCGATGAAGCCAACGCGCGCAGTTAATCGTGCGGTCGTTGCCATTCGCGCGTAGAATTTAAAGCGATCCGACCTCTCCTTCTCCGTATTATTATAACATGCACCTTCCCCTTCTCCGCACCATCATCACAGTATTCCTCTTCCCTCTAGTCTTCGTCATCCTCGCCGCACCCGTAGCCCTAGTCTCAATGCCACCACCGAAGCGCTCCTGACCATCCTCGCCACTCGTCGCGCTTCCGTCCCCGGCTCCAACTGTACCTCCGTCCCCGGCTCCAATCGCACCTCCGTCCCCGGCTCCAACCACACCTCCGCCGCTTTCCTGGGTGGAAGAGAAAGTGTACCTGCTTGGGAAAGTCGCTTTCCTGGACGAGAGTTTGATTGCCCTCACGGCAGAGGACGACCTTACACTGTTGCGCTGCAGATGGTGAAAGATGTATTTAACAATACATCTGATGCCATGCAGCTTCTGGGTCTTGGTCACCTTCTAGAATGTATTGGAATGGACACCATAGGTCACCAACTCTTCGGGTTAAGCGCAGTGGCCGGTCATATTGACGCGATGCGGGAGATGGTCGGTGAGGTGCTTGGGGTGGAAGGCAGCAGGAAGTTGGTGGAGGCGATCACCGACAAGTGTGGGGTTTCTCCGCCACCGGAGGACTAGGTGATCGTCTGTTATTTTGTTTTGTTGTTTGTAAAAATGTTAATTTTAATTAATGTTTGTTTGATGATGAATGATTGTTATCAATTATCGAATAATTTGTTGTCTTTTTGTTTGATATTGATACTACATGTGGTTGATGTATATTGGGCCGTGACGGTGCCCGCGACACTGTTCAACTCTGATCCCTCACGACACTGTCGCAGGCCAGGGATGGCTGGAGGATAGCGCGCGATGACGACAGCAGCAAAAGCAACCCCGAAGATGGCGCTACAGCTCGTGAGAGCTCTAAATCCACTACGGTTTGCTCCTACAGCATCAGCGGAACATGCCTAACGCGGAAATGGATTCTGATCAGGGTGAAAACCACCGTAAGTATGCTCTCACCGGTGACCCGAGCTCGAAAATGGATGCGGCGGCAAAAAACTTGGTTTCCGGTGATCCTACTTGATATTTTCGACCGCCGTTTCTTCGGACAGCTTTGAAAGATTATGTAGTGCCAAAACAAAATCAATTCAATTTGATTATACCTTACCAATTGCATTTTTTCAGTTTGTTATCCGTTTGCTCAATTTTCATACATTGGAGGAGCAGCGAATGAGAACCAGCGTCTCCTTTTCTTTCATAATAGGAGTCGAGCTGTAGGAACACGTGTCGCCCTTTTGTCAGAGAAGCGGACGCATCTCGGATATTAACTTAACTGAGACGAGGCTTAAAGTAGGTCGTCTTCTTTTACCGTCAACCGAGCCAGTTCTGATCCTCGCTAATGCGGTCGCGTCTCGTTTTTCCAGATCGAAGAAGGTCGCCTTTGTGCTGGTCTCCGATCTTTGTCTTCGATTTGAGATTCTTACATAGTGAGTGGTCCAAATAAGGAGATCTAAAATCAGTTATCTCCAATGGACTACATAAAAAGCATATATGTATTGTTGTAGGTGAGGAGAGGAGAAGGATAGCCATTAATAGGTATTGTTGCTTGTTAAATCTAAAATAGGTGTCGAGTTTGAATAGCCTATTGGAGATGAACAATGTCATTTGAGTACTTGTTTTAAGTTTAGGTCTCCAAATAGATATTCTATTGGAATAGCAGGTCAAGCATGGCCGAAGGCTCTGTAACCGGCAGGTCAACGGTGTAGAAGGGCAGCAGCGGGCTGGTATCCTGCATTATAGCTTATTGCTTCAGTCCTTCAGATAGCCCACTCGTGAAGGGTAGGTCCTCGAAGTCAGACTGCAAATTACATTTGATGACCTAATGCCTTTTAGTTTTTTTTCTTTTAGGAAGATGATGACTTAATTGCTGATATCGAAGTCATCATTTTTCTCTTATGATATCGGATTCAATGAACTTAGCAAGAATGTGACTATTACATTGTCTCAACAATTAGGAGATAGTGATACTGTTGCAGTGGTTCTAGTCCATGTAAGACGGGAACGTGCCAATCAATTTAAATGGCCTCTTTTTGGTACACGCTGTAAATTTCTTCAAATATTTGAGTTGCCTATATAAAGTCAGACTTGCACAAAGTAAAGAATTCGTATAATTATCCTATGTTAATAGAAACTAGCGGTTGAACACGAATGTGCCCATATACGAAATGACTAGTTTCTCCAAGAGACTGGCTGAGTGTAATAACTGCCAACATTTTGAAACGGTTGGATGACGTTAACTATAATGATATTAGGAACACATTGTAGAATAAATCTTGAACTTAAGTGGCATTTGCATCATTCAAGAGTTGAAATGTGCAAACAAGTATACCATGTAGAATATTTATAATTCTCAAACATTTCACTACATGAAAACGAAATATTTTCGTGTCTCAAACGTATTTTCATGGGCACTAATGAAAATAAAGTTATTGTCATGAGCCAGTATCTAGCTCACAAAAATAACTGATATTTTCATGGGCTTATGCCGTGACTCACGAAAATAACTGTTGTTTTCATGGGCTCAAACAGTAGCTCAAAAAATAATAGTTATTTTCGTCGGCTTATAAGGTGGCTCACGAAAATACTTTAGGTATAGCCGTCGACTCTACCCAGGCGCACTCAATTCCAGACCGAATCCCGCCCGCCTTCCAGCCAACCCCGCCGCGCCGTCTCCGGGACAACGCCACCTCCCAGCGAGGACGTCGTGCCGCCTCCCGGCCGAGCCCGTCGCGTCGCCTCTCGGAAAACCCCGGCGCGCCGCCTCTCGACCAACACCGCCTACCAGCCGAGCACGCCGCGCTGCCTTCCGGCCGACCCCGCCCCGCTGCCTCCCGGCCATCACCGCCTACCAGCCGAGCACGCCGCGCCGCCTCCCGGCCGACCCGCTGCCTCCCGGCCAACGCGCCTCTCCCGGCAGCCCTTCTTAGCGTCGCCTCTCCCGTCAGCCCCTCCCGGCGTCGCCCATCCCCAGCACAACTCCTCCTCGGCGCCGCCTCTGCCAGTGCCGCCCCTCCCTGGTGCCGCCTCTCCCAGTGCCGCTCCTCGCGCAGAGCCCCTCCCGACGCCGCCCATCCTCGAGCCAAGGCCCTCCCTAACGCCGCCATCAGTGAGTTAGTGCAGTTGTCGCAGCTGATTCGTCATCACTTTTGTGCTGATTTAGTTGTCGCTGCTGGTTCACAGAGGAGAAGGCAAGGAGTAGACGTCAGGCTGCCGGTGGATGGAAACAGAGTCATGGAGCCGCGCTGAAATTTCTGTGGGCACTGACATGCTGAATTATATCTGTGTGAATTTCATCTGGGCAGTGGTTATTGTGAATTTCATGTGCCAGGCTGAGGTTGAGAGTCTGTTCATTGTTCAGGTTGGCACATCACTACATGTTCTGAGGTTCCTCCCTGACCGCACCATCTCTTAGGACGCCCCGACTGTCGCCTTGCTACCTCCGCACCGTGCAGGTAACCAAACATTGCCCTTTAAATAGATGGCAGACCAGTGAAGAAATTCCCATACTAGAAACATCATGCGAACAGCCATTGCCAATGTTCATAAGCTTTTAAGCAAGACCACACTCTTCTAGAAGGATAAAGTTTGTCCAACATGCAATTTTATATAGTCTGTTCCTGGATCAAGGTGATGCTAACCAAGAAAAAAACCATCTAGGTAAAGTCAAATGTGGAGTTGTGTCAACAATTCACTTTTAATTCCCCTAAGAAATTCAACCACTAGTTGAGCAACTACAAAAAGACAGTTAATAATTTCGCTTTAGTGCTTTGTAATTTATACAGAGGAAAAATATGTCATATAAACATAATGATCCATCCCCAAAAATACTAAAGATTACAAAGTACCTCAGGATTCATAAATCCTATTCATATATTTGATGTCCTGCCGACACATAGGGCACAATGGCTTAGCCTCACGTTCAATTATTAATGCGCATTTGCAACAGCAGATAAGATGCCCACAAGGAATAAAAGCTGATTTCCTTCTCTTTCTTAAGCATACAACATATAGTTGTTCATCTCCTATTTCATATTTATCACTAGAGTCATCTTCTTGAATAGCATTTTCAGCCTCCTCAAATAATTGGTGCGCTTTTCTAGCCTTACTCTGCAGTTTGATTCTCACCAAACCTCTACATCATTACCAACTTCAACTTACCAGCACATAGGACTGCATAAGATGACATTGCTCATTCAACAAAAAAAGGGTGACATTGCATGAAAGGATCCATGCAAAGAGGAAGATTTACACTAATAGAGTTTAACACTTGGTTTAGCAATATTAATAGAGTTTAGCACTTGGCTGTAGTAAAATGATGATTTCGTCAAATTATATTTTCTTTCATTGAAACCTAGTTGGCATGAGCTTATTAAACCTTTTGATTTTGTATTACCATCTAGATTTCTTAGTTCTTTGTTCTTGCATTGTTTAGTCCAGAACATGGGTGATGATCAACGATGGATGTATTATGGTTGGCGGAAGAATGCTGCACCTTCCAATGAATGGGCCATCAATACATGCTTTTATCAGTTGTGCTTTCTCGTTATCGACCAACCATTTTGTGAAATGTCCGTGCAACAAGTGTCATAACTTTTTATGCAAGGAAACATTGGAGATGGAATGAGACCTTTGTAGATTTGATTTTATGCCAGGTTATGAAACATGGTATGAGCATGGTGAGTTGTACCATAGCAATGCTGCTGTTGATGTGAGGAAAGATAAAAACGAGGACAGAATGGGTGACATGGTCGAAGCACTAGATCGTGAATGTGGTGCCTATGAATCTGTGGGAATTCCTAGACCTGAAAGTTGAAGAGTTTTATAGAATTCTCTCAGAATCGCATTTAGAGTTGTATGAGCACACTAAAGTGTCTGTACTTGCGACTGTGACTCGATTCATGTCTATAAAATCAAAGTATAATTTGTTGAATAAGTGCTATGATGATCTCAACGATTTGATATCGGACATTCTTCTGACAAATCATAAGTTGCCAAGAGTCATGTATCAGTCCAAGAAATTGTTGGCAGGGCTTGGTATGAAATATGAAAAGATTGATTGTTGTCCTAACAATTGTATGCTTTTCTGAAAGGAGAATGCAAATTTGACACATTGCTCGATTTGTAAACAATCACGATACATTGAGGTCACAAATGAGGAGGTGAATTAGTAAAGACAATAGTGGTAGCGAAACAACTTCGTTACATGCCTCTTGCACCTAGGCTAAAACGGTTGTTTCTATCTAAATCAACTGCAAAACACATATGGTGGCATAAGGACGGTTTGTGTGAAATAGAGGGAGTAATGACACACCCATCTGATGCTCAGGCTTGGAAGACATTGGACTCTTTTGATGAAGATTTTGTAGAAGATGCTAGAAATGTTCGTATTGGTTTGGCTACCGATGGTTTCACACCGTTCAACACTTCTGCAGCTTCATACTCATGCTGGCCAGTCTTTGCTATTCCATACAACCTTCTACCTGTTATGTGTATGAAATATGAGTACATGTTCTTGTCCCTAATAATTCTCGGTCGTAAACATCCAGGAAAACGTTTAGGTGTGTTTCTTCAACCATTGATTGAGGAATTAAAGAATTAAGGACTGGAGTATAAGTGTATGATAGCTACGAAAAACAAAACTTCAACTTACGAGCTGCATACTTGTGGCCGGTTCATGATTTTCCTGCATATGAGGTTTTCTCAGGATGGAGCACACAATGCAAGCTCTGTTGTCCAATCTGTGGGTCAGACTCTGATTGTTTTAGAATTACTCATGGGGGCAAAATTTATTTTTTTATTGCCACCGATGTTTTCTTCCAGCAAATCACCCATTTAGGAGGCAAGCCAATACATTTCGTAAGGATACTATTGTAACAAAGGATCCGACGAAATGTTTGTCTAGTGGTGAGATTGTTTAATGGCTCAATAAACTTGTCCCTACATATGATGGGTTTGCTAGTTTTGGTCAGGAGCACAACTGGACTCATACATGCGGCTTATGGGATCTCCCTTAAGTCGTTGTTACTCCTACACAACATCGATGTCATGCACCAGGAACACAATGTAGCTGAAAGCATCATCAACACATGTTTTAATTTGAAAAAGACAGAAGATAATCTGAAGGCTTGAAAAGATTTATCAGAAATTTATAATCGTACGACCTTAGAAATCAGTCAAGGTGGTAGTGGTAAGCAGAGAATGCCGTGCTCCGTTTTGTCTTAAAGTTAAAGAAAAGAAAGATGTGCTGAACTGGTTGTAAAAACTAAAATTTCTAGACAATTACTATCCTGGGTTGAGGCGCACAATAAATCTTGAAAATTGGGTATTAAATAATCTTAAAAGCCATGATTATCATATAATCATGGAAAGACTTCTTCCTATAATGTTTCATGGATATGTGCATCAGGATGTGTGGAGAGTACTTGCGAACTTAGTTTTTTTATACATAATTATGTGCTAAGGAAATTACAGTTTAAATGATAGAAAAATTGGAGAAAGAAATACCTTCACTTATATGCAAAATGGAGAAGGTATTCGCGCCTGGATTTATGAATGTAATGCAACATCTACTTGTGTTGCCTTATGAAGCTAAGGTTTGTGGGCCCGTGAAATATCGATGGATGTACCACATTGAAAGGACACTAAAAAAACTTAGAGCAATGATTTTGAATAAAGCAATAGTAGAAGGGTGTATTGCAGTTGCTCTGAAAGAGCTAGCATACTTGTCAAGTACATTTTTTGCAGATGAACACAATTTGTATGCTCCCATAATGCGATACCACATAGATGAAGAAACTCCTTGCGGTGATCTAAATATTTTTAGATGGTAGAGAAAATAACAGTTGGTGGCAGCAGTAGGCATGTGATTTCAGAAGAAGAATGAAATTCATGTATGTTATACATGTACACAAACATTGAAGAGATGGATCAATTTTTTTATAAGTCTTTTTTTAAGTACTGCAATGCAACACCTCAAACTCTAGTAGGTGATGTTCTAATATACCCATACTTTTCATTATGCAGCAAGTTCGACAAACAATATTGAAAGTCCATGCGTCAACCAACAAGCAAATAATTAGATAAAATACGTTGTGATGGTCTTCATGCAGGGCCTAACTTCGTCAATTGGTTTCGAAAGCATGTAATATTCTCTTCTTTGCAAACGATCAAGTTTTTGACTTGCTAAAATGTTCATCACCACACACACCCCAGCTCATATTGTGGTAATCACATGAACAACTTTGAAGAGTATGTAACCTCCATCAATAGGATAATTAGAGGATGAAGTCACACAATCCAAAGTGGTAATTCCAACATGTAAGCTTGAGAGGCTGAGCTCACTATTAGGTCCTAAACATTCTTAGGAATGCTCATGCCAAGTTTCATACCAATCCAAACATGTTTGGGGTACTTTTGGATACAATTATTAAAAGGGATAGTTTGAATTCAGATTCAAATTCAAACTACTTTCATCACATGGATTCAAAAGGTGGATTCATATTTAAACTCAGCACATTATGAGCTACTCCACCAAGTTTCATCCTATTTGGGATTGATATTGATAGGGGCTAATTGGATCAAATTCAAACAACAACAACAACAACAACAACAACAACAACAACAACAACAACCACAACCAAGCCTTTATCCCAAACATGTTGGGGTTGGCTAGACATGAAACCCAATATCAATGAAGTAAAAGAGAGGAAGAGATATAAGAACAAGGAAAAAAGAAAAAAGAAAAAAGAAAAAGGAAAAAGAAAAAAGGAAAAAGAAAAAAATGAAAAATGAAAAAAGAAAAAAGAAAAAATAAAAAAAAAGAAAAAACAAGACTAGGATTCTGGCACATGAATTGCTACTTTCCATGCGGTCCTATCATGAGCTAAGTCTCTGGATACATTCCAATCTCTCAAATCTTGTTTTACCGCCTCCTCCCAGGTCAACCTTGGTCGTCCTCTACCCCTCCTAATATTTTCTCTACCTCTTAAAATCCCACTGTTAACCTGTGCTTCTGGAGGTCTCCGTTGGATATGTCCAAACCACCTAAGTCGATGTTGGACTAACTTCTCTTCAATAGGCGCCACGCCTACCCTATCACGAATTGCCTCATTTCTTATTCGGTCTCTTCTCGTGTGCCCGCACATCCACCATAGCATGCGCATCTCTGCGACACTGATTTGTTGGACATGTTGCCGTTTAGTTGGCCAACATTTCGCCCCATAGAGCATCGCGGGTCTGATCACCGTCCTATAGAACTTCCCTTTTAGCTTTTGTGGGACTTTCGTATCACATAGGATTCCAGAGGCTTGTCGCCATTTCATCCACCCTACCTTGATGTTGTGGCAAACATCCTCATCGATGTCACCATTGCTTTGTAACATTGATCCTAAGTATCGGAAAGAGTCCCTTCTAGGTACTATTTGTCCTTGTAGACTAACATTTCCCTCTTCACGACCAACACCACTAAAGTCACACCTCATATACTCGGTTTTGGTCCTACTAAGTCTAAACCCCTTTGGATCAAATTCAAACTGAATTTGAATTTCAGATTGCATGTTTGAAGCAAATTCATCCAAACCATTATTACACTTTGAATCATTCAAAAACCAAATGTTCATTTGGTGGTTTGAGAAAATGACAAAGGGCAGGAGGGTCACCAATATTTGGAGCAATGAAAATTGAGTTTTCGAGTACAAGAATTGGGAGAGGGACTCACTGTCAGCCACACAACCGAGATGAACCTCCTCACAGTCGTGGACTTGGTTTCTTGCATGTTCTTGCGCGGGCGCCATGGCGAGGAGTGCTGCCACCTCTTGTTCACAATTCCTGGCCGCCGAGCAGTCGCCCCAGCTCTCTTATCCCGAGCCTGAGCGTGCAAAAGCCCATTTCACTCGTGCTTCATCGCTCACTCGCACATAAATGTCGCCACACTTTGCCGCTCGCTTGCACCGCCACTCTCCACCGTCAATCAGCCGTACCCGAGGGTTTCACATCAAGCTGAGGTCGGAAATGGAATCGCCTGACTCTCCTCGACGTCCTCGACGCAGCCCCGAGCTGATTCGCCGCTTCTTTCGAGCTGTACCCCGACTTTCTTCTTCATTGGGACAGAGCAAACCGCCGGCACGATTCTTCATCGCTCGGCCAAACCACGACCTCTACAGTCTGAACAACCGATTACCAAGGTTAGCAACCGAGTCTAGTTCATCCTCCTAGTCCCGTTTGAGCTCTCTCAACACCGGTGAGTTGGAATTCCAATTCTTGCATCGGCTAGGGTATAGAACAACTAGAACCAAATCGGGAAATTCATCCCATAGGCTTGATCATCAAATAATCTGGTCTATCTAGAGCAACTAGAGCTCCTCACGATCACCTCATCCCAAACTTAGCGAAGATCATCCATCCGGCGAGCAGAACACCGTGTTTTCGCTGCCGCCGGTGAAAACGGGTCGGGTCGCCGGTGAAGTCCACTTTCCCGGCGGTCCCAGCCCAAGAGGTGTGTAGGGTTAGCTTCCTCATACCCTAGTGCGGCTGTACGACCTTTTCCTTCATTGCAATAGGCCTCGAGCCACATGATCACCATTGGACCCGAGTTGAATTCCGCCGCCGCCGTTGTCGACCAGTTTTCCGGCGATGCCGAGCTGCGAGGAGTTTCCCGGCCTGTGTGCGGTGATCCAAGGAGCGTGTAGGAGGAAACCACGTTGAAAGTTATCCACTATCGACCGAGAACGGCTCGCGCCATTGCCTCTGTCCAGCGCACGCTCGGGCTTTGGCGGGAGGAAGAAGAAGGAACTGTACCGTGGGCCCCGATGACAGAAATTTAAACTTTTCTTTGTCTTTTTCAGATTTCCCTCCGAAACTTCAAACCCACATAACTTTCGGTAGGAATGTCTAAATTTGGTCAAACAAATTTTGTTGGATTCCTCTCTCCGAGTACTATCCAGAAAACCAATTTCATTCATTGAACGTCTGTTTTTCAGAATTAAATCCCTAAAATTTAAAATGTTAGGAATTTTAACTGGAGATTCACTTTGTGGAAAATTCTCAAATTTGTCCAGGATATTCATTTTAATATCCTTTAGACGCATGCCAAATTTCAGATCCATCCGAGTTAATTAAGTCCACTTAATGGTGTGATTAAGTGAACTGCCCTGAGAAAATGGAAAAATATACAGAAATATTTTTCAGAATTTTCTCAAACCTTTTATTAGCCATAACTTTCTCTAGGAGAATTCAATTTAAATGAAACCAATTCCATTAGAATCCTCATGAACTCTAATTTCTAGAAAGTATAGGTTTGCTTCATGAAAATCCCTAGAAGTCCTTGGAAGCTCTAATAATGGCCTTTTATACATTTATTTGTGCACGGCTCAAATGAGCTTTGCTTCAAATGAAACATGGCCATTACTTTGTTAAGGTCGTCACAAAACCACAGTAAAAATTTCAGACCAAGTACTGAGGTCTAGATAGATTTAGAGCCTTTACATTCTCAATTTAATACAATTGCATTTAAATTTGACATGCATTGTTCTTTAAATACATATAGTCGCTGAAATCGAAGAAACCCCGGAGATTCTGGATTGTATCCATCTGGAGGAGACTTTAGTCGATGACTCGCAGCAAGGCAAGCTCCGGTTTTCATTAACACCACATTTATAAACGTTTTACTTTTCACACTTATTATAGATTGTGTAGAACTTGTATGCATTAGGTCTTTGATTGAAAACCCAATTGCATAGCCATGAAAACCAGGGGGGTTGAGTCTAAGTCATGAACCTCGAGTAGCCAATGCAATGCTCCAAATGGTATAGGATTTGGTACAAGTCGAGTAGTCGGAACTACTCGCAAGAATAGATTTAGGGGTACACAACTCGGTTAGTGAGAACAATCATGAGACACATAACTTGAAATTGAGACCGAGCAGAGAATAGGAGAAGCAAAACATTGGGGGCCTGTGATTCTGTAGCTCTGCTTGTGTCGGTTGAGGACCGAGCCGTGTGCGGCCCTGTTGAACAAGCTAGAACTGTACCGAAGATATACTGGCTATATGGGAACTGGGAAACCAATATAATTCGGGTAGATAGATGTTGAGGAATTGCTTGTCGTCCAAAGGGGTTGGTTGAGAGCAGCAAGGTATAAATCCGCTAGTGGGCACGTGGTTGCTCCCTGTAGGGACCTCCTGCTCGGGATGATAGGACCGGTTCAACACTTGGCTAACGGGTGCAAGGTCGTCTCGTACGACATCCATGATGGTTGTTGTAGGCAACATCAAGTACGGGCGTACGTGATGTGTTCTTCGGGTGAACCCTGCAGGTGTAAATCGATTATAATCGCCGTCCCTCGCGGTTAGTGAGTACCACTTGTTCACTGTACCGTGACATAGAGAAACAGAATAGTGTCATGGATTTAAAGTTGCTGTTTGGAAGTAATGTTTGAAATATTAATGATGTGCTTTAGATTAGAGCAAATCAAAGTTCTTTTTAACCTTAGACAGGAAACATAGGAGGAATGTGTTTCTTGTTTGATTGTGAACTTCCTATGTTCCTTAGCACAAGGTTACCACTTAACATGCGTTTCTTCAGTAGAGTTGCAACTGTCCAGAAAACAGGGCAGAGTAAAAACTCTCTAGAATTCTCTATAAAATGACCATAACTTCCTGCATAAAAATCAAAAAATAGTTAATGATACAGTTCTGAAAAGTTCATGAGACAGGTTTTAACTTTGTAACAGAAAGTTTTATCAAACTATGAGTTAGCTGGAACTATTGGATCAAATCAGTACCTCAAGCAGTGAGGCGCTGCCCAATTTTCTCCAGAAATTCTGTTACCTTTGACGTCTCATAACTTTTGAATCAGAGCTGATCTGAGGGCATACAAATACATTCTGGAAAGCTATTGAAGTTAAATTCAACTTTGGTATTGAACTCCATACATGATTTTGTCTTAGGATTGTAAGGGCCTCAGTTTTTGACACACATTTGCAGTGTTCATCACCACACCACACCTCATTTGAGGAAGAATGATGAACACAAATGAAGAGCAAGTAACAATTATCAACATGCTCATTAGAGAACAAACTTACACATTGCAAAAGTGGTATTTCCCACATGTGATATAGATGGGCTGGACATATGAAAACTCCTACACTTTACTAAGGATGTCCCTGCCAAGTTTCACCCAAATTCAAAACCTTTTTGAGGTCAGTTTGGGTATAGTTAGGAAGAGGGCAGTTTGAAACCTTATTCAAATTCAAACTGTTTTTATCCCATGAATTTAAAAGTGGAAGGCATATTCTTACTCAGCACATTTTTGTGAGCTCACACACCAATTTTTACTCCATTTGGAGTTGATCTTGACATGAGCTAAGTGGGAGAAATTCAAACTTTATTTGAATTTCAAACTGAACTTGTGCTGAAATTCATTCAAACCAAACCTCATTTGAATTTTGATCAATTCAAATGGCTCATGGGTGAATAATTTGAATTGCCAAGGGTAGTATGGGGTTCACTGTTTACAACAGTGATTAGGAGTAAATTTCAGAGGTTAAAACTGGAGGTGGGACCCACATGTCAGCCACTGCTCAGATCAAACCGACTGAGACTTTTTCACTCGGGTCGCCGAGCCGCAGCGGTGATCACCACCGAGGCCAGCCGCCGCGCCACCAGCTGCTTGCCCACGCGCGGGCGTGAGGCGGTGCAGAGCCTTCTTAAGGCGCCTGCCCCCTCCTCGGCCGAGGTACCGCCGTTCTTCCCCGCAAGAACTCAGCGCCGGCCGAAAACTTCCGCAGCTCGGACTTGATCGGAGGATGCCGATCGCAGCTCCCTCCTTCCACTCCAGAGCCCCAGCAAGGTACTAGAGACCTTCCTCCGTCCTTCCCGTTGCTAGAATTCGGTTGAAACCGATTGATATCGGCTGGGCCGAAAGATCAAATTCGGGACTTGGAACCGCCGCACCTCGGGCTCTCGTGGACAGCCCAACCTGGGCGTTGTCACGCCCGAGCCAAGGCACCCTTGGACGCGCGGGTGACCGGTGCTGCTCATCCCCGAGCCACAGCTCGAGTGGTTGCTCACCGGCGGCGAATTTCCACTTTTCCCCTTTCTGTGTGCAGAACGACCTTCGGGTACGATTCTGTTTAATTCATGCTCTAGAAAGGATTAGAGGGCCTCAGGCCGCTCTCACACGAGCTAGACACGGTAACGCACAAGTTGCCTTCACAACTCTGGGCCGGAGAACCTCTGTGCCCGGCGTAATTTGAGGTCTACTAATGGCGGAACGAACGGGCGGCATCGGGCGCGCGGTGAGGACCTATTTCGGGCCTTCCCCGAGCTGCCTCGGGCTCATGTCGACCTTCTCTGAGGTCCACTGATGCTCCCCGACCGGTTTCCCAAGTAGCTGAGGTGCTAGGGTAGTCAGCCGACATGGCCGAAGTCGTTCTGAGGTAGCGGCTCGTCGCCGACCATGCTCCGACCGTTGTCATAAGCAGCTGACCCTCGGATCCTGTTCCCCGAGTAAAAGTAGGCAGGGGCGGCCAGAATCGAGAAGTTTGGAGCTGTACAGCAGCCGGCGGCGAGCTCTCCGGCGAGGTCCCTCGGCGGCGGGGCGCGGGTGTCGCGAGGTTGAAGAAGGGGGTGGACCCCAGCTGTCAGCGGGAGATATTTTGAATCGGGATCCGGCTGCGGCCGGAATCGGGTGTGCTGGCGCGCAAAATCCTTGTGGGCCGCGGTGTGCCATCGCCTCGGCGTGCGACGCGTGTCCCCTGGGCCCACGCGCGAGTTTAAACTTTTCCCCGATTTTCAGATTTCCTTCAAACTTCAAATCCTCATAACTTTGGCTAGAAAGCTCCAAATTGAGTGAACCAAATTTTGCTGGATTCAGCTCTCTGAGTACTTTCCAGAAAATCAAGTTTCACTTAATGAAATTCCTTATTTCTCCAGAATTAATTCCTTAAAATTTAAACTGTTAGGAATTTTAACTGGAGAATCCTTTGGAGGAAAATCCTGAAATTTTGCTGAGATGTTCACCAAAATATCCTTGAACTACCATAAAAATTTCAGATCTATTTGAGCTCATTTAATCCACCTAATGGTGTGATTAGTGAAACTGTTCCAGAGAAAATAGAAAATGTTCAGAAACATTTTCAGAATTTTCTCTGAAATTGTTTAGCTCGTATCTTTAGTTAGAGACTTCCAAATTAAGTGAGACCAACTCCATTAGAACCCTCTGAAAATCTAGTTTTCAGAAAGTCATAGTTTGTCTCATGAAAATTCCTAGAACACCCTAAGAGTTCCAATTAAGGTCAAGGACATAATTATTTGTGGAGGGCTCAAATGAGCTTTGCTGCAACTAAAACTTGACCAAGTCTCTGTTTAGGTTGTAACCAAGCCACAGTAAAAGTTTCACAATCCTTAGGTCTGTCTAGCAAAGGTTATAGACTTCACAACTTCAAAGTTAATACAGATGCATTTAAATTGATACATATGTTTCTTATATCATGTAGTCGCTAAGGTCGAGGAGGAACCCGAAGTCCTAGACTTCGTTACTCCGGAGGAACAGCTAGCCTACGACCAAGAGCAGCAAGGCAAGCTCCGGTTTGCATTAACCACTTTTACAAATTTTTATTGTTTTGAGCACATACTTGTTTCCTTTATTCTGTGCATTGAAGTCTTGATTGGAAGCCCCACTGCATAGCCAAGAGAACCATGGGTTGGGTTTAGGATTTCAAACCCCGTTAGCTACTGCATTGCTAGGATAGAGTAGGATTCGGTACAAGTCGAGTAGTTGGAACTACTCGCGAGAATAGGCTAGAGGCACATCGCTCGGGTAGAGATAGCACATGATACACATGGCAAGAAAATGAGACCGAGCGGAGGGTAAGGGCAGCAGGACTTTGGGGCCTGTGTGCTGTAGCTCCGCTTGCGTCGATTGAGGACCGAGCCGTGTGCGGGCCTGTTGAACAAGCTAGAACAGTACCGAAGACCTACCGGCTATATGGGAACCGGGAAACTGATGTAACTCGGGTAGCTGGGTATTGAGGCATTGCCCGTCGTTCAGAGGGCAGGTTGAGAGCTCGAGGTGTAAATCGGCTAGCGGCACGGAGATGCGTGTGCAGAGACCTCTTGCTCGGGACGATGGGACCGGTTCAATATTTGGCTAACGGGTGAAAGGTAGTCGCGTACGGCGTCCGTGATGGTTGTTGTAGGCAACATCGAGTACGGGCGTACGTGACGGGTTGTTCGGGTAACCCTGCAGGTGTAAATCGATTATAATCGCCGTCCCTCACGGTCAGTGAGTACCACTTGTTCACTGTACCGTGACGTAGAAAGAACAGGTTAGTTACATGTTAAAATGTTGCTGATTGAAAGCTGGACATTGATTGTTAATGATATGCTGTAGCTTAGAGCTAATTAAAGTTCTTTTCAACTTTGGGCAAAGTACATGAGAGAAATGCGTTTCTTGTTTGATTGCGGCTCTCTCATGTGCCTTAGTGTAAGGTTCTCCACAACCTGCTGCTAAAACTTGAAAGTAAGGTTCTACTAATTAGGCGAGTCCTTGCAAATGATTTTTACCTCATGCAACCCATTACCCTCATGTAGAAGTTCCATGTTTAGGTGAGACGGGTCAGACTTACTGAGCCTTCGTGCTCACTGCTTGTGTTTGAAGCTTTTGCAGGGTTCTATGAGGAAGGGACTCCCGAAGAGGAGACGGAACCCCAGGAGGGGAACCCCGACGAGTGGGAGTCGTGCACGCTGCAGAGTTAGTGTGCGTGTGTGCTAGCAAGGGCACGTTCAAGGGCTGAACGTGCACTTGATGCTTAGTCTACGCCCGCGAGTGTAGACTGAACTTATTTTGATGTAAACATGTTCATAACTTGTTTATGTAATAAAATTTCGCTTCCGCTTTGTACCTTTGACGTGTGTTATACGGTGCTGTGCAACGCAGCACCCCTCAGCGTGATCCTGGCTCGACAGGACCAAATGGGGTCGTGTCAGCGTTGGTATCAGAGCTCGCTTGAGGTTTAACACAGTACAAAGGTCTTCTTTTTCAAAAATCCAGTGAGGGACGAGTTAGTAGCCCGTATAAGGATGTTATTAGTATATAGAAAGTGGCTTAGTAACCTATTTGTTATGTCGGAAAATCGTGCATCTCGGGACGTTCATGTCTTGGGGGGTGCACGTAAGCGCTGTCCACCAGTGCGCACAAGCTGAAGGGTGGAGCCCCACGCGTGGCAGGTAACCCGACCCGCTTTAGTATCCTCTACGACTCTTCATGTCGTTTGGGGTATTCGAGCAACGTCTGTCCCTGGCGTGCATGGTGCAACATGGGAGACCCCGTCACGTGGTCTGAAACGTGAACACGTAACTCAAGGCGTGTTTGGCTTGAGAACATCCGGGCGAGTGATGACGGCCGGGTGTACGAACTGTATGGATTCCGGGCTCGGTGTGCAGCCGAGTCTGACGATTGATTGAGTTTCTGCAGGTAGCCTGACCACGAAACGGTAGACGTGTAGCATCCGTGTGCGAGTGACGAGTAGTGCCACTGAAATAACGAAGCCGGCTAAGTCCGGTATAGATTTTTCTTTGTGAGGACGTAGTACCGACATAATCTGGTGATGCATCGACGTCACACCCAACTAAATGAACAAATTCATTTAAAACTTGAAAGTTTTGCTCCAAAGTAGTAAAACTTGATGTAACTCCTTCCCTTGAACAGGATATTCAAAGTTAACAAGTTTTCAACTTATAGGTTGTTAAGGATAGAGCACTCTGTTTTCAGCTGAATCAAGGCTGAAGTTAATCAGAGGCTAGAGGTTGAGTTCTTTCGAGATTTGGGTCGTATGATACATTTCTGGAAAGCTTTGGAAGAGCTTTACAACTTTTCTGTTGAGGTCCAGAGGTGTTTCATCCCTTAACCACTCGAAAAATGCAGTAGAGTTGGAACTGTCCAGAAAACAGGACAGGGTAAAGACTCTCTGTAGACTCTCTGTAAATTGAGCATAACTTCCTGCATAAAAATCCAAAAATAGAAAATGAGGTAGTTCTGGAAAGCTTATGAGATGGGTTACAACTTTGTAACATAAAGTTTTGTCAGATTAGGAACAGAATTAACTGGGATTCTTGGATCAATTCAGTACCTAAAACAGGGAGGTGCTGTCCAATTGATTCCAGAAATTCTGTTAACTTTGACATCTCATAACTTTTGAACCAGGACAGATATGAGGCCAAGTAAACACTTTCTGGAAATCTATTGAAGTTAGCTTTAACTTTGATGTTGAGCTCCAGAATTAGTTTTGCTGTTAACATGGCCTAAATCAGGTTGAAATGGAAACTGGTCAGGGCTGTAATGGGAACAGCAGATCAGCAGTCAAATTTGTTTAAAATCTGAACTATGTTTCCAAGTGTTATGAGTTCAAGGACATATCTTATGTTATAACTCGATGGTTTACTGTTTAAATAAATATTTGACATTTCTCAAATATATTTTTACAGATGGCAGCAGATAAACGGTTGGAGAACGGGTAGGTAGTTTCCCACTGCTCTGACCGTAGCGGCTACCCGGAAGCATTGTGGCAAATGCTCCAATATTTCGGGTACAACCAGATGCCGCAATACTTCGCCAAGGAAGAAGGCGAAGAAGGGAACAAGACGTGGACAATCCATGTCGAGGTTCCTGCAGGACCTACGCCACCCGGTTGGGTGCCATTCACCGTCACGGTGAGAGGAAGACAACCGGAAGGGATGTGGCAAGTGGCAGCCCGTGACACTATGTCACGTTTCTGCCAACTACACGTGCAGGCTATGGAGGGCACTCCATACGCACTCGTTCCGGTGGAGGGACGAGCTCAGCATGTGTGGGAAGAGAGGTACCTGGAGGCAACAGACCCGAGTTGCCCAAGGTACAACCCCGCGGAGGCAAATCTCAGCCTCCAAATGAGGGCGGGAAACGCTGTGATGGGCAGCCAAGCTGTTCATACGGAGCATATCGCCACCAAGCTCAAGGAGAGCACAAGCCGTGGAGATCATTTCGAGGGTGCTCACAGCGCACTCCGCAATGTGCTCCTTCCGACGATCAAGCGACTGAATGAACAACACAATCAGTTGCGTCGTCTGAAGAAGGCAAAGAAGAAGAGCCGTGTTGACATCGCGGCATTGCAAGAGCTGGTGCAGACCCTAACCCAGCAGAATGAGGACCTTGCTCAAGAGCGGGACGATGCTATTGAGGAAGGACAAGGCTGGGAAGAGGACTACAACCAGGCTATGGACGAGGTGCATGCATTGCAGGACCTTGTGCCCCCGATGTTAGGCGTACCGGTAGTCTTGGGTCTTCCAGCCATGGGAGAACCTGGAATGGGAGAAGAGGTGGTAGATCCAGAGCCACCAGCAGAAGTACCGGAGGAGGACGACCCCTAGGAGGTCGAGTTCTACTCCGAGTAGGGGGTTACGGTTGCCAAGTAGGGCAGCTAGGGTAGCGTAACCCAACTTTTGTAATCGGTGACATGTCGTGTAGACAGTAGCGTATGTATAGGTAGTGACGACATGAGCACGACTTCTCGGAGATCCGAGAATAATGTATCTTGTATAAAGTTTATGCTTTATCAATATATGTGAATGTTGTGCAAATTAATCATGTGTCACTTCGATACCTACTGTTGCGTATGGAATTTTTAGTAAGACATGTGCTAATTGCTGCTGTTTTGAATTTCAGAATGACGCGTACTCGTGCCAACCCTGACGTTGGGGGTACCAGTCAAGGGGGAGAGACCTCCCAACCACCTCCCGAGGACTCCTCGGGACAGCAGCAGCAACAGCAACAGCAAACACCGCCACCGCCACTGCCGACGGTTACATTAGCCGACATTGTCGCGGCAATGGCGGGCTCGCATCAACAGCACACAGAGTTGCTGCAGACTCTCATCGCCAATACGTCTCGCCTAGAGAGACGTCAAGATCGTGAGGAGCGCCAACAGAGCTCCTACTCCGACTTCCTGGCGACTCATTCCCCTGTATTCTCAAGGGCGGATGAACCACTTGACGCGGACAACTGGCTCCGCGCCATAGAGATGAAGTTCGGGCTGCTCCAAATCAGCGAGCAGCGCAAGACTCAGTTCGCGGTCCAGCAGCTCCAAGGATCCGCGAGCGCGTGGTGGGCCAACTTCTGTGCTTCCCAGCCCACCGACCGAGTGATGACCTGGGCGGAGTTCCGGACGGCCTTCAGGGCCTATCATATACCGCCAGGTCTGATGAAGAGGAAGACGCAGGAGTTCTTACACCTGCAACAAGGGAGCCGGAACGCGCTGGAATACTCCAGGGCGTTTAACGATCTCGCGCTATATGCGTCGTATCATGCTGATACCGACGATAAGCGGCGGGACCATTTCTACCAGGGGCTTAACCCGCTCCTGAAGGACAAGCTGGCGATGTTCAATCGCGGCAGCCTCAACGACATCATTGATGCTGCGATTGTTCAGGAGGACTCCGGCAAGGAGTTGGCGGCGGCAGAGCGAAAGCAAAGCGCGCCGCAGAGCAGCGGAGAAGGGGGCGGTCCTTCTCAGAAGTTTCGGATGGTGAATCGCCCACCATCAGGTCCACGCTGGCAGCCACCACAGCGGTCGATGCCGTTCCGCAGTCGGCCGTACTCTTCACCGGCATTCCGGCCGGCACTGCCAGTACCACCGCAACAACAACAGCAGCAGTGGGCGATGCCGCGTGCGTTTGCACCTCCGCAACGCATGCCGGGCTTTCGTCCACCGAGTACTCCACCATCAGCGGCCACATGTTACAAGTGTGGTCGTCCAGGACACTTCGCGAGCAGTTGCCCGGAGAGGCAAGGCGGTGGAGTGGCACCACAGTTTCCGGGGAGGAATCAATCCCGGAACCCTACTAATGCGCGGCGGGCAAACCCTAGGCCCGGCACTGTCCACCAACTTGCCATTGAGGACGTGCCGGAGGGCGAGCCAATCCTTGCGGGTATGTTCCAACTCCACCAGCATCCCGCTATAGTACTGTTTGATTCAGGCGCCACGCATAATTTTATTAGCCAAGCTTTCATTGCTAAACACAGTTTGCCAATACTACCCACCGACAGTCCATATTTAATTTGTTCACCGGGTGGGAAGATTTCAGCAAGCGTAATGGTCTCCAAAGCACCATTATGCTTAGCGGGTAGAGTGTACCCCACGTCTCATTATCTTAGAGGGACAGAAGGTAGATGTCATCCTAGGGATGTCGTGGTTAACCCGCCACGGCGCTGTTTTAGACACCGTCCTTCGAGTCGTGCACTTAAACTCAGAAGTGCACGGTTCTCACTCATTATTTCTGGACAGTCCAGAAATAAAACTTCCAAGTGTCTATCAAGCCACAACCATCAGATTGGAAGACATTCCAGTGGTCCGAGAGTTCCCTGATGTATTCCCGGACGATTTGCCGGGGATGCCACCCGATAGAGAGGTGGAGTTCAAGATTGAACTTGCACCGGGAACCATGCCGATATCCCGAAGGCCGTACAAGATGGCGCCCAAGGAGTTGGCTGAACTGAAGACTCAGCTCACGGACCTTCTGGAGAAGGGTTTTATTAGGCCGAGCTCCTCGCCATGGGGCTGTTCGGCATTATTTGTCAAGAAAAAGGATGAAACGTTGCGGCTTTGCGTGGACTACCGTCCATTAAATGCCGTAACCATCAAGAACAAGTACCCGTTGCCACGGATCGACATATTGTTTGATCAGTTGGTCGAAGCGAAGATCTTTTCCAAGATGGATTTAAGATCCGGGTACCATCAGATTAAGATAAGGGCGGAGGACATTCCAAAGACAGCTTTCTCGACAAGGTACGGACTTTATGAGTACCTGGTCATGTCCTTCGGCCTCACCAATGCTCCAGCTCACTTCATGTACTTGATGAACTCGGTATTCATGCCGGAGCTGGATAAGTTTGTCGTGGTCTTCATCGACGACATCCTGGTATATTCCAAGTCGGAGAAAGATCACAAGAAACATCTGCGTATAGTCTTGCAACGGCTGCGGGATCACAAGTTATACGCAAAATTCAGCAAATGCGAGTTTTGGATATCGCAAGTGCCTTTCCTCGGGCATATCATCTCAGCAGAGGGTATCGCTGTGGACCCGAGCAAGATCACGCAAGTGCTGAATTGGAAATCCCCGAGAACTGTTCATGAGGTACGGAGTTTCCTCGGACTCGCGGGATATTATCGGAGGTTCATTCCGAACTTCTCGAAGATTGCCAGGCCAATGACAGAGCTGCTGAAGAAGGCTACCAAATATGTTTGGAGTCCAGCATGTGAAGCAGCATTCAAGGCTTTAGTCAAGCACCTGACATCAGCACCGGTTTTGGCGCAGCCAGACACAACAAAACCGTTCGATGTGTACTGCGATGCATCCGGCATTGGGCTCGGATGTGTGCTGATGCAAGACCGAAGAGTGGTCGCGTATGGATCACGGCAGCTTAGGAACCATGAGCAAAATTATCCAACTCACGACTTGGAGCTCGCTGCCGTGGTACTTGCACTAAAAATGTGGAGGCACTACCTACTCGGTAACCTCGTACATATTCACTCAGAAGGAGCTGAACATGAGGCAACGAAGATGGTTAGAACTGATAAAGGATTACGAGATAGAAATCCGTTATCATCCGGGCAAGGAAAACGTAGTGGCAGATGCGCTGAGCCGCAAGTCACACGTCAATACTCTGACCATCACACCGTTGGAAGAGAGCGAACCACCACTACATGTGATTCCACACGGAGCTCTCTACAACCTAGCTTTGATCCCCACCATCCGTGAAGAGATAGCGGCAGCCCAGAAGAATGACAAGGGCATGTCACATTTACGGAGACGTGTAGACAGTGGGGAGTTGAAATGTTTCCGGAAGGACGGAGACGGCGTCCTATGGTTCAAGAACCGGATCGTCGTACCCCGAAACCCGGAGTTACGGAAGAAAATCTTTGATGAGACTCACTTATCAAAGTTTTCTATTCACCCCGGCAGCAACAAAATGTATCAAGAACTCAGAAGAAAGTTTTGGTGGACACGGATGAAGCGAGAGACTGCAAAATACGTGTCCGAGTGTGATACATGTCGAAGGGTGAAGGCAGACCACATGCGGAAACCGGGACTGCTGCAACCACTGGGCATTCCTGCCTGGAAGTGGGAGGACGTGAGCATGGATTTCGTCGTCGGTTTACCCACCACCTTACAGAAACATGATTCTGTGTGGGTGATCGTCGATCGGCTCACCAAAGTTGCCCATTTCATCCCGGTCAACACCAACTACAACGCTAAGAAGTACGCTGAACTGTACATCTCACGGATCCTATGCTTATACGGCGTACCCCGTACCATCATATCAGACCGGGGCACTTTATTTGTGTCCCGTTTTTGGGAGCAGCTACACGCTGCCTTGGGGACGAAGCTGATCCGTAGTTCAGCCTACCACCCGCAGACGGATGGACAAACAGAGCGGGTAAATCAGATTCTAGAAGACATGCTACGAGCTTGCGCTATCGACCACGGCAAGAATTGGGATGATCACTTGCCGTTAGCCGAGTTCTCGTACAACAATGGGTACCAAGCCAGCATCAAGATGGCGCCCTATGAGGCGCTATACGGGAGAAAATGCCGCACACCATTGAACTGGTGTGAGTCTGGCGAAAGGGTTACCTTCGGGATTGACCTTGTCAACAACGCGGAAGAAAAGGTTCGACTAATTCAAGCGAACCTAAAAGCCGCTCAATCCCGTCAGAAACAGTATGCGGACCGGAGAAGGCACCCATTACAATTCGAAGTTGGGGATCACGTATATCTACGGGTGTCTCCAATGAAGGGCGTAAACAGATTTGGGGTGAGGGGAAAGTTAGCACCCCGCTTCATCGGTCCATTCCAGATTACCGAAAGATGTGGATCGGTGGCATACCGGCTGAAATTACCAGAAGCACTTTCCGGTGTGCATGACGTCTTTCACATTTCCCAGCTGAGGAAGTGTCTCAAGCTATCAACCACCGTTCAGCTGGAAGACATTGAAGAACTGCAACCGGATCTCACCTATCGGGAGGAACCGGTGCAGATTATTGATGAAAAGGCCCGAACCACACGCAACCGTACGTTGTGGTTCTACAAGGTTCTATGGAGTAATCACTCCATGGACGAAGCGACATGGGAGAGCGAAGAATTCCTTCGCACTAACTACCCCGACTTTTTCATGTCGCATATCCGGTAATTTTCCACCGTCCTCTCTCTCATTTTCACCTTATAATCTCGGGACGAGATTCTTTTAAGGGGGGAGGAATGTAAGGGCCTCAGTTTTTGACACACATTTGCAGTGTTCATCACCACACCACACACCTCATTTGAGGAAGAATGATGAACACAAATGAAGAGCAAGTAACAATTATCAACATGCTCATTAGAGAACAAACTTACACATTGCAAAAGTGGTATTTCCCACATGTGATATAGATGGGCTGGACATATGAAAACTCCTACACTTTACTAAGGATGTCCCTGCCAAGTTTCACCCAAATTCAAAACCTTTTTGAGGTCAGTTTGGGTATAGTTAGGAAGAGGGCAGTTTGAAACCTTATTCAAATTCAAACTGTTTTTATCCCATGAATTTAAAAGTGGAAGGCATATTCTTACTCAGCACATTTTTGTGAGCTCACACACCAATTTTCACTCCATTTGGAGTTGATCTTGACATGAGCTAAGTGGGAGAAATTCAAACTTTATTTGAATTTCAAACTGAACTTGTGCTGAAATTCATTCAAACCAAACCTCATTTGAATTTTGATCAATTCAAATGGCTCATGGGTGAATAATTTGAATTGCCAAGGGTAGTATGGGGTTCACTGTTTACAACAGTGATTAGGAGTAAATTTCAGAGGTTAAAACTGGAGGTGGGACCCACATGTCAGCCACTGCTCAGATCAAACCGACTGAGACTTTTTCACTCGGGTCGCCGAGCCGCAGCGGTGATCGCCACCGAGGCCAGCCGCCGCGCCACCAGCTGCTTGCCCACGCGCGGGCGTGAGGCGGTGCAGAGCCTTCTTAAGGCGCCTGCCCCCTCCTCGGCCGAGGTACCGCCGTTCTTCCCCGCAAGAACTCAGCGCCGGCCGAAAACTTCCGCAGCTCGGACTTGATCGGAGGATGCCGATCGCAGCTCCCTCCTTCCACTCCAGAGCCCCAGCAAGGTACTAGAGACCTTCCTCCGTCCTTCCCGTTGCTAGAATTCAGTTGAAACCGATTGATATCGGCTGGGCCGAAAGATCAAATTCGGGACTTGGAACCGCCGCACCTCGGGCTCTCGTCGACAGCCCAACCTGGGCGTTGTCACGCCCGAGCCAAGGCACCCTTGGACGCGCGGGTGACCGGTGCTGCTCATCCCCGAGCCACAGCTCGAGTGGTTGCTCACCGGCGGCGAATTTCCACTTTTCCCCTTTCTGTGTGCAGAACGACCTTCGGGTACGATTCTGTTTAATTCGTGCTCTAGAAAGGATTAGAGGGCCTCAGGCCGCTCTCACATGAGCTAGACACGGTAACGCACAAGTTGCCTTCACAACTCTGGGCCGGAGAACCTCTGTGCCCGGCGTAATTTGAGGTCTACTAATGGCGGAACGAACGGGCGGCATCGGGCGCACGGTGAGGACCTATTTCGGGCCTTCCCCGAGCTGCCTCGAGCTCATGTTGACCTTCTCTGAGGTCCACTGATGCTCCCCGACCGGTTTCCCAAGTAGCTGAGGTGCTAGGGTAGTCAGCCGACATGGCCGAAGTCGTTCTGAGGTAGCGGCTCGTCGCCGACCATGCTCCGGCCGTTGTCATAAGCAGCTGACCCTCGGATCCTGTTCCCCAAGTAAAAGTAGGCAGGGGCGGCCAGAATCGAGAAGTTTGGAGCTGTACAGCAGCCGGCGGCGAGCTCTCCGGCGAGGTCCCTCGGCGGCGGGGCGCGGGTGTCGCGAGGTTGAAGAAGGGGGTGGACCCCAGCTGTCAGCGGGAGATATTTTGAATCGGGATCCGGCTGCGGCCGGAATCGGGTGTGCTGGCACGCAAAATCCTTGTGGGCCGCGGTGTGCCATCGCCTCGGCGTGCGACGCGTGTCCCCTGGGCCCACGCGCGAGTTTAAACTTTTCCCCGATTTTCAGATTTCCTTCAAACTTCAAATCCTCATAACTTTGGCTAGAAAGCTCCAAATTGAGTGAACCAAATTTTGCTGGATTCAGCTCTCTGAGTACTTTCCAGAAAATCAAGTTTCACTTCATGAAATTCCTTATTTCTCCAGAATTAATTCCTTAAAGTTTAAACTGTTAGGAATTTTAACTGGAGAATCCTTTGGATGAAAATCCTGAAATTTTGCTGAGATGTTCACCAAAATATCCTTGAACTACCATAAAAATTTCAGATCTATTTGAGCTCATTTAATCCACCTAATGGTGTGATTAGTGAAACTGTTCCAGAGAAAATAGAAAATGTTCAGAAACATTTTCAGAATTTTCTCTGAAATTGTTTAGCTCATATCTTTAGTTAGAGACTTCCAAATTAAGTGAGACCAACTCCATTAGAACCCTCTGAAAATCTAGTTTTCAGAAAGTCATAGTTTGTCTCATGAAAATTCCTAGAACACCTTAAGAGTTCCAATTAAGGTCAAGGACATAATTATTTGTGGAGGGCTCAAATGAGCTTTGCTGCAACTAAAACTTGACCAAGTCTCTGTTTAGGTTGTAACCAAGCCACAGTAAAAGTTTCACAATCCTTAGGTCTGTCTAGCAAAGGTTATAGACTTCACAACTTCAAAGTTAATACAGATGCATTTAAATTGATACATATGTTTCTTATATCATGTAGTCGCTAAGGTCGAGGAGGAACCCGAAGTCCTAGACTTCGTTACTCCGGAGGAACAGCTAGCCTACGACCAAGAGCAGCAAGGCAAGCTCCGGTTTGCATTAACCACTTTTACAAATTTTTATTGTTTTGAGCACATACTTGTTTCCTTTATTCTGTGCATTGAAGTCTTGATTGGAAGCCCCACTGCATAGCCAAGAGAACCATGGGTTGGGTTTAGGATTTCAAACCCCGTTAGCTACTGCATTGCTAGGATAGAGTAGGATTCGGTACAAGTCGAGTAGTTGGAACTACTCGCGAGAATAGGCTAGAGGCACATCGCTCGGGTAGAGATAGCACATGATACACATGGCAAGAAAATGAGACCGAGCGGAGGGTAAGGGCAGCAGGACTTTGGGGCCTGTGTGCTGTAGCTCCGCTTGCGTCGATTGAGGACCGAGCCGTGTGCGGGCCTGTTGAACAAGCTAGAACAGTACCGAAGACCTACCGGCTATATGGGAACCGGGAAACTGATGTAACTCGGGTAGCTGGGTATTGAGGCATTGCCCGTCGTTCAGAGGGCAGGTTGAGAGCTCGAGGTGTAAATCGGCTGGCGGCACGGAGATGCGCGTGCAGAGACCTCTTGCTCGGGACGATGGGACCGGTTCAATATTTGGCTAACGGGTGAAACGTAGTCGCGTACGGCGTCCGTGATGGTTGTTGTAGGCAACATCGAGTACGGGCGTACGTGACGGGTTGTTCGGGTAACCCTGCAGGTGTAAATCGATTATAATCGCCGTCCCTCGCGGTCAGTGAGTACCACTTGTTCACTGTACCGTGACGTAGAAAGAACAGGTTAGTTACATGTTAAAATGTTGCTGATTGAAAGCTGGACATTGATTGTTAATGATATGCTGTAGCTTAGAGCTAATTAAAGTTCTTTTCAACTTTGGGCAAAGTACATGAGAGAAATGCGTTTCTTGTTTGATTGCGGCTCTCTCATGTGCCTTAGCGTAAGGTTCTCCACAACCTGCTGCTAAAACTTGAAAGTAAGGTTCTACTAATTAGGCGAGTCCTTGCAAATGATTTTTACCTCATGCAACCCATTACCCTCATGTAGAAGTTCCATGTTTAGGTGAGACGGGTCAGACTTGCTGAGCCTTCGTGCTCACTGCTTGTGTTTGAAGCTTTTGCAGGGTTCTATGAGCAAGGGACTCCCGAAGAGGAGACGGAACCCCAAGAGGGGAACCCCGTCGAGTGGGAGTCGTGCACGCCGCAGAGTTAGTGTGCGTGTGTGCTAGCAAGGGCACGTTCAAGGGCTGAACGTGCACTTGATGCTTAGTCTACGCCCGCGAGTGTAGACTGAACTTATTTTGATGTAAACATGTTCATAACTTGTTTATGTAATAAAATTTCGCTTCCGCTTTGTACCTTTGACGTGTGTTATACGGTGCTGTGCAACGCAGCACCCCTCAGCGTGATCCTGGCTCGACAGGACCAAATGGGGTCGTGTCAAGGATGGTCTAAATCTGGGAAGAAGGAAAACTGGTCAGCACTGTCAACTTTGAGTAGTGTACCAGAAATCAAATTTGTTAGAAGTTTGATTCATGTTTTCAAAGTTCATGAGTTCAATGACATGTTTTTATGTTATAAATCGTTGTTTTACTGTTGAAATGAATATTTGACACTTTCAAATATTTTTCTACAGATGGAAGCCGATAAACAGTTGGAGAACGGGTGGCTGGTGTCCCACTGTTCTCAACGTCGCGGTTATCCGGATCTGTTGAATCTTATGCTTCAATATTTCGGGTATATGGAGATGCCATGCTTTCTTGCCAAGGAAGAAGGCAAGGAGGAGAACACGTCATACATGTCGATGTTCCGGCAGGACCAACTCCACCGGGATGGGCACCGTTCACCGTTACGGTGAAGGGTAGACACCAGGAGGACGTGTGGCATTTGGCAGCCCGCGGTGCCATGCCGCGCTTCTGCCAACTGCACGTGCGAGCTATATAGGGCACTCCATATGAGATTGTTCCAGCGGAAGGACTAGCCAATCTCGTGTTGTGGAGGCGGTACTTTGAGGCAACCGATACAAATTTCCCAAGGTACAATCCAGCAGAGGCCAATCTTAGCCTCTATGTCATGGCTGGAAGGAATGTGATGGACAGCCAAGCTGTCCATACGGCTCGTTGCCATGGAGCTCAAAGAGAGCACCACCCGCAGCGACTATTACGAGAGTGCCCATAATGCACTCCGTGATGTACTCACACCGACGATGCAAAGGCTGAATCGACAAGAGCAGCAGTTGCGTCGTTTGAAGAAGGCTGGAAAGAAAAATCATGTCGACATCACGGCTTTGCAGCAGCAAGTACGTGCCTTGACCCAGCAAAATGAAGTTCTCAGCCAAGAGTGCGATGAAGCGATTGAGGTGGGACAAAACTAGGAGATGGATTGCAATGAAGCCATGGATGAGGTGAACACTTTGCAGGATCTAGTACCTCTGGTAGTGGGCCTGCCGTTTGCAGGTGCAGTACCCGTGGTTCTCGGTATTCCAGTGATACCGGAGCCTGAACTAGAGGATGAGGTCATAGATCCGAAACCACCAGAAGAACCAGCGGAGGAGGAAGACCCGAAGGACGTTGACTTCCACTCCGACTAGGGAGTTTCCGTTGCCGAATGGGGCAGCGAGAGTGGTTGTAGTTGGTAACTTATGTAACAGCGACATGTCATTAGAAAAACAGCAGCGTGTGGGTATGTAGTGAAGACATGAGCACGGATTCTCGGGTGATCAAAAGTGCTGTAATTTTGATCCGAGAATAATGTATCTTTATAAAGTTTTTTATTTATCAATATATGTGAATGTTGTGCAAGTATCTCAATGCATCACTACAATACGTACTGTTTTATGGAATTTTAAGTATGACATGTGCTGACTTTACATGTTATGAATTTTAGAATGACTCGTACTCGCGCCAACCCGGAAGTTGGTGGTTCTAGTCAGGGAGGAGATGCCTCCCAACAGTCGCCTGAGACATCCTCGGGGCAGGAGCAGCAACCACCACCACCGCCAACGATATTGTTGTGGCCATGATGGGCTCGCACCAGCAGCACACTGAGATGCTGCAAACGCTAATCTAAAATACATCTCGCCCAGAGAGACGTCAAGACCAGGAAGAACACCAGTAAAGTTCTTACTTGGACTTCGCAACACATCCCCCGGTATTCTCGTGGGTTGATGAACCCATTGATACGGACAACTGGCTCCGCACAATGGAGATGAAATTTGGGCTGCTCCAAGTGAGTGAGAAGCAGAAGACACAGTTTGCGGCTCAACAACTTATGGGGTCCACGAGCACTTGGTGGGCCAACTTCTGTGCCTCCCAACCCACCGAGCGGATATTAACCTGGACGGAATTTAGGATGGCCTTCCGGGTCTATCACATTCCGCCAGGCTTAATGAAGCGGAAGACGCAGGAGTTCTTACGCCTGCAGCAGGGCAACCAGAACACACTAGAGTATGCCCGTGTGTTCAATAAAATTTCCTTATACGCGTTGTATCATTCTTATACGGACGAGAAGAGGCGGGACCACTTCTATCAGGGGTTGAATCCGCCCCTGAAGGACAAGCTTGCCATGTTCAATCGCGGCAGCCTCAATGATATGATTGATGCTGCGATTGTCCAAGAAGACCCCGGAAAGGAGTTGGTTGTGGCAGAAAAGAAGAGAAGCATGCCGAAAAGCAGCGGAGAGGGAGGTGGCCCTCCTCAAAAATATAGGATGGTGTATCGCACACCATCTGGTCAACGCTGGCAACCACCGTCTCGACCGATGCAGTTCCACAATCGGCCGTATCCACAGCTGGCGTTTCGACCGGCATTACCAGCACCTATGCAGCAGCAACAGTAACAACAGCAGCAACGGGCAATGCCTTGTGCGTTTGCACCCCAACAACGCATGCCGGGCTTTCATCCACAAGGCAGCAGCCAGCCACCGTACGCATGCTTCACGTGCGGTCGTTTGGGGAATTTCTCAAAGGATTGCTCCGACAAGCGGCAAGGAAACCGAGCAGCACCACCATTTCAGGGGAGAAATCAGCCAAGAAACAACAACAATGCACGGCGTGGAAACACCAAGCCTGGCAATGTCCACCAACTCGCCATTGAGAACGTGCTGGAGGGAGAACCCGTCCTTGCGGGTATGTTCCATCTCCCCCATCACCCCATCATAGTTTTATTTGATTCGGGTGCCACTCATAATTTCATTAGCCATACTTGCGTTATCAAGTATGATATACAAATACTACCCACCGAGAGTCCTTTCTTGATTGGTTCACCGGGTGGGAAAATTTCAGCAAGCGTAATGATTCCAAAAGCACCATTATTACTAGGGGGAAATTATACCCCACGTCTCTCATCGTTTATAGGGATAAAAGGCCGACATCATCCTAGTGATGTCGTGGTTAACCCGCCACGGTGCTGTTTTATACGACGTCTCTCGTGTCGTGCACTTGAATTCGTTGGTGCACGAACCTGTCCCAGAAATAAAACTTCCAGCTGTATATCACTCCACAACCAGTAGCCTGAAAGATATTCCAGTAGTCCGAGAGTTCCCCGACGTATTCCCGGATGATCTATTGGGTATGCCGCCTGATTGAGAGGTGGAGTTCAGGATAGGGCTTGCACCGGGAACCATGTCAATATCCCGATGAACATACAAGATGGTACCAAAGGAATTGGCAGAATTGAAAGCACAATTGATGGATCTGCTGGACAATGGTTTCATTAGTACGAGCTCCTCACCATGGTGTTATTCGGCATTGTTTGTTAAAAAGAGAGATGAGACGTTGCGGCTTTGTGTGGACTATCGTCCACTAAATGCCGTCACGATCAAGAACAAGTACCCACTGCCCCGTATCGACATGTTATTTGATCAGTTGGTAGAGGCAAAGATCTTTTCCAAGAAGGATTTAAGATTAGGGTACCACCAAATTCAGATCAGGGCTGAGGACATACCGAAGACAGCTTTCTCGACGAGGTACGGGTTATATGAGTACCTTGTCATGCCTTTCGGCCTCATCAACGCTCCGGATTACTTCATGTATTTGATGAACTCGGTGTTCATGCCGGAGCTGGACAAATTTTTCATGGTCATCATCGACGACATTATTGTTTATTCCAAGTCGATAAAGAGCACGCCAACCACTTGCGTATAGTCTTGTAACGGCTGCGAGATCACAAGTTGTACACAAAATTCAGCAAATGTGAGTTCTGGATTTCTCAAGTACCTTTTCTCGGACATATCATCTCAGCAGAGGGAATCACTATAGACCCGAGCAAGATCGTACAAGTGCTGAATTGGAAATCCCTGAGGTCTGTCCATGAGGTGCAGAGTTTCCTCGGACTCGCGGGATATTATCGGAGGTTCATCCCGAACTTCTCGAGAATTGCAAAGCCAATGACCGAACTGTTGAAGAAGGCTTCCAAATATATTTGGAGTCCAGCATGTGAAGTGACATTCAAGGCTTTGGTGAAGCACCTTACATCAGCACCGGTTTTGGTGCAGCCGGATACAACCAAACCGTTCAATGTTTATTGCGATGCATCCGACATCGGACCCGGATGTGTGCTGATGCAGGATAGAAGAGTGGTCGCGTATGGATCACGGCAGCTCCGGAATCATGAGCAAAACTATCCAACTCATGACTTAGAATTAGCTTCTGTGGTACTCACACTCAAGATGTGGAGGCATTACTTGCATGGCAACCTCGTACATCTATATACCGACCACAAAAGTCTCAAGTACATATTCACTCTGAAGGAGTTGAATATGAGGCAGCGGATATGGTTAGAGTTGATAAAGGATTACGAAATAGAGATCCATTATCATCCCGGGAAGGCAAACGTGGTGGCCGATGCGTTGATTTGCAAGTCACATGTTCATAATCTAACCATCACACCGGTTGAATAAAGCGAACCAAATCTGTATTTGGTTCCACATGGAGCTCTCTACAATATAGCTCTCATCCCCACCATCCGTGAAGAAATAGCGGCAGCCCAGAAACATGACAAGGGTATGTCCCATTTACGGAGACGTGTGGACAGCGGAGAGCTGAAATGCTTCCGGAAAGACGAAGATGGTGTTCTGTGGTTCAAAAACAGAATAGTCGTACCCCGTAAACCGGAGCTATGGAATACAATCTTTGATGAGGTGCACTTGTAAAAATTTTCAATTCACCCCAGCAGTAACAAGATGTATCAAGATCTGAAAGGAAAATTTTGGTGGACACAGATGAAGAGAGAGATCACTAGATATGTGTCTGAGTGCGATACATACCGGAGGGTGAAGGCAGACCACATGAAGAAACTAGGACTATTACAACCACTAGGCATCCCAGCTTGGAAGTGGGAGGACGTAAGTATGGACTTTATTGTCGGTTTACCCACAATGTTTCAAAATCATGATTCAGTTTGGGTAATCGTCGTCCGGCTCAAGAAGTCTGCACATTTTATCCCGGTCAATGTCAATTACAACACCAAGAAGTATGCTGAACTATATATCTCACGAATTCTGTGTTTACACGGCGTACCCCACACCATCATCTCGGATCGAGGCACTTTATTTGTCTCAAGTTTTTTGGAGCAGTTACATGCCGCGTTGGGTACAAAACTGATTTGGAGTTCAGCGTACCACCCGCAGACGGATAGGCAAACCTAGCGGGTAAACCAAATCCTGTGTAACACCCTCATATTCATCATCTTGCATTGCATGCATTTTCATGTAGAGACGCATTTAAAAAGAAGAAGAAAATAAAGGAAGAAATATAGAAACAAATAAATAAATAAAAAGAAAATAAAAATACAAGGAAAAAACATAAAATAGATAATCCTGGCCGCCACAAATTTCCCCCACCCCCACCCAAATTTCCCCCAAACCCCCCTAAAATTTCCCCCCTAATTTTCCCTAATTTCCCCTAAAATTCTCCCAACCCCTAGGGAATTTTCCCCACATTTGGTGGAATTTCTCCCCAATTTTTGGCCGCACCAAATCCCTAGGGAATTTTCCCACAAATTGGATTTTATTCCCCCCTTGGCCGCACCACCCTAAGGGGGAGAAACCCAAGCCACCCCTCTTCTTTTTTTTTGGAATTTTCTTTGCCCCCAAAATAATCTCAGTCCTTGGTGGAAAATATTTGATTAAATCTCAGCCCCTAGCTCCCACCTCTTCTCAAATTAAATCTCAGCCCTTGGATAAAAGAGTTGCTAAAATCCTAGCCCCTTGGCTATTTCCACCCCTTATAAATAAAACCCTCCCCCTAGACGCCACCCCAGCCCCAAAAACCCTTGCTGCCACCCCTCCCCTTGCTGCCAAGCCCTGGTCACCGCTCCCTGGTGAAGTTTGGCCGCCGTCGAAGCTCTGACCCACCTCGCCGTTGCCGGAGAAGAAGGCCCCGACATCCTGCCCTAGCCGCAGCTCTACAATTCTCCAAAGAAAAACCACAGCTGCTTCCATTGCAAGGGAAAAGGTCCAGCCGCAAGGATGAGAGGGGGAAGAAGAGAGGTAGGTCCCCGTCACCCCTCTTACCACGTCGCTGCCGTTGCTACGCACCCGTTTTTCTCCACCCCCTGCGAGCAAGAATTTTTGCACCTTCTTTTACCACGTTCCGGTTAAGGTTTGACGGTGGAATTGATCTACTGCTCGAGTTAAGATCATAACCACGTCCACACTTATTTCCAGCAGCCTTATTCATCGTAAAACCCCAAGAAAGCTTACTAAAACTTGCAAGAACACGTGCAAACTGCTTATCATAAGCTGCACCATAGGATTTGCATTCATCTACCTCATTGAATCTTGAGTAAAGTTTGTGCATGGCGTTTGATTGCTGTATTATTTGTATGTACGTGGCCATGAGTAGAAGAAAACACTCAAGCGGCCGTCTACGAGGAACTACGACACCAAGACTTCGAGATGTTTGAGCAACACGAACCGCGGGAGCAAGGCAAGTGCCCCTTGTTCATACTGAACCTATGTTTTCGAACTGTTTTGATTGTGAAAATTTCATGCTCATGTCAATTTGATGGGAAACCCTTTAGTGCGAGGTTACTAACTTTGTTAGCCACCCTTGTCGCCAGGAAAACTGTGGAGTCGGGTATGGCTGGTTTTCTCTTTTGTATCGCATAACTTACTTGATTCGGGGAAACTAAAATAAACATGTTAGCTACTGAACTCATAAATATTAAATATGATGAGAACATGATGATGTTAATGAGCATGGAATCAGGGATATCTACGCAAGCTTGGTTCGTGGATCTTGCTGGATGAGACGGTGGTTTGCTTGTCGTAGATTTAAGGGCTAGTTCATGCGAGAACATGCCAGGAAAATAGTGCCACCACAAGGCCAAATATGGGTGCGGCTTAACTGACTAACTTGGTGTGTTGCTAGCTTGTTATGGACCATTGTATGGCGCGAGGCATGGGAGTCGAGGAGGACTGCCCTAGGAACTGCATGGCATAGGAGGAGGCCCGTGGGTGGGAGAATGGTGATTCGAGCCTGCCGGCGAAACCTCAGTGGGTCCGTACATTCTAGTAGCCCCTTTGTAAAGGCTATTTTGTGATCTCTTGGCCATACACCGAAGGTTGTGTAGTGGCAGAATGGAGGTTCTCTCTAGTCGCCGACGGGTGACGAAATCACGAACTTGTGGGTAAAGTGGTGCCACCTCTGAAGAGTGTAAAACTATCATGATAGTCGTGCTTCCTGTTACAAGCAGCTGGCCAACTTCCATGATTAGAGGTAAAACTTGGGATGGTTATTCAGGTATGGTTATGGTATGGTCATTGGGACTGGTTTTGGTGATGTTTATGAGTTTAGTTTCGGTTATGTGTATATGAGCTGATCATGAGCAAATGTCAATATGAGATAAGAGCACTGGCTGGTTGATAGATGATGAATTATGATGGTTTGGAACATGAGGGATGATGAATTACTTGGTTATGTTGGGATTAAATTCACCTAGAGATAGTTGATGTTTTTATCATGATTGTGAAATAAAATTTGCTTTCTGCAATGAAACCATTTATTTCCTACCTTGTTTAAAGCTACATGTCATACTTTCCCGCACTTGCTGAGTACGACATGTACTCACCCTTGCATTCCTCACAAATAATTCAGCTATGAGGAAAGAGTTCTTTGAGGAGCAGGTGGAGTACTTAGCATGCGCACTACCGTCAACATGCCCGTGGAGTCGGAGTGGAGCCCCATCGTCTTTAGTCATTTTTCGCTGTCGTTTAGAGTCTTCCACTGCAGAATAAGTTAGATATTCATGAGTGATACATTGAGTCATTGTAATAAAGCACTTAAACACTATTTGTACGTGGTTATATTCTGAATTCAGTTTGTGATAAATCTGGGTATGTGTGATGAACATCCTGGGCACACATATGCATTCACTTGGTTCATTTTTGGAACCGGGTGTCACAAATTGGCATCAGATCCACGTTGACCATAGGGCACAAGTATAGGTAGAATGGACACTCTAAAACACATAGGAACATCCCTCTAAACTTTTATTTTTGAAATTTGCTTGCTGCTGCACTTTATTTGTCAACTCAGCCACCACAAAGTGCTATTTTCAACCCCTCTTTCTTCTTTTCTTGTGGACAGCCACACTTTCTGTCTTCTTGCCTAATAGATGCTGAAGTTTTGGATTTATTTACCTTCTTATCTAAGGTTCTCATGACTTCCTTATAGATGCCATTCACTAGGAGCACAACACGCATGAGAACTCGTCCACCACCACGTGGGAGCGCACTTAACCCCATCGAGGTGTCCGATGGACCGTATTGGGAGGAGCTGAAGATGGAACCTCGTGATGAATATGAAGTCAATAGCTCTATGCATGAGGAAGAGGACCCGGAAGAGGTGGAACCAATCGAAGACGACATGGAAGACGATCCACAAGAAGAACATCATTGGTACGCACCTCAAGAGGAATTTCACGCGGGCTTACACCCAGCGGAGCCTCATGAAGCTATGTCAGAAGGAGATGAATCCGAATAGGAGCCACCCCCTGCTGAGGCCGATAATGAAGATGATGAATGGGTCATCCATTCTGCTCAGGAGTTCCGTTCCGACGGGATCGAGGGAAGACACATATCCAGGGAGCTTAGAGAGTTCCTTTATTGCTGTAGCCTATACCCGAAATACCTCCTCAAGAAAGTCCCTGTCTCGGACATGAAGAGTGGAAGGCTGAGGTAACCATCCTATCTAACAGTAGGGTTGTCACACGGCACTTCGCACCCACATGGAGAGCTACAAGGGCAGAAGCTATTGATGATGCCGCATGGGATGCACTCACCGGACTGTGCTACGCTTTCTGTGGGCAGCTTGAGAACACTACCTTTGAGCTGCAACCATATCAGAAGAGTAGTACAAGGGAGATCATTGGAACCCATGGAGGAGCTCTTTCCAACCCACAAGCTGCTGAAAAATCGTAGAGACTGCTCGTGGAGTTAGGAAACCGCTATGCAAGCGCACAAGAAGAGATCTGTTACCTCCGCAAGAAGCTGTATTTGTTGGAGAAACAAGAGGAGACTCGTGCCAACAAGGGAACAAATGGAGCACCAGCGTCATGTACCCCTACATGGACTGCCGACTCACCATGGCGTGTGCCCATGTATGGACCACCCCCATCACTCGGCGAGAACAACACATGTTCTCACGATTGAGTTTAGGTCCCCTATTGAATAAAGTTGTAATAAGAACGCTTGGATCATAGTAGTTTGAATAAGAGTGGTGTGCTGAATTTTTATGATGATTGCTTGTGTTTGTGTGCTTGGATGTGAGTTGTGGGACGCTTCAGCGAATGTCCACACCACACATAGTAGAGAGATGTGAGATGCTTCGGCATTTGCTCACATCCTCATATAGGCTGATATTGATAAAGAAGTTGCTTAGTTCATACACCTTGATGCATATAGTTGGGGGATCAATCTGAATTTCTATTTCCTACTCTACTCTCTCGCAGATGCCGAGGGAAAATTCCAACCGCCACCGAAGGAACGTTCAGGGTAACAATGAACCACAAGAGGATGGCAATGTGGAAGTTCCTGAGGATGTCAACCTCGGGGCTGATGCAAACAACCTTGAAAGTTTGATGGCTATGCAGAACCAGCTCCTGCAAACTATGATACAAACGTTGGGACATCTATAGGCCAACAACAGCATACCTAACCCCGTTCCTGCACCGCCACTGCCACCACCATCACCGGCTAACAACAGATTGGGAGAGTTCATGAGGACTAGGCCACCTACCTTTGCACAAGCTTATGATCCTATGGAGGCCGATGACTGGCTGAAGTCTATAAAAAAGAAGCTTGCTATTATTCAATGCAGTGATCAGGAGAAGGTTCTCTTCGCATCACACCAGCTGATGGGAGCAGCCGCTGATTGGTGGGACGCTCTTTGCAATGCTCATGTCAATCAGGAGACAATCACTTGGGCTGAATTCAAGGAGAGTTTCCGCTCTCACTATGTCCCTGAAGGAGTCATGATGCTTAAAAGGCAGGAGTTTGAATGTCTCTGGCAAGTGAGGAAGGGCGTAAATGAATATCTCAACAAATTTACGCAGCTGTCAAGATATGCTCCAGAGGACATTAACTCGGATCACAGGAAGCAATACTTGTTCATGAGAGGATTGAACAATGAAATTCAAGTCCAGCTGCTCAACAATGATTATGCAAACTTGCAGAAGCTTGTTGACAAAGCTATAGTGGTGGAGAGCAAGATCCGTGACATTGAACAAGAAGGCAAGAGGAAAATGTCGTATCAAGGACAGCCACAAGAAAGCAATGTACGCCCTCGCTTCATGCCACCAGCGCAACATACTATGGCTCATCTGCTTCTACTTTCCACCCTGCAAATCCACCTCGCTCTAATCAGCCACCGCAGCAACGCCCTATCATGCAAGCATCCCGTTTGCCTATACCACCTGGGCCCCATCCCAACATGGGCGCTTATGCTCAAAATCAGCCTCGCCCCAATGTTCCTGGTGTTATGGGCAACAAGGCATGCTTTTCGTGCGGAGAGGCGGGACACTTTGCAAATCAGTGCCCCAAGAAAGGCCTTGGACTGCCGAGCAATGCACCTAAGCAGAACCCACGACCAAATGGAGGAGCAACACAAGGCAACCATGGACAGCAGAACTTTGCTCGTGGCCATGTGAATCACGTCTCCACTAAGAAAGCACAACAAGCTGAGAACGTCGTGATTGGTATGTTCCTCGCCAACTCCAACCCAGCCACTGTTTTATTTGATTCCGGAGCATCGCATTCATTCATCTCATCCAAGTATGTTGCCAAGTATAACCTGCCCATATCCCACATGGAGAGCTACAAGGGCAGAAGCTATTGATGATGCTGCATGGGAAGCACTCACCGGACTGTGCTACGCCTTCCATGAGCAGCTTGAGGACACAACTTTTGAGCTGCACCCGTATTGGAAGAGTGGTACATGGGAGATCATTGGACCCCATGTAACAGCTCTTTCCAACTCACAAGCTGCTGACAAGTCTCAGAGGTTGCTCGTGGAGTTAGGAAACCGCTACGCAAGCGCACAAGAAGAGATCCATTACCTCCGCAAGAAGCTGTATTTGCTGGAGAAACAAGAGTAGACTCGTGCCAACGCGGGAGCAAATGGAGCACCAGCGTCATCTAACCCTACATGGACAGCCGACTCACCATGGCGTGTGCCCATGTACGGACCACCATTGTCACACGGCAAGAATAGCACCAGTTCTTACGATTAAGTATGGGTTTCCATTGAATAAAGCTTTAATAGGAACGTTAAGATCATAGTAGCTTGAATAAGAGTGGTGCGGTGAATTTTTGTGATGATTGATTGTGTTTATGTGCTGATGTGAGTTGTGGGACGCTTCGGCGAATGTCCACATCCACATATAGTGGAGAGATGTGAGACGCTTCGGCACGTGTTCATATCCTCATATAGGCTAAAATTAACAAAAGAAGATATTTAGTTTATACACCTTGATGCATTTAGTTGGGGGGATCAATCTAAATTTCTAATATCTACTCTACTCCACTCTCTCTCACAGATGGTGAGGGAAAACGCCAACCGCCAAAGAAGGAACGCTCGTGGCAACAATGAACCACAAGAGGATGGCAATGTTGAAGTTCCTGAAAATGTTAACCCCGGGGTTGATGCAAGCAACCTTGAACGGTTGATGGCTATGCAGAACCAGCTCGTGCAAACTATGATACAAACATTGGGTCAGCTGCAGGCCAATAACAACAACAATCCTAACCCCGTTCCTGCACCCCCACCGTCGCCACCGCCACCACCGCCGGCCTACAACAGATTAGGAGAGTTCATGAGGACTAGGCCGCCTACTTTTGCACAAGCTAATGATCTCATGGAGGTTATGATTGGTTGAAGTCCATAGAAAAGAAGCTTGCTATTGTTCAGTGCAATGATCGGGAGAAAGTTCTCTTCGCACCGCACCAACTTATGGGAGCAGCCGCTGACTGGTGGGACGCTCTTTGCAATGCTCATGTCAACCAGAAGACTATCACTTGGGCTGAATTCAAGGAGAGTTTCCGCTCTCATTACGTCCCTGCAGGAGTCATGATGATTAAAAGGCAAGAGTTTGAAGGTCTCCGCCAAGGAAGGAAGAGCGTGAATGAGTACCTCAACAAGTTCACACAGCTGTCAAGGTATGCTCCAGAAGATGTCAACTCGGATCAAAGTAAGCAATACTTGTTCATGAGAGGATTGAACAATGAGATCCAAGTTCAGTTGCTCAACAATGATTATGCAAATTTCCAGAAGCTCATTGACAAAGCTATAGTGGTTGAGAGCAAGATCCTTGAGATCGAGCAAGAGGGCAAAAGGAAGATGCCATACCAAGGACAGCCACAAGGGAGCAATGTACGTCCCCGCTTCATGCCACCAGCTGCACCACATTATGGCTCGTCCGCTTCTACTTTCCGCGCTGCAAATCCACCTCGCCCTAATCAGCTATCGCAGAAACGTCCTATTATCCAAGCACCTCTTATGCCTTTGCCTCCTGCGCCCCATCCCAACATGGGCACCTATGCTCAAAACCAGCCTCGCCCCAACATTCCTGCTGTTTTGGGCAACAAAGCATGCTTTTCATGCGGAGAGGCGGGACACTTTACAAGTCAATGCCCGAAGAAAGGCCTTGGACAGCCAAGCAACGCACCCAAGCAGAACCCACGGCTGAATAGAGGAGCTAATTAAGGTAACCGTGGGCAGAAGAACTATGCTCGTGACAATGTGAACCATGTCTCCGCTGAGGAAGCACAACAAGCTGAGGACGTTGTGATTGGTATGTTTCTTGCCAACTCCAGCCCAGCCACTGTCTTATTTGATTTCGGAGCATTGCATTCATTCATATCATCCAAGTATGTTGCCAAGTATAACCTGTCCATAACACACATGAAACAAACTATGTTGGTTGATTCTCCCGGTAGAGAGATGAGGACTAATATAGTATGTCCGAAAGTAAGCCTTAAAATAAGGGGGGTAGGCTTTCTTGCCAACTTTATCATCTTGGATTCCGAAGGGATTGATATAATACTTGAAATGAACTGGTTAAACAAGTCAGCGGAGTGATTCAATGTGCTAAGAGGACTGTGCAGTTGACCAGTGAGCACGGTACTCGTATCGAGTTTGAGGCAGCCCAACCTGCAACCGAGAAGGCAGTGTTGAACCACATCGAAGAAGTGACATTGGAAAGCATTCCGGTGGTTCAAGAATATTTAGATGTGTTTCCGAAAGAACTGCCAGGTATGCCACCTGATCTGGACATCGAATTTGCCATTGATTTAGTACCCTGGACTGCACCTATACCTAAGAGGCCATATAGGATGCCTGCTAATGAATTAGTGGATTGCTCAAGAAACAAATTCAGAAGCAGCTAGATAAGGGTTTTATACGCCCAAGCTTGTCACCGTGGGGAGCCCCCGTGCTCTTCGTAGACAAGGAAGATGGAACCCAAAGGATGTGTGTGGACTATAGGTCTCTTAACGAAGTGACAATCAATAATAAGTACCCGCTGCCTCGCATAGAGGACCTATTCGATCAAATAAAAGGCGCCCGAATTTACTCCAAGATTGATCTTCGGTCGGGATACTTCCACTTGAAGATTAAACCCTTCGACATACCCAAGACGGCTTTTCGAACACGGTATGGATCATATGAGTACAACGTCATGTCATTCGGGTTGACGACTGCACCTGCATACTTTATGTACCTCATGAATAAAGTCTTCATGGAGTACTTGGACAGGTTCATCGTGGTCTTCATCGACGACATCATGGTGTATTCAAAAAGCGGGGAGGAACATTGAAAGCATCTAGGCCCCCGTGAGGTATGGTTTCGGTGATTAATGACAACCGTTCGCTATTACTAATGAGTTTGTGGATGCGAGGTTTCACGTATATCATATCAAACGTTAATGAACTATCTATTCACACCATCTACTGCTCATTGGATACAAATGGAGACCCCTCAACGATCTATTCTAAGGGGCTATTCGACACTCATGAAAACTAAATGAAGAACTCATACAACGACTCTATTCTGTCAAAATTGGCAACACAAGAAGCTTACACTTCATCATAATATCATTACAAACAAGTGTCAAAGAGGTCACTCAAGAAGATTCCAAAAGATCAACTCAAAACAACTCGAAGCAAACAAGTTGCACTCACCGGATCATCCGATGTCTTGCAAAATGACTACATCGGTCGAGTTTGAGTTGGCAGAAGAAGAAGACCTCAGAGCCCAGTACACACCGGATCATCCGATGTGAAGGAAGTGGCACATCGATTGATTTCAACAGAAGGATGATTTCTGAGTTACTCTGAAGAAGTACACACCAGATCATCCGATGATGAAGTAAGTGTACATCGGTCGATTTCAACCGAGACATTATTTGTGAACCAATTCTGAAGATCAACTCACCGGATCATCCGATGATGAATTGAAGTAACATCGGTCAATTAAAAGATCCAACGGTTATATCCAACGGTCACATCTGACACATGACATCAGCTAATTTGGAATTCGACCGATGCTCATATAAAGGGGTGCATCGGAGGATCCGATGTTCACTGAAAAAGTCTGCCTACTTTTCCAACGGCTATCTCGTATGGGCTGGCTATAAATACCCCTCCAACCGGCCATTTCGTCAAGTCTTAATCACCAGAGCCTCACTACACATTCTCAAGCATTCAAGACCAAGAGCTACCACTTCCACACTTCAAAACCTCTTGTACTCCAACTATAGGTTATATCTAGCTAGAGAGAAGCTTGTGTGCATCCATTCTTGGTGATTGGAATCTCTAGGCTAGTGAGAGAGAGTGTCTTGGTGACTTCTCTCACCTTGTAAACGTTGGAGGAAGAAGAGATCGCTCCGGAGCTTACCAAGGTGTTTGTGGAAGCCCGGAGGATCACCATTGTACAAGGCTTGAGCTCCACCTTGCCGGAGAAGGCGAACGGAGAAAGATAGTGGATTCCCTTGTCTAGGTGACTTGGGAGTGGCTATACCCTTTGGTGGGTGCCACAACGTGGACGTAGGTAGATTTTTGTGATCTTACCAAACCACGGGAAAAATCGCCGTGTCTCCGAGTCTCCGTGGGAGTTTGCATTTCTCTCCTCACCCCCTTACTATTACGCATTTACTATTCCGCACTTAACACTCTTGCTTGCGTAGTTAGTTCGCATAGAGAATTGGGCTTCAATCATTGAGTTTTAAATTACTCTAAAATTTGAAAAAGCCCAATTCACCCCCCCTCTTGGGCGTTTCGATCCTTACAATTGGTATCAGAGCAAGGTTGCTCATTGGATCGTTCTTGCCTCACCGCTAGAGAGCGAAAATGGCCAAGAATGGGGGTTCGGTTCCTACCTTCGAGGGCAAGAATTTTGCTTATTGGAAAGCACGCATGCGCGCTTACCTTGAGGCAATTGCTCCCGAAGTGTGGGAAGCGACCCATGCGGGGTTTGGAAATCTTGACTATGTTAGAGACCAATTAAAATGGGATGCTAAGGCTAGAAATGTCATATATGAATGCATTAGTCAAGATGTTTTTGCTAGGATTGCTAGTAAAGAAAAAGCATGTGAAATTTGGGCATGTCTAATTGAAATACATGAGGGCTCATCTCGTGTTAAAGAACTCAAATATCACATGCTTAAATCAAAATATGATGAATTTAAGATGTTTCCTCATGAGAATGTTAACCAAATGTTTTCTCGTTTAAATGTGCTCATTGAGGAAATTAACGCACTTGACATTGCTTCTCTTGGCAAGGGACTTATCAATCGCAAGATCCTCATGCTTCTACCCAAGCCCAAGTACAACATTATCAATTCAATGCTCCAAAAGGAATCACTAGACAAAATTGAAGTTTCGGAGCTCATTGGAGAAATCCATGCTCATGAGATGAGCGTACTTGGAATGATGGAGGAGTCATCATCAAAAACCATTGCTCTCAAGGCTTCAACCAAGAAGACAACTCCCAAGAAGAAGAGAGTGGTTGAGCCTAGCTCAAGTGAAGAAGAGCAAGAAACAAGCGAAGATGATGATAATGAGCTTGCTTTGATGATGAGGAAATTCTCACGCCTCAACTCCAAGATTGCAAAGAAGGGATATTCTTATGATCCCAAGAAGAAAGCCTTCTTGCCAAGAAAAGATGAAAACAAGACGTGCTACAATTGTGGTGACCTAGGCCACATATCATATGATTGTCCAAGACCGGACAAAAGGAAGGATAATGGCAAGCATCATAAGCTAGAAGAAAGTGATGATGAAGAGGAGGTCAAGCCCAAGCGCTCTTCTGGAAAGAAGAAATTTGACAAAAGCAAGAAAAACCAAGCTCTTTCCAAAGAAGAGAAGAGGGCCTCAAAAGGTCTTCATGTGTGAAGCCAATGAGTGGATCACGGATGAAGAGTCAAGCGACGAAGATAGTGAAGATGAAGAAAACTTGGCGGGCCTCGCCATCGTCAACAAGGATGACTCACCTCTTCGTCCACCTCCTATGTGCCTAATGGCGAAAGGTAACTCAAAGGTATGTGAAGATTCTAGCGATGATGATGATGAGCTTTCACCCGATGAATTAGCATCTATGATTAATGAATATCATGCCATTATAAAAAGGGAAAAGGCCAAGGTTAAGGCTCTTGAGCTAGCTCGTGCTAAGCTTGAAAGTGCTAACCTCGATTTGCATGACAAGTATGTAACCATACTTAAAGAGCATGACACGCTCAAATCAAATGTTAAGCAAATCGAGGAGGAGAATGCTCAAATCAAGCTTAAGTATCATGAGCTTGACTTAGCTAACTTAGCACTCTTGGCAAAGCACAATGAGTTGGTTCAAGAACATGAAGTGCTTAACCTTGCTTATGAAGCGATTGAACTTAAATTGAAAAACACAAAGAAAGAAACCCTTGATGGCAAAATATCATCTAATTCACATGCCACTAATATTTTGGATAAGTCTTTGCCTTTGAAAGCAAGCCCTAGGGAGAAGGAGCTAATGGACGAAATTGAAAGTCTTCGCACTAGTGTGGCAAGACTCTCTAAGGGGGAGGACAAGCACAAGGAAATCCTCTACCAACAAGCTAAAAGCTTCAACAAGAGGGGACTTGGATCATTCCCGGTGCCCAACAAAGGAAAGGTGCCCTCACCGGAGCTTAGGACAAGCTTCATCAAGGATGTTGGTTCCTATTGCCAACATTGTGAGGTCACCGGACATCACACGAGGGAGTGTCCTCTTCCCAACCGTCCTTCTCCAAAATTGCCTCCTAACTACAAATCTACTTTCAATGATTATCACTATCTATTGAGCAAAGTAGGTGGAAAGGTGAAGGCAAGGTTCATCGGCAAAGACATCAAGGGCATGAAGGGGAAGCTCCCCAAGCAACTTTGGGTCCCAAAATCACTTGTATCACACATACAAGGACCTAAGTTGGCTTGGGTTCCTAAACTCAAAAACTAACTTCATGTGTGTAGGTGAACTACAAAGCCGGAGGAAAGCATTGGGTACTCGATAGTGGGTGCACTCAACATATGACCGGCAATGATGGTATGTTCACCTCCATAGAGAACCCCGGCAATCATGAACAAGTCACCTTTGGTGATAACTCAAAGGGGAAGGTAATTGGTTTGGGTAAAATTGCTATTTCTCATGATTTGTCTATCTCTAATGTGCTTTACATTAAGTCTCTTAGTTTCAATTTACTTTCTATTACACAATTATGTGATCTTGGACTAACGTGCACATTTGACAAGAATGGTGTTGTGGTGACTAGTGAATCAAGCAAAGAACTAATATTCAAAGGTTTTCGGCATGGACATCTTTACTTGGTGGACTTCTCCAACAAGGATGCTAGCTTGACCACTTGTCTTTTCACCAAGACAAGTTTGGGATGGCTATGGCATCGGCGCATTGCTCACATTGGGATGAGCAAGCTCAAGAAGTCGTTCAAGCTTGGGATGGTGACCGGCGTGAAGGATGTCACATTTGAGAAGAACAAACTTTGTAGCGCATGTCGAGCCGGGAAGCAAGTTGCCTCACACCATCCGATGAAGACAATGGTGTCAACCTCCAAGCCACTTGAACTACTTCACATGGACCTCTTCGGACCGTCCACATACCAAAGCCTTGGCGGTAACCTCTATTGTCTTGTTATTGTTGATGACTACTCTCGCTATGCTTGGACATTGTTTCTAGGTGACAAGGGTGAAACTCCGGAAATCTTCAAGACCTTCGCTAAACGAGCTCAAAGGGAATTTCAACTTCCCATCATCAAGGTCCGGAGTGACAACGGCACCGAGTTCAAGAACTACAACATTGGGGAGTGGTGTGATCGTGAAGGCGTGAAGCACGAATTTTCGGCCACATACACCCCTCAACAAAATGGTGTCGTTGAAAGGAAGAACAAGACTCTCATCACCCTTGCAAGAGCAATGCTTGATGACTATGGCACGTCGGAGAAGTTTTGGGCCGAAGCAATCAACACGGCGTGCCATGCCGCAAATAGGGTCTATCTTCATCGACTACTTCAAAAGACCCCATATGAGCTCCTCATTGGGAGAAATCCCAACATCTCCTACTTCCGAGTCTTCGGGTGCAAGTGCTACATCTACCGCAAGAAAAGGCTCGGTAAGTTTGAAAGAAGGTGTGATGTTGGTATCTTTCTTGGTTATGCGTCAAACTCAAAAGCATATCGAGTATTCAACCAAACCTCCGGGTTAGTTGAAGAAAGTTGTGATGTTGAGTTTGATGAGACTAATGGCTCCCAAGAGGAGAGTTTTGGTCATGATGATATAGATGATGAGCCTCTACGAGAAGCTATGAAGAACATGACCATAGGAGACATCAAGCCCGAAGTTGAGGAGAGCCATGATCAAGGGGGAGCCTCAAGTTCCAACATCAACACCTCCATGGCCCCTCAAATTGATGAAGAAGAAGAGAAAGATGATCCATTGCCAATGCAAGATTCACATGCCACACAACACCAAGAAGAAGAAGAAGTCCAAGGTCAAGTCCAACCACAAGACGAGCGAGATGCCTCACCACCGCCAAGTGCCTCACAACCTCTTATGAGGCATGGGCGCATCTCCAAGGCACATCCGATGGATCAAATCATCGGAAGTCCGTCACGGGGAGTAAGTACTCGTTCTCGCCATGTTGCTTCATTTTGTGAGCACTACTCTTTTGTTTCGTGTGTAGAACCCACAAATATTGAGGAAGCACTCCAAGATCCCAATTGGGTGATGGCTATGCAAGAAGAACTCAACAACTTCACCCGCAATGAAGTGTGGGTATTGGAGGAGCGACCTAAGGACAAGAACGTCATCGGAACGAAGTGGGTATACCGCAACAAGCAAGACGAGAATGGCGTGGTGGTCCGCAACAAGGCAAGGCTTGTGGCCAAGGGTTTTTCACAAGTTGAAGGACTAGATTTTGGAGAGACATTCGCCCCGGTCGCACGGTTAGAAGCTATTCGCATACTCCTTGCTTTTGCTTCGCATCACAATATTATGCTTTATCAAATGGATGTGAAAAGTGCCTTCCCCAATGGTTATATTAACGAACTTGTTTTTGTTGAGCAACCTCCCGGGTTTGAAGATCCGAGGAATCCTAACCATGTGTATAGGTTACACAAGGCGCTCTACGGGCTCAAGCAAGCACCGAGGGCATGGTATGAACGTCTAAGGGATTTCCTAGTCATGCAAGGATTCAAGATCGGGAGGGTGGATACCACACTTTTCACCAAGGACATCAACGGGGATTTATATCTTTGTCAAATTTACGTTGATGACATTATTTTTGGCTCAACTAACAAATCTCTTAGCCTTGAGTTTGGCACCATGATGTCTAGGGAGTTCGAGATGTCAATGATTGGAGAACTCAATTTCTTCCTAGGATTTCAAATCAAGCAACTTCAAGAGGGGACTTTCATCTACCAAGAGAAATACACCAAGGACCTCTTGAAGAAGTTTGAAATGGAAGATTGTAGCACAAGAAGTACTCCAATGGCGACAAATTGTCATCTCGATGCGGACATGGACGATAAACCTATTGATCAATCTCATTACCGTTCCATGATCGGTTCATTGTTATATCTTACCGCATCTAGGCCCGATATCATGTTTAGTGTGTGCTTGTGTGCTCGCTTTCAAGCAGCACCTAAAGAATCGCATCGTAAGGCGGTCTTTAGGATACTTAGGTATCTCAAGCATACCCCGAGTGTAGGTTTGTGGTACCCCAAGAACGCTAGTTTCCATCTCTTGGGTTACTCGGATTCGGACTTTGCCGGATGTCGTGTGGATCGCAAGAGTACCTCCGGTGGGTGCCACTTACTTGGGCGTTCCCTAGTATCTTGGTCGAGCAAAAAGCAAAACTCCGTGGCTTTGTCCACCGCGGAGGCAGAGTATATAGCGGCCGGTGCATGTTGTGCTCAAATTCTATATATGAAGCAAACCCTTTTGGATTTTGGAATTAAATTTGATTGTGTGCCTCTCCTTTGTGACAATGAAAGTGCGGTTAAGATAGCTAGAAACCCCGTTCAACACTCCCGCACTAAGCACATTGATATTCGCCATCACTTCTTGCGGGACCATGAGGCTAAAGGAGACATCTCTTTGCAAGGTGTTAGGTCCGAAGAACAATTGGCGGATATCTTCACTAAACCACTTGATGAGAAAACTTTTTCTAGACTTAGAAGTGAATTAAATGTGCTAGATGCATCTAACGTCATGTAAGTTGCCATGTTCATGTAAGGTTGCATATCAAATAGGTCTTGTCTAACTCCCAAAGGATAGGGGCGAGCTAGAAATAGTTTTCCCTGAGGAAGCCTTTGGAAGGTTTAAACTTGGCAAGATAGATTTACATTATGCCTTGCATGATTCCTGCCATATAGACTTGCACTCATTTAATATCTTGCATTATTTTGATTGGCATTGCATACGGTAGATTGTCACAAAGGGGAAACCACATCATGAGAAGGAGACTTGTTCAAAATGCAATATCTCAACTCATAGGATGTGGATAGAGCAAAATTCTAAAGGTACATGCTTTAAAGAGATAGAAGTTTTCCATACTCTAGCTCACAAAGCATGGGCCTTACATTTTCGTGGTTTCCCTCCTAACCTTGTGTGTTCTCTTTGCTTAAGGGCTTAGCCAATATGTGGCACTATATTTGAAGCCTTCTATTAGAGGTTAGGAGTTGCCCAAAAGGTCCTAGGACCCATCCTTATCTTTGTGTGTTTAAGTCCAAGGACACATATGGGCAGTCTTAGGTTTTCTGTAGTCATCGGATTATCCGATGCTAGGGCCAGCAGATCATCGGATCAATTGGTGCTTCAGTTCAGTGCTCAGATCAAGTCAGATGTCACAAATCAACCGATGAGTTCATTTCAGAAGACATCGGAGCATCCGGTGTTCAGTTTTTCTGGTGCCCTGCAGAAATCAACCGATGATCGCCACTTCAGCGTCGGTCCATCCGGTGCTCAAAGAGAGTTTTGGTAACAACTCTCTGTTGAACTCGACCGATGCATCCTCCGATGATCATCGGTCCATCCGGTGTTCTGTGCGTGGCTAGGGTTTGCCCGTACAGTTTAAAAAGCGGTTCGGCCGCCCGTTTTCTTCTTCCCCGCTTCTCTTTCCGCCGCCCGCTTCTCTCGCCGTCCTCGCGCCCTCCGGCCGCCTCCCAGCCGCCGCCGCCGCCCTTCGGCCGCCGCCGCCTCCAAGGCACAGCCGCCGCTGCCTCTCCCGCGCACGCCACCTCCAGTCGCCGGGCGCCGCCTCCCAGTCGCCGCCGCCGCCTTTCCCGCGCGCGCCGCCTCCCAGGCGCCGCCGCCGCCTCCTAGGCACCGCCCGTACCCGCGCCACCGCCTCTCCCGCAAGCGCCGCCGCCGTTCCACCGCACCGCCGTGCCTCCCTTGCCGTCTCCCCTCCACCACTCGCCGCCGGCTCGCATCACCCTCTGCGCTAGGGTCTCGTCGAGCTTCGCCGTTCGTCGCTAAGATGGGTCGCGATCGCAAAGGAAAGGGCAAGGCTATTGAGGAGCCCGCCGCGAAGAAGCGCAAGATGTCCAAGGACGCTCGTCGTGCGGAGTTGGCCGCTCGCGCCGCCGAGGAGCGAGAGCGCGGCCATCGCTTGTCCTTACGGATCCGCGAGTCCCGACAGAGGCAGGAGCAGCCTCCGATCCAGCCGGCGCCTCCCGAGGGCTCCGACGAGGAGGAGACCGAGGTGCCGCCACTCATCCGCCGGCGCGCCCCGAGGACTCGTGGGGGTGGACAGACCCCTACGGCGAGTCGGCGCCCCTCTGCGGCTGACCGCGCCGAGGACAGAGAGGCCGAAAGGGCCATCCACCTGATGGACACAGCAGTCCGAGTTGCCGAAGATGTCAGACTCACCGACTACAGGAAGATGAAGGCGAGGCAACTGAAGAGGCTCAGATGGTCAGCGCTGCTTGAGGAGTGGTTCCCGCGGCCTAGGGACGCTCGAGTTGACTCCCGCTTCTGGACCCTGACACAGGCGTCCCTGTACGAGACTTACAGGCGTCGGGGCCACAAGCTCTTCCATCATAACAGCATCGACTGGGATCAGCTTGCAGTGGCAGCAGGACACGGGATCAGGCCACTTTTTGAGAGATACAGAGGACTTGTGGACCTGCTCTCGCACCAGAGGAGTGCGTACGTCGAGGAGTGGGTCAGGGTGTTCTACGCGACACTCTACGTCTCTGAGGGCCGTCGCTCGATTCACTTCATGTTCATGGGGCGGATCCACGACGTATCTCGAGATCTGTTGGGCAGACTGCTTGGTGTGGAGCTCTCTACTACGTGCCTGCACCAGATAGTCTACGGAGACGCAGACCCGCCGAGGAGGCCACTGACTGGAGGAGTGGCACCGCCCTTCGAGGAGATCAGAGGTCTGTTCACTCAGCCGTTCACTCCTGACCAGCCGAGGGTGCCAGCACTTCTCACCCCAGCAGCTCGGACAGTTCACCACGTCCTCAGGCGTACTCTACTGCCGAGGTCTGGCTACTTGGAGGGCTTCACGAGCCTTCAGCAGACCATCCTGTTCTATGTGATGAACGGGATGGAGTTCGACATCGTAGATATTCTGATCTGCGAGATGGAGGACGTGATCACCGACGGAGTTGGGATGCTGCGACAGTTGGTCTTCGGTCACTGGATCTGTCACCTTCTCCACCAGTTGGTTCCAGAGGACACTCCAGGAGTCTCTCAGCTGACGGAGATGCACGTGACCCGGTTCAGCCACTACCGAGTCCCCACTCCGGGAGACCGCCGCCTTGGCCGTCCCGTCGAGCGTGAGGTTCGAGCCAGACTGTCAGAGGAGGACTGGGCAGAGCTGACTCAGGAGGACGCAGAGCTGGCACAGGCAGAGGCTCAGGGAGGAGACCTACAGCACATATGGTCGGACAGCGACACCAGCGACAGTGTCGAGGAGTACCTCCCTCCTGCTCCTCCTTCACCGAGGCAGCACGACGTAGAGGCAGGAGGCTCAGCAGCTCCACCACCTACACCTCCTCCAGTGTCAGAGGCTCAGGTGACTCAGCCGTCAGAGCTCACTGCCTTACTTCAGCGGATGGCTCAGCAGCAGGAGCAGCAGGCAGCTCAACAGGAGCAGCTTCAGAGGCAGCAGCAGGAGATGCAGCTGGAGATCGCCCGTCAGAGGCGAGAGGACACCGACAGGTTCACCAACCTTGTCGACCAGATGACGCGACGCACTCTGGACCAGCAGCAGCAGACTCAGCAGATGTTGTTGGGCATCCTGGGGTTGGTCACCAACCTCTACCAGCAGATGGGAGTCGCCCTTCCACCTCAGCACTTGGGACTCAGTCAGGCTCCAGGTGCACCCCCACTGGCACCAGGTCCAGTACTGCCGCCGACGTCGCTCCAGTCCTCACCTCTTCCGGCAGTACCCTTTCCACCGGCGCCAGCAGTCTCAGCGGATCCCCCAGCAGCTCCAGCTCCAGCTCCAGCTCCCCCCGCTCCAGCTCCAGCGCCAGCGACCTCCACCTCCAGCAGCTCCGGCGACAGCACCGTCGACGCCGACCGCTTCACCATCGCCAGGAGCGCGCCTGAGTCGTAGGGACTCGACTTCCCTTTTTGGTGTCTTGATGCCAAAGGGGGAGAAGAGTTAGAGTCAGGGTGAGGTTAGCTCAGTTCTAGGGGGAGTACTTGGTTCTAGGGGGAGTGTCTATCCCTTTGCTACTTATTTTTATCTTTGAGATTGTCTGTTATTATTATTTGCTATTATTGTACTCCGGGTGCTACTCTGTGCTTTTGCGCTTTATTGTTTATTATTTGAGCCTTCGAGCCACTTGTGTTGCAATTTGTACTTTTTATATTTCCTTTTTGAGCATTGCGTCTTAATTCCATTAATTCTATGCTCTACTCGTTGTGTTGTCATCAATCACCAAAAAGGGGGAGATTGAAAGCATCTAGGCCCCCGTGAGGTATGGTTTCGGTGATTAATGACAACCGTTCGCTATTACTAAAGAGTTTGTGGATGCGAGGTTTCACGTATATCATATCAAATGTTAATGAACTATCTATTCACACCATCTACTGCTCATTGGATACAAATGGAGACCCCTCAACGATCTATTCTAAGGGGCTATTCGACACTCATGAAAACTAAATGAAGAACTCATATAACGACTCTATTCTGTCAAAATTGGCAACACAAGAAGCTTACACTTCATCATAATATCATTACAAACAAGTGTCAAAGAGGTCACTCAAGAAGATTCCAAAAGATCAACTCAAAACAACTCGAAGCAAACAAGTTGCACTCACCGGATCATCCGATGTCTTGCAAAATGACTACATCGGTCGAGTTTGAGTTGGCAGAAGAAGAAGACCTCAGAGCCCAGTACACACCGGATCATCCGATGTGAAGGAAGTGGCACATCGGTTGATTTCAACAGAAGGATGATTTCTGAGTTACTCTGAAGAAGTACACACCAGATCATCCGATGATGAAGTAAGTGTACATCGGTCGATTTCAACCGAGACATTATTTCTGAACCAATTCTGAAGATCAACTCACCGGATCATCCGATGATGAATTGAAGTAACATCAGTCAATTAAAAGATCCAACGGTTATATCCAACGGTCACATCTGACACATGACATCAGCTAATTTGGAATTCGACCGATGCTCATATAAAGGGGTGCATCGGAGGATCCGATGCTCACTGAAAAAGTCTGCCTACTTTTCCAACGGCTATCTCGTATGGGCTGGCTATAAATACCCCTCCAACCGGCCATTTCGTCAAGTCTTGATCACCAGAGCCTCACTACACATTCTCAAGCATTCAAGACCAAGAGCTACCACTTCCACACTTCAAAACCTCTTGTACTCCAACTATAGGTTATATCTAGCTAGAGAGAAGCTTGTGTGCGTCCATTCTTGGTGATTGAAATCTCTAGGCTAGTGAGAGAGAGTGTCTTGGTGACTTCTCTCACCTTGTAAACGTTGGAGGAAGAAGAGATCGCTCCGGAGCTTACCAAGGTGTTTGTGGAAGCCCGGAGGATCACCATTGTCCAAGGCTTGAGCTCCACCTTGCCGGAGAAGGCGAACGGAGAAAGATAGTGGATTCCCTTGTCTAGGTGACTTGGGAGTGGCTATACCCTTTGGTGGGTGCCACAACGTGGACGTAGGTAGATTTTTGTGATCTTACCGAACCACGGGAAAAATCGCCGTGTCTCCGAGTCTCCGCGGGAGTTTGCATTTCTCTTCTCACCCCCTTACTATTACGCATTTACTATTCCGCACTTAACACTCTTGCTTGCGTAGTTAGTTCACATAGGGAATTGGGCTTCAATCATTGAGTTTTAAATTACTCTAAAATTTGAAAAAGCCCAATTCACCCCCCCTCTTGGGCGTTTCGATCCTTACAAACATGAGGAACACTTGAGATTGACATCGCAGAAACTACGAAAGCATCAATTATATGTCAAGTTCAGCAAGTGTCAATTTTGGCTAAATGAGATATCATTCTTAGGCCACATCATCTCCGAAGGAGGAGTATAGGTTGATCTTGGAAAAGTGAGGGACGTTTTGAAGTGGAACCAACCGCAGAATATGAGGGACATTCGGAGTTTCCTTGGGATGGCTGGATACTATCACCGGTTCATCAATGATTTCTCCAAAATAGTGAAGCCTATGACTGAATTGCTAATGAAAGGGAAATCATCTTAATGGACACAAGCGTGTCAAAACAGCTTTGAAGAGTTAAAGAAGAGATTGACAACAACACCAGTTTTGGTATTGCCAGACGTGAGTAAGAGCTTTGATATTTATTGTGACACCTCAAGACAGGGACTTGGATGTGTCCTTATGCAAGAAGACCAAGTGGTAGCCTATGCATCGAGACAACTAAAGAAACATGAGCTGAATTACCCTACGCATGATCTGGAAACCTGCAGCCGTAGTACACACGTTGAAGATTTGGAGGCATTACATCCTTGGCCACCGATGTGAGATCTATACGGATCACAAAAGCCTCAAGTATATATTCACGCAAACGGATCTAAATTTGAGGCAACGCCGATGGTTGGAACTCATCAAGGATTATGATGTAGAAATCAACTATCACCCCGAGAAAGCCAATGTAGTAGCGGATGCTTTGAGCTGAAAGGGAGCATGTCACCAATTCACGATTCGGGAGCTGCCACCTGAGCTAAGTAAGGAGTTTGAACGGTTGCATCTCGGGTTCTTGAATGAAATGGAGGTTATAGAACTAAACTCAATGCTGGAACAAGAGATACGAGATGACCAAGCAATGGATGAGGAGATAAAGGAAATCAAGGAAAGAATCCGACAAGGGATAGAGAAGGATTTCAAGGAAGACGAGAATGACACGCTTTGGTTAGGGAAAAGGATTTGTGTGCCTAACGTGAAGCACATCCGTGACATGATACTAAAGGAGGCACATGACTCGCCTTATTCCATACATCCCGGCTGCACGAAGATATACAAGGACCTGAAAACTTGCTATTGGTGGGATGGCATGAAAAGGGACATCGCTGAATATGTTGCCCTATGTGACATGTGCCAACGAGTGAAGGCCGAACATCAAAGACCCGCTGGATTATTGCAGCCATTGAAAGTGCCCGAGTGGAAGTGCGAAGAAATCGGTATGGATTTCATAGTCGGATTGCCACGTACTTAGTCCAGCTACGACTCTATTTGGGTTATCATGGACCGATTGATGAAATCAGTCCACTTTATTCCTGTTAGGACCAAGTACACCGTGGCACAATTAGCCGAGCTGTATATGGAGCAAATCGTGTGTCGTCACGGAGTTCCGAAGAGGATAGTTTCAGATCGAGGTTCTCAATTTACCTCTAAGTTCTGGAAGAAACTGCATGAAGCCATGGGTACACGGTTGAATTTCAGCTCCGTGTATCACCCACAAACCGACTGTGACGCCCTGGTTCTGAGAGGAAACCTCCCGGAACCGAGACTGATGCGTATGTGTGCCCAGAATGTTCATCACACATACACATATAATCCACAAACTGAATTTCAGAATAATACCACGAATAACAGGGTTTATTACAATGTCTCATGAGTCTTGGACTCATTCTAGCAGCGGAAGTCTTATCTTAGCAGCGGAAATCTTATTCTAGCAGCGGAAATCTTTATTCTAGCAGCGGAAGTCTTCTAAACTATTGCAGAAGCAAACTAAGCAGCAGCAGCGGCTCCATCTCCTACTCCATCTCCACAGGCAAGTTGACGGTGGATCGCACTCCTAATACTCCACGTGGTCTTCATAGTACTCCTCTCCTGTTGCTGATGATGTATGGTAATGCAAGTTTGAGTACATGATGTACTCAGCAAGTGCGGGAAAATATGATATGTTGCTTACAACAAGGAATATATAAAAAGGCTCATTACATAAAAGCAAAATTTATTTCACAAGCACGATAAAAACAGCAACTTAGCTATAAGTGGATGTAATCCCAACATGTATTTAAACACCAACATACCTCCATCATGATTCACCACCTTTCATGTCTCTTCCAGACATTTATCTTTCTCAACTTTTCTCAAGCTCATGAATACCATCTCGTATTCACTACCATTCTGTCTCATACCGAGACCAATGCTCATTGCCATGACTCAGAAGTCATGCAACCAATCTCATTACCCGGACTTAACAATCCCGAAAACCAAATCCAAAGACCAAACCAAACCAAACCAAACCATTACCATCCCAATAACCAAAACCAAACATTCATCCCCAAAACCATCCCAACTAATCATGTGGGTTGTCCAGGCGCTCGTGACCGTAAGCTCGGCTATCATGATAGTTTTAGACTCTCCAGACTTTGTACCACTTTACCCACAAGTTTGTGATTTCGTCACCTGTCGGCGACTGCAGAACATCCATTATACCAGTACACAACCGTCGGTGTATGGCCAAGAGATCACAAAATAGCCTTTACAAAGGGGCTACTAGATGTATGGACTCACTAATGTTTCACCAGCAGGCTAGAATCTCCAATTCTCCCACCTACGGGCCCCCTCCTGTGCCATGCAGTTCCCAGGGCAGTCCTCACTCGACTCCCATTCCCCACGCCTTCCACGGTCCATAACAATCTAGTAACATACCTAATTACTCAGCTAAGCCGGACCCATACTTGGCCTTGTGGTGGCACTGTTATCCTGGCATGTGCTCGCATGAACCGGTCCTTAGATCTACGGCAAGTAACCACCATCTCATACTACCTCATCCATAAACCAAGCTTGCCTAGATCTCCCTCCAATTCATGTTCATTAACAACATCAGTTTCTCATTATTCTTACGAGTGCAGTTAGCTAGACACATCTATCTCGCTTCCCATATCCCATGGACTCAGTGAAGCATAAAAGCAAAAACCATACCTGACTCATTAACTTTCCCGGTGACAAGGGTGGTTAACAAAACTAGTAAACTCCTATGAAAGTGTTTTCCCATCATGTTGACTCAGGCACACACACCTTTTCGCAAACAAAACAGTTTCAAAATCATGGGATCAATATGGTCAAGGGGCACTTGCCTTGTTCTTGCGGCTTCTGTTGCTCTGGAATCTCGAAGTCTTTTTGCTGAAATCCTTCGTAGATAGCTCCCTGAGCTTGTCCTTCTATTTATGATCACACACATACAAGATTCATAGCAATCAATTATCATGCACAAACTTTACTCAATATGCGATGATACATATGCATGCTAGCCCTATGTGCAGTTTAGTTTGTACGTGCTCTTGCATGGTTTTTAATAGGCTTGCATGGGGTTTTACGATGAACAAAGGTGTTCGGATCAAATGTGGACGTGGCGATGATCTTGACTCAAGATCTAGATCAGACCGATCAACACGTGATCTGTCCACGGGAAAGCTTCTGTTTGAAGAGATCAAAGAACAGATGCAAAGAAAACGCGATGACATCGTAAGGTGGTATTGGAAACCTACCTTGCTTCCTTCAGGTCCTCCCTCCTAGCAAGAACAGATCGTCGGGCTCTCTTCCGGCAGCGGCGATCGTGTCTGGGCTCGTCGGCGGTCTCTTAGGTGGTCAAACTCCGGCGAAGGGGTTTAGCTCGGCGAGTTTGGGGCAAGGGCTTCTAAGTTGTCGGCTTAGAAAAAATGTTACGACCAAGGGGCTGTTTTCAGGTTCTATTTATAATTGGGAAGAGAAGAGTCCTACTCTGATCGGAATTCGAATAAGAGTCCTATTCAAATTATTTTTGAATCTTAACAACTTATCTTCAATTCATTTTGTGTAGTATTCAACGTAGAAGAGTTTGTGTCGCTTTCCTCCGTGTCGGGTACTCACGTACAGAGGCAAAAACTGCTTTAGAATCACGTCCTTACGCAGGGATAAGCTCCGGAGGCTCCACGTGTCCTGCGGGAACCTGGGCTCCCTTTTCTGCAGAGACAAGCTCCAGTTGTGCCGCATGTCAGGCTGGCGAGACCTCCCTATTCCTTAGAGCCGAGCTCTGCGTTCGCCACGTGTCTGGTGGGTCAGGACCTCCCCTCTTTCCAGAGACGAGCTCCGCGTACGCCACATGTCAGTTCCGGACTTCCCCTCTCTTCGTAGGCAAGCTCCGATAGTGCCAAGTGTCAGAGCCGGACCTCCCCTCTCTTCGGAGGTGGGCTCCGAGAATGCCACGTGTCCAGTAGCGCCAGCCTTCCTTTCTCCTTAGAGATGAGCTCCAAGGTCGACACGTGTCCATCAGCATCGGACCTCCCGGAGGTGACACGTGTCCAGTAGGACCGGACCTCTTGGAGGTTAGCTCCGAGAGCGACACGTGTCCTGCACGGCGGGTCCTCTCGAAGGTGAGTTCCGAGAGCGACACGTGTCCCTCGCGGCTGGTCCTCTCTCTTCCGCAGTGTCTAGCTCCGAAGGCGACACATGTCCTGCGGGGCTGGCCTTCGCTCCTCTGCAAAGGCTAGCTCCGGAGGCAACACGTGTCCCACGGGGTCGGACCTCTCCCCCTTCGCAGGGATGAGCCCCGAGCCTGCCACGTAGCCAGTTCAGCGGCGGACCTCTCCCTCTTTACGGAGATGAGCTCCAAACGCGCCACGTGGCCAGCGGCCGCGGAAATTGTCTACAACGCTCCTCGGCGAACTGGAATTGGCTCTTTTTGGCTATCTTTTTTATTCTTTCTCTGTTTCAACTTATTTTAAAATGTTTCTCTACATGAAATATGAATGCATGCAGAAATCAAAATTGAGGGTGTCACAAATCTACCCCCCTTAAATTGAATCTCGCCCTCGAGATCCGATAGTGGAGAATAGATGAGGGAATTCTATCTTCTGGGTTGTTGGTTGGTCTGACTCGAACTCAATACGAGTACCGTGCTCATTTGTCAACTGCACGCTTCTCTCGGCACATTGGGTTACTCCGTTGTGCTTTCTTAACCAATCCATTCCGAGTATTATGTCAAGCCCTTGGGAATCCAAGACAATGAGGTTGGCAAGGAAGTCTACCCCCTTATTTTAAGGTTTACTTTCGGACATACTATATTAGTCCTCATCTCTCCACCGGGAGAATTAACCAACATAGTATATTTCAAGTGTGATATGGGTAGATTATACTTGGCAACATACTTGGATGATATGAATGAATGTGATGCTCTGAAATCAAATAGAATGGTGGCTGGGTTGGAGTTGGCAAGGAACATACCAATCACGACGTCCTCAGCCTGTTGTGCTTCCTCAGCAGAGACATGGTTCACGTTGCCGCGAGCGTAGTTCTGCTGTCCATGGTTTCCTTGATTGGCTCCTCCGTTCGGCCGTGGGTTATGCTTGGGCACGTTGCTTGGTTGTCCAGGACCTCTCTTCGGGCACTGGCTCGCAAAGTGTCCCGTCTCTCCGCATGCAAAGCATGCCTTGTTGCCCACGACAGCAGGTACATTGGGGCGGGGATTTTGAACAGAAGCGCCCATGTTTGGACGAGGCGCAGGAGGCAAAGGAACACGAGGTGCTTGCACGACAGGACGTTGCTGTGGTGGTTGATTAAGGCGAAACGATCCATACTGTGCTGCAGTTGGGGGCATGTACCGAGGGCGTAAGTTGCTCCCTTGTGGCTGGTATGGAATCTTTCTTTTGCCCTCTTGCTCGATCTCTCGGATCTTGCTCTCAACCACTATGGCTTTGTCAACTAGCTTCTGGGAGCTCGCGTAGTCATTGTTGAGGAGCTGAACCTAGCTCTCATTGTTACACCCGCTCATGAACAAGTACTACTTCCTTTGGTCCAAGTTGACATCCTCGGGGGCATACCTTGACAGTTGCGTGAACTTGTTGAGGTACTCATTCACGCTTCTCTTGCCTTGGTGGAGACCCTCAAACTCTTGTCTTTTGAGCATCATTACTCCAGCAGGGTTGTAATGAGAACGGAAACTCTCCTTGAATTCAGTCCAAGTAATAGTCTCCTGGTCGACATGAGCGTTACAAAGGGCATCCCACCAATCAGCGGCTGCTCCCATGAGTTGGTGCGACGCGAAGAGACCTTTCTCTCGATCATTGCACTGAACTATGGCAAGCTTCTTCTCCATGGAATTCAACCAATTGTCGGCCTCCATTAGATCATTAGCTTGAGCAAAAGTGGGTGGTCGAGTCCTTATGAACTCTCCCAGTCGGTTATGAGCCAGTGGTGGTGGCGGTGGTGGCGGCGGTGGTGCTGGAACGGGGTTATTGTTGTTGGCTTGCAGCTGACCCAAAGTTTGGATCATGGTTTTCATGAGCTGATTCTGTATGGCCATCAACCATTCCAGGTTGTTTTCACCAGCTCTGAGGTTAGCAGGAACTTCATCGTGGTCATCCTCTTGGTTACCACAGAAGTTCCTCCCTTGACGGCTGGCGTTTCCTCTCAGCATCTATGAGAGAGTGTTGAATAGAATAGAGGTTAGAAATTTAGGTGGATTCCCCCTAACTATATGCATCAAGGTGGATGGGCTACATATATTAGCCTATATGAGGATGTGAACAAGTGCCGATACATCTCACATTTCTCTACTATGTGTGGATATGGACAACGCTGAAACGTCCCACAACTCACACTAAGCACTCAAGCACAAACAATCATCACAAAGTTCAGCACACAACTCCTATTCAAGGCTTACTCAATGGGGGTTCTATGGGGTTTTGGGGTGATACCAATCTGTGATTACTCTGTGACTTTGTCCTATGGTGAAGGTGGTTCCAATGCCAATATATGCATTTTACCTAAGCTTGCATCCTATGGTCAGCATGGCTTCTAATACCAATCTGTTACTAAGAGTGCGTCCTATAGTCAACGTGGTATCTATACCAATCTGTGATCAATCTAGGATTGTGACCTACGATCAACCGTGGTAGGTTGATACCAATCTGTGACCTATCTAAGTGTGTGACCTACAGTCAACGTGGCTCTGATACCAATCTGTGACGCCCTGGTTCTGAGAGGAAACCTCCCAGAACCGAGACTGATGCGTATGTGTGCCCATGATGTTCATCACACATACATATATAATCCACAAACTGAATTTCAGAATAATACCACGAATAATAGGGTTTATTACAATGTCTCATGAGTCTTGGACTCATTCTAGCAGCGGAAGTCTTATCATAGCAGCGGAAGTCTTATTCTAGCAGCGGAAATCTTTATTCTAGCAGCGGAAGTCTTCTAAACTATTGCGGAAGCAAACTAAGCAGCAACAGCGGCTCCATATCCTACTCCATCCCTACAGGCAAGTTGACGGTGGATCACACTCCTAATACTCCACGTGGTCTTCATAGTACTCCTCTCCTTTTGCTGATGATGTATGATAATGCAAGTTTGAGTACATGATGTACTCAGCAAGTGCGGGAAAATATGATATGTTGCTTACAACAAGGAAAATATAAAAAGGCTCATTGCATAAAAGCAAAATTCATTTCACAATCACGATAAAAACAACAACCTAGCTTTAAGTGAATGTAATCCCAACATGTATTTAAACACCAACATACCTCCATCATGATTCACCACCTTCCATGTCTCTTCCAGACATTTATCTTTCTCAACTTTTCTCAAGCTCATGAATACCATCTCGTTTTCACTACCATCTCATGAATACCATCTCGTATTCACTACCATTCTGTCTCATACCGAAACCAATGCTCATTACCATGACTCAACAGTCATGCAACCAATCTCGTTACCCGGACTTAATAGTCCCAAAAACCAAATCCAAGGACCAAACCAAACCAAACCATTACCATCCCAATAACCAAAACCGAACATTCATCCCAAAAACCATCCCAACTAATCATGTGGGTTGTCCAGGCGCTTGTGACCGTAAGCTCGGCTGTCATGATAGTTTTAGACTCTGCAGAGTTGTACCACTTTACCCACAAGTTTGTGATTTCGTCACCTGTCGGCGACTGCAGAACCTCCATTATACCAGTACACAACCGTCGGTGTATGGCCAAGAGATCACAAAATAGCCTCTACAAAGGGGCTACTAGATGTATGGACTCACTAAGGTTTCACCAGCAGGCTAGAATCTCCAATTCTCCCACCTACGGGCGCCCTCTTGTGCCATGCAGTTTCCAGGGCAGTCCTCACTCGACTCCCATTCCCCGCGCCTTCCACGGTCCATAACAATCTAGTAACTTACCTAATTACTCAGCTAAGCCGCACCCATACTTGGCCTTGTGGTGGCACTGTTATCCTGGCATGTGCTCGCATGAACCGGTCCTTAGATCTACGGCAAGTAACCACCATCTCATACTACCTCATCCACAAACCAGACTTGCCTAGATCTCCATCCGATTCATGTTCATTAACAACATCAGTTTCTCATTATTATTACGAGTGCAGTTTGCTAGACACATCTATTTCGCTTCCCATATCCCATGGACTCAGCGAAGCATAAAAGCAAAAACCATACCCGACTCATTAACTTTCCCAGTGACAAGGGTGGTTAACAAAACTAGTAAACTCCTATGAAAGGGTTTTCCCATCATGTTGACTCAAGCACACACACCTTTTCGCAAACAAAACAGTTTCAAAATCATGGGATCAATATGGTCAAGGGGCACTTGCCTTGTTCTTGCGGCTTCTGTTGCTCTAGAATCTCGAAATCTTGTTGCTGAAATCCTTCGTAGATAGCTCTCTGAGATTGTCCTTCTATCTTGACTCAAGATCTAGATCAGACTGATCAACACGTAATCTGTCCATGGGAAAGCTTCTGTTCGAGGAGATCGAAGAACAGATGCAAAGAAAACGCGATGACGTTGTAAGGTGGTATTGGAAACCTACCTTGCTTCCTTCGGGTCCTCCCTCCTAGCAAGAACAGATCGTCGGGCTCTCTTCTGGCAGCGGCGATCGTGTCTGGGCTCGTCGGCGGTCTCTTAGGTGGTCAAACTCCGGCGAAGGGGTTTAGCTAGGCGAGTTTGGGGCTAGGGCTTCTAAATTGTCGGCTTAGAAAAGATGTTATGACCAAGGGGCTGTTTTCGGGTTCTATTTATAATCGGGAAGAGAAGAGTCCTACTCTGATCGGAATTCGGATAATAGTCCTATTCAAATTGTTTTTGAATCTTAACAACTTATCTTCAATTGATTTTGTGTAGTATTCAACGTAGAAGAGTTCGTGTCTGTTTCCTCCGTGTCGGGTACTCACGTACAGAGGCAAAAACTGCTTCAGAATCGCGTCCTTACGCAGGGATAAGCTCCGGAGGCTCCACGTGTCCCGCGGGAACCTGGGCTCCCTTTTCCGCAGAGACAAGCTCCGGTTGTGCCACGTGTCAGGCTGGCGAGACCTCCCTCTTCCTTAGAGGTGAGCCGCGTGTGCCACGTGTCTGGTGGGTCGGGACCTCCCCTCTTTCCAGAGACGAGCTCCGCGTACGCCACGTGTCAGTTCCGGACCTCCCCTCTCTTCGTAGGTGAGCTCCGATAGTGCCACTTGTCAGAGCCGGACCTCCCCTCTCTTCGGAGGTGGGCTCCGAGAATGCCACGTGTCCAGTAGCGCCAGACTTCCTTTCTCCTCAGAGATGAGCTCTGAGGTCGACACGTGTCCATCAGCATCGTACCTCCCGGAGGTGAGCTCCGGAGGTGACACGTGTCCAATAGGACCGGACCTCTCGGAGGTTAGATCCGAGAGCGACACGTGTCCCGCACGGCGGGTCCTCTCGGAGGTGAGTTCCGAGAGCGACATGTGTCCCGCTCGGCTGGTCCTCTCTCTTCCGCAGTGTCTAGCTCCGAAGGCGACACGTGTCCTGCGGGGCTGGCCTTCGCTCCTCTGCAGAGGCTAGCTCCGGGGGCAACACGTGTCCCACGGGGTCGGACCTCTCCCCTTCGCGGGCATGAGCCCCGAGCCTTCCACGTAGCCAGTTTAGCGGCGGACCTCTCCCCCTTTGCGGAGTTGAGCTCCAAACGCGCCACATGGCCAGCGGCCACGGAAATTGTCTACAACGCTCCTCGGCGAACTGGAATTGGCTCTTTTTGGCTATCTTTTTTATTCTTTCTCTGTTTCAACTTATTTTAAAATGTTTCTCTACATGAAATATGAATGCATGCAGAAACAAAAATTGAGGGTGTCACACCGACGGGCAAACTGAGAGAACGAATCAGATATTAGAAGACATGCTGAGAGCTTGCACCTTGAAACATGGGCGTAGTTGGGACAAGAGCTTGCTGTATTCTGAATCCTCATACAACAACAGTTACCAAGCCAGCTTGAAAATGTCACCTTTCGAGGAACTATACGGTTGACAGTGTAGAACACCCCTATTATGGAATGAGACGGCAGAAAAACAAGTGTTTAGACCCGAAGTTCTGTAGGATTCCAAGAAGCAAGTCCAAACAATACATGAAAACCTGAATGCCGCTCAGTCACGACAAAAAGGCTATGCGGACGATAGGCGAAGGAGTCTGACCTTCGAAGTCGGAGACTTCGTGTACCTTAACATGTCACCTATCTGAGGCTAACGACGGTTCAACGTCAAAGGCATGTTGGCACCTCGCTACATCGGACCATTAAAGATTTTGGGCAAGCGAGGAGAGGTAGCATATCAATTAGATCTGCCGACACACCTCTCCGACGTGCACGACTTATTTCACGTGTCTCAGCTCAAGAAGCGCATAAGAGTGCCGGAAGAACAAGTACCAATGGATGAGTTAGAACTCCAGGAGGATCTGACCTACGCGAAACACCCTATCAAAACCTTGGACATGAAGGAAAGAGTCACAAGGAACAAGGTAATCTGTTGGTGCAAAGTGCAATGGAGCCATCACATGGAAGCCGAAGCTACATGGGACGTGAGGAAGACCTCAAGACGAAATTCCCTCATGTTTTCTCCACTCTATCGAATCTCGAGGGCGAGATTCATTTTAAGGGGGTAGGTTTGTGACACCCTCATATTCATCACCTTGCCTTGCATCCATTTTCATGTAGAGAAGGATTTAAAAAGAAGAAAATGAAGGAAGGAATATAGAAACAAACAAATAAATAAAAACAAATAAAAAGAAAACAAAAAATATATAAAATAAATAAATCCTGGCCGCCCAAAAAATTTTCCACAAAATCCCCCAAATAAAATTTTCCCCTAAAATTCCCCCCTAGGGAATTTCTCCCACATTTGGGTGAATTTCTCCCCAATTTTGGCCGCACCAAATGCGGGGGACCCAGGCCCGTGTCACGGGGCTGTGCCGCTCGCCCGGGATTCACATTGGGTGGTGCCGTGTTATGCGGCACCCAACAGCACACATATAAGGAAACTGTATTACATAAATCAAAAGCGGAAGCTTACACATGTTCTTTGTAGATAATTTACATCAAATAACTACAGCGGAAGTACAATTAACTCACGTCGAATAACTAATGAGCATTCGAGAAGAGGTCCATCCCACAGACTCCTCTCGCTAGCAACACGAAGATATTGCCGCGGCTGGGTTCTCCATGTGTTATATGACTCGGAAGTCTCCGAGTCTCACCGGACAACCTTCTTTATAAGCATCGATGTTAACCTGCAAAACCACTCATATAACAAGAGTGAGCACAAAGGCTTAACAAGACATAACCGTCTCTCCTAAAGCATGCAACTCTACATGAAGGTAACTTAAGACATAAACATATAAGTTGCAAAAAGACTCACCTACACGTTCATTCTTAACTTTCAGATTTTGCCATCACAGTAGTGACCTTGCGCCGAGCAACATTGGAAATCCACAATCAAACAAGAAACGCTTCATTCCAATGTTACTTGTCCCAAGGTGGAAAGTAACTTTAATTTGCTCTATCTCTACTTCATCCATGGTTTTCATGCAATTCGAATTATCATAACAGAAATTAAAACTTACAAACTATTATCACTCAACTTGCTTACTACGTCACAACACAGTGAGCAAGCGGTACTCATATCCGCGAGGGACGGTGATTCGAATCAAACACTGCCCGGATAACTCGACACATGTGCCCGCCTCTGAAGACCCAAATCTGGTGTCCTTCATTACGTCGTATGTGGCAACCTTCAGACCTGGTAGGTGGCGCGTGCTGTTCAGTAACTTCGAGCGATAAACAGAGGACCTCGGGTGACTTCAGTAGCAAGTCTACTCCTCACTGATCACTGGGCCCCACCTCTTTTCCCTCTCCAAATATCTCCAATTTTTGGCACATTGCAACTTTAATCATGAGAAACTCAAATTTGAAAACCATTTGGGCAAATTGACAAGGTTTACCTCAGTTTTGAATTTGAATTCAAATTTGAAATAAATTCAAAGCCCCTTTGACATACATAGCAAAGCAACTCCAAACTTTCTCAAAACTTGCATTCTCACTAATTCGAACCTGAAGAATTTGAATATGCCATCTAATTGTTGAGTTGGCCACTGAAAATAAGAATTTTGAACTACAGTTTGAACTCCCTTTTTGAAATGGCCACTTTATCCTTGAAGTGAACAATTTAGTTTCAAGACTGAGTTTAAACTCCTTTTGCACATGACAACATTCACATGTTTAGAAAAGTTTTTGTAAGTTCCGATTCTTGAATTTGACTCAACTTTATTCATCATTGAAGTCTCGCCTTTACAAGTTTTTTGGACTTTTACATTCCTCCCCTTAAAAAGAATCTCGTCTTGAGATTCATAATTAAAAACAATGTGGGGAGGACGACTATCGAACATAAGCCTCTAATAGCTCCGGATGATTGAACTTTAAATACTCCTCACTTTCGCATGTAGCTTCGTCGGACATGTGATTTTCCCATAGCACCTTGAAACATCACAGCATCCGGTTTCTTGTCTCGCGAGTCTTTTCATCAATTATCCGGGTTGGACGCTCAACATAAGTAAGGTCCGGCTTTAAATCTACTGCTCCTTCTGTGAGAATTCCGGTTGGAACTTTCAAACACTTCCACAACTGAGATATGTGGAAGATGTTATGAACGCCGGCTAAGGCTGCCGGTAACTCCAAACGGTATGCCACTGTTCCACATCTTTTGATGATGGCAAAGAGACCGATAAAACGGGGAGCTAATTTTTCTTTCACTCTGATTCGGTGAATTCCCTTCATAGGAGATACACGGAGATATACGTGGTCTCCAACTCAAAAGTCTAGAGGATGACGTCTCTTATCCGCATAGCTCTTTTGTCTGGACTGAGCGGCTTTAAGATTTGCTTGAATAAGCTTACCCGCTCTTCTGCTTCTTTTACAAGATCAATCCCATAAATAACTCTCTCGCCAGATTCACACCAGTTCAAGGGTGTGCGGCACTTCCGGCCATAGAAAGCCTCATAAGGTGCCATTTTGATGCTCGTTTGATAACCGTTGTTATACAAGAACTCCGCCAACGGTAAGTGATCATCCCAGCTCTTAACGTGGTGGATGGAACACGCTCTTAGCATATCTTCAAGTATTTGATTCACCCTCTCCATTTGCCCGTTGGTTTGAGGGTGATACGCGGAGCTTCGAATCAATTTGGTTCCCAAGGATGCGTGTAGCTGCTCCAAGAAACGGTCTACGAACAGTGATCCTCTGTCGGACACAATGGTACGGGGAACTCCATGTAAGCACAAAATTCGTGCTATGTACAACTCCGCAAACTGCTTGGCGGTGTATCTGGTATGCACAGGGATGAAGCGTGCTGATTTGGTTAACCGGTCAACGATTACCCAAATCGAATCATGGTGGTGGGAGGTCATCGGCAACCCGACGATGAAATCCATACTCAAGTCTTCCCACTTCCATACCGGTATTTGCAGTGGTTGCAGCAGGCCCGACTTCTTCACATGGTCGGCCTTAACTCTTTGACATGTATCACACTCTGAAACGTACTTTGAAACTACATGTATCATGGTGGTGGGAGGTCTCTCCCCCCTGACTGGAACCCCCAACGTCTGGGTTGTCACGAGTGCAAGTCATTCTGAAATTCAAAATAGCAGCGATCAGCACATGTCATACCTAAAATTCCATATGAAACAGTAGGTATTGAAGTGACACATGAATAACTTGTACAACATTCACATATATTGATAAAGCATAAACTTTATACAAGATACAATATTCTCGGGTCTCTGAGAAGTCGTGCTCATGTCGCCACTACCTATACATATACCACTGTCTACACTACATGTCACCGATTTCAAAAGTTTTTCTTACACCACCCTCGCTGCCCTAATTGGCAACGGTAACCTACTACTCAGAGTAGAACTCAACCTCCTGTGGGTCGTCCTCCTCCGCTACCTCTGCTGGTGGCTCTGGGTCCATGACCTCCTCTTCCGGTTCAGGTACACCCATCACTGGGATACCCAAAACCACGGGTACGGCACCTACCATCGGTAGGCCCATTACCGGAGGTACGAGGTCCTACAACGCGTGCACCTCGTCCATGGCCTGGTTGTAGTCCTCTTCCAAGCCTTGCCCCTCCTCAATAGCGTCATTACGCTCTTGAGTGAGGACCTCATTTTGCTAGGTCAAGGCTTGCACTTGCTGTTGCAAAGCCGTGATGTCGACGCGTCTTTTCTTCCTTGCCTTCTTCAGACGATGCAACTGAGTGTGTTGCTCATTCAGTCGCTTTATCGTCGGAAGGAGAACATTGCGGAGTGCGCTGTGGGCACTCTCGAAATGGTCTCTACGGCTGGTGCTCTCCTTGAGCTTCACACCGAGACAATCCGTATTAACAGCTTGGCTGTCCATCACGGCCTTTCCTGCCCTCAACTAGAGGCTGAGATTCGCCTCCGCGGGGTTGTACCTTGGGCAACCTGGATCTGTTGCCTTCATGTACCTATCCCCCGACACATGATTAGCTCGTCCCTCCACCGGAATGAGCGCGTATGGAGTGCCCTCCATAGCTTTCACGTGTAGTTGGCAGAAACGCAACATGGTGTCGCGAGCTGCCACTTGCCACATTTCCTCCGGCTGTCTACCTCTCACCGTAACGGTAAACGGTGCCCAACCGGGTGGCGTGGGTCCTGCAGGAACTTCGACATGGATTGTCCACGTCTTGTTCCCCTCCTCGCCTTCTTCCTTGGTGAGGTACTGCGGCATCTCGACGTACCCGAAATATTGAAGCATTTGCCTCAACAATTCCGGATAACCGCTGCGGTGAGAACAGTGGGATACCACCTACCCGTTCTCCAATTGTTTATCCGCTATCATCTGTAAAAACATATTTGAAAAAGGTCAAATATTCATTTCGATAGTAACTCATTGAGCTATAACATCGAAACATGTCATTGAACTCATAAAACTTGGAAACACACTCAAACTTATAACAAATTTGATTGCTGGTTTGCTGCCCAAACTGACAGTCCTGACCCATTTCCATTTCAACCTGATTTAGACCATTCTAAAGGCAAAACCAATTATGGATCTCAACATCAAAGTTAAAAGCTAACTTAAACAGCTTTCCAGAAAGTATTTACTTGGCCTAAGATCTATCCTGGTTCAAAAGTTATATGAGATGTCAAAGTTGACAGAATTTCTGGAGAAAATTGGCAGCACATTCCTGCTTGAGGTACTGATTTGATCCAAGAATTCCAGTTAATTCTACACCAAATTTGACAAAACTTTCTGTTACAAAGTTGTAGCACATCTCATGAAATTTTCAGAACTACCTCATTTTCTATTTTTAGATTTTTGTGCAGGAAGTTAAACTCAATTTACAGAGAGTTACAGAGAGTGTTTGCTCTGCCCTGTTTTCTGGACAGTTTCAACTCTACTGCAGTTTTCGACTTGTTGAGGGATGAAACACCTCTGGACATCAACATAAAAGTTGTAAGGCTCTTCCAAAGATTTCCATAAATGTATCATATGACCCCCAACCTCGAAAGAACTCAACCTATAACCTCTGATTAACTTCAGCCTTATTTCAGCTGAAAACAGAGGACTCTGTCCTTAGTATCCTATAAGTTGAAAACTTGTTAACTTTGAACATCCTGATTAAGGGAAGGAGTTATCTCAAAGTTTTAGTTCTCTGGATTAAAACTTTCAAGTTTTACAATGAAGTTGCTCATTTAGTGGGGTGTGATGTCAAAGCGTCACCAGTTCATGTCGGTACTACGTTCCTCATAAAGAAAAACCTATACCAGACTTAGCCGGCTTCGTTAGTTCAGTGGCACTAAACGTCTCTCGCACACAGATGCTACTCGTCTACCGACTCGTGGTTAGATTACCTGCAAATAACTCACACAATCATCAGACTCGGCTGCACACCGAGCCCGGTACCAATACAGTTCATACACCCGTCCGTCATCACTCGCCTGGGTGTTCTCAAGCCAAACACGCCTTGAGTTACGTGTTCACGTTACAAACCATGTGACGGGGTCTCCCAAACTTGCCCGAAGCACGCCAGGGAAGGGCGTTGCTCGAATACCTCAAACGACATGAAGAGTCGTAGAGGATACGAAAGCGGGCCGGGTTACCTGCCACCCGTGAGGCTCCACCCTTCACCATGTGCGCACTGGTGGACAGCGCTCACGTGCACCCCCCAAGACATATTGCGTCCCGAGATGCACGATTTTCCGACATAAATAGATAGGTTAGTATGCCACTTTCTACACGCTAATAACATCCTTATATGGGATACTTACTCGTTCGTCACCAAGTTTTTGAAAAAGATGGCCTTTTTAGTGCGTTAAACCTCAAGCAAGCTCTGATACCACGCTGACGCGGCCCCACAGCCTCGTCGAGCCAGGATCACGCTGAGGGGTGCTGCGTTGCATAGCACCGGATAACGCGCATGAAAGATACAAAGCGGAAGCAAAGTTTTATTACAGAAATGAGTTTATGAACATTTGTACAACAAAATACGTTCAGTCTACACTCACGGGCATAGACTACGCACCGAGTTCACGTTCAGCCCGTGAACATGTTCCCGCTAGCACACACGCACACTAACACGGCGGCGTGCACGACTCCCACTCAACGGGGTTTCCCTCCTGGGGTTCCGTCTCTTCCTCGGGAGTCCCTTCCTCATAACACCCTGCAAAAGCTTCAAACACAAGCAGTGAGCATGATGGCTCAGCAAGTCTGACCCGTCTCTCCTATACATGAAACTTCTACATGAGGGATTCAGGGTACATGAGGTAAATAAGTTGCAAAGGATTCGCTTAATTATTTGAACCTTACTTTCAAGTTTTAGCAGTAAGTTGTGGATAACCTCACACTAAGGCACATGAGAGAACCGCAATCAAACAAGAAACACATTTCTCTCATGTACTTTGCCCAAGGTTGAAAAGAACTTTAATTAGCTCTAAACTACAGCCAGTCATTAACAATCAATGTATAGCTTTCAAATCAGCAGACTTTTAACATGTATCTAGCCTGTTCTTTCTACGTCACGGTATAGTGAACAAGTGGTACTCACTGACCATGAGGGACGGCGATTATAACCGATTTACACCTGCAGAGTTACCCGAATAACCCGTCACGTACACCCATACTCGATGTTGCCTACAGCAACCATCACGGACATCGTACGCAACCACCTTTCATCCGTCAGCCAAATGTTGAACCGGTCCTATCGTCCCGAGCAAGAGGTCTCTACGCGCGCATCTGCAGTGCCGCCAGCCGATTTACACCTCAAGCTCTCAACCTACCCTCTGGACGACAAGCAATGCCTCAACACCCAGCTACCCGAATTACATCGGTTTCCCGGTTCCCATATATCCGGTAGGTCTTCGGTACTGTTCTAGCTTGTTCAACAGGCCCCACACGGCTCGGTCCTCAATCGACACAAGCGAAGCTATGGCACCCAGGCCCCAATGTCCTGCTGCCCTTATTCTCCGCTCGGTCTCATTTTTATTGCCATGTGTTTCATTTGCTACCTTTACCCGAGTAGTGTGCCTCTAGCCTATTCTCGCGAGTAGTTTCAACTACTCGACTTGTACCGAATCCTACACTATCTTAGCATTGCAGTAGCTAATCAAGGTTTACAAACCTAAGCCCAACCTAGGGTTTTCTTGGCTATGCATTTGTGTTTTCAAACAAGACTCTAATGCAAAATGTAAGTGGGTGCTCAAAGTAAATTCTCAAAACAATAAAATTTGTAAAAAAGGCTAATGCAAACCGGAGCTTGCTTTCTGCTGTTGGTCGTAGGCTAGCTGATCCTCTGGAGTGATGAAGTCTAAGACTTTGGGCTCCTCCTCAACCTTAGGGAGTACATGAGATAATACATATATGTATCAATTTAAATGCATTTGAATTGAAGTTGAATTTGTGAAAACTATAAAAAGTCTTGCTAGACAGGCCCAATGACTCTGAAATTTTTACTGTAGTTTGGATACAACCTAAAGAGAGACTTGGCAAAGTTTCATTTGCAGCACAGCTCATTTGAGCCTTCCACAAATAATTGCGTACTTGGCCTTAATTGGAACCCTTAGGATGTTCTAGGGATTTTCATGGAGCAAGCCATGATTTTCTGAAATCTAGATTTTCAGATGGTTCTAATGGAGTTAGTTTCACTTAATTTTACGGTTCCTAGCTAAAGATATGATCTAAACAATTTCAGGGAAATTCTGAAAATGTTTCTGGACATTTTCCATTTTCTCTGGAACAGTTTTATTAATCAAACCATTAGGTGGATCAAATGAGCTCAAATGGATCCGAAATTTTTATGGTATCTCAGAATATTTTGGTGAACATCCTAGCCAAATTTCAGAATTATCCTCCAAAGGGTTCTCCAGTTAAAATTATAAACATTTTAAACTTTGAAGAATTAATTCTGGAGAAACAAGGATTTTCATAAAGTTAATCTTTATTTGTTGGAAATTACTCAGAGAGCTGAATCCAAAAAAATTTGGTTCACTCGATTTGGAGTTTCTTAGCCAAAGTTATGTGGGTTTGAATTTTGAACTAAATCTGAAAATTGGGGAAAAGTTTAAATCGCTGCGTGTGGGACCGGGGCTACGTGTCAACTCCTAAGCGGCCGCCACATGGGGCTACGGAGTGCTTCGCACGCAGCCACAGCAAATCCGGTGCCACAGCTGATCCCCGGTTTAAATCACCGGCCGCTGACACTTGGGACCGGGAGCTTCGTCTACCTCTCGACCTCCCGCGCTCGGCCGCCGCCCCCTTCGCCGGAGTGCTCGCCAGAGGGGCTTTCTCGTGTGCCAAACTCCACGATTTTTTCCACCTCTGCCTAATCCCACACGGGGAACACGGTGCTGGATTTAGCTTGACGTGACAATCACCGGAACATGGCCGGCGACGAGCGGCGGCTTAGGAAGAACTTCGGCCGTGTCGGCCGGACTTCCTAGAACCCCAAAAGATTGAGCTATCGGTCGTAGAGCATCAGTGCACCCTAGGGAAGATTTACATGGGCTCAAGGCAGCTCGGAAGAGGTCCTTGGTGAGCTCTCACTGTGCGCCCGACGGCTTCCGCCATTAGCGCCGTTAGAAAAGCTAGAAATGGCTAGTCTACCAAGGTTTTCTTGCTAGGACTGCGAAGGAAAGTTGCTCGCTACCAAGCCTAGCTCGTGTAGGTGCAGTTTTAGGATCTCTAAACAACTACGGAATGAGAATTTGGCGGATCCGCCCCCGAAGGTCGGTCTGCGCCAAATGGAAGGGAAAAATGAAATTCTTCGCCGGTGATCAACCACTCGGGCTGTGGTTCGGGGATGAGCAACACAAGACCCTAACACGTCCGGGGATGCCTTAGCTTGGGCGTGACACCTTCCCGTTTAGGCTGTCCACGGGAGCCCGAGGTGCGGAAAGCTTAGGTCACCGGAAAAACTTTCGGTATGGGGCGAGAGCAACCGAACTCGGCTAGTTCCTACGACGGGAAAGGAGGAGGAGAGTCTCTAGTACTGTTTTGCAGCTTGGAGGGAGTCGGGAGGCTGTGGTTGCTGGCTCTTCGATCAAATCCGAGAGAGAGGCGGCGAGGCAATGTTTTCTTGCGCGAGGAGCAAAGAACTGGCCGGCGCTGCCTCTGGCCGGCTCGGCTGCGGGGATAAGAGGGGGGCGACGTCGGTTGACACTGCTCAGGCCGAGCAGGAGCTGGCACCGGCGATCAGCTCGGTGGTGACCGCAGCCCGGGCCCGAGAAACCGAGTGCCCTGTTCTTCAGTCGGTTAAACAGCTAGTGAGGCTGACATGTGGGTCCCACCCCAGTTTTAACCTCCTAAATTCAATTTTCCTCACTGCTCTAAATAGTAGAGACCCAAATACCCTTTGACATTTGAATTATATACCAACTGGCCATTTGAATTTGATAGAATTCAAATTATGAAGTGTTTGAATACATTTTCAGCACATATGCACTTTGAAATTCAAATTGAATTTGCTAAATTAGCTCATGTCAAGATCAACTCCAAATGGAGTGAAAATTGGTGTGTGAGCTCACACAAATGTGCTGAGTGTGAATATGGATCCCACTTTTGAATTCATGGGCTAAAAGGAGTTTGAATTTGAATTTGAGTTCAAACTAGCCTCTTTCTAGTTATACCCAAAAATACCTCAAAAAGGTCTTGGATTTGGGTGAAATTTGGCATGAGCATTCCTAGCAAGGTGTTGGAGTTTTCCAAATGCTCAGCCCTTATATGATGCATGTGGGAAATGCCACTTTTGCATTTTGTGAGTTTATTCTCTAATGACCATGTTGATGGTGTTTACTTGCTCTTCAAAGGTGTTCATAAGTTTTCCTCAAATGAGGGGTGTGTGTGGTGTGATGAACACTTTGGATGTGTGCAAAAAAACTTAGGCCCTTACAGCGTACTCCTTGCATGAGTACGCAACCAAGTCCGATGCCGGACGCATCACAATAAACATCGTAGGGCTTGGTTGTATCCGGTTGAGCTAAAACCGGGGCTGTTGTGAGGTGTTTCACCAATGCTTGAAAAGCTTCCTCACATGGCTTGCTCCAACCATATTTGATGCCCTTATTCAGTAGCTCCGTCATAGGTTTAGATATTTTTGAGAAGCCCGGGATGAACCTCCGATAATATCCCGCCAAACCTAAGAAGCTACAAACTTCATGGACTGATGTTGGAGACTTCCATTTCAGCACTTGTTCAATCTTGCTTGGATCAACAGCGACGCCTTCTGCTGAAATAATATGTCCAAGAAATGGCACTTGATTGATCCAGAATTCACATTTACTAAACTTTGCATAGAGCTTGTGATCTCTCAGTCGTTGGAGCACAATATGCAAATGTTTAGTGTGTTCCTCCTATGATTTGGAATAGACCAAGATATCGTCGATGAATACCACGACGAACTGATCCAACTCTGGCATGAACAGCGAGTTCATAAGATACATAAAGTGAGCCGGAGCATTGGTCAACCCAAATGACATAACAAGATACTCATAGAGTCCATATCTTGTCGAGAATGCTGTTTTCGGGATATCCTCCGCTCGAATCTTGATTTGATGATACCCCGACCTTAAGTCCATCTTGGAGAAGACTTTAGCACCCACTAGTTGATCGAAGAGAATATCAATTCTTGGTAGTGGATACTTGTTCTTTATCGTCACAGCATTTAACGGACAATAATCGATGCATAGCCTCAGCATCTCATCCTTCTTCTTTACAAATAAAGCCGAGCAACCCCATGGTGATGAACTTGGACGAATAAACCCCTTGTCCATCAGATCTTTGAGTTGCTCCTTCAGTTCAGCTAATTCATTCTGAGCCATTTTGTATGGTCTCCGAGAGATCGGTGTGGTTCCTGGTATCAATTCTATTTTGAATTCCACCTCACGCTCAGGTGGTAAGCCTGAAAGATCTTCGGGAAACACGTCTGGATATCCACGAACTACTGGAATGTCTTCTAACTTGCAACCTTCGGCATTACATACTTCCGGGACTTTAGAAACAGCTTTGCCGAGATACAACGTATGACACCCGTGAAGTGGAGAGTCCAAATGAACACTCCGGTTCTCGATGTCCAGAACAGCCCTATGGAAAGTTAACCATGATATTTCCAATATGGCATCGATTCCTTGATCTTCGAGAATAATGAGGGTGGTAGGATAAATTTTTCCACCCAAACAAAGTGGTGCTCTAGAAACGACTTCATTAGTCGATATGTCTCCACCTGGCGATTGAATAAGATAAGAACCCTTAGTGATAATGGTGGAAATCTGATCCCGGATCACCGTCGCCTTGCTAATGAAGTTATGTGTTGCACCACAGTCGAATAGAATGACAACCGGCTTGTCATTTAATGTGAATCTACCCACGAGAACTGGTCCTCCCTTGGGCAGATCGTCGACTGACACATAGTTAACAATTCCCACTTTGGACATGGCTTTTCTTTGCTGTCCAAGATCACTCTTTGGAACTGGACCCGCAGACATCATGTTGCTGCTCGGTTCAGTTACTTCATTGACGATGTGATTGTCAATTTGAAGTGGGATACCACTCGGTTCAGCTGAGAAATCATCTTGATCATCTTCAATACCTTGAGGGAAATAATATTCTGGTGCACATTGTTGGTACTGCGGTGCACGAGAAATAAGTTGTTGCTGTGGTAGAGGTAAATAAAACCTCTGTGGAGTATAAGAGTCGTCATACTCCAAGAATGAATGCTCCTTTTGTGGAACCTCTCGACCAGAAGGTGAACGGATTACCCACCGATAGTTTTGAGGTAGATGATTGCATTCATCCTGTGATGAGTCCCTCTCCCTCTTTTCTTTAAGGTGGAGATTGGAATAATATTCCTGAGTGATAACACAACTAACAAACTCATCAAAATTCTTTTGGCTAACTTGAGCCAACTCACATCGCAGCCTAGCAGTCAGCCCTCGGTAAAAATGATAACCCTTCATGGCTGGTGATTTCACATAATCTGGTACATATTGAGCTAAGCGATTGAATTCCTTCACATACTCAATAACACTCATTTCCCCTTGTTTTAGATTCCAGAATTCATCAAGACTTGTTTGCATTATTCCCACAGGGACGAAACGGGCATGAAATGCATCCTGGAACTCCATCCACGTGACATGATGTCCTTCTGGTTGGATAGCAAGGTATTCTGCCCAACAGGCTCCAGCAAAGCCGTGAAGCTGCTGAGCTGCAAATAGAGTCTTCTGGAAGTCATCACACTGGATCAACTCAAACTTGGACTCAATGACACGTAATCAATGATTTGCTTCACATTGGTCGGCCGCTTCGGAAAATACCGGCGGTTGTGTGGCCAAGAAATCCAGATAAGTGCTCTGGGTTGGCATGTGATCTTGAGCTTCTCTATTCATCCCTTGCTGAACTAGAGTTTGGAGAGTTTCATTCATCTTTGCAATAACCTCCGCCAATCCGGTTGGTGATGGCTCTTGTGATGAAGTCGAGTCATTCCTACCTCGACTCGATGTGGGGGAGCCACGCCCGGGAATCGCAGTGGGTGGTGCCGTGCGATGCGGCACCCAACAGCATACACGAAAAGAGGCTCAAGAACATAATGGAACCATTTTTTTACTGAAGATAAGTTCTTTTACAACATATTGTACACACGCAGCGGAAATTAAAACTAGATGGACAAACTACTCACTCTCGACCCTAACTACGCCGAAGAGAAGTCGTTCAGCCCGTGAACGCTTCCTACTAGCTTCACCAAAGAAAGGCAGCGGCTAGGTTTCCGATGAGTTGAACAAACCGTGAGGTTCATCGTCTCACCGAACAACCCTCTTCATAGCAGGCATCCTGCTACCTGCAAAACAACTCAGAAGCAACTGTGAGCACTAAGGCTCAACAAGACTTACCCGTCACTCCTAAACATGCAACTCTACATGCAGGGGTAGTAAGAAAGTAGGCATAGGAATTTGCAAAATGCATCTTGACTAATCTTGATCCTTATATTCAGATTCTTTTAGCCTTCATTTTAGTGGTCCTCACGCCTCACAACATCGGAAGTCCACAATCAAACAAGAAACGTTTATCCCGATGTTGCTAGCCTAAGGTGGAAATGAAATTTAGTTAGCTCTATATATACTTCAGTCAAGGTTCCAATACAGTGATTAATCCACAAACAGCAAATTAAGAGACTTAGTTCCTCTTCTTACTACGTCACGTCGCAGTGGGCAAGTATGCTCAATCCTCTTCCGTGAGCGACGGTGATTCGAATCAATAACAACCCAGAATACATGACACATACACCCGCCTCGAAAGACTCTCTCAAGAGCTCTTTCTTACGTTGTATGCAGCAACCTTTCACACGACACCCCGATATAGAAAAACGCTTCGCGCCGAGCAGGATGGTCCTCTATGCGGACACGTCGAAGTTGCCCGCTAAAGGATTTATACCTCCCGCCTTCTCAACGCCATTCCCACATGAAGGATGAGTTTCTATATCACGGTCCATCGAGTTACATCGGTTTCATGGGTCCCATACCCCACTATATACCCGGTACAGCTCAATCTTGTCCAGCAGGGCCGCATACATACGGTCCTTAACCGACACGGACGGGGCTACAACCAACCTCCACATTTGCCTTACAATCCCGGTCCAGGCCAAATGTGGTCTCAAGCATTGTCACACCCATTGCAGGTCGAGACCAACCTTGAGCGCTCCATCCTACAGGAACATCCCCGTCCCCATCTCATTTTCATGAGGGTGCTCTTATCATTAACCTCTCGCGAGTAACTCCATTACTCGACCTTTCTCGCGAGTAGCTTTTTACTACACGACTTCTACCAAGCTAACTACAACATTAGCCTAGCATCTACAACGAGGCAAATCCTACACTAAACCTTCAAATCAGGGATATAATGGCCATGCAAGTGGGTTTCAATCATTCTAGACATAATGCACAATATCAAGTCTAATACACATGAGGTGAAGTAAAGCAAAATTTAAAACGGTAACGATATGCAAACCGGGGCTTGCCTTGCTCAACGGTTTTGTTAGAAGCTAGAACTTAGTCTTCCTCCGGAGAATCCGCCAAACTCGTCACGAGATGTAGATCCTCGCTGCAGAGTCGAGTCCTCGTCGAACGTCGACGTCACGTGCTATTAAGATGATTTACGCACATGTATTCAAAACCAATTTAGAAAATAATTCAAAACCGTTGTACCAGTTGACTCACACATAAGATATATAAACAACAGCAAGGTTTCTGTTGTTGGGTCTAAAACTTAGAGATGATGAAAGCTAGGTGAAAAGGAGATACTAGTAATCACCATGTGATTAAGTCCATTATATGAACACTTAAACCTAAAAGATGGTAGCTAAAGTTCTATAGGTCCAATGAAGCTTTAACCAAAGCTTCTATGGTAGGTATTTAGGCAGTGTGCAAAAATTGAGCTCATGAAATGGCTCAAGGTGATCACAATAATTCCTTATGTGATTTTCACTAATCTTCCTTTACCCCCTAGGTATTAAGCTTTACTATGCTGCAAAGTAGACTTTTTGTGAAGTACAAAATGTCCTGAGTCCATAGGAATTGGTTTTATCATTTTTGGAGTTTCCTACATGGAGATATGGATTTTACAAGGATTGGGGAAAAGCTGAAAATGTCTCTGTTTATTTTCCCTTTTTCAGAGACATAAGGAATGAACAAATCATTTGACCAAGCAAATTAGGTCCAATGCCTCTGAAATTTTTACTGGAGTTCAAGGAATTTTGGAAGAATGTCCTATCCAAATTTGGGAATTTTCCAATAAACAGAACTCCTGTAAAAATTCATACAAAATTTTAATTAAATTAATTAATGAGACACATCCAGGGATTTTCATAAACATTGGGCTCAATCCCTGGATAGTACTCTTTGAGAGGAATCCAACAAAAGTTGTTTCACAATTTTTGGACATTCCTACACAAAGTTATGGCTCTTCAAAGTTTGAACAAAAGTGGGAAAATCTGGAAAATGTTTAAATGCCGACAGTGGGTCCCACCTGTCATCCCTAACCTCCAGACTCGCGCCAAACAGGGCAGTGGCGGCCCCCTCCGGCGAGGTCGCCGGAAAAGCACTTCCCAGCCACCTCCAGACCCCCTGCTGGCTGCCCCCGATATTTCCCCACGCTGAACACGTTGGTGAGGTTGCCGGCGGCTGAAACTCGCCGGAAAACAGGGCGCACCGGCCACAGCAAACCCTAGGGCTCCGGCGAGGTCTTGCATGGTGAATTCTCCACCAAATGGTCGGTTCTTAGGCTCTAAAGCACCAGGGGATCATGTAGAAGAACGGCATGAGGTCTAGACAAGCTGGGGAGAGCTCTAAACCTATCGGCACCGTGTGCCCGATATGGTCCAGCGCTGTACCCTCAAAAAGAACTCGGATTCCTCACTCTACACTCAATTTCTTGGTCCAAAATCGATGGAGGAGGTGTGCTAGGCAGTTAAAATCCTGTGTGTGAAGTTTGAAACCCAAAAACACGATTTGAGGACGAATTATACAATTCCTTACCTCAAGGTCCGTTTCTGCCGCCCGGGAGAAAAACTTGAAATTCTCCCTCTGTGATCAATGGCTAGGGCTGAGATTCAGAGGTGAGCAACTAGGCTTGTAGGTGCACCGATGGGGTGGCTTGCTTGGGCGTGATCAACCTTGGTTTGGGTTGGCCACGGTGATCAGTTTCGGTCCTCCGACGTTCAACACGGGAGCAGCAGAAATCAAGCCGTTTCTAGGCGCAAGCAAGCATGGAACAGCGGAGGAAGGGTGCTAGCCGGCTAGAGCACTCATGGGCGAACCTTTTTGCTGTTGGAAGCTCGAGCAAACGAGCTACGGTGGTGGCTGCGTGATGGGAAGAAGAGCAGAGCGATGGTTCTGTTCTGCTCGGGAGAGAAACCCACGGGAGCAGACCGAGCATGGAAGAAAAGCAACTTGCTTTGTTGCACCAGCTGAGTGAAGATCAGGCTGAGCTCGTGAATAGAAGCAGGAGCTGGCGCTTGAGCACATCGGTCGACGCCGGCTGAGGGAGGTGGCGCACGTACAACAGTCGCTGGAGTCGGTTGCAATTTTGTCAGACTGACAAGTGGGGTCCACAGCCACAATTCTCCCTCTTATTCCCCAATTCAATTTAAAATAGCAAATGAGCTCCAATTGTGATCAAACTTGGAGGATGGGTCAAAAGAATTATGAGGAACTCAAATCTGAAATCAGATTTTGAAATTGAGTTTGTTTGGCACAAAATTCAAATTTAAGTTTGAATTTGAACGTGCCCTCATTTAATCCTCGGAATAAATAGTATACGAGCTCCAAAATTATTCCAATTTGGACCAGAACCTCCTTAATACCTGGAAATTGCATTGGTGAATTCATTTGCAAGTATTTGGCAATCTGAATATGAATCCTTTTAAAGGATCAAAATTGTGTTTAAATTTCCTCCACTCTACTCATAGAGAAGGTGCACATGAGTTAGAGTTTTTGGGAGTGTAATTCTTTCCCCTAGGTTAACATGTGTTGAACATGGGCTACAGAAATTTGTTTTTTTTAACTCCCTCACATGTCCATATTTGTGTTCATCATTTCATGTGACACAACTATAGCCTTTTATCGCCTTAACTTTGTTTCATAAGTTGAAATCAAACTTTACAAAAGTTAGCGCTGTTACATTCCTCCCCCCTTAAAAGAATCTCGTCCCGAGATTACAAAAAGAAAGAAGAAGGGAGAATGACTACTGGACATATGGTACACACAAGTCTGGAAAATTTAAACGGAGAAATTCCTCGCTTTCCCACGTGGCTTCATCAGCGGTGTGGTTGCTCCACAAAACTTTGTAAAATCGCAATGTCCGATTTCTTGTGGCGTGAGTCTTCTCGTCGATAATCTGTATCGGATACTCAGAATAAGTGAGATCCGGTTGAAGATCCTCAATGTTCTCCATATGAACTGCGGTTGGGTACTTAAGACATTTCCGCAATTGAGAGACGTGGAAAACATTGTGAATACCCGAAAGTGACGCCGGTAGCTCCAGACGATAGGCCACGGGTCCACATATTTCAACCACTGCAAACGGCCCGATGAATCGTGGAGCGAGCTTTCCCTTCACTCCGAAACGATGAACCCCTTTCATCGGAGAGACACGAAGATACACATGGTCCCCGATGTCGAAGTGAAGAGGTCGACGCCTTTTGTCTGCATAACTCTTCTGCCGAGATTGAGCAGCCTTTAAATTGGCTTGAATCACTCGCACTCGTTCCTCGGCTTCATTCACAAGATCAATCCCGTAGACCACTCTCTCACCGGATTCACACCAATTCAGTGGTGTGCGGCACTTCCGGCCATAAAGAGCTTCATACGGGGCCATTTTGATGCTGGATTGATAACCGTTATTATATGAGAATTCTGCTAATGGTAGATGGTCATCCCAATTCTTCCCATGATTGATGACACATGCCCGTAGCATATCCTCCAGAATCTGTTTCATCCTCTCCGTTTGACCATCAGTTTGCGGATGATACGCTGAACTCCGAATTAACTTGGTTCCCAAGGAAGCTTGCAGTTGCTCCCAAAATCTGGATACGAATAATGCACCTCGGTCAGACACGATGGTGCGGGGGACCCCGTGTAAACACACGATTCTCGAGATGAACAGCTCTGCATACTTCTTTGCCACATATTTTGTATGGACTGGAATAAAATGTGCTGTCTTGGTCAAACGATCGACGATTACCCAAATAGAATCATGCTTGTTGCTGGTCATGGGTAAACCGACGATGAAGTCCATACTTACGTCTTCCCACTTCCATGCTGGAACCTTCAGCGGTTGAAGTGGTCCGGCTTTCCTCATATGGTTGGCTTTAACCCGCCGACATGTATCACACTCGGATACGTATTTCGCAATCTCCCTTTTCATCCGTGTCCACCAGAACTTAGATTTTAAGTCCTGATACATCTTGTTGCTTCCTGGATGAATGGAGTACTTGGATAAATGCGCTTCATCCAATATCTTCCTCCACAATTTCATATTCCGTGGTACAACTATACGGTTGTTAAACCATAGAGTACCCTCTTCATCCTTGCGGAACATCTTCAACTCACCGCTGTCCACTCTCCTCCGAATGTGAGACATACCTCTGTCTCTCTTCTGAGCCTCTACAATCTCATCTCGGATTGTAGGAATAAGAGCGAGGTTGAAAAGCGATCCATAGGGAACTAAGTGCAGGCTTGGTTCTCCTTGTGCATCTGCAGCCATGGCTAAATGGTGAACGTGGGCTTTTCGACTAAGTGCGTCGGCAACCACATTCGCTTTGCCCGGATGGTAATGAATTTCATGTTCATAGTCCTTGATCAATTCTAGCCATCTTCGCTGCCTCATATTCAATTCTTTCTGTGTGGAGATGTACTTCAAGCTTTTGTGGTCAGTGTAGAGATGTACTAGATTGCCTAGTAGATAATGTCTCCACATTTTCAACGCTAAGACCACTGCAGCTAGTTCAAGGTCGTGCGTCGGGTAATTCTGCTCATGACCCCTGAGTTGTCGGGATCCATACGCGACCACACGTCCTTCTTGCATCAACACACAACCTAAACCAATGCCGGATGCATCACAATAAACATCAAACGGCTTCGTTGTGTCCGGCTGGGCCAAAACTGGAGCTGTAGTGAGATGCTTCACTAAAGTTTGAAAAGCTTGTTTGCATGAATTGCTCCAATCATACTTGGTGCTTTTCTTCAACAGCTCCGTCATAGGTTTAGCGACTTTGGAGAAGTTTGGAATGAATCTCCGGTAATAACCCGCTAAACCTAGGAAACTCCTCACTTCATGAACAGATGTTGGAGATTTCCAATTCAGCACTTGCTCGATTTTACTTGGGTCCACAGCGATGCCTTCCGCTGAAATAATATGCCCAAGAAATGGCACTTTGCTGATCCAAAACTCACATTTACTGAACTTTGCATATAGCTTGTGATCCCTCAAGCGTTAGAGTACAATACGCAAATGTTCAGCGTGTTCTTCTGACTTTGAATAGACCAAGATGTCGTCGATGAAAACCACGACGAACTTGTCTAACTCCGGCATGAACACAAAGTTCATGAGATACATAAAGTGAGCCGGAGAATTGGTCAACCCAAAGGACATGACAAGATATTCACAAAGACCATATCTTGTCGAGAACACCGTCTTAGGTACGTCTTCTGCCAGGATTTTTATCTGGTGATACCCGGACCGAAGATCCATCTTGGAGAATACCTTAGCACTCACTAGTTGATCAAACAAAATATCAATGCGCGGTAGTGGATACTTATTCTTGATAGTGACAGCATTCAATGGACGATAATCTACGCATAGCCTCAAAGTTTCGTCCTTCTTCTTCACGAAGAGTGCGGAACAACACCAAGGTGATGAACTTGGGCGTATAAAACCTTTGTCCATGAGGTCATTAAGCTGCTTCAATTCTGCTAGCTCCTTTGGTGCCATTTTGTATGGTCGCCGAGGAATAGGTGTTGGTCCCGGTGCTAGTTCAATCTTGAACTCTACATCACGTTCGGGCGGCAATGCCCGGCAAGTCTTCGGGAAACACATCTGGATATTCACATACCACAGGAATATCCTCAAGTTTAGGAGCTTCAATCTGATGCACCGCTGCAACTCGTTGTGATGGATCCACAAGATTCAATGTGTTGCAACCATGTATTGGGGAATTCAGTTGGACAGTCCGAGAGCTGATATCAAAGATAGCTCCATAATGTGTCAACCATGACATCCATAAGATAATATCAATCCTTTGGCCTTTGAGTATGATAAGGCTCGCGGGATAGATGTTTCCACCCAAACATAAAGGTGCCCGAGAGACCATCTCATCTGTTGATATCTTGCCTCCGGGTGAGCTGATATGAAACGGATGCTTAACTGTGCTAAATGGAAGATTATTCTTCAGCACATAGTCTCTGCTAATAAAATTGTGGGTGGCTCCGGAATCAAACAAAATGAAAGTGGGCTGTTCATGTAACGTGAACATGCCCGCTAAAACTGGTTCGCCTTTTGCAATGTCCTCAATAGCAGTGTAATTAACCATGCCAGCTTTCGAAAGATTCTTCTTTGAAGGTTCACAGTGCTGATCTGAGCATTGATGAGACGACACAAAAGTGTGGCTCTGCTCAGCTCCACGGCTGTTTCATGTCGTAGAAATCCTCAGCTCCCTACTAAAACGAGGTGGAGATAATTCGTGCATAGCTGGTGGCGGTAGGGTTGCACGAATAATTTCTGACCACTGCTGTTGAGGTGGAGGCTCATAAGTGATTAACTCCAGCCGTGGTTGTGAGAGTTGCACCACAGGCTGAATTTGTTGCCTAACTGGCGAGTAATACCGCACTCGATAGTTCGGGCGAACCTCGATATCACTGTCTGGCGGTATACTTCTTTTCAACTCCGCTTCACAGCGGAGATGCATGTCTTCTTTAATGATAGCAGCATTTACCAACTCATTGTAAATACCGTTATTGAACAAGGTCACTTGTTCCTTAAGTTTGACATTCAAACCTCGGAAGAAATACTCACACTTCAACACTTCCGAGTCAACCATATGAGTGGCGTATTGCATCAAGTCTTCAAACTCTTTGTAGTACTCGTACGCACTCCTTTCTCCTTGCTTTAATTCCAGAAAATCTTGATACTTTGTTCGAAGACTTCCCGAACAAATTTGACGTGCCCGGAAAACAGTCCAGAATTCATCCCACGTCACTTGATGACCTTCAGGAAGAGTAGCGATGTACTCCGCCCACCAAGCTCCAGCGGCTCCGTGGAGTTGTTGAGCAGAAAATAGAGTCTTCTGATATTCATCGCACTCAAGCATATCGAACTTGGCTTCAATACATTGGAGCCAATGAGCCGACTCCAACGGTTCTTCCGCTTCCGAGAAAACCGGTGGTTGTCTTGCTAGAAAATCCAAATAGGTGTTTGGCAGGGGATTTTTCTGTAGTGTTTCCTGTCGTATGCTTTGTCGCACCAACAGATCCAGAGACTCAGCCATCTTTGCCAAGATTTCCGTCAATCCGGTTGATGATGTCAGCACTTCTTGTTGTGGCGAATTATTTTCGCTGTGACTCGACTCACCAACCTCACTCCTGGAATGAGCACGATCCATGCTGCAAGAGTGAGCAATTTACGGTTAAAATTCAAAGTTTAGACTCAACTTGAATTGAAAACATAACCGTAAAAGCATCACATCAATATTGCAGCATTACACAAACTAACTAGGGTTTCAACAATTCTGAAATCTATCAGACATGAGCAAGTTTGTCCAAACCCTTAATTCCAACAGTAGGACAAACTGAAAATAACTCAAGAACATGTTATGGAGCTTAGAGAAGCCTAAAACATCACTGTCCATAACAAGTCCTAAGTTACATAGGCAATAAGCACTACTTTGTTCAGAATGACCAATAGGTCTTAATCCAAGAATTTGAATATGACAATGGCAATTTCATGTCTCAAGTTGCATATCAAAGTCATAGTTAACTTCAATATCTTTCCAACGAGTATTTATTTGCCTTCATATCAGTTCTGGATCAAGAGATATGATATTTCAAAGTTAACAGACATCTGGAACAATTTTGACAGCACCTCCTTTGAAAGTGGCTGTTTTGTCCGCAAGATTTCATACAATTAAACTCCAAATCTGGAGAAACTTTGAACTAAAAAGTCATAGAATATATCACAAGCTTTTTAACAGTGTATTACTTGACCCTTAGAAAATTTTCTACAGAAAGTTATGGTCGAAATACATAAATTTCCAGAGAGCAATTTGTGCCTGCCCTGTTTTTGGGAAGTTCACACTCCTCTAAGAATTTCATCCATTTGGAGGGTGATTCTGATCTGGAGTTCTAATGAAGAGTGGTAGAAGACTTCAATAGCTTTCCAGAAATGTATCACTCACCTCCATTGGTTCAACCAAACAAAAGTTATATCCTGTTCTACTTCAGCAAAATTCTGCCAAAAACAGGGAAGGTTATTCCTAAGTCTTTGTGAATAAATCTATACTCCCAATTGACTCTTAGTTCAATATAGGAGTTCATTAACCCTTAATGGAATCCTAGACTCCAAATTTACTTTTTTTTTCTTTTCAAACCTTCTTTTTCATGCAGTTCAAAACACATCACGGTACTATGTTTCCTCACCAAATTAAAATCCTAACCGGCTTTATACCCGGCGTATACGTCTCAAGTGGTGGCACTAAAAGGATCACTCACAAACATTTTCTACACGACATGTTCTAACGTGGTTAAGGTACCTGCATAAAATCACTCAATAATGATGCACACATTGGTTTATCATTTCAGGCAGGTCCATATCATAGTAAAAACGTACGCCCCGTATCATTGCCATACGGGCCGTCCTTGAGTCAAGCCACGTCTCAAGGTACATGATCGGGTTATTCACCACCCGATGGGGGCTCCACACCTTTGCAATAAAGCACACCGGTGGAACAGCGCTTCTGTAAGCCTCATAGGACATGAAGAGTCCTAGAGAACATACTTCGTGTTACAAACCACACGATGGGGTCTCCTCCTCTTGCCCCTGGGTTTGCGCACTGGAGGCTAGTGCCATTCATATGTCTCTAAGACATGAAGAGTCTTCGAAAATATATTCACTTCCCGTCCATTGCTGAACGGGATATCCCACACTACTTTCCTCGTATGGGTGAGCTAACCAAAATTGATCCGCTTTCGGTGGCGTTCCTTACTATTCTTACCTCCACGTAGGTGCGTCGTTACTGAATTTAAATACTGAAGAGTAACACACTGTTAGCTTGTCACCTTAAGTAACTATGCTAATAATACTCCTTATGTGGGCATACTATACGTTCCTAACTCGTATACCTCTAAGTTTTCGAAAATATGCTCTTTTCATGCGTGCTATTCCCAATGCGGCTCTGATACCACGCTGTGGGGGAGCCACGCCCAGGAATCGCAGTGGGTGGTGCCGTGCGATGCGACACCCAACAGCATGCACGAAAAGAGGAGTAAGAACATAACGACACCATTTTGTTACTGAAGATAAGTTCTTTTACAACATATTGTACACACGCAGCAGAAATTAAAACTAGCTGGACAAACTACTCACTCTCGACCCTAACTATGCCAAAGAGAAGTCGTTCAGCCCGTGAACGCTTCCTAGTAGCTTCACCAAAGAAAGGCAGCGGCTAGGTTTCCGATGAGTTGAACAAACCGTGAGGTTCATCGTCTCACCGAACAACCCTCTTCATAGCAGGCATCCTGCTACCTGCAAAACAACTCAGAAGCAACCGTGAGCACTAAGGCTCAACAAGACTTACCCGTCACTCCTAAACATGCAACTCTACATGCAGGGGTAGTAAGAAAGTAGGCATAGGAATTTGCAAAATGCATCTTGACTAATCTTGATCCTTATATTCAGATTCTTTTAGCCTTCATTTTAGTGGTCATCACGCCTCACAACATCGGAAGTCCACAATCAAACAAGAAACGCTTATCCCGATGTTGCTAGCCTAAGGTGGAAATGAAATTTAGTTAGCTCTATATCTACTTCAGTCAAGGTTCCAATACAGTGATTAATCCACAAACAGAAAGTTAAGAGACTTAGTTCCTCTTCTTACTACGTCACGTCGCAGTGGGCAAGTATGCTCAATCCTCTTCCGCGAGCGACGGTGATTCAAATCAATAACAACCCAGAATACACAACACATACACCCGCCTCAAAAGACTCTCTCAAGAGCTCTTTCTTACGTTGTATGCAGCAACCTTTCACACGACACCCCGACATAGAAAAATGCTTCGCGCCGAGCAGGATGGTCCTCTAAGCGGACACGTCGAAGTTGCCCGCTAAAGGATTTACACCTCCCGCCTTCTCAACGCCATTCCCACACGAAGGATGAGTTTCTATATCACGGTCCATCGAGTTACATCGGTTTCATGAGTCCCATACCCCACTATATATCCGGTACAGCTCAATCTTGTCCAGCAGGGCCGCATACATACGGTCCTTAACCGACACGGACGGGGCTACAACCAACCTCCACATTTGCCTTACAATCCCGGTCCAGGAAAAATGTGGTCTCAAGCATTTTCACACCCATCGCAGGTCGAGACCAACCTTGAGCGCTCCATCCTACAGGAACATCCCCGTCCCCATCTCATTTTCATGAGGGTGCTCTTATCATTAACCTCTCGCGAGTAACTCCATTACTCGACCTTTCTCGCGAGTAGCTTTTTACTACTCAACTTCTACTGAGCTAACTACAACATTAGCCTAGCATCTACAACGAGGCAAAGCCTACACTAAACCTTCAAATCAGGGATATAATGGCCATGCAAGTGGGTTTCAATCATCCTAGACATAATGCACAATATCAAGTCTAATACACATGAGGTGAAGTAAAGAAAAATTTAAAACGGTAACGATATGCAAACCGGGGCTTGCCTTGCTCAACGGTTTTGTTAGAAGCTAGAAGTTAGTCTTCCTCCGGAGAATCCGCCAAACTCGTCACGAGATGTAGATCCTCTCTGCAGAGTCGAGTCCTCGTCGAATGTCGACGTCACGTGCTATTAAGATGATTTATGCACATGTATTCAAAAGCAATTTAGAAAATGATTCAAAACTGTTGTACCAGTTAACTCACACATAAGATAGATAAACAACAGCAAGGTTTCTGTTGTTGGATCTAAACCTTAGAGATGATGAAAGCTAGGTGAAAAGGAGATACTAGTAATCACCATGTGATTAAGTCCATTATACGAACACTTAAACCTAAAAGATGGTAGCTCAAGTTCTAGAGGTCCAATGAAGCTTTAACCAAAGCTTCTATGGTAGGTATTTAGGCAGTGTGCAAAAATTGAGCTCATGAAATGGCTCAAGGTGATCACAATAATTCCTTATGTGATTTTCACTAATCTGCCTTTACCCCCTAGGTATTAAGCTTTCCTATGCTGCAAAGTAGACTTTTTGTGAAGTACAAAATGTCCTGAGTCCATAGGAATTGGTGTTACCATTTTTTGAGTTTCCTACATGGAGATATGGATTTTACAAGGATTGGGGAAAAGCTGAAAATGTCTCAGTTTATTTTCCCATTTTTCAGAGACATAAGGAATGAACACATCATTTGACCAAGAAAATTAGGTCCAATGCCTCTGAAATTTTTACTGTAGTTCAAGGAATTTCGGAAGAATGTCCTGTCCAAATTTGGGAATTTTCCAATAAACAGAACTCCTGTAAAAATTCATACGAAATTTAATTTAAATGAATTAATGAGCCAAATTCAGGGATTTTCATAAACATTGGGCTGCATCCCTGGATAGTACTCTTTGAGAGGAATCCTAAAAATTTGTTTCACAACTTTTGGACATTCCTACACAAAGTTATGGCTCTCCAAAGTTTGAACTAAAATGGGAAAATCTGAAAAATGTTTGAATGCCAACAGTGGGTCCCACCTGTCATCTCTAACCTCCAGACTCGCGCCAAACAGGGCAGTGGCGGCCCCCTCCGGCGAGGTCACCGGAAAGGCACTTCCCAGCCACCTCCAGACCCCCTGCTGGCCGCCCCCCATATTTCCCCACGCTGAACACGTTGGTGAGGTCGCCGGCGGCTGAAACTCGCTGGAAAACAGGGCGCACCGGCCACAGCAAACCCTAGGGCTCCGGCGAGGTCTTGCACGGTGAATTCTCCACCAAATGGTCGGTTCTTGGGCTCTAAAGAACCATGGGATCATGTAGAAGAACGGCATGAGGTCTAAACATTCTGGGAAGAGCTCTAAACCTATCGGCACCGTGTGCCTGATATTGTCCAGCGTTGTACCCTCAAAAAGAACTCGGATTCCTCACTCTACACTCAATTTCTTGGTCCAAAATCGATGGAGGAGGTGTGCTAGGCAGTTAACATACTGTGTGTGAAGTTTGAAACCCAACAAACACGATTTGAGGACGAATTTTACAATTCCTTACCTCAAGGTCCGTTTCTGCCGCCCGGGAGAAAAACTTGAAATTCTCCCTCTGTGATCAATGGCTAGGGCTGAGCTTCGGAGGTGAGCAACTAGGCTTGTAGGTGCACCGATGGGGTGGCTTGCTTGGGCGTGATCAACCTTGGTTTGGGCTGGCCACGGTGATCAGTTTCGGTCCTCCGACGTTCAACACGGGAGCAGCAGAAATCAAGCCATTTCCAGGCGCAAGCAAGCATGGAACAGCGGAGGAAGGGTGCTAGCCGGCTAGAGCACTCATGGGCGAACCTTTTTTTCTGTTGGAAGCTCGAGCAAACGAGCTACGGTGGTGGCTGCGTGATGTGAAGAAGAGCAGAGCGATGGTTCTGTTCTGCTCGGGAGAGAAACCCACGGGAGCAGACCGAGCAGGGAAGAAAAGCAACTTGCTTTGTTGCACCAGCTGAGTGAAGATCAGGCTGAGCTCGTGAATAGAAGCAGGAGCTGGCGCTTGAGCACGTCGGTCGACGCCGGCTGAGGGAGGTGGCGCACGTACAACAGTCGCTGGAGTCGGTTGCAATTTTGTGAGACTGACCAGTGGGGTCCACAGCTACAATTCTCCCTCTTATATCCCAATTCGATTTAAAATAGCAAATGAGCTCCAATTGTGATCAAACTTGGAGGATGGGTCAAAAGAATTATGAGAAACTCAAATCTGAAATCAGATTTTGAAATTGAGTTTGTTTGGCTCAAAATTTAAATTTAAGTTTGAATTTGAATGTGCCCTCATTTAATCATCGGAATAAATAGTATACGAGCTCCAAAATTCTTCCAATTTGGACCAGAACCTCCTTAATACCTGGAAATTGCATTGGTGAATTCATTTGCAAGTATTTGGCAATCTGAATATGAATCCTTTTAAAGGATCAAAGTTGTGTTTAAATTTCCTCCACTCTCCTCATAGAGAAGGTGCACATGAGTTAGAGTTTTTGGGAGTGTAATTCTTTCCCCTAGGTTAACATGTGTTGAACATGGTCTAGAGAAATTTGTTTTTTTTAACTCCCTCACATGTCCATATTTGTGTTCATCATTTCATGTGACACAATTATATCCTTTTATCGCCTTAACTTTGTTTTGTAAGTTGAAATCAACTTTACAAAAGTTAGGGCTGTTACACTCGAACCTCCAATCTCCATTTGAGAATGTGCGCGTACCATACTGCACGAAACAATTTTTGAGTCAATCAAAATTCTATCCCAGCAGTAATTAAAGATAAGTAAAACATGAACATGTCATGAACTTTATGAAAGCATAACCACATTCATGTTTAGACCAATCTTAAGCACGCTAAACAGATCAGATTGACTGCCCTGACCAGTTCACACAAACTCCCAAATTTGCTCAAGTTAACTACAGATTCTTGACTTGAGTTCAATACCAAAGTTTTAATAAACTTCAGTATATTTCCAATTCTTATCCATATGCCTCTAGATAATTTCTGGATCAAAAGCTATGATTTTCCTAAGTTGAAAGAATAATTTGCCAGCATCTCCTTTGTATGTGGCTAACTTTATCACAGTTGTATATGCAAATACAATAAGAATCTGAACAAGATTTGAACTACAACAATGTTGCACATTTCATAACCTTTCCAACGGTGTATCATAGGCTCCTTAGGGATTTTTAAACTGAAAGTTATGGCTAAAAATACAGAAAGGTCTAGAGAGGTTTTGCTGCTGTCCTGGTTCGGGACAGTTTGCTTTCAACTCGACTTTTCACCAACGTAACGTGTGATTTTGCTTTGGAGGTCTACAGATAAGTTGTAGATCTCTTAAAAATCTTTCAAGAACTGTATCACACACCTTAATTGGGTAAATCTACTCAGATTTATGCTCTGTTAAATTCCAGCAAGAATTCCTTCCAGAAACAGAGTACTCTGTTTTTGAAATCTTTGAAGCCTAGTCATTCTCTCATTTGAATCTTAGATCAAAATAAGAGTTAAATAACTAATATTTGTTTCAAACTTCCATTTTAAGTTGAAAGATAGTTCATGAATCATTTCTTCATAGGGAAGAGGTTATTAAGTGTAGTACGGTGTCGATGCACCGTAAGAATCATGTCGGTACTACATAGCCTCACCAAAGAAAATCCTAACCAGATTATACCGGCATATCCGTATTATCGGTGGCACTAAGAAGGTCACTCGCAAACGTGTTCTACTCATACTACGGTTTCGTGGTTAAACCTGCATAAATGATACACAATCATCAGGTTCGGCTGCACACCGATCCCAGTCCCAATACAGTTCGTACACCCGTCCGTCATCACTCGCACAGGTGTTCTCAAGCCAAACACGCCTTGAGATACGTGTTCATGTTACTGACCACGTGACGGGGTCTCCCATACTTGCCCGTAGCGTGCCAGGGAAGGGCGTTGCTCGAATACCCCAAACGACATGAAGAGTCGTAGAGGATACCAAAGCTGGCCGGTTACCTACCACCCGTGAGGCTCCACCCTTCAGCTTGTGCGCACTGGTGGATAGCGCTTACATGCACCCCCAAGACATAGAACATCCCGAGATGCATGATTTTCCAACATAATCAAATAAGTTAGGTTGCCACCTTCATATTAGGCTAATATAGTAGTCCTTATATGGGCCTAATACCGTTTTCCTCACCGTATCCTAAGTTTTTGTCGTAATACGGTCCTTATTCCGTGCGCTATTACCAATGCTGCTCTGACACCATGCTGCAGGGGACCCAGGCTCGTATCATGGAGCCATGCCGCTCGCCCGGGAATCGCATTGGGTGGTGCTGTGTTATGCGGCACCCAACAGCACACATATAAGGAAACTGTATTACATAAATCAAAAGCGGAAGCTTACACATGTTTTTTGTAGATAATTTACATCAAATAACTACAGCAGAAGACTACAATGAACTCACGTCGAATAACTAATGAGCACTCGAGAAGAGGTCCAGCCCGCGGAGTCCTCTCGCTAGCAACACGAAGATATTGCTGCGGCTGGGTTCTCCATGTGTTACATGACTCGGAAGTCTCCGAGTCTCACCGGACAACCTTCTTTATAAGCGTCGATGTTAACCTGCAAAACCACTCATATAACAAGAGTGAGCACAAAGGCTCCGCAAGACTTAACCGTCTCTCCTAAAGCATGCAACTCTACATGAAGGTAACTTAAGACATAAACATATAAGTTGCAAAAAGACTCGCCTACACGTTCATCTTTAACTTTCAGATTTTAGCCATCACAATAGTGACCTTGCACCGAGCAAAATTGGAAATCCACAATCAAACAAGAAACGCTTCATTCCAATGCTACTTGTCCCAAGGTGGAAAGTAACTTTAATTTGCTCTATCTCTACTTGATCCATGGTTTTCATGCAATTCGAATTATCATAACAGAAATTAAAACTTACAAACTATTATCACACAACTTGCTTACTACGTCACAACACAGTGAGCATGCGGTACTCATATCCGCGAGGGACGGTGATTCGAATCAAACACTGCCCGGATAACTCGACACATACGCCCGTCTCTGAAGACCCAAATCTGGCGTCCTTCATTACGTCGTATGTGGCAACCTTTCGCAGGACACCCGACTATAGAACCGGTCACGTAGTCTCGGGCTCATAGGACTAACGAGACGATGTGGTATGCCTTTACAATTCAGTTAACCTGGTACATCGGTTCTGGGTCCCATATAGCAGTAAGCATACGGTACACAACTCAATACTTGCTCATGGGTGCCGCACACACATCGGTCCTTAACCGACACAGACAGAGCTACGCGACCAAGACCTCATCTTGTCGCTGCCTAACCCTCCCGCCCAGTCTCATCTTTGGGAAACATAAACTTTAGTTTGCCTCTTTAAACCACCTCCGTGTGATCCCGAACTATACCTCGCGAGTAGGCTCCAACTACTCGACTTCTACCGGATGTCATATCCTATTTAGTACGGCAATATTCTACAGTGGGGAAACACTATTCTACCCTTGACTCCAGGGTTCATTTGGTCATGCATGTGGAGTATAAAGCATTCCTAACCTAATGCACATACAAACTCTAAACCATAATAGTGAACAAAGTAAAATCTTTATAAAACAACTTAAATGCAAACCGGAGCTTGCCTTGGTTTTGCAGGTGACTAAGTATATATTCAGTTAGTGAAGACCACTTGAGGCTTGATCACTCGATCACCGCGTCTTTGAAATCCCACTTCACTTACTTCACAAGTCTTCACGTATATGCTACACGTTATGAATATGCACAAATATTTAATTGTAAAGTTCTTACTATCAAGTCAATTGACAAGTTTAAAACCATAACTCTGTTTACGAATTTAAAATAACACTGGTGCTAGTGGTTGGGTTTGGGTTAAGTAAAGTGATCAAGTGCTATGTGTGCCCCCTAATTGTTGCATTTTCCCCTAGGACTGTTGTATCACAAAGTACTGATCCAGAGCTCCAAGGGAGCTGAAAATTTTCAGGTGAGTTCCTTGTCACAAGAAAGTCATCTGGACTAAATATTAGCACTTTTCATTAAGTAGTTTGTTTAGAACAATTCTCTAAGCAATTAAGCAAAAAGGAATTAATTCTGAAGTAACTCACTTGTTCATGCCAAAATTAGTGAACTACAATTTCAGTTATAGTTCACACAGCCTGCATGAAGTTTCCTAGGATTTTTAGAGCAAAGAATTACCCAGAACTGAATTTTCAAGTTTTGGAAATTCTCTGAAAAAGTTTCTGTATTCATTTGAACACAGCAACTTGAAAACAAAATTACACTAACTAATTCAACTCCAAACGAGCTGAAAATTGTACAGGATTTCACTAACATCCTAAGGAATATTCTGGCAAAATTTGAGGATTTTTGGATGAACCAAACTCCCTCTAAAATTCTTTTTCTTAAAAGTTTTAAAGAATTTTCCAGAATTAAATAATGACCTCATACAAATTGGGTTGCACATTTGGATAGAGTTTTTCAATATGAATCCAACCCAATTTGAATCACTAAATTTGGAGTTTCCTAGCAAAAGTTATGCTCTTCCAAAGTTTAAATCAAATTTGGCATTTGAATTAAACCGGGAAAAGTTTAAATCCCTGACAGCAGGACCTGGGGCTACGTGGCGCGTTCTCAGGCGTCGACACACGGAGCTACAGAGTCATTTCCGCACAGCCACAATTTGATCCGATGCCACAGAATATCAAATTTCCCCGCAACAGACACTGACATGTGGGCCAGCCCTATCATCTCCTACCTCCCGCCTCCCGCGCCGGCCCGCCGCTGAGCTCGCCGGGAGGGGGCTCCGGTGCTCCGAACTCGCGGATTTTTCGCTGCCACTACACATTTTTGTGCGGGGAACACATTGCCGGCCTTCCCTCGGACCGAGGATTGCCGGAAACCTACGCGTGACGGCGACCGTGGCTGCGGCATGTCCGGCGACGTATCTAGGGCGCTGTGATACACCAAACACTTCTCCGTTTGCTCGTACAGCATCACTGCACCGAGTAGAACATGGATCCAACTGCCGATCTTGCTGAAACTTGCCGGAAGTACGACCTCACCATCGGGCTAGGTCAGAAATCTGGCGAAATTCGAAAAACTCGATGAACAGCAGCTCTGCTCGACGGTTCTCGGTGGTTTTTGATCCTATGAACTCGCACAGAGGTATAGGAGGTGTATTCTACGTTGTGTGTGGTCTGGCTGACCGTGCGGCGTGAATTTTTTATCGAAGCAGCTTCGGTGTCCATCGCATGCCGACGGGAAAACAGAGAAATTTCGGCAAGACACGCCATGGCATGCTGCCGGAGTTGGGGGGATAGTAGAAGGTTTCTAGACGGACCTTTAGGTGCTTAAAGTTCGGCGGGAGAACATTTCTTGCGGCCGAGTGACGAGTTTTTGTCGCGGCGGCTTGACACGGCGCCGGGGAGACAAATTGCTCTCGGTTCTGAGGTTTCCCGTGGGGTGGCACCTTGCTCTCGCTTTGGGAACGTTGAGGGAGGTCCGACGACCCTGTTGGGGGCTTAGCTCGGCGTGCAGCTCGCGGCTACGGCTGGGTGGCGGTGGACCGACGGCTTCTCCTCCGTGCGGCTGAGTTCTTCGTCGAGGGCACGCGGTAACGGGCTAGCATCTGCTGTGAGACTGTTTGTGAGGGGTGTTCTCTCGGTTGGAGCCGGTAAGTGCAAAGAAACATGCTGAGTTTCGCTCGGGAGGTGGCGGCAGCGTCACCTGCGAGACCCGGGAGGTGGCGCGTGCTGTTCAGTAACTTCGAGCGATAAACAGAGGACCCTGGGTGACTTCAGTAGCAAGTCTACTCCTCACTGATCGCTGGGCTCCACTTCTTTTCTCTCTCCAAATATCTCCATTTTTTGGCACATTGCAACTTTAGTCATGAAAAACTCAAATTTGAAAACCATTTGGGCAAATTGACAAGGTTTACCTCAGTTTCGAATTTGAATTCAAATTCCAAATAAATTCAAAGCCCCTTTGACATACATACAAAAGAAACTCCAAACTTTCTCAAAATTTGCATTCTCACTAATTCGAACCTGAAGAATTTGAATATGCCATATAATTGTTGAGTTGGCCACTGAAAATAAGAATTTTGAACCACAGTTTAAACTCCCTTTTTGAAATGGCCACTTTATCCTTGAAGTGAACAATTTAGTTCCAAGACTAAGTTTAAACTCCTTTTGCACATGACAACATTCACATGTTTAGAAGAGTTTTTGCAAGTTCCAATTCTTGAATTTTACTCAACTTTATTCATCATTCAAGTCTTGCCTTTACAAGTTTTTGGGACTTTTACACCAAATCCCTAGGGAATTTTCCCACAAATTGGAATTTATTCCCTCCCTTGGCCGCACCACCCTAAGGGGGAGAAACCCTAGCCGCCCCCCTTTTCTTTTTTTGGGATTTTCTTTTCCGCCAAATAATCTCAGCTCTTGGTGGAAAATATTTGATTAAATCTCAGCCCCTAGCTCCCTCCTCTTCTTAAATTAAATATCAGCCCTTGAATAAAAGAGTTGCTAAAATCCTAGCCCCTTTACTATCCCCCCCCCCTTATAAACAAAACCCTCCCCCCCTACCCGCAACCTCCAGCCCCAAAAATCCTGGCCGCCGCCCCTCTCCTTGCTACCAAGCCCTCGTCGCCGCCTTCTGCTGAAGTTTGGCCGCCGTCGAAGCTCTGCCCCGCCTCACCATTGCCGGAGAAGAAGGCCCCGACATCCTTCCCTAGCCGCAGCTCTACAATTCTCCACAGAAAAACCCCCAGCTGCTGCCATTGCAAGGGAAAAGGTCCAGCCGCAAGGAGGAGAGGAGGAAGAAGAGAGGTAGGTCCCCATCACCCCTCTTACCACGTCACTGCCGTTGCTACACACCGATTTTTCTCCACCCCCTGCGAACAGACATTTTTGCACCTTCTTTTACCACGTTCCGATTAAGTTTTGATGGTGGAATTGATCTACTGCTCAATTTAAGATCATAACCACGTCCACACTTATTTCCAGCATCCTTATTCATCATAAAACCCCATGAAAGCTTACTAAAACTTGCAAGAACATGTGCAAACTGATTATCATAAGCTGCACCATAGGATTTGCATTCATCTACCCCATTGCATCTTGAGTAACGTTTGTGCATGGCATTTGATTGCTGTATTATTTGTATGTATGTGGCCGTGAGTAGAAGAAAATGCTCAAGAGGCCGTCTACGAGGAACTACAGCACCAAGACTTCGAGACGTTTGAGCAACACGAACCGCGGGAGCATGGCAAGTGCCCCTTGACCATTTTGAACCTATATTTTTGAACTGTTTTGTTTGTGAAAATGCATGCTCGTGTCAATTTGATGGGAAACCTTTTAGTGAGAGTTTACTAGCTTTGTTAGCCACCCTTGTCACCGGAAAAATTGTGGAGTCGGGTATGGTCGTTTTACTCTTTTGCATTGCATAACTTACTGGATTCGGGAAAACTGAAATAAACATGTTAGCTACTGCACTCATATAGATTAAAGATGATGAGAACATGATGATGTTAGTGAGCATGGAATCGGTGAGATCTAGGCAAGCTTGGTTCATGGATCTTGCTGGATGAGATGGTGGTTTGCTTGCTGTAGATCTAAGGACCGGTTCATACGAGAACATGCCAGGAAAACAGCACCACCATAAGGCCAAATATGGGTGCGGCTTAGCTGACTAACTAGGTGTGTTGCTACCTTGTTATGGACCATTGAATGGCGGGGGGGAATGGGATTCAAGGAGGACTTCCCTGGGAACTGCATGACACACAAGGAGGCCCGTGGGTGGGAGAATGGAGATTCGAGCCTGCCGGCAAAACCTCAGCGGGTCCGTACATTATAGTAGCCCATTTGTAAAGGCTATTTTGTGATCTCTTGGCCATACACCGAAGGTTGTATAGTGGCAGAATGGAGGTTCTCTCTAGTCACCGACGAGTGACGAAATCACGAACTTGTGGGTAAAGTGGTCACACCTCTGCAGAGTGTAAACTAACATGGTAGCCGTGCTTCCGGTTACAAGCACCTGGCCAACTTCCATGATTAGAGGTAAAACTTGGGATGATTATTTGGGTATGGTTATGGTATGGTCATGGGAACTGGTTTTGGTGATGTTTATGAGTTTAGTTTCGGTTATGTGTATATGAGCTGATCATCAGCAAATGTCAATATGAGATAAAAGCATTGGCTGGTTGATAAATGATGAATTATGATGGTATGGAACATGAGGGATGATGAATTACTTGGTTATGTTTAAAGCTACATGTCATACTTTTCCGCACTTGCTGAGTACGACATGTACTCACCCTTGCATTCCCACAAATAATTCAGCTACAAGAGAAGGGTTCTTCGAGGAGCAGGTGGAGTACTAGGCATGCGCACTACCATCAACATGCCTGTGGAGTCGGAGTGGAGCCCCATCGTCTTTATCTATTTTCCGCTGTCGTTTAGAGAGAACCTGAAGAACCTGAATAATACTTTAGTCGCACAGAAACGTTGCCACGCTTCGCCGCTCGTTTGCACCGTCACCCTCCACCGTCGACCAGCCTTACCCGAGGGTTTCACGTTGAGCTGAGGCCAGAAATGGAATCGCCTGACTCTCCTCGACGTCCTAGATGCAGCCTTGAGCTGATTCGTGGCTTCTTTCAAGCTGTACCCCGGCTTTCTTCTTCATCGGAAAAGAGCAAACCGCCGGCATGATTCTTCATCGCTCGGCCGGACCACGACCTCCCCGGTCCTAACAACTGATCACCAAGGCTAGCAACCGAGTCTAGTTCATCCTCCTAGACCCTTTTGAGCTCTCTGAACGCCAGTGAGCCGGAATTCCAATTCTTGCATCGGCTAGGGTATAGAACGACTAGAACCAAATCGGGAAATTCACCCTGTTGGCTTGATCATCCGATAATCTGGTCTGGCTAGAGCAACTAGAGCTCCTCACGATCACCTCATCCAAAACTTAGCAAAGATCATTAATCCGGCAAGCAGAACACCGTGTTTTCACCGCCGTCGGTAAAAACGGGTCGGGTCGCCGGTGAAGTCCACTTTCCTGGTGGTCCCAGCCCAAGAGGGGTGTAGGGTTAGCTTCCTCACACCCTAGTGGTGCTGTACGACCTTTTCCTTCATCGTGCTAGGCCCCGAGCCGCATGATCACCGTCGGAGCCAAGTTGAATTCCGCCGTCGCCGACCTGTTTTCCAGCGATGCCGAGCTGCGAGGAGTTGCCCGACGTGTGTGCGGTGATCCAAGGAGCGTGTAGGAGGAAACCACGTCGAAAATTATCCACTGTCGACTGAGAATGGCTCGTGCCATCGCCGCTGTCTGGCGCGTGCACGGGTTTCGGCGGGAGGAAGAAGAAGGAACTGTACCATGGGCCCTGCTGACAGAGATTTAAACTTTTCTCCGTGTCTTTTCCAGATTTCCATCCAAAACTTCAAACCCACATAACTTTCAGTAGGAATGTACAAATTTGGTCAAACAAATTTTGTTGGATTTCTCTCTCCGAGTACTATCCATTAAACCAATTTCATTCCTTGAAAGTCTTTCTTTTTCCAGAATTAAATCCCTAAAATTTAAAATGTTAGGAATTTTAACTGGAGATCCACTTTGTGGAAATATCTCAAATTTGGCCAGGATGTTCATTTTTTTAATACCCTTGAGTCATATGCCAAATTTCAGATCTATTCAAGTTCATTAAGTCCACTTAATGGTGTGATCAAGTGAACTACCCTGAGAAAGTGGAAAAATGTACAGAAACATTTTTCAGAACTTTCTCAAACCTTTCATTATCCGTAACTTTCTCTAGGAGACTTCAATTTACATGAAACCGATTCCATTAGAACCCTCACAAACTCTACTTTCCCTAAAGTATAGGTTTGCTTCATGAAAATCCCTAGAAATCCTTGGAAGCTCTAACAATGGCCTTTTATACATTTATTTATGCAAGGCTAGAATGAGCTTTGCTTCAAATGAAACTTATCCATTCCTCTGTTTAGGTCGTTACCAAACCACAGTAAAAATTTCAGACTAAGTATTGAGGTCTAGCCAGAGTTAGAGTCTTTACATTCTCAATTTAATACAATTGCATTTAAATTTGACATGCATTGTTCTTTGATTATGTATAGTATCTTAAATCGAAGAAACCCTTGAGATTCAGGATTGTATCCCTTCGGAGGATACTTTATTCGATGACTAGCAGCAACGCAAGCTCCGTTTTGCATTAACACCGTCTTTATAAACGTTTTACTTTTCATACTTATTATAGATTGTGTAGAACTTGTATGCATTAGGTCTTTGATTGAGAACCCAATTGCATAGCCATGAAAATCGGGGGGTTTGAGTCTAAGTTATGAACCTCGAGTAGCCAACTCAATGCTCCAAATGGTATAGGATTCAGTACAAATCGAGTAGTCGGAACTACTTGCGAGAATAGGTTTAGGGGTACACAACTCGATTAGTGAGAACAATCATGAGACACATGACTTGAAATTGAGACCGAGTAGAGAATAGGAGCAGCAGGACTTTGGGGGCCCGTGATGCCGTAGCTCTTCTTGTGTCGGTTGAGGACTAAATGTAGCCTAGAGGGGGTGAATAGGCTCTTTGAATTTTTAGGCGGTTCCCTGAAACACTTAGCAGACTGATTAACTCCAGGTGAGCCGGACTAGTCCAGTATGGTGCTGACTAGTCCGGTATGATCGTAATTAATAGATCAAAGTGAGCCTTGTTCCTACTTCAGGTATTTGTGCAGCGGAAAATAAATGATTATTTAAGTATAGTGAAGTAAGATACAATAACTCTCATTTTAATGCTAGGTGCCGATGTAAACCAAATGATGACTAATACCCTTAATTAGCAATTTGAAGGACAATCAAGAAGACACAAGACAAGGCTTTATCCCGAGGTTTGATTCCACCCAAGAATTTATGTTCCCATTGAGGAGTCCACCAAGGACCGGGTCTTCACCAACCCTTCCCTCGTTGAATCACCACAAAGGCCGATTCAATTCCACTATCCACACACAGAGGTAAACAATTGTACGTGGGGCGTTCTCACAATCTGAGAGCTCCCACAAGATTACAGCGAATGATTCTTCCTCCCACACACACAAACAAAGAACAACAATCAGCTAATGTGTGAGAGAAGACAAACCAAGAGCTCAATGTCGAGAACAACGATTCTCTCCTTGATCCAATCTCTAATCCTCAAAGACTTAATCTTTCTCAGCTTAGAATGAGTGGAGAGAGGCAGTTTTTGTGCTCTTGGGGCGTGCGGCGGCGCTGGGAATCGTGTCTTATCTTTGTGTGGCCGTGCACCTCTATTTATATAAGGTTTCTAGAAACCCTGGCGGCCAGACTAGTCTGCTATGTTCACCTCCCCTCGCGAGCGCACGAACAGCGGCTGTTTCTACCCGCCACTCTCTTTGTCCGATTGAAGAAACAGCGAAGCAATCGTGTCTCCCCTCCCCCGAGCTGCTAAACCTCTCCCTGAGATCAGCCACCACCTCCCTGACCTGAAACCAAGCGAGTTTCGGCCTCCGTTGCCCGAGAACGACAGCCGCCGCGGCGACCTAACTCAAAAGCGTGATCGGGCACTCGTGGACAGCCCTCCACAGCGGATTTCACGGCCAAACGATCACACCTACGGACGCGCACGGGTGCGGTGCTGCTCTCAGCCCAAGCTCAGGCCATACCGTGAAGCATCGTCGGTGAATTTCAAAGTTTTGCTCCGGTGACCCCATTCCGAGCTTCCGGTACGATTCCTTCGAATTCTTGCACTCCGATTCTCCTTAAGCCACCAAGTTTGGCACAGAGAAGCTGGATTAGCCGGCGATCATTTTCCCTTTTGCATCCAGCGCATGAAAACGCCTCAGACCGACGAATTTCGAGCTTTTATTGGGTTGTTCATGGCGGACCCATTCGGTCGCATGGTGACAACCCATTTCCAGCCATTCCCGAGCCACTTTGAGGTCATGTCGATCCTCCTAGAGGTGCGCTGGTTCTGTAGGGCTCGTCGGCACAAGTTTTTGAGGGCTGGAGACCCCGGGCGATGCTGCCGAACTGCCACAGAGGCAGTTACGCGTCGCCGGCCATGTTCCGGTCCTCGGCGGCCCTAGCAAACCCCACAGCCGTGTTCCTCGGTGCCACAAACTCCCTGGCGGCGAGTTTCATCTCAGGCGGTGGCCGGAAACGGCGAGCCAGCGAGCTCCGGCGTCGGGCCGGCGAGGGGCAGCGCGGGCGTGGGGAGGAAGCCGGAGGAAGAAGACGAAGCTTGGGCCCCGGCTGTCAGCAGCTCAAATTTTAAACCCAGGATTGGGTTTGGCCGGGATCCCGTGTGTTGGCGCGCAGAAGCGTTGTGGCCTGGTGTGGCTTCGTTTCTATTGGCTGGAATTCAAAACTGTGGGTCCAGCCGAATTTGCTGTAGGGAAATAATTCCAGACTTAGCTCAATCTTTGGAAATTCATATCTCCCTGTAGAAAACTCCAATTTGAGTGATTCCAATTGGGTTGGATTCATCTATCTGAGTTCTATCCAAATATGAACTCAGCTTTGTATGAAAGTCAATATTATATTCTGGAAAAGTCTTTGAAGTTTTTCTGAAAAAGAATTATTGAGGGAGTTTGGGTTATCCAAAAATCCCCAAATTCCGCCAGAATATTCTTTAGCATATTGTTGACCTACTAGCAAATTTTCAGCTCATTTGAAGATCATTTGAGTAGGAATTTGCTAAATGCAAACTACTGTGTTCAAAAGAGTCCAGAAACATTTGCAGAAAATGTTTCCCACTTCAAAAATCTGTTCTGAGCAATCCATAGCTCCAAAAATGATAGGAAAATTTAGGCAAGCTCTCTGGGACATACTTGGAATTGTAGTTCACTTAGTTGGGCATGAAAATGCACATTACTACAGAATTAATTCTGTTGAGTACAAATGCTTAAAGAATTGTTCTGGGAGAACTACCCAAGTAAAAGGGCTGAATTTTGGACCAGATGACTCTCATGTGATCAAGAACTCACATGTAAATTATCAGACCAAGATAAGTCCTGGAACTCCCTGTTCTTGTTCTCCATACTTGTGTATATGTGGGAATACATAAGAGATATTGTGAGAATTGGGGAGGCCACAATATGACTCCACATTAGCTGCAATTTGGCAAGCTAAATCCTTAGGTAGTATAGAACCTGCTGTAAAAGTTTTGAGGCCATTGGAGTTCTTGTTCTTCAGTTGCACTCAAATCTTTTCAGCTTGTCTATTATGATCATTAGGGAAAATGATTAGTGTATAGCTAAGGCCTTAAGGTCAATTTAGTTTATTTCTGTTCTTTGCACAACAGAGGCAAACCAAACCATGCTTGGCTTTTCCACACAACCTCTGTTCTTAAGAAAGTAATTCTATAACTTCTTTCCATTACATTCCATGAAATATGTGCATATGCATCTCAATAGGAACCACAACGAAGGGGACTCAAAGGAGTGATTCATCGAAGTGGATTAAGCTCCAAAGAGTCAAGGGTGGATCTGCAAGGACACTAACTGTTTATATACGACTACCCTGCAAAACAGGCAAGCTCCGGTTTGCATTTAACAGCTATTAAGTTTTTATTTTTGTATTCACTTTCGGTCAAGATATGAACTGTGCATTAGGTCTAGTGATTGATACTCCTCTTGCATAACCAAATGACCCATGGAGTATTGGGTAGGTGTCTTTCACCGTGTAGAACTGCCATGCTTAAGTACGGTTCGGTAGAAGTCGAGTGGTGAGATGCTACTCGCAGTTTCAGGAACAACAGGGGCATACGGGATTGGTTCGTAAATGATGTAGCAAGTTAAAGTTGAGACCAGAAGGTTGTAGGGGCAGCAGGACATAGGGGCCTGGGTGCTGTATACCTGTCCGTGTCGGTCAAGGACCGATCCGTATGCGGCCCTGTTGAACAAGTTTGAGTTGTGTACCGGACTCATGCTGGATATATGGGACCCAGTAAACCGATGTACCTCAGGAATCTGTCGTTGGGACTTTTCGGGTCGCCTCAGGCGGACGGCCGGTGTGCAGTATGTGGGGAATATTCTCATGACATCTCACGTTGGAAGGTGCACCATGAGAGTAGCTACTGTACGGGGCGACTTGATCGATTCAGCGGGGGTGAAACGGGGGAAAGGCTGCCACGTACGACGTCAGTGATGGTTGTTGTAGGCAACATCGAGTACGGGCGTACGTGTCATGTAGTCCGGGTGGTATTGATTCGAATCACCATCGCTCGCAGAATGGACCGAGCATACTTGTTCTCACAGTCGTGACGTAGTAAGAACTTGCATGAGAAAGGAACTAATCATTTTGATGTGATGTATTATCCTACCTTTGTATTGGATCTTGATGAATAGGCTAGTGCAAACTCGATTCTTTTATGCCATGAACAATTTACATCGGGGGAAAGCGTTTCTTGTTTGATTGTGGACTCCCGATGTGGCGTGCCCAAGGTTACTTAAAATACTGCAATTAATACTGAAAGTAAGGATTCACTTGTAGGCGAGTTTAATTATGCTTATGCCATCCTATGTTAGGTTCATAACCTCACTTAGAGTTTCATGTTTAGGGTGACAGTTAAGTCTTGCTGAGTGTTATGCTCATGGATGCTATCCGAGTTGTTTTACAGGTAATTGACTCGATGCTTATGAGAAGGGATGCCGATGAGACTCAGGAACCTCCGAGTGCTTACTCAAAGAGCATCCTCGCCGCTGCAGATTGTCTTCGTGTTGCTAGTAAGAAACGTCCGCGGGCTGGACCATTTCTTTGTTGCTAGTTTAGATATGAGTCGTGAGAGTGATTGTCTTCCGCTGTAGTTTACTCTGATATAACTATTTGTAAAACATTCTTGTAGGCTTCAGCTAAACTATTTATGTAATATGATGTGAGTTCATCGATCCGTGTGCTGTTGGGTGCCACATAACATGGCACCACCCGACGAGGTCCTGTGGTCCCCCACAGCGTGGTATCAGAGCTGCATTGGGAACAGAGCACGGATTGAGCATCATATTATGTCAAAAACTTAGGATACGGTGAGATAACGGTACTAGGCCCACATAAGGACTACTATTAGCATATTATGAAGGTGGCAAGCTAACCTATTTGTTATGTCGGAAAACCGTGCATCTCGGGACGTCTATGTCTTGGGGGGTGCACGTAAGTGCTGTCCACCAGTGCGCACAAGCTGAAGGGTGGAGCCTCACGGGTGGCAGGTAACCCGAACCGCTTTAGTATCCTCTACGACTCTTTATGTCGTTTGGGGTATTCGAGCAACGTCTTCCCTGGCGTGCGTGGTGCAATTTGGGAGATCCCGTCACGTGGTCAGTAACGTGAACACGTAGCTCAAGGCGTGTTTGGCTTGAGAACACCTGGGCGAGTGATGACGGCCGGGTGTACAAACTGTTAAGGATACCGGGTTCGGTGTGCAGCCAAACCTGATGATTGAGTGTGGCTTATGGAGGTGCTAACCACGAAAACCTTAGTGCGTGTAGAACACGTTTGCGAGTGATCGTTTAGTGCCACCTAAGGATACATATATGCCGGTGTAATCCGGTTAGGTTTTTCTTTGGTGAGGCAACGTAGTACCGTCATATGTCTTACGGTGCATCACCACCGTACTACACTGGATAGTATTCTTTCCTATGAAGAAATCATTCATGACTAACTTCCAAACTAAAAATGGATGTGATAAAGCACATAGTAGTTACTGAGCTCTTCATGTGAACTAAGTTTCAAAGAAGAGACTTGTTAGGCTTCTTTTGATCTCAAAGACAGAGTGCTCTGTTCAGACAGAAATTTTTCTGGTCTTTAACAGAGTGTAACTCTGATTAGCTTGACCCAATGGAGGTGTTTGATAGAGTTCTGGAAAGGTTACTAAGTGCTCTACAACTTTTCTGTAGAACTCCAGAGCCAATTCCAACAATAACTTGGCTGAACGTCCAGATGAATGCAAACTGTTCAGAAAACAGAGCAGCTGCAAACTTCTCTGGATGTTGCTGTAAATTAGACACAACAGTCTGTAGGAAAATCTCTAAGGATCATATGATAAACCATTGGAAAGGTTAGGAAAATTTCAACGATTTTGTAGTTCATAGTTTGTTCAGAATGGTACCCCATTTGTATGTAAAACTGTGATGAAAACAGCCACATACAAAGGAGGTGCTGGCAAATTTTATCCAGAAATTCTGACAGTTTTGAACAATCGTAACTTCTGTTCTAGAAATGATCTAGGGGCATGTGAGTACTCGTTGGAAAGATACTGAAGGTAACTTTAACTTTGGTATTCAACTTGAGTTATGAAAATGCTAGTAACTGGATCAAATTCTGGGTTAAGTACAGAAAGATTTGTTCTGTACAGGATGAGGGACTGAATATGTTAGCTTTAGAAAGATGTGTAAACATGAAATTTTGTTATGCTTTCATAAAGTTTTAGCATGTTCATGTTTTACATACTTTCACATACTGCTGAGATCATGTTTTGACTCCCCTCAAAAATTATGCTTTTGCAGTATGGTGCGTACTCATTCTCCGAGTAGGGCTGAAAGTTGTCGCCAAAACGGTGATGACTCGACTCCACCACGGGCACCGCCATCAACGGTATGGGCGGATGTCATGGCTCAGATGGTCGAGTCAAGCTAAGAGAACACAAGACTACTCCAAGCCTTGGTACAACAGGGCTTACTCCAGCATGCACAACAGGACGTTCCACCTCGGAACGCCTACTTGGATTTCTTGGCGACACAACCGCCAATTTTCACGAAAGCCAATGAACCAGTGGAAGCTGATCAGTGGCTTCGAGTTATGGAGTCCAAGTTTCGAGTGTTTGAGTGCGATGAGTATCAGAAGACATTATTTGCAGCTCAACAGCTCCATGGAGCCGCCGGAAATCGGTGGTTTGCTTATCTCGCCACCGTTCCGGAAGGCCATCAAGTGGAATGGACGGAATTTCGTGAAGCATTCCGGGATCATCACATTCCTATGGGTTTTATCAAGGCCCAGCAGCAGGAATTCAGGAACTTGAAGCAGGGGGACATGAGTGTCCTCGATTATGTCAGACGATTCAACCTTCTGGCACAATATGCTCCTGCTTATGCGACGAGCGAAGCTGCAATGTGTGACTACTTTTTCTATGGCTTGAGTGCCATACTAAAAGAGAAGCTAGCTTTGTTCAATCAGGGCAGTTACACCGAGTTGATCAGTGCTGCTCTTCTGCAAGAACAAGCGACACTTGAGTGTCAGGCAGAGAAGAGGGACCGGGAGGGTGTGCAAGAAGACACACCAGTTGTTCCTTGCAAATACCGTGTGGTGTATCGCACACCATCCGATGGAAGATGGCAATCACCAGTGAGATCAACTCCGTACAGATTTCCTGCTCAAGAATCTTGTCTTGAAGCAACACCATTGCCGCAGCAACGAATGACACTTGTTGCATCAATGCTGCAGCCAAGTACATCAACTTCTCAACCACAAGTCAACGAAGAACCGGGGAAACCTCCGTGTTCCTATTGCCACCGTTCAGGGCATTTTAGGCAAGAATGCCGGGAGAAGTTGGTGAACACCAGACAGCCATCATCATCAGGTGGTATGCCGCCACCTGCTCCAGTCAACATAACAGCATTGCAATCCGGGAGTGTGCAACATCTGGCTATTGAGGATGTCCCGGAGGGAGCACCGGTGTTAGCGGGCATGTTCACTCTCAAAGACGTGCCCGTGCTCATACTTTTTGATTCTGATGCAACCCACAATTTTATCAGCAAAACATGCGTGGATCAGCACCAATTATCCACCAATACTCCCACAACGAGTTTTCTCATACGTTCACCGGGAGGAAATATCTCTGCCAATCAGATTGTGTCCCGAGCAGCTTTGTGTTTGGGCGGAAAAATATACCCAACATCGCTGATTATGTTGGATAGGCAGAAGATAGACATTATATTGGGGATGTCTTGGTTAAATCGTCACGGTGCCATTCTCAATATGGTAACCGGACTGTCCAGATTGACTCGCCGATTCACGGACAGCACACGCTGTTTTTAGACAGCGAAGATCCAGATATGGTAGAGTCCTACCACACGGAAGCGCTGAAGCTTGAAGATATTCCGGTGGTACGTGATTATCCCGACGTATTTCCCGATGACTTACCGGGCATGCCGCCCGAACGGGACGTCGAGTTCAGGATTGAACTGGCGCTGGGAACGACGCCTGTCTCACTAAGGCCTTACAAGATGGCACCTAACGAGCTAGCGGAGTTGAAAGAGCAACTGAATGAACTCATGAGCAAGGGTTTCATACGACCAAGTTCTTCACCTTGGGGTTGCTCAGCGCTGTTCGTTAAGAAGAAGGACGAAACACTACGGCTATGTGTTGATTACCGTCCTTTAATGCTGTCACGATCAAGAACAAGTATCCTTTGCCCCGCATCGACATCCTGTTTGATCAACTTGTGGGTGCAAAGGTATTTTCGAAGATGGATCTTCGATCGGGATATCATCAAATCAAAATCCGACCGGAGGACATACCAAAGACAGCTTTCTCGACGAGATACGGACTCTATGAGTATCTCGTCATGTCATTTGGGTTAACCAACGCTCCGGCACACTTCATGTATTTTATGAATTCAGTGTTCATGCCGGAGTTAGACAAGTTCGTCGTGGTATTCATCAACAACATATTGGTTTACTCCAAATCAAAAGAAGAGCACGCTGAACATCTGCGTATCGTGCTACAACGGTTGCGGGAGCACCAATTATATGCCAAGTTCAGCAAGTGCGAGTTCTGGATCGATCAAGTGCCTTTCCTAGGCCATATTATTTCAGCAGAAGGCATTGCCGTGGACCCCAGCAAAATTGAACAAGTGCTGAAGTGGGAATCTCCCAAATCTGTCCACGAGGTCCGAAGTTTCCTAGGTTTAGCGGGGTATTATCGGAGTTCATTCCGAGCTTTTCAAAGATTGCTAAACCAATGACGGAGCTGCTGAAGAAGGGCACTAAATACATGTGGAATGCAGCATGTGAAGCCGCATTCAAAACTTTGGTGAAATATCTCACGACAGCTCCAGTTCTTGCTCAGCTAGACACGACGAAACCATTTGATGTATACTGTGATGCATCCGGCATCGGTCTTGGCTGCGTTCTGATGCAAGGAGGGCATGTAGTCGCCTATGGGTCTCGTCAACTGCGAAACCACGAGCAGCATTATCCAACTCATGATCTTGAGCTTGCTGCTGTGGTGTTAGCGTTAAAGATGTGGAGGCATTACCTACTGGGTAATCTTGTTCACCTCTACACCGACCATAAAAGCCTGAAGTATATCTTCACGCAGAAGGAGCTGAATATGAGACAACGGAGATGGTTGGAGCTCATAAAAGATTATGAAATTGAGATCCACTATCATCCAGGAAAAGCAAACGTGGTCGCTGACGCGCTTAGTCGGAAAGCCCACGTTCACAACTTAGCGGCTGCTGAGTTGGAAGAAGAAGAACCAAGCCTCCGTGTCATTCCGTATGGCGCGGTTTATAATCTCGCGCTCATTCCAACAATCCATAAAGAGATTGTTGAGGCTCAAAGAAGAGACAGAGGTATGTATCACATACGGAGAAGGCTAGACAACGGAGAAGTGAAATGTTTCCGGAAGGATGAGAACGGTACGATATTGGTTTAACGACCGCATAGTGGTACCGCGCAATATGAAACTCCGGAAGAAGATCTTGGATGAAGCCCACCTGTCTAAGTTTTCCATTCATCCCGGAAGTAACAAGATGTACCAAGATTTGAAACAGAAATTTTGATGGACGAGGATGAAGAGGGAGGTTGCTAAATACGTATCCGAGTGTGATACGTGTAGACGGGTCAAGGCTGATCATATGCGGAAAGACGGACCGCTACAACCTCTGAAGATACCGGCATGGAAATGGGAGGATGTGAGTATGGAATTCATCGTCGGATTACCGCTCACATCCAGGAAGCATGACTCGATATGGGTGATCGTCGACCGGTTGACGAAATCAGCTCATTTCATACCGGTGAACACTCATTATCGAGCAAGGCAATATGCGGAGTTATTCATCTCCAGAATTATTTGCTCACATGGTGTTCCGAAGACCATCATCTCAGATCGAGGTGCGCTGTTTGTGGCTCATTTTTGGGAACAGCTGCACGCCTCGTTGGGCACCAAGCTAATTAGAAGCTCCGCATATCACCCTCAAACCAATGGACAAACTGAGAGGGTGAACCAAGTACTTGAGGACATGTTGATAGCGTGTGCCATCCACCACGGTAGGAATTGGAATGATCACCTACCGCTGGCGGAGTTTTCATACAACAACGGTTATCAAGCGAGTATTAAAATGGCACCGTATGAAGCTCTCTACGGCCGGAAGTGTCGCACACCGCTGAATTGGTGTGAGTCCGGCGAAAGAGTTCTGTTTGGGATTGATCTTGTCAACGAAGCCGAAGACCGAGTTAGGTTGATACAGTAGAACTTAAAGGCTGCATAATCCCGACAGAAGAGCTACGCTGATCAACGGCGTAGGCCTTTGCATTTTGACGTCGGAGAGCATGTGTACCTTCATGTATCTCCGATGAAGGGAATTCACCGGTTTGGTGTAAAGGGGAAACTCGCTCCCCTTTTTATTGGTCCTTTTGCTATCACGGAGAAGTGCGGACCCGTAGCCTACCGGCTGGAGTTACCGGCAAGTCTAGCAGGTGTTCATGATGTATTTCATGTTTCACAGCTGCGGAAGTGCCTCAAATTCACCGCTGCTGTTCGCACTGAGGACATCGACGAATTGAAACCGGACCTCACCTACACCGAGCGACCTGTTCAGATTTTGGATGAAAAGACCCGGGTAACCCGAAACCGGACGATCAAATTTTACAAGGTGCTGTGGAGTAATCACACCGTGGAACAGGCGACGTGGGAAAGTGAAGATTATCTCCGCACCAACTACCCGGAACTTTTATCTTTGTACAGTTTGTAATTACCTCTCCCGTCTTGTTCCTCTTTTGTAATCTCGGGACGAGATTCTTTTAAGGGGGGAGGAATGTAAAAGTAAAAAAATGTGTATGAATAAAAACTAAGGTTTGAATTCATATGTGTGGCAAAGACATGAAAAATGGGACTTGCTAAAACTTTTCTTCATGCAAGGTAATACATGGATGAACATCCAACATGAGGCTCACCTTTTTATTTAAAAGTGTTGAACCAATAAGGAGTTAAATACCTCTTTGCATGTAAGTTTAAAAATCAGTTTTGAAATTCAAAGTTCACACATGTAGTGACCAAGGACTTTGATTAAAACTGCAGCCACATAGTTGGAATTATAGGGAGGAGTTTGATCCCCAACTTTCTATTTGTAGGGTGGGCTCAAAAAGGAGTTAAAGAGAAGAATTTGCAAACTTCACCTAAATTCAAATTGAGCAAGAAAATTCAAACTGAATTGGAAAGATTCAAATTCTAACCCACATTTTAAAAGTCAGAATTGTGGGAATTAAGAGGATCAGCTTGAACCGATATTTGGGAGGTACATGTGGAGTGGGACCCACATGTCATAGAGCTAAAGGAAGAAACCTTGCACCCTAAGTCTCAGCCCAGTGGGGAAATTCACCGAACAACATGTGAGCCCCGAGCAGCTCCCACCGTGGAGCCACGGGGACGCTCGGCAGCGCCACCAGCTGCTTCTCCCCCCCCCCCACGCACGGCCATCGAAGGCGGTTCCTTCGACGTTATCGTGCCTCAGCCGAGCAAAGACCCAGTTGTTCTCCTCCCCTCGCGAGCGCACGAACAGCGGCTGTTTCTCCCCGCCACTCTCTCGGTCCGATCGAAGAAACAGCGAAGCAATCGTGTCTCCCCTCCCCCGAGCTGCTAAACCTCTCCCTGAGATCAGCCTCCACCTCCCTGACCTGAAACCAAGCGAGTTTCGGCCTCCGTTGCCTGAGAATGACCGCCACCGCGGTGACCTAGCTCAAAAGCTTGATCGGGCGCTCGTAGACAGCCCTCCACAGCGGGTTTCACGGCCAAACGATCACACCTACGGACGCGCACGGGTGCGGTGCTGCTCTCAGCCCAAGCTCAGGCCATACCGTGAAGCATCGCCGGCGAATTTCAAAGTTTTGCTCCGGCGACCCCATTCCGAGCTTCTGGTATGATTCCTTCGAATTCTTGCCCTCTGATTCTCCTTAAGTCACCAAGTTTGGCACATAGAAGCTGGATTAGCCGGCGATCATTTTCCCTTTTGCATCCAGCGCATGAAAACGCCTCAGACCGACGAATTTCGAGCTTTTCTTGGGTTGTTCATGGTGGACCCATTCGGTCGCACGGTGACAACCCATTTCCAGCCATTCCCGAGCCACTTTGAGGTCGTGTCGATCCTCCTAGAGGTGCGCTGGTGCTGTAGGGCTCGTCGGCACAAGTTTTTGAGGGCTGGAGACCCCGGGCGATGCTGCCGAACTGCCACAGAGGCAGTTACACGTCGCCGGCCATGTTCCGGTCCTCGGCGGCCCTAGCAAACCCCACAGCCGTGTTCCTCGGTGCCACAAACTCTCTGGCGGCAGGTTTCAGCTCAGGCGGTGGCCGGAAACGGCGAGCCGGCGAGCTCCGGCGTCGGGCCGGCGAGGGGCAGCGCGGGCGCGGGGAGGAAGCCGGAGGAAGAAGACGGAGCATGGGCCCCGGCTGTCAGCAGCTCAAAATTTAAACCCGGGATCGGGTGTGGCCGGGATCTCGTGTGTTGGCGCGCAGAAGCGTTGTGGCCCGGTGTGGCTTCGTTTCTATTGGCTGGAATTCAAAACTGTGGGTCCAGCCGAATTTGCTGTAGGGAAATAATTCCAGACTTAGCTCAATCTTTGGAAATTCATATCTCCCTGTAGAAAACTCCAATTTGAGTGATTCCAATTGGGTTGGATTCATCTCTCTGAGTTCTATCCAAATATGAACTCAGCTTTGTACGAAAGTCAATATTATATTCTGGAAAATTCTTTGAAGTTTTTCTGAAAAAGAATTATTGAGGAAGTTTGGGTTATCAGAATATTGTTTGCCAGAATATTCTTTAGAATATTGTTGACCTACTAGCAAATTTTCAGCTCATTTGAAGATCATTTGAGTAGGAATTTGCTAAATGCAAACTACTGTGTTCAAAAGAGTCCAGAAACATTTTCAGAAAATGTTTCCCACTTCAAAAATCTGTTCTGAGCAATCCATAGCTCCAAAAATCATAGGAAAATTTAGAAAATCTCTCTGGGACATACTTGGAATTGTAGTTCACTTAGTTGGGCATGAAAATGCACATTACTACAGAATTAATTCTGTTGAGTACAAATGCTTAAAGAATTGTTCTGGGAGAACTACCCAAGTAAAAGGGCTGAATTTTGGACCAGATGACTCTCATGTGATCAAGAACTCACATGTAAATTATCAGCCCAAGATGAGTCTGGAACTCCCTGTTCTCATTCTCCATACTTGTGTATATGTGGGAATACATAAGAGATATTGTAAGAATTGGGGAGGACACAATATGACTCCACATTAGCTGCAATTTGGTAAGCTAAATCCTTAGGTAGTATAGAACCTGCTGTAAAAGTTTTGAGGCCATTGGAGTTCTTGTTATTCAGTTGCACTCAAATCTTTTCAGCTTGTCTATTATGATCATTAGGGAAAATGATTAGTGTATAGCTAAGGCCTTAAGGTCAATTTAGTTTATTTCTGTTCTTTGCACAACAGAGGCAAACCAAACCATGCTTGGCTTTTCCACACAACCTATGTTCTTAAGAAAGTAATTCTATAACTTCTTTCCATTACATTCTATGAAATATGTGCATATGCATCTCAATAAGAACCACAACGAAGGGGACTCAAAGGAGTGATTCATCGAAGTGGATCAAGCTCCGGAGAGTCAAGGGTGGAACTGCAAGGACACTAACTGTTTATATACGACTACCCTGCAAAACAGGCAAGCTCCGGTTTGCATTTAACAGCTATTAAGTTTTTATTTTTGTATTCACTTTCGGTCAAGATATGAACTGTGCATTAGGTCTAGTGATTGATACTCCTCTTGCATAACCAAATGACCCATGGAGTATTGGGTAGATGTCTTTCACCGTGTAGAACTGCCATGCTTAAGTACGGTTCGGTAGAAGTCGAGTGGTGAGATGCTACTCGCAGTTTCAGGAACAACAGGGGCATACGGGATTGGTTCGTAAATGATGTAGCAAGTTAAAGTTGAGACCAGAAGGTTGTAGGGGCAGCAGGACATAGGGGCCTGGGTGCTGTAGACCTGTCCGTGTCGGTCAAGGACCGATCCGTATGCGGCCCTGTTGAACAAGTTTGAGTTGCGTACCGGACTCATGCTGGATATATGGGACCCAGTAAACCGATGTACCTCGGGAAGCTGTCGTTGGGACTTTTCGGGTCGCCTCAGGCGGACGGCCGGTGTGCAGTATGTGGGGAATATTCTCATGACATCTCATGTTGGTAGGTGCACCATGAGAGTAGCTACTGTACGGGGTGACTTGATCGATTCAGCGGGGGTGAAATGGGGGAAAGGCTGCCACGTACGACATCAGTGATGGTTGTTGTAGGCAACGTCGAGTACGGGCGTACGTGTCGTGTAGTCCGGGTGGTATTGATTCGAATCACCGTCGCTCGCGGAATGGACCGAGCATACTTGTTCTCACAGTCGTAACGTAGTAAGAACTTGCATGAGAAAGGAACTAATCATTTTGATGTGATGTATTATCCTACCTTTGTATTGGATCTTGATGAATAGGCTAGTGCAAACTCGATTCATTTATGCCATGAGCAATTTACATCGGGGGAAAGCGTTTCTTGTTTGATTGTGGACTCCCGATGTGGCGTGCCCAAGGTTACTTAAAATACTGCAATTAATACTGAAAGTAAGGATTCACTTGTAGGCGAGTTTAATTATGCTTATGCCATCCTATGTTAGGTTCATAACCTCACTTAGAGTTTCATGTTTAGGGTGACGGTTAAGTCTTGCTGAGCGTTATGCTCACGGATGCTATCCGAGTTGTTTTGCAGGTAATTGACTCGATGCTTATGAGAAGGGATGCTGATGAGACTCGGGAACCTCCGAGTGCTTACTCAAAGAGCATCCTCGCCGCTGCAGATTGTCTTCGTGTTGCTAGCAAGAAACGTCCGCGGGCTGGACCGTTTCTTTGTTGCTAGTTTAGATATGAGTCGTGAGAGTGATAGTCTTCCTCTGTAGTTTACTCTGATATAACTATTTGTAAAACATTCTTGTAGGCTTCCGCTAAACTATTTATGTAATATGATGTGAGTTCATCGATCCGTGTGCTGTTGGGTGTCGCATAACACGGCACCACCCGATGAGGTCCTGTGGTCCCCCACATCGTCCAAAACCCATAAGGGAATGCCTAGATGCACTTTCAAGGACCGAGCCGTGTGCGGCCCTGTTGAACAAGCTAGAAGTGTGCCGAAGACATACCGGCTATATGGGAACCGGAAAATCGATGTAATTCGGGTAGCTCGATGTTGAGGCAATGTTTGTCGTCCAAAGGGGTTGGTTGAGAGCAGCAAGGTGTAAATCTAATAGCGGGCACGTGGTTGCTCCGCGTAGGGACCTCCTGCTGGGGACAATGGGACCGGTTCAACATTTGGCTAACAGGTGAAAGATTGTCTCGTACGACGTCCGTTATGGTTGTTGTAGGCAACATCGAGTACGTGTGTACGCGACGTGTTATTCGGGTGAACCCTGCATGTGTAAATCGATTATAATCGCTGTCCCTCACGGCCAGTGAGTACTACTTGTTCACTGTACCATGACATAGAGAAACACAATAGTGTCATGGATTTAAAGTTGCTGTTTGAAATGTTAATGATGTGCTTTAGATTAGAGCAAATCAAAGTTCTTTTCAACCTTAGGCAGAAAACATAGGAGGAATGCATTTCTTGTTTGATTGCGACCTCCTATGTTGCGTAGCACAAGGTTACCAATTTACAGGAGGCTAAAACCTGAAAATAGGTTTCAAGTAATTAGGCGAGTCTTTATGCAAAGTTTCTTTTCATTGTACACCTAAATTCCAGCATGTAGAGTTTCATGCTCTAGCGGCGTCGGGTTAGTCTTGCTGAGCCTTTGTGCTCACTGCTTGTTATTGAAGCGTTGTGCAGGTGGATATGAAGAGGAGGAGTCTCCCGGTGAAGAGACGGGCCCCCAGAGGGAACCACCGTCGAGTGGGAGTTGTGCACGCCGCCCTGTTAGTGTTGTGTGTGTGCTAGCGAGAACACGTTCACGGGCTGAACGTGAACTCTTTTGCTTAGTCTACGTTCATGAGTGTAGCCTATAAACGATATTTTGATGTAAATATGTTCAGAAACAAGTTATGTAATAAAAGTAGCTTCCTCTGTTTGGTTTCTGTATCTCTTCATACGTGTGTTATTCGGTGCTGCATATTACAGCACCCCTCAGCGAGATCCTAGAATGTCGGGACCCCCGGGTCCTCACATTCGTACATGTTACTTGTATTCTTCCTAGGTTAATATGATTAATAGAATTAACATTTTGTTAATAGAACTAATTCCATAGCATTCCCTGTTACCCCGGTGACGCATAAGATCCTTGACGGGCGCCATGGTTGCAGGGCCACAGGGACCGCCAGCTTCGAGATGCTGGACTCGCCCCCTTCGCCTGGTTCGGTAGGCCAGGCTGTTGGACGCAGCAACTTCCTTTCAAAGACACCTTCGGGGACCGAGGCCCATGTAGAGGCTTTCGTTGAAAGGTCGTATGCCACCGCGTTATTGGCGCGGGGGATATGGCACAACTCCAATGCATGAAACTCCTTATCCATCTTCTGCACATGGAGAAGATTGGCAGCAAGCTGAGGATCATTACAGGAGCACTCACGCTTGACTTGTTTGATGACGAGTTGGGAGTCTCCTTTGACTAGCATCTGCCGCACGTCTAAAGACAGGGCAGTACTCATCCCAAATATGAGGGCTTCGTACTCCGCCATGTTGTTCGTAGCCTTGAAGTCGAGGTGCACCATGTACTTGAACTGCTCTCCCGCTGGCGAGATGAGCAGGAACCCCGCTCCGGCACCTTGCTTGCTTGAGGAGCCGTTGAAGTAGAGTGTCCAGTGGGGTCCGGTGAACACCGGAGGTCTGGCCTCCGGGTCACCGTCATTTTGGCGCCCTGGGTGGCATGTAGACGGGGTCCACTCTGCCACGAAGCCCGCCAGCGCCTGGCTCTAGACGGCGTGGTGCAGCAGGAAGTCTAGGTCAAACTCCGCCAGCTCAGCTGCCCACTTTGCTATGTTCCCGGTTGCATTGGGGCTGTGGAGCACCGTCTTCAGTGGGTAGGTCGTTACCACCGAGGCCTTGTGAGCTTGGAAGTAGTGGCGGAGCTTCCTTGACACGATCAACACCGTGTATAGAAGCTTGTGGACCTCCGAATACCTAGTCTTGGAATCATGGAGGACCTCGCTGATGTAGTAGACCGGTCGCTAAGTGGTCCGGACCCTCCCGGAGGGGTCCGGGACATCTTCCTCCATTGGCAGGAGGCCTGCAGCTTCTTGGTCTTGGGGTCCGGCCTCCGGGAGCCGGGACCCGGGGGCATCTTGGCCCGGAGCTACCCCAAGCTCTCCTGTGGGGTCCGGGTCCTGAGACTCGAGACCAGCAGCAGGCTCTTTGCTTGGTGTTTGGGGTCGCTCGGGTTCTGGCCGCTCGGCGACCAGGACCATGCTAACGACTTCTTCCTTTGCGGAAATGTAGAGCAGTAGGTGCTCACCCAGCTCCGGAGCTACCATGATCGGTAGCGAGGTGAGGTACTGCTTCAATTCTTGGAACACCTTGTCAGCTTCTTCAGTCCAGACAAAGGGTCCGGCCTTCCGCAGAAGCTTAAAGAATGGGAGAGCACACTCTGCTAGTCGGGAGATGAACCGACTGAGATTTTGTACGTAAGATTTTGTACGTCCTTGACTCGGGCAGGAGGGCACATCATCTCTATAGCCTTGATCTTGTCGGGGTTAGCCTCGATTCCTCGGTGCGAGACCAAGAAACCGAGGAGCTTCCTGGCAGAGACTCCGAATACGCACTTATCTGGCTTCAGCTTGGTGCGTGTTGTGCGTAGCTTGTCGAAGACTAAGGCTAAGTTGTCTAACAGAGATGTATGCGACTTGACTTTCACTATGATGTCATCGACGTACACCTCCACTAAGTCCCTTATTAGGTCCCCAAATGTCTTATGCATGGCACGCACAAAGGTAGGCAAGGCGTTTTTAAGGCCATAAGGCTTAGAGGCATAACAATAAAGGCCATCTACTGTTATAAAAGCAGTATGCTCTCCATCTTCTCTAGACATGGGTATTGGATGGAAACCAGAATAAGCATCTATGAAGCACAGTAGATCGCAGCCAGAAGTAGAATCTACAATTTGATCTATTCGTGGGAGGGGAAAGGGGCCTTTAGGGCATGCCTTATTTAGGCTGGTGTAGTTGATGCACATCCGAAGCTTCCCGCCAACCTTGTGTACCATGACAGGGTTGGCCAACCATCTTGGATGGTGGACTTCTCGGATGAAGCCGGCGTCGAGCAGCTTCTTGATTTCTTCACGAATGAAGTTCTGCCGCTCGACGGACTGCTTCCGAGACATCTGCATCACCGGCTTGGCGTCGGGGTGGATCTTCAGATGGTGCTCGATCACCTCCTTGGGGATCCTGGGAATTTGTGATGGTTGCCAAGCAAACACATCCACGTTAGCCCGGAGGAAGGTGATGAGCACGAGTTCCTATTTGCTGCCCATGTTTCCCCGCAATGCGGGTGGTCTTGGCAGCATCCTCACCAATCTGGACACCCTTGACCAGGACCTCCTCCGCACCCAAAGGCTAAATGCGGGTCACAGAGGACGAGCCACATTGTCGTGTGCTGGGTGGCTCCTTGCTTGTCCTAGCACTCCCGGAGGCCTCCACCTTTGATGCTGCTAGAGCTTGGAGCTTCTCCAGCGCCGCGACTTCGGCGGTCCGATCTGCTCGGACCCTGAGGACACCACTCAAGGTCGGCATCTTCAGCACCGGGTAGCCGTAATGAGCTATGGCCATGAACTGGTACAACACCGTCCTGCCAAGGATGGCGTTAAAGGGGAGGTTGACCTCCGCCACATCGAAGACGACACTCTCGGTGCGGTAGTTCTCAGGCGTCCCGAATGTCATTGGGAGGGAGATACTACCCCGTGGAAGGATGGACCCCGGACCCACTCCAGAGAATGGTCGTGACGGGCCAGTTTTCCCATCGGGATCTACAGCTTCTAGAAGGCTGCAAGACTGACGAGATTGAGGCCAGCTCCTCCATCGACCAGCACGTGGTAGAGCTTCATGTTGGCTATGGTTGAGGAGACGATGAGCGGCAACTGTACGGCTCCTGCCATATTCTTCGGCCTGTCGGAGGCGGTGAAGCTGATCTCCGTCACCATCCACTTGCGGTAGCGAGCTGGCTAGAGGGAGGGAGCTACTTCCATGATGTCCCGTCGGAGGGTCTTGAGGTCTTGTTGGGACGTGATGTCCCATGACCTCTCGTACATCACATGGAGCGTCATTCGACGCTTGTCTGGGCTGTGGTCAGAGTCGGAGCCCTCTCCTTGGTCATATATGACCTTCAACGCCCGCTTGGCGTCTTGGAACTCCATCTCCTGATCATTGCTGACCTCCGGGTCAGCCTTTTGCTTGCCCTCCCGCTGGCAGAAGGGTGTGCCATCTTGGCGCTGCTGTTGGAGCTCTTGAAAGCACTCCTCTAGCTTCTTGATCTCCCGGCACTCGCTGGCGCTGTGCCGTTTGGAGTTGTGGACCGGGCACCATTGGTTGCCATCGTCGCTGTCGGACGGCTGTCGCGGGCGCTTGTCGGTGCGCGGCCCCCGGCCACCTGCAGCTGCTACTGCTGCTTCTGTGGGGGCTCCGGCCAGTGGCTTGTCCTTGTCGCAGGTCTTCTTCTTGCCGCTGGTCTACGCTGCGGCTCCAGTGGCGAACCCACTGGCCTTCCCCTTGCCAGGCGGTGTGTGCCATTTGTGTCCCTCCACGGCTATGGCGCACTTGTCCGCCAAGATGAAGAGCTCCGAAACGTCCTGCACGTCGTGCGTGGCCAGCTTCTCGAGCATCTTCTTATCTCTCACACCCTGCCTGAAGGCAACTACCACAGAGGCGTTCGAGATACGGGGTATGGTGTTCCTAACCTGAGAGAAACACTGGATGAAGGAGCACAATGACTCTCCTGGTTGCTGTTGCAGGGCGTGGAAGTCGACCTCCATGCCCGATCAGGTGTAGGAACTCCCGAAGTTGGCCGCGAACTTGCGAGACAACTCTTCCCAGGAGGATATAGACTCCTGGGCTAAGTTCATGAGCCATGACCGGGCTGACCCAGTCAAGACCACAGGGAAATAGTTGGCCATGATGGCCTCATCCCCCTCCTGCAGCTAGGATGGCCGTGGAGTAGATCTGCAGTAACTTGACGGGGTTGACTGTCGCGTCGAACTTCTCCGGCAAGTGCGGCCGGAACTTACGCAACCACACCGCCATACGAAGGTGTGGGGCCAGAGCCATGCAGCCTCCCACTGAGCCTGGGCAGACGGGGTTCTGGCCCACGTAGATGGGGCGCATGGCACCCGGGGTGCCATACTCCTCCTCGAGGTTATGACGCCGCTCTCGCTCTCGCTCGATGGTGACACAACCATCTTCTTTCCAAAGGCGGCTGCGGTCCAGCTCAGCTCTGAGATCTGCGGTGGAGAGCCTAGACGTCGCTGTCGAGTAGGTTGCCGCCGTCCCGTAATCCATCGTTAGGGTACGGGTTGGCAGATGTACCGTCTCTGGTCGCTGTCTCTAGTGGCACGGCGAGTTGAGCGCGGCGACAACCAGGTGGTTGACGTTGTTGCGCCACTGCTCTGCAGCGTACGGGGAAGCTCCCGCGCTCGGTGGTTTGTGAAGGAGCGCGCGAGCTACTAGTAGCGCACTCTCTGGGCTGGCTTTGGTCGGTGCTTGCGATGCTGTCGCCACTGAAGGCTGCCGGGTGGCAGCAGGCACCGTCGCTGTAGGGACTGGCGCCGGCGCAGTTGGTCTCGATCTAGAACGGGATGAGGCTTCCTTCTCCCTCTGCTGCTGGCGGCACGAGGGGCGGAAAGAGCCTCCGAGAGACTGTATGTTCACCATCGTGAGCTTCACGAACAACTTCACAAACCAGAAACCCCCTACCTGGCGCCCCAAATGTCAATGTGTTTCCTGCGACACTTTCCCAGTCTGCTCAGGAGCAGCCCACAGAGGTTCTTTTTTAGGAGGGACTTAGTGGTTTTGAGCGTCGTAGAACGATGGCAAGATGAACACGAGGATTTACGTGGTTCGGGCCGCCAGAGCGTAATACCCTACGTCCACTAAGTGTTGTTTGTTCTTTGTTGCCTGAGTCTGAGCGTAGCTCAAGCTTTGGACCTTACAAGTGTTGGAGTAGAGTTGACATCGAGAGAGCCGAATCTCAAAAAGTCCCCCTTGCCCGTTGGCTGTGTAGTCCTTTTATAGCTCAAGGTCAGATAGCCTTACAAGTGGGCCCGGGGCCTGATAGGCGGCCCCGATATGGGTGGCAACCTCTACCATGCTAGCACGCCCATCGCTAGTAGTAGCATACTTGATGAAGCCGTCGGGCGCGTCGCCTTGTCACATCGGCTTCCTTGAATGTTGCCTGATGAAGGCGGTAGGAATGCGTCTTGTCCCGCAGCGCTGCACTGTGGCTCCATCAGGGCACAACGTGACTGGTCTCTGCTGCCAGGCACACCCGTACCGGGGTACGCTAGATTTCTTGCCTGGGGAACATGCGAACCTTAAAAGTGCGATAGGACAGCACACCTTCGTCTTTACTCCTTGGCTATCTGCTCGTTGCTTGTCGGCGCGGCGTCCAGGTGGCTGGCCCCCGGGACACGCGTCGCCACCGGAGCTGTCTTGCGGAGTAGCGAGGGGTCCGAAGTCATTGGACATGTGGAAGCATCGGAGCCCTCCCATGTTGGAGGTCGGGCCTAGAGACGTAGGACACGTGGCACCTCTGGAGCTCTCCTTGGTGGGGTGGGGACGCCTGGAGTTGTTGCCTACGTGGCAGCACCGGAACCCTCCCATGCAGGAGGTCGGGCCCGGAGCCGTAGGACATGTGGCACCTCCGGAGCTCTCTCTGGCGGAAGACGTTGCTCGGAGGTTTCGTACACGTGGCAGTGTCAGAGCCCTCCTTGGCGGGAGATCGGGCCCGGCACCATCGGACATGTGGCGGCTCTGGAGCCATCCTCGGCCGATAGTGAGACTCAGAGCCTGTAGACACGTGGCAGCCTCGGAGCCCTCCTTAGCAGGTGGTCGGACCCGTGGCCTATGACACGCGCGTTCTCATGAGTGCTCCCTAGCTGGTGGATGGGCCCAGCTTGCAGGCTGGGTCCCTGTCTTCTTTTGCTCTTACACGCGGGGGTACCGGGTCTTGAGGGTACCGACAGTGGCCCCTGGGCCCATCGGGACAGTGACGAAGGCTCTTGCGGATGTGGCTTCCGTAAAAAATCCCGCATGGTGGTCTTCTGATCTTGCTTCAGCCGAAGAGACTCCTTCACTGTCAAAGACAGGTGCCCCTTTGTTGTTGGAGGGTCGTGGGGGCGCACATTGCGCGCAACTGCAGCATTACTGCAATGGTTCCCAACATGATTCCTGCTCTTCCCCTTGTCAGACTTTCTCGGGGAACCGCTTTTATTAATTGAAACCGTGGTGCTTTTTGCCCACACTGCCTTCCGAGTGGCCCTGGCACTTCCGCACTTGGCGGTATAGCCGATGTGGGTGTGATTTGTCAGGCATGTCGCGCTCAGCTGTTTCCGAAGGGTCAGGGGCAAATAAAGAGGTCCTATGCAGCTGGCAGGAGTCTCCTCCTTTATTTGCTTCCTTGCGCCTCTCCTTCCTTCCTTTTGCTCCAGTCTCCTCGCCTCCTTGCTTTCTCTTCCTGCTCCAATGGCGACAAACTTCCGAGAATCTCGTCTCCGAAGCGCTGGCGATGTGGGGCATGTGAGGCGCCTGATCGGTTGACAGGTGCCTCAGTATGATGGGAGGATTCGCTGCGGATCCCTCTCACTCGTAGACCTTCATCCCGGTGAAGTCGTCGTCTTCATCTGGTACATGCTGGCGGGGCTCGCCTTCCCCGCTTCTTCCTTCTTCCTGACCTTGCTGGAGTTCTACGGGCTTCAGCTGCAGCACCTGACGCCGCACTCCCTCGTGCTGGTGTCGATCTTCGTCCACCTCTACAAGATGTTCGTGGGGGTGCGGCCGTCGGTGCGGCTGTTCAGGGCGTTCTTCATCCTGCAGTCGTCGGGGAGGAGCTCGAGCTTCCTGGGCGCCTACTACTTCCAGCATCGCACAAGATCTATGGCAACGTACATCTTTCCCCTCTCCGCCAACAAGTGGGAGAACTGGAGGGATGACTGGTCATCGTGAAGACCGATGCCCACAACCGGCTGGATCTGCCGACCCCCCCTCCGAGAACGTGGACCTGCTGAGAGAAGATGCCCCACCTTCAGAGCGCCTACTCCCCTGTGCTGACGAGGTTTAAGCTTCTAGCGGACCGGGGGTTGTCTTCGCTGATGGTGCTGGCTGACTTCCTGGGTTGGCGCATCGCTCCCTTCCAGAAATGTTGCCGCACGGCCTGGATGTACACTGGCGAGAATGACTCATCTCGCCTGGAGCGTGGTCCCCGGACCAACTTGAAGACGGAGCTCCTGGATGCCATGTTGGCGAAGCTGTGCGTCGATGTTGGAACCGGCGGCGTCTCCGACGATCTCTTCAACCCAGCGGTGTCGTGCTTACCCATTTTCATGGACCAGGAGTTGAGATCGCAGCTCCTGAAGACGATGCCGACGCTGGACGACATCGACATCGCTCCCCGGCAGGTTGGCGATGCTCCACGCGGAGTAGCGATATCTGGGGTGACTGGAGCAAGCGACAGGAGGGCTGCTTCCTCCGCTCCAACCCCTTCTGCTCCAAGCACTGCCACGCCAAGTTCAGCGGCTTCAAACTCCTCCGCTCCAAGCCTGGACAAGGGAAAGGGGAAGGCACCGGCGGCCCCCCCTGTCTAGCTCCTCCGGGAAGAAGCAGAGGCTGATGCATGCAGATGGGACCTTTACCTTGGAATCTGGCCCCGTGGCGCCTGTGGTGGTTAAACTGGAGGACGAGAATGGAGGCAGCGCGGCCGGTCCTGCATCCAAGCCCACAGTGGGAACCCCTGCAGCTCCACCGCCTCCGTCGTCAACGAAGAGGTCGGCTGCTGCCGGGGGGTCCGGTGGCTCGGGAGGCCCGGGCAAGCATTTCCGAGCCGCTTCATGGAGCTTCACCGGCTCTAGGTAGATCATCCGAGGCCAGCCCTTGCTGCTTTTGGTTATGATTTGATGTTGTCTGCTGACCCCGTTCTTTACGTAGGGCTCCATCCGCCAGTGCTCCTGGGAGCGCTCCGGTGCCCGGGGTGTCCAGCGATCCGCCGGTGGCTGCTGGGACTACTCCAGGCCAGAGTGCGTACCCTCCAGCGCCAGCGCATCCACACCGCCTGCCTCTTCTGCAGATGTCTCCCGGCGACCCATGGTGTGGAGGACCCGAGCCAGGAACCTCCGTCGGTCCAAGCACCAGGGCCTGGTTCAAGGCCAGCTGAAAGTGCATCTAGGCTAAATTCCCGTGGGTTTTGATGATTAATGACAACACTTAAGGGACTAATGAGCATTGCGAGTGTGAGTACAGGTGGTTAAGAAATCTACGGAGATGGATGCACTCAAAAAGGAAAAGAGGAGAAAAAAGAGTAGAATTTAGTGATTTATATTCTTTTGTGTTGAGTTTAGCCTTTAAGAATGAGTGTGATCATAGAGTCAAGTGTTGAGAATCATCTAAGAGCTCTTAGTCCGAGTTTAGGTTGAGTGGAGTCAAGAATTGAGATAGCACTGAGAACAGGGCTGGACTTGTCCGGGTGGAAGGCCGGACTAGTCCGGAACAACGGACTGATCCGTTGTAGAACGGAACAAGAGGTTCTATGTGAGTTCGGACTTGTCTGGGGTGGAAGGCCGGACTAGTCCGAAGAATCGGACTAATCCGGAACAAGAGTTTCTATGTGAGTTCCGACTTGTCTGTCTGGGGACGGACTAGTCCATGGAGAGTGTGTTTGAGCTCTTTAGGAGCTAAGTCTTGAAGGACCGGACTAGTCCGCTCTTTGAGGCCGGACAAGTCCGCAGGCTCAGACTAGTCCGTTTCCAACCAGAACAGGAGGTTCTGTGTGAGATCAGACTAGTCCTCTGTGAGTCGGACTAGTATGTTTGGGACATGGAAATAGCTGTAACGAGACTAAGTCCTGAATGGCCGGACTTGTCCAACCCTGGAGGCCGGACTAGTCCGAAGGACCAGACTTGTCCGTTCTCAACGGGAACAATGGTTTCTGTGTGAGATCAGACTAGTCTGTTGTAGACTGGACTGCCGTAGAATGTGACCGTTTAGATGGTAGAATAGGACCGTTTAGTTGGTAGAATGTGAGCGTTTAGTAGGTGAAGAGTGATGTCATCTGTCCCCGCGGGCCGGACTAGTCTTGGGTTAAAGGCCGGACTTGTTCGAATTTTTACTGGTGGCAATGACTAGTTACCGGGACCTCTATAAAAAAGGGTTGCCCAGGCCTCAAAGCAAGAGACAAGAACCCTTACGCCGACATAGCCTTCCTAGATCTTTTCTAGTCCCCTCTCTTCAAATTCTTGGAGCCCTAAAAGTGATTCTTGAGGGTTTGTGAGTTTTTGGGAATAGAAGAAGAAGGGGAGTGAGCACCATAGAGCTCTTGGTTGATTCTCTAGCACTAATTGGGAAGTGTGCTGTTGAGGGCATTGGTGATGAGGACATCACAACAGTGGATACTCACATTGATATACAAGGACCAATCACAAGAGCACGAGCACGGTTACTAAATCAGCAGGTGAACTCATTCCTAACTTCCTACCCATGTGAGTTTTAGAATGGATTGCTATTTAATAATTTAATTGTTATTAGGAACCATGGACATGATCAACAAGTAAAGGGAGGAGGATTTGGGGACGTGGAGAACCAGATAAGACGTCCACAAGTTGATGGAAACAGTCGCCAACTCGGACTCGAGTTCAACTCGGAGTCCAGGAGTAGTCAATCTTAAAACGGACACCCTGGATGCATACTGACTCCGTTTTTGACGTTCTACATATGCATGGAAAGATGAGAAGATAAACTTTACAATGGTTCTGGTCCCACATTAAAATTCGCCACAAGTCATTGGGAATTGTCGAAACAATCCGAATCCAGAGTTCTGTCCGATGTTGCACCACCGTATTGGGCTTTTGGGCCTTGTATTCTGTATGAGTCCATTAGGGACGCGTCTAAGGGTTTTATGGATGAACCCTAGCCTTTAAATACTGCAGCCGCTGGTCATATTTGGTGGGTTTTGCTTAGATAAACAGCCGCCATTCTACGGTTTTTGTGAAACCCCAACTTCGTGACTTTCAGATCACGTCTTCATAGTTCTTGCTTGTGTTCTCGGTTGCACCTGCAGGGATAGCCTTCTTGGATAGGTCAAGCGTGTGAAGCACGGTTTATAACCAACGGAACAGTGGTGTAGTAATTGCAGGGGTATTCGGGTATGCTCGAGTGCCTCGGATCATCAACGTCGAGATCTCCACTTTAATCGACCTACCTTTCGGAAGATCAGGCCTAAACTACTCATCATTTGGTATCAGATTTCAGGTTGCCCGTGAGGTACTTTGATTTCCCACTAGATTAGTTTTTGTTTTTCATACCTAGAGTCCACAGCAAAAGCCACAAAACAATCATATCGAGTTTACCGATTCCTAGACCATAGTGCCTGCAAGTTTCGTTTTTCAGTTTACATTGTTGAGTTTGCATTCGTGTGGTCCAGTCTTGTTGCTGGTTTAGAATTGTGTTTTTGGGTCGTAGTTATCGTTTTTCTTCCTTGTTTTTCTTGCTGCTCACCTATTCCACAGTCCCTAAACAACAAACCGAGCCAACAAGATCATCGTTTTGCCCTAGCTAGCCGCCTTGCGTGAACTCCCGCATCGCCAGCCCTACAACATGTGACAAACCATTGTGCCAGTCCTCCATGATTCATCACACAACATCCCATCATTCGTTGTTGCTAAATTCCAATTGTTTTTCACATCCTATTGCGAGATCTTTTTCAAAACCGAGGTTGAATCAACATAAAAAACAGTAACTCGGGTAGCCTACCTTAAAACGGCCATAACTTTTGCATACGAACTCGAAATCGGGCGATTTTTTTTTCAAATTGATCTACTCAAAATTTCACAACCGATTTTCCATGCTTCGCCGTGTTCGGCAAAATTTGTTTGGCCAAATTCCCCTCGGAAGATAGACTATCCGGCCTCCGAAGTTTCAGCCCTAATTTTAAAGAATCTTCCTGATTTTCTATAAGCCACATCTTACATCCAATTGAGCTGCAAATTTGTGTGCTTTCTATTTTTGTGCTCTCGAGTAAACAAAAAAATATAAAAAAAATATTAAAAAAATAAGAAAATAGTGAAGAGAGCACAGATATTAAAGCATTGACAACACACACTTGAAAACAGTTGGCATATACACTTGTGCTGTACTTCTTGGTTATATCTTTCTGATGTTCTATTTGCCTTTCTACTGCCTTGTATTGTGCTAGGCCTAGAACACTTGTTAACCAGCAACAGTTCCTACATTGAATACTTATTCAACTTTGTTTGCTGTTAACGGTTTTTTTTTCTTATTAGCCACCATATTGTGCCATCTGTCACACCCGGTTTATCCAAAGAACAACCGAGTGAATATCACATGTATGCCAGGATCATTTTCTCATACATGTGATGACAAATAGTGAAGCATCATTTATTACAAGCCAGGGATCAAATATAAATAAGTCTTACATAGCAAATGTCTTGATGGACAATAATAAGTTCATCACAAGTAAATAAACTAGCAGCGGAATAATTATTCTCGTGGGCTCTGTCACAGGCGTTGCCCGGGGGACTCCATGAAACTAGAAACCTTCTTCGGGTCCAAAGTCTTGGTCATTAAACACCACTTCATTATCTTGACCTGAGCAGCAATATAAACCAACAAAAATGCAAGATTGAGTACCGACGGTACTCAGCAAGTGTGGGAAAGTTATGTCATGCATGGCTAGAACAAGGAGAGGTTGAACTCATGGTTAAAGCACTACGCAATTAATACCTATCACCTTAGCTTATTAAGCACCTACATTACTACATAGGTGAAATGGTCCCAATCTCCCATCCCATCATCATAATCAAATAACCATAACATCATTTCCAATGTTAAGCTCCCCGCTTAACATCCACAACTTCCAAAGCCATCCATCCTCTAATCATGAATAAGTCCAAGCCGCTCTTGACCGTGAGCACGGCTGTCATGACAGTTTTGACTCTGCAGAGTTTGTACCACTGTACCCACATGTAGTGATTTCATCCCCCGTTGCCGGGTGGACTAAAAGAACCTCCATTATGCCAGTGGCTACGAACCACATTCACACTTCCCAGGTGTGTAGCCAAGAGATCACTACGAAGCCTTTACAAAGGGATTCCCGACGAGCGTGAGCCCACTGAGGTTTCACCCCTAACAGCATACAAGAGGCTCCAACCCTGCTGCAGTGGCCCTATCTTGAGCCTTGCGGTTCATATGGTAGTCCAGCTGACACCTATTCCCCGCACCATCCAACACACCCATACTACGCCGGGGATACACCTAATTAATTGGCCAAGCTAACCCATCTCAGCATGTGGTTGGCACGGTAAAGCCAGGTTACATGCTCCATGAACCGGTCCTTAGGATCTAGGCAAGTACTAAACACAAACCCGAGTCTCGTGCACCCAACACCAACCAAAACATCCAACTTGCCTTGATCCCTACCTCTACATAACTCACAATATCTCATTCAAGAGTATGGTAAAATAAACTGATGATCTCATATCCCAAATATCCCATTCTAAGCATGGCTAAGCATATGCATAACAATAAATGACATGATAAAATAAATCCCAACCCAAGCTACAAGGAAACAAGGTAATGCAATTCTAGGGAAACATCCTAGCATGGGTTTCATATTTCATTTGACAATGCAAATAATTCTATCTACACATCCTAGCATAGGATCAAAGTGATCAAGGACACTTGCCTCCTTCCTGCTGCTCTTGAAATGGGTAGTCCTGATCTTGGAAAGGAAGAACTTGCCCTGGAGCAGGTTCTACATCATACCATCACACATAGCAAAGAAAAATAACAATCCATAAGACATAGTTCACACTTCCACTTCATACAAACCACACCTTCACATTTATGAAAGTCATTCACAATTATATGTGTTGTGGTTACTCTATGGGTGTTGATTTGTGGCTTACATGCACTTTTAATCATGTGTATATGATTCCTACTTTTGTATTATACTATATATATGAGTTTCCAATTTAAATAAATTCCTTATATTCAATTACTACACCTTTTAGCTACTAAGTATGCATGAAAGGTATTTTCCTACTCCATATGTGTCTTCAGAACTTCTACCCACCCTAAACTGAATTCTTTGGATTTTGGAAACTTCATTTATTATTTTCTAATTATTTATACCTAGCTTGCTATATTTTCAAATTTACTTCCTATGCCTAAATGGGTACTTTATTATGAAAATAGTAAGACACATCATCTAAACATAATAGATTCTGATCCAAAACAGTTAATAATATATTTTTGATCTTTTCCTCTGATGTAAACTATTTTACATTTATTTTTCTAATTTTCAGAATTATTCTTTACTTAAAAATGTGTCCCTCTAACTGATAAATGTGAATAATCAATTATACAGATTCATTTCAGCCAAAAATCTATTTTTATCTCACTCCAATGTTTTCTAAGTACTGGGAAAGTCTTTAATTTGAATTTGACACTATGTTTGTCCAATCTTTTAAATTTTAAATACTAGCCACTTATTCAAATTCCTAACTTTAATATCAAATAGGGTTAAAAAGGTAAACTCACCCTACTATAGGGTCTATAATATTATTTTACGAATTTTCAGGGGTCTAGCTACACATAACAGAGGGGTTTTTCCTAATTTTTATTAAGTCTAGGGGTCAAAACTGATTTTTAAATGAATTTACATGATTTTCTGAAGTTCCAGGGGCTAGATCAGAAGTTTCCGGGGCTAGCTCTTATTTTCCGAGAACCCCAGGGGGTAGCGCGTAAGAATTCCAGTCTTTATAACGCGGGGCTGACGTGGACCATCCGATTTAAAACAGACGGCTGAGATTATAACATCGAACCGGTACGCGGGGATTTAAACTCTACCGTGCGATTTAAAATAAACGGCGCACAAGCGGCCACGTCGCTCTGATCGAGCGCGGGCGGCGCTGCCCGGCGGCGGGAGGCGGCGATCTCACCGGAGAGTTTCGGATCTTCGTAAATTCTTCCTAGAACTGTGATTTTATGGCATAGATCGGTAGAGGGGAGGTCGGGGATCTCACCTCGGGGGTTTTCTTGAGCTCGGAGGTCCTAGAAGGCGGTCGGCGACGAGGTCCGAGGTGAATTCACGGCGAGGCTCGTCGGCGCTGTGTTTGAACCGCAAATCACCGAGTTTTCTGCACCTGCAAGGTTCCCCGGAGGCGGTGGATCAAGATCAGCGAGTTAGATCAGAATTCCCGAGCGTAGATCGAGCGGAATTCGCCGGAGGGGCTCGGGTTCTCACCGGAGAGAAAGTCAGCGGATCGTGGGGGAAAAACGGGACAATGCCGGGGTTTTTATAGACGGGGGAGGGCAGCGGGTTGGTTTAGATCGAGCTGGAGTCTTCGGGGTCCGGAAGTCGGCTGGGATACGCGAGATTTTCCGGTCGGTTTTGATTTGGGGTGAGAGAGTCCGGCCGAGCGCGGGCGCGAGCGCGAGGAGGAAGAAAGGTTGGCAGGCCCCGCGTGTCAGTGGGAAGAAGGGGGGCGCGGGTGGCTGCGGGCTGGCGCGGGATCGGGTGGGCCGGCTGGTGGGTTTCGGCCCACTGGCCGGCTTTTTTCTGTTTTCCTTTTTCTTTTTCTATTTCTTTTCTGTTTTGAGTTTAATTTGAATTCCAGTTTGAATTTGAATTTTTGCAACACATGCAACACGTCCAAAAATTTTTAAATTCCCCTCTTAACAGGATTTTGGGGTGTTACAGCTCTACCCCCCTTAAAAGAAATCTCGTCCTCGAGATTGGTGGTTCTAAGAAAACAATTCCGGAAATTGTGCCTTAAGCTCATCTTCTCGCTCCCAGGTGGCTTCTTCTTCCGAGTGATGCTTCCACTGCACCTTGCACATCCGGATTCTTTTATTTCTGGTGAGGCGTTCCATTGTTTCCAAAATCTTGGATGGTTGCTCGGCATAAGACAAATCCTCAGCTACGTCAACCTCATTCATGGGTAACACCTCTTCAGGCGTTCTCAGACATTTCTTGAGCTGTGACACATGGAATACATCGTGCACATCCGATAGGCGAGCCGGTAATTCTAGTTGATACGCCACTTCGCCTTTCCTTTCCAGAACTTGAAAGGGTCCGATGTATCGAGGTGACAACTTCCCTTTCACCTTGAACCAACGAAGTCCTCGGATAGGGGACACCTTGAGATAGACATAGTCTCCCACGTTGAAAACGAGCTCTCTTCTCCGAATATCGGCATAGCTCTTTTGTCGCGTTTGTGCTATCCTCAAGTTGTTGCGAATTTCCCTCACTTTCGCGTTCCCATGGTTTCATGCAACTTCTGCCAGAACCTCGAGGTGAACTGTGTCCCTCGATCCGACACAATCTTCTTGGGCACTCCATGGTAACACACTGTGACGCCCTCAATTCTGTGGAAAACCACGGAACCAAGAACTAATGCATATGTGTGCCCAGGATGTTCATCACACATATACACATATTTCACAAACTGAATTCAGAATATATATAACCACGAATAACAGAGTTTATTACAACGTCTCATGAGTCTTGGACTCATGCTTACAGCGGAAGTCTTATTTTAATGCGGAAGCAAAAAACTAATGCGGAAGCAAAACTAAGCAGAAGTGGTTCCATCTTTAATCCCTCCACAGGCAAGGTTGAGAACAGATCACACGCCATAATGCTCCACTTGGTCTTCATAATAGCCTTCTCTTGCTGTTGATGATGAAATAATAATGCAAGTTTGAGTACAATGATGTACTCAGCAAGTGCGGGAAAAACACATGATATGCAGCTCATAAACATGGTAGGCATAAAAGGGCTTATTGCAGAAAAGCAGATTTGTAAAACCATGATAAAACAACAACTTAACTTTAGATGAAAGTAATCCCAGCATGAATTAAATTACCAACATACCTCCATCACTTCCTGTGTTCCATCCGAACATTAACCAATCCTTTATTCATACTCACGAATACCTCCTCGTATTCGCTACCATCTCATCTCATCAACAACCTCGTCTCACACAGAGACCGAACTCGTTGCCATGACTCAACAGTCATGCAACCATCTCATCACCCAGACTCAACAGTCTCAACCCATATCCATAACCAAACCAATAATCGTAACCAAGAACCTTCCCAATAACCATCTCAATATCCATCCCAACTAATCATGGCAGTTTAGCCAGGTGCTCGTGACCGTAAGCTCGGCTATCATGATAGTTTTAGACTCTGCAGAGTTTGCACCTCTTTACCCACAAGTTTGTGATTTCGTCACCCATCGGCGACTGCAGAACCTCCATTATACCAGTACACAACCGTCGGTGTATAGTCAAGAGATCACAAAATATCCTTTACAAAGGGGTTACTAGATGTATGGACTCACTAAGGTTTCACCGGCAGGCTAGAATCTCCAATTCTCCCACCCACAGGCCCCCTCTTGTGCCATGCAGTTCCCAGGGCAGTCCTCACTCGACTTCCATTCCCCGCGCCTTCCACAGTCCATAACACTCTAGCAACTTACCTAATTACTCAGCTAAGCCGCACCCATACTTGGCCTTGTGGTGGCACTGTTATCTTGGCATGTGCATGCATGAACCGGTCCTTAGATCTACGGCAAGTAAACCACCATCTCATGCTACCTCATTCACAAACCCAATCTTGCCTAGATCTCCCTCCGATCCATATCCCTTATTAACATCAGTTTCTCATTATCAGTACGAGTGCAGTTAGCTAGACATATCTATCTCGCTTCCCAATCCCATAGACTCAGCGAAGTATAATACAAAAACCATACCCGACTCATAAACTTCTCAGGCGACAAGGGTGGTTTAATCAAAACAAGTAAACTCCTATAAAAGGGCTTCCCATCAGGTTTGACTCAGTACGCACACCTTTTCGCAAAACAAAACAGTTTTATCCAAAACATAGGATCAATATGGTCAAGGAGCACTTGCCTTGTTCTTGCGGTTCCGGTTGTTCTTGGATCTCAAAACCTGGTTTCTGCAGTTCGTCATAGACAGCTCCCTGAGCTTGTCCTGCTAGGTAGGATCACGTGCATACAGGATTCACAGCAATCAATATTTATGTACAAACCTTAAACTAGATGCGATGATGCATATGCATGGTATCTCATGATTAGTTTTATTAGATTGATCTGTACGTGTTCTTGCATGGCCTTGTATGGACAGAGGTGTTCGGACCAAGGTGGACGTGGCGATGACCTTGTCTTTAGATCAAATTGATCATCAAGTGATCTGCCCACGAGAAGGATTCTGTTCGAAAGGAATTGAAGAACAGATGCAAAGAGATGAACACAATGATGTCGTAAGGTGGTATTGAAGTCCTACCTCACGCTCTCCTTGACTTCAAGGTCCTCCTCAGACCTGCTTGGTTCTTCTCCGATGATCTCCCTTGTTGTGCTTCAGCGATGGTTTGCTCGGCGAGTTAGGGCTAGGGCTCTAAATCGTCGGCTCAGGAGTCGAAAGAGAAGTTTGTGGTTTCGGCCAGAGGTTTTGGGTTCTATTTATAATCGGGAAGAAAAGAGTCCTAATCTGATTGTATCCCTAATAAGAGTCTTATTCAGATCTTTGTTGGATCCTAACATCTTTATCTTTAGTAACATCGTGGAATTTAGATCGGTTTCTGTTGCGTACCGGTATCTTTACGCGTAAAACATGCTCCAGAACTCGTTACCTCCGTGATGATGAGCTCCGGAAGCTCCACGTGTCCTCCGGGGCCTGGTATCTCCTTGTCCGCAGAGACGAGCTCCGGTTGTGCCACGTGTCACGAGCGAGACCTCCCCCTTCTTTGGAGGTGAGCTCCGCGCACGCCACGTGTTGGCGCCGGTCTTCCCTCTCTTCCGTCCTCAGGAACATGCCCGGAGGTCGACACGTGTCCGGCAACGACAGACCTCCCGGAGATAAGCTTCGGTGGCGACACGTGTTTGGTAGATCCGGACTTCTCTGAGATGGGCTCCGAGATCGACACGTACTCCACGCGACTGGTCCTCTGATTTCCGCGAGGACTAGCTCCGAGGATGACACGTGTCTTGCGGAAATGCCTTTGCTTCCTCTGCAGAGGCTAGCTCCATGGGCAACACGTGTCCCACAGGATCGGACCTCTCCCCTTTGTGGCGACGAGCCCCGAACCTGCCACGTAGCTCTTTTAGCGGCGGACCTCTCTTCACTTCGCAGGGACGAGCTCCGATCACGCCACGTGGCCAGCGGCCGCGGTAAGTTGTCTTCGGCGCTCTCGGAGGGCCTTATTGGCTATTCTTTTGATAATTCTCTCTGTTTCATTAAAATGTTTCCTCTTCATAGAACATGAACATATGCTGACACCCGAGGTGAGGGTGTCACAAATCTACCCCCCCTTATATTGAATCTCGCCCTCGAGATTTGTTAATAGGAAATAGATGGGGAAATTCCGCCTTGATATCCTCTTCACGCTCCCATGTGGCCTCAGCTTCGGTGTGATGGCTCCATTGTACCTTGCACCATCGATTCACCTTGTTTTGGGTGACCCTTTCCTTTACGTCCAAGATTCGGACAGGGTGTTCTGCGTAAGTCAGGTCCTCTTGAAGTTCAAGCTCTCCTATTGACACTTGTTCCTCTGGCACTCTCAAGCACTTCTTGAGCTGGGATACATGAAACACGTCATGTACGTCGGAGAGATGGTTTGGGAGTTCTAGTTGGTAGGCTACTTCTCCTCGCTTGTCCAAAATCTTAAATGGTCCGATGTAGCGAGGTGCTAGCTTGCCTTTGACGTTGAAGCGTCGTTGGCCTCGGATAGGCGATACTTTAAGGTACACGAAGTCTCCCACTTCAAAGGTCAACTTCCTACGCCTATTGTCCGCATAGCCTTTCTGTCGTGACTGGGCAGCCTTTAAGTCCTCCCGTATCGTTTGGACCTGCTTTTCGGCTTCTTGTAGTACTTCAGGTCCAAACACCTGGTTCTCTCCAGTTTCGTTCCAGAATAGCGGCGTTCTACACCGTCTACCATATAAAGCTTCGAAAGGCGACATCTTTAAGCTAGCTTGATAGCTGTTGTTATAGGAGAACTCGGCATACGGTAAACTCCTATCCCAACTATGCCAACGTTTCAAGGCGCACGCTCTCAACATGTCCTCCAAAATTTGGTTCGTCCTTTCGGTTTGCCCATCTGTTTGTGGGTGGTAGGCGGAGCTAAAATCCAGTCGTGTACCCATGGTTTTCTGCAGCTTCCTCCAGAATCTAGAGGTAAACTGAGAACCTCGATCTGAGACTATCCTCTTCGGAACTCCGTGACGGCACACAATCTGCTCCATGTACAACTCTACCAATTGTGCAACGTTATAACTGGTCTTTACTGGAAGAAAATGGGCAGTTTTCGTCAATCGGTCCACAATGACCCAGATGGAGTCGCATCTCGACTGAGTACGTGGTAATCCGACGATGAAGTCCATACTGATGTCCTCCCATTTCCATTCGGGTATTCTCAAAGGTTGCAACAATCCAGCGGGTTTTTTATGTTCGGCCTTTACCCGTTGGCATGTGTCGCATAGGGCAACGTATTCGGCTATATCCCTCTTCATGCCATTCCACCAATAGCAAGTTTTCAAATCCTTGTACATTTAGGTGCTTCCTGGATGTATGGAATAGGGTGAATCATGTGCCTCCTTCAATATCATGTTGCGAAGGTGTCTTATGTTTGGCACACAAATCCTTTTTCCTAGCCAAAGCGTACCCTCTTCATCCTCCTTGAAATCCTTCTCTATTCCTTGTCGGAGTCTTTCCTTGATCTCCCTGATCTCCTCGTCCGTTGCTTGGCCCTCTCTTATTTCTTGCTCCAATGGGGAGTGGATCTCCATTATCTCCACGTTATTCAAGAATCCGAGGTGTAACCATTCGAACTCCTTCTGTAATTCGGGTGGTAGCTCCCGAACCGTGAGTTGGTGACATGCTCCCTTTCTGCTCAATGCGTCCGCTACTACATTGGCCCTCCCGGGGTGGTAGTTGATTCCCACATCATAATCCTTGATGAGTTCTAACCATCGACGTTGCCTCAAATTCAAGTCCCTTTGTGTAAATATGTACTTGAGGCTTTTATGATCCGTATAGATCTCACATCGATGTCCAAGGATATAATGTCTCCAAATCTTCAATGCATGCACCACTGCTGCTAGCTCCAAGTCGTGCGTAGGATAGTTAAGCTCGTGCTTCTTTAATTATCGTGAGGCATAGGCTACCACTTGTCCGTCCTGCATGAGTACACACCCGAGCCCTTGTCTGGATGCGTCACAATATATGTCAAAGCTCTTGCTTACGTCTGGCAATACCAGAACCGGTGCTGTGGTTAGCCTTTCCTTGAGTTCCTCAAAACTTTCTTGGCAGGCTTGTGTCCATTGAAAGATATTTCCCTTCATTAGCAACTCCGTCATAGGTTTTGCTATCTTAGAGAAGTCTTTAATGAAGCGCCGATAGTATCCTGCCATCCCAAGGAAACTCCGAATATCCCTCACGCTCTTTGGTCGGTCCCACTTTAGAACATCTCTCACCATTCCAGGATCAACCGATACCCCTTCCTTGGAGATAATATGGCCTAGGAAAGATATTTCCTTTAGCCAAAATTGACACTTGTTGAGCTTGGCATACAACTGATGCTCACGCAACTTCTGCAGGGTCAATCTCAGATGTTCTTCATGCTCCTCCTCACTCTTTGAATACACCATAATGTCATTGATGAAAACTACGATGAACTTGTCCAAGTACTCCATGAAAACCTTGTTCATAAGGTACATGAAGTATGCGGGTGCATTCGTCAATCCAAAAGACATAACGGTATATTCATATGAACCATACCGTGTCCGAATGGCTGTCTTAGGTATATCAGAGGGCTTAATCTTCAGCTGGAAGTATCCCGACCGAAGGTCAATCATGGAGAATACTCGGGCTCCTTTCATTTGATATAACAGGTCCTCTATACAGGGCAGAGGGTATTTATTTTTGATTGTCACCTCGTTGAGAGACCTGTAGTCCACGCACATTCTTTGGGTTCCATCCTTCTTGTCCACGAAGAGTACCGGAGCTCCCCATGGTGACGAGCTTGGACGGATAAAACCCTTCTCCAACTGTTCTTGAATTTGCTTTTTGAGTTCAACTAGCTCGTTGACGGGCATCCTATATGGTCTCTTAGCTATTGGTGCAGTTCCGGGTACTAAATCTATGGCAAACTCGATGTCCCGGTCAGGTGGCATTCCTGGAAGCTCTTTCCAGAACACGTCCGAAAATTCCTGAACCACTGGAATGCTGTCCAATGTTGTTCCTTCGACGTGGTTCAAATTTGCCCGTTCGGTTGTTTGCTGGGCTGACTCAAACTCGACACGAATACCGTGTTCGTTTGTCAACTGTACGCTCCTTTCAGAACACTGGATTACTTCATTGTGCTTGCTTAACCAATCCATTCCGAGTATGATGTCAATCCCATGTGAGTCCAAGACAATAAGGTTGGCAAGGAAGTCTACCCCCCTTATTTTAAGGCTTACTCTAGGACATACTATATTAGTCCTCATTTCTCCTTCGGGAGAATTAACTAACATAGCACATTCTAAGTGGGATACGGGTAGATGATGTTTGGCAACATATTTGGATGATATGAAGGAATACAATGCTCCGGAATCAAATAAGATGGTGGCTGGGTTGGAGTTGGCAATGAACATACCAATTGCGACGTCCTCAGCCTGTTGTGCTTCCTCAGCAGTGACATGGTTTACGTGGCCACGAGCATAGTTCTGCGGTCCATGTTTCCCTTGGTTGTCTCCTCCGTTTGGTTGCTGGTTCTGCTTGGGCATGTTACCTTTCTGTCCAGGGCCTCTCCTCGTGCACCGGTTAGCGAAGTGGCCTACTTCCCCGCATGCAAAGCATGCCCTGTTGCCTACGGCAGCAGGTGCGTTAGGGCGGGGGTTTTGAACAGGAGCACCATTGTTAGGTCGGGGCGCTGGAGACATGGGCACACAAGGTGCTGGTGCAACGAATTGTTGCTGTGGTGGCTGACCAGGGCGGTACGCAGGAGTGGTCGGTCCATACTGCGGTGCAGGGGGCATGTACCTAGGTCGTACGTTGCTCCCTTGGGGCTGGTATGGCATCTTCCTCTTGCACTCTCGCTCGATCTCTCGAATCTTGTTTTCAACCACAATAGCTTTGTCAACCAGCTTCTGGAAGCTTACGTAGTCATTGTTGAGGAGCTGAACCTGGATCTCATTGTTCAACCCTCTCATGAACAGGTACTGCTTCCTTTTGTCTGAGTTGACATCTTTGGGGGCGTACCGGGACAGTTGTATGAACTTGTTGAGATACTCGTTTACACTCTTCTGTCCTTGGCGAAGACCTTCAAACTCCTGCCTCTTGAGCATCATTACACCAGCAGGAATGTAGTGAGAGCGGAAACTTTCCTTGAACTCAGTCCAAGTGATTGTCTCCGGGTTGGCATGGGCGTTGCTCAAGGCATCCCACCAGTCAGCAGTGGCTCCCGTAAGTTGGTGCGATGCGAAGAGAACCTTCTCTCGGTCGTTGCACTGAACAATGGCGAGCTTCTTCTCCATGGATTTCAACCAATCATCGGCCTCCATGGGATCGCTTGCTTGAGCAAAGGTGGGTGGTCGAGTCCTCATGAACTCTCCCAACCTGTTATGAGCCGGCAGTGGTGGTGGCGGTGGTGCCGGAACGGGGTTTTGGTTGGCCTGCAACTGACCCAAAGTTTGGATCATGGTTTGCATGAGCTGGTTTTGCATGGCCATCAACCTTTCTAGATGGTTTTCACCAGCTCCGGGATTAGCAGGAACTTCCTCATGGTCATCCTCCTTGACGTTCCTTCGGCTGGCGTTTCCTCTCACCATCTGTGAGAGAGAACGAAATAGAATAGAAGGTTAGATGATTAGGTAGGTCCCTTGAACTATATGCATCAAGGTGAGTTAGACTATATATATTAGCCCATATGAGGATGTGATCAAGTACTGAAGTATTTCACACCTCTTTCTTCTTACGTATGGATATGGACAATGTTTTTGAGACGTCCCACTACTCATATTAAGCACATAATCACACACAATCATTGCAAGGGCTCATACAGCTCCTATTCAAGGATGGTTTCCTATACCAAGGTGGTTTCAAGGCCAATCTAAGCTATTCACTCTAGGATGCTTCCTTTGGTCAGCGTGGCTTAGCTACCTGTGACTTCTATTTAGGGGTGTAACTTGCTGTTAACCCGTGGCTCTAATATCATTCTAAGGTTTCTATCTAGGCGTGTAACCTATTGTCAATCCGTGGCTCTGATACCAAATCTGTGACGCCCTCAATTCTGTGGAAAACCACGGAACCAAGAACTAATGCATATGTGTGCCCAGGATGTTCATCACACATATACACATATTTCACAAACTGAATTCAGAATATATATAACCACGAATATCAGAGTTTATTACAACGTCTCATGAGTCTTGGACTCATGCTTACAGCGGAAGTCTTATTTTAATGCGGAAGCAAAAAACTAATGCAGAAGCAAAACTAAGCAGCAGTGGCTCCATCTCTAATCCCTCCACAGGCAAGGTTGAGAACAGATCATACGCCATAATGCTCCACTTAGTCTTCATAATAGCCTTCTCTTGCTGTTGATGATGAAATAATAATGCAAGTTTGAGTACAATGATGTACTCAGCAAGTGCGGGAAAAACACATGATATGCAGCTCATAAACATGGTAGGCATAAAAGTGCTTATTGCAGAAAAGCAGATTTGTAAAACCATGATAAAACAGCAACTTAACTTTAAATGAAAGTAATCCCAGCATGAATTAAATTACCAACATACCTCCATCACTTCCTGTGTTCCATCCGAACATTAACCAATCCTTTATTCATACTCACGAATACCTCCTCGTATTCGCTACCATCTCATCTCATCAACAACCTCGTCTCACACTGAGACCGAACTCGTTGCCATGACTCAACAGTCATGCAACCATCTCATCACCCAGACTCAACAGTCTCAACCCATATTCATAACCAAACCAATAATCGTAACCAAGAACCTTCCCAATAACCATCTCAATATCCATCCCAACTAATCATGGCAGTTTAGCCAGGTGCTCGTGACCGTAAGCTCGGCTATCATGATAGTTTTAGACTCTGCAGAGTTTGCACCTCTTTACCCACAAGTTTGTGATTTCGTCACCCGTCGGCGACTGCAGAACCTCCATTATACCAGTACACAACCGTCGGTGTACGGTCAAGAGATCACAAAATAGCCTTTACAAAGGGGTTACTAGATGTATGGACTCACTAAGGTTTCACCGGCAGGCTAGAATCTCCAATTCTCCCACCCACGGGCCCCCTCTTGTGCCATGCAGTTCCCAGGGCAGTCCTCACTCGACTCCCATGTCCCGCGCCTTCCACAGTCCATAACACTCTAGCAACTTACCTAATTACTCAGCTAAGCCACACCCATACTTGGCCTTGTGGTGGCACTATTATCCTGGCATGTGCATGCATGAACCGGTCCTTAGATCTACGGCAAGTAAACCACCATCTCATGCTACCTCATTCACAAACCCAATCTTGCCTAGATCTCCCTCCGATCCATATCCCTTATTAACATCAGTTTCTCATTATCAGTACGAGTGCAGTTAGCTAGACATATCTATCTCGCTTCCCAATCCCATAGACTCAGCGAAGCATAATATAAAAACCATACCCGACTCATAAACTTCCCAGGCGACAAGGGTGCTTTAATCAAAACTAGTAAACTCCTATAAAAGGGCTTCCCATCAGGTTTGACTCAGTACGCACACCTTTTCGCAAAACAAAACAGTTTTATCTAAAACATAGGATCAATATGGTCAAGGAGCACTTGCCTTGTTCTTGCGGTTCCGATTGTTCTTGGATCTCAAAACCTGGTTGCTGCAGTTCGTCGTAGACAGCTCCCTGAGCTTGTCCTGCTAGGTAGGATCACGTGCATACAGGATTCACAGCAATCAATATTTATGCACAAACCTTAAACTAGATGCGATGATGCATATGCATGGTATCTCATGATTAGTTTTATTAGATTGATCTGTACGTGTTCTTGCATGGCCTTGTATGGACAGAGGTGTTCGGACCAAGGTGGACGTGGCGATGACCTTGTCTTTAGATCAAATTGATCATCAAGTGATCTGCCCACGAGAAGGCTTCTGCTCGAAAGGAATTGAAGAACAGATGCAAAGAGATGAACACAATGATGTCGTAAGGTGGTATTGAAGTCCTACCTCACGCTCTCCTTGACTTCAAGGTCCTCCTCAGACCTGCTTGGTTCTTCTCCGATGATCTCCCTTGTTGTGCTTCAGCGATGGTTTGCTCGGCGAGTTAGGGCTAGGGCTCTAAATCGTCGGCTCAGGAGTCGAAAGAGAAGTTTGTGGTTTCGGCCAGAGGTTTTGGGTTCTATTTATAATCGGGAAGAAAAGAGCTCTAATCTGATTGTATCCCGAATAAGAGTCTTATTCAGATCCGGACTTCTCTGAGATGGGCTCCGAGATCGACACGTACCCCACGTGACTGGTCCTCCAATTTCCTCGAGGACTAGCTCCGAGGATGACACGTGTCTTGCGGAAATGCCTTTTCTTCCTCTGCAGAGGCTAGCTCCGTGGGCAACACATGTCCCACAGGATCGGACCTCTCCCCTTTGTGGCGACGAGCCCCGAACCTGCCACGTAGCTCTTTTAGCGGCAGACCTCTCTTCACTTCGCAGGGACGAGCTCCGATCATGCCACGTGGCCAGCGGCCGCGGTAAGTTGTCTTCGGCGCTCTCGGAGGGCCTTATTGGCTATTCTTTTGATAATTCTCTCTGTTTCATTAAAATGTTTCCTCTTCATAGAACATGAACATATCCTGACACCCGAGGTGAGGGTGTCACACACACGATCCTTGACATGTACAATTCTGCCAACTTGGATCCGCTGTAGCTTTCATTCACGGGGATGAAATGAGGTACCTTGGTTAGCCTGTCGATGATGACCCATATTGAATCATATCCTGATTGGGTCCTAGGCAATCCCACTATGAAATCCATACCGATTTCTTCCCATTTCCATTCAGGCACGTTGAGTGGTTGCAATAATCCCGCGGGTCGTTGATGTTCTGCTTTCACCAACTGGCATGTGTCACATAGGGCAACATGTTCCGCGACATCCCGCTTCATTCCATACCACCAATACCTGCTCTTGAGGTACTGGTACATCTTCGTACTCCCAGAATGAATGGAATAGTCGGAATCGTGAGCCTCCTTCAAAATCAATTCACGGATCTTCTTTACTTCTGGCACACAGATTCTTTTCCCGTGCCACATCGTTCCTTGTTCATCCTCTCTGAAACCAGGGGCTTTATTTTCCTTGATGAGTTGCCTGATTTCTTATATCTTCTCGTCATCCTTTTGACCCTCGCGTATTTCTCGCTCTAGTGTGGAGTCCACTTCCATGGCGATGGCTTCACCACTATTCACAAGGCATAGATTGAGCCTTATAACCTCGTCCTTCAATTCTGCAGGCATGTCCTTCAAGCTCAACCTATTGACCTGCACTTTCCGACTTAAAGCATCTGCCACGACGTTTGCTTTCCCAGGATGTTAGTTGATGCCCACATCAAAGTCATTGATTAGCTCTAACCATCTCCTTTGTGTGAGGTTGAGATCTTGCTGTGTGAAAATTTACTTTAAACTCTTATGATCCGTCTGTCCTCTTCCACATCAAGTAGTGCCGCCAAATTTTCAACGCATGTACCACTGCGGCTAGCTCTAGGTCATGTGTAGGATAGTTCTTCTCGTGCTTCCGGAGCTACCGGGATGCATAAGCCACGACATGCCCTTCTTGCATGAGAACACATCCCAACCCGTTTCCAGAGGCATCACAGTACACCGTAAAGTTCTTCTGCATATCTGGCATAACTAGCACTGGGGCTGTTGTCAATCTTTTCTTTAACTCCTGAAAACTCGTCTCGCACTGCGACGTCCATGTGAATGTGATTCCCTTCTCCAACAGTTTGGTGAGGGGTCTCGAGATTTTAGAGAATCCCTCAATAAACCGTCGATAGTATCCAGCCAATCCCAAGAAGCTTCGAACTTCCCCGACATTTTCAGGGGTCTTCCACTTCTGTATATCCTCGATTTTGGAGGGATCCACGGAGATTCCTCCCCCCCGAGATTATATGTCCTAAGAAGGGAACTCTCTTCAGCCAAAACTCACACTTGCTCAACTTGACATACAGTTGGTGTTCTCTCAGCCTCTACAACACCAACCTTAGATGTTTCTCATGTTCTTCTTCATCTTTGGAGAAGACAAGAATGTCATCTATGAAAACCACCACAAATTTGTCCAGATATTTCATGAATACCTTGTTCATGAGATACATGAAGTACGCCGGGGCATTAGTTAGCCCAAAAGGCATGACGGTGTATTCATACAGTCCGTACCGAGATACGAAAGCTGTCTTGGGAATATCAGATTGCCTTATCTTAAGTTGGTGGTATCCCGACCTGAGATCAATTTTCGAGAACACACAAGCTCCCTTCAACTGATCAAACAAGTCTTCAATGCGGGGTAATGGGTACTTATTCTTGATGGTTACCTCATTCAAAGCACGGTAGTCCATGCATAACCTTTGGGTTCCGTCCTTTTTGGGCACAAATATGACTGGAGCTCCCCAAGGTGAGGAACTAGGACGAATATACCCCTTCTCCGTCAATTCTCTCAAATGATCCTTGAGTTCTCCCAGCTGTTTGGTGTCCATCCGATAAGGTCTCTTGTATATCGGGGCTGTTCCAGGCACTAGCTCAATTGCGAATTCCACTTCACGATCAGGAGGCATTCCTGGCAATTCCTATGGAAAAACATCTGGATATTCCCTGATGGTTCTGATCTCCTCCACTTTCACCTCAACTTGATTTAATTTAATGTCCCTCCTAGGCTCTTGTATCGTTATAAACTTTACTCTTGTGCCACTAGGGTGAGTTAGTTCCACCGTTCTGGTCGAACAATGGATGATTCCTATTTGTTTGGTCAACCAATCCATACCCAAGATAATATCTACCCCTTGTGAATATATCACTATGAAGTTAGCAGTAAATACTACCCCATTAATGTCTAGGTTCACTTTGGGACACACTTGTATTGTCCTTATTTCTCCCCCTGGAGAGTTTACTGCTAGCATATGGTTCATTTGTGTTGTTGCTAGATCATGCTTCTTAACAAACCCTTGAGCAATGAACGAGTGGGTAGCACCAGAATCAAACAGCAGGGTTGCAATGTGTAAATTGGCAGGAAACTTACCAACTACCACGTCAGGTGCCTCTTGCGCTTCCTCCATGGTGACGTGGTTCACCCGTCCTCTCATTACATTCTGCGGTTGTGGCTGCGTGGACTTCTTCTTTGGGCACTTATGGGCGTAGTGCCCCACTTCACCACAGTTGAAACATTGCACCCCAACCTTAGGTGTTTGGCCTTTGTTGTCTTGGGGTTGGTTTGGGGGTCCTTGCACTGCTGGTCGAGGTTGATACGTAGGGCGAGGCTGCTGTACGAACTGACGTTGTGGCTGTATTGGTGCTGCCGGAGGCCTGTAGTTCGGGTTGTACCCTCTTGGTGCTGAGTAGGGTACCACAGCACGGTTCGTCTGCCCTGCGGGTTGCTGCATCAGACGTGGGCGGGTGTTGCTCCCTGAGGCTTGGTGTGACCACCCGGCCTTTCTCTTGTTCTCATTTTCCAAGGCCTTCAGCTTCCTTTCTACCACAAACGCTCTGTCCACCATCTTTTGAAAGCTTTCATACTCATTGGAGGACATTGCACACTGCATTTCTGCGGTAAGTCCTTCCACGAAACAATCTTGTTTCTGCTCATCAGTCTCTATGTCCCATGGGGCATAACGGGAGAGTTGAGTAAATTTAGTGAGGTATTCCCTCACAGTCATGTTACCTTGCTGCAACCCCAAAAACTCCTTCCTCTTGTTTTTGAGTTCACCCCTTGGTATGTAATGGTTGCAGAAGCTACGCTTGAACTCTTCCCAAGTGATGTTCTCAGGGTCATGATGGGCGGCCACGTAGGCGGTCCACCAATCAGCAGCAGGTCCATGCAATTGATGAGAGGCAAACAGTACCCTCTCATACCCTTGGCACTGTATGATCCTCATCTTGCTCTCAATGGTCTTTAGCCAATCATCTGCCTCCAGAGGTTCAGCAGCACTTGCAAACTTTAGAGGTTGAGTTCCTAGAAACTCACTCAACCTTGGTTGGCGTGGTGCAGCTTGTGGAGGTGGAACTTGATGCAAGTTGGCCACTACTTGAGTCAAGATCTGGATGAGCTGATTTTGATTCTCAAGCATTTGGTGGAGGGGATCAACTCCTTCACGGCGACCACCCCTGTCTTGGCCTCCTGAAAGATGAGGGTTGCAGGCCTCATCGTTGTTGGTGGCAGGGTTGGCAGCGTGACCTTTTCCTCTTCCGGCCATCTAGCATGATCAACCAAATGTTAATTTAAAGCATTACGTATATCTTACTACTTTCACTCGTTTGTACTTTGAAGTGTTGAGGCTTTGTTATACTTTTCTGAGGGTTCATATCTCATACAAAAATAAATGTACTATTATTTCATGTGGGTTCACACACCAAAGCAAAACAATCTGAAGACGAGGTTGTGGACAATTGCTCATGGCTTCCACAACTCACGTCACACACACACCAAGCATTAACACTCCATTTACTAAGGTAACGACTCGACTATTCGACGTCTTGCTAACTGAGGGAAAGACTCTACACTACTCGGATTCCTGAGCTGGCTCCTCGGGATCTTCCTCATTATTGCGGCTACCTTCTGACTTTGCTTTGGGTGGGGAGGCTGCTGGTGGAGAAGTGCGACGACGCCTGATCGCCCGGCGATCTGGGGAGTCAGGAGTCCATGTATCATTCACGGTGACACACAGTCCATTCCCATCTCCTCTTTCTCTCGCCCTCAAGCAGGCTCGCAGCAACGCCTCCGTTTCCTTCAGGGTGTCCCGAACATCCTGAAGCTCTTGCTGACACTCCTGCAGTCGAGTGCTGAGCATAGCAGCATCCTCCAAGCACAAGTCCATGTGCTCATGGGAAGTCCCTTGCTGCACTGGTGGGTACTTGTACTCCGTCGTACCACTCTCACGCTGGAGGACATACATGTACTCAGTCCTGTCCAGGTGGCGACGATAGATGTGACTCTGGCAGGTGATGGCCTCCTAGGTGACATCCTTCTCCGCATCGACCTGTGTCGCTCGACAAGCTGGAGAGCGGTGGATCTTGAGCAGCTGATTTTCATGGATAATCCTCATTTCTAAACTCCATTCTTCCCGCTTCTCCCGGATGGTCCTGGTGGAGTTATAGTGTATGATTAGTTTGCCCGTATTGGCGGCGGCTTGGAGCATACGTCGAAGACGGCGCAGCAAACCTCCTACAGTCAATCCGTAGGAAAGGTACGTCACTGGACGGCTCTCCTCTCTTTGGGCAAGGGCAACTACGGGAACTCTCCCTCCTGTGGACTTGCGAGCGGTGCGAATCATGCGAACCATCTAAAACAAAAAGCATTTAAACTTAGGTTAGATAAACTTTTAAACAAAAATCCTATTTTGAATGAAAGTTGGGGTAAGATGAAGAAAGTGACTCCATTAAATAACACTTTTCAACACACACCTTGTAAAATAGTTTTTAAGAAAATAGGGCCCTTAAATACGTCCATTTCTAACTAGGTCCACGTTCCTTTGGGCAACCTTGGCTCCGATACCACTTCTGTCACACCCGGTTTATCCAAAGAACAACCGAGTGAATATCACATGTATGCCAGGATCATTTTCTCATACATGTGATGACAAATAGTGAAGCATCATTTATTACAAGCCAGGGGTCGAATATAAATAAGTCTTACATAGCAAATGTCTCGATGGACAATAATAAGTTCATCACAAGTAAATAAACTAGCAGCGGTATAATTATTCTCGTGGGCTCCGTCACAGGCGTTGCCCGGGGGACTCCATGAAACTAGAAACCTTCTTCGGGTCCAAAGTCTTGGTCATTAAACACCACTTCATTATCTTGACCTGAGCAGCAATATAAACCAACAAAAATGCAAGATTGAGTACCGACGGTACTCAGCAAGTGTGGGAAAGTTATATCATGCATGGCTAGAACAAGGAGAGGTTGAACTCATGGTTAAAGCACTACGCAATTAATACCTATCACCTTAGCTTATTAAGCACCTACATTACTACACAGGTGAAATGGTCCCAATCTCCCATCCCATCATCATAATAAAATAACCATAACATCATTTCCAATGTTAAGCTCCCCGCTTAACATCCACAACTTCCAAAGCCATCCATCCTCTAATCATGAATAAGTCCAAGCCACTCTTGACCGTGAGCACGGATGTCATGACAGTTTTGACTCTGCAGAGTTTGTACCACTGTACCCACATGTAGTGATTTCATCCCCCGTTGCCGGGTGGACTAAAAGAACCTCCATTATGCCAGTGGCTACGAACCACATTCACACTTCCCAGGTGTGTAGCCAGGAGATCACTATGAAGCCTTTACAAAGGGATTCCCGACGAGCGTGAGCCCACTGAGGTTTCACCCCTAACAACATACAAGAGGCTCCAACCCCGCTGCAGTGGCCCCCTCTTGAGCCTTGCGGTTCATATGGTAGTCCAGCTGTCACCTATTCCCCGCACCATCCAACACACCCATACTACGCCGGGGATACACCTAATTAATTGGCCAAGCTGCCACATCTCAGCATGTGGTTGGCACGGTAAAGCCAGGGTACATGCTCCATGAACCGGTCCTTAGGATCTAGGCAAGTACTAAACACAAACCCGAGTCTCGTGCACCCAACACCAACCAAAACATCCAACTTGACTTGATCCCTACCTCTACATAACTCACAATATCTCATTCAAGAGTATGGTAAAATAAACTGATGATCTCATATCCCAAATATCCCTGTCGAAGTGTTCGGTCGACACTTCCCCCGGGCCTGCACTGGGCAGCCCGCGGAGGTTCTTTTTTCGGTGGGGCTAGTCCCTTGCGGAGAGCTTGAGCGTATGGACGAGTTAGTAAGAGCTTGACACGGCAAGTTTTACGTGGTTCAGGCCGCCGGAGCGTAAAACCCTACGCCCACGGCGAGCTATGGAGCTTGCTGTATTGCTTGGTGCTCAGAACCAGAGTCCTGAGCTTGAGGATGAGTTACAGCTTGGGTGTGAATGGCTAGCGTATGAGTTGCGAGAGTGCGAACCCTTGCTAACGTCGCCTACCCGAGCCTTTTATAGTCCAAGACTCGGGTGGCTTACAAGGGGGGCCCGGGACCCGACAAGTGGTCCCTGGGAGATTGACTGTTATCTACCGTATCTGCAGTTATGCCGGTAGTTGTCTCTGGCGAAGGCTTCTGAGTCTTCGTCTTGCAGCCCTGTCCATGCCGCATGCTAGTCGTAGTGGATGATGACGGCGGGGGCGGCATGGGATGTCTTGTCGCTGCGTTTATTGGCTGGCAGGCTCTGACACCGCGCGCCAGTCTGTGATGTGACTGGGTGCAACGGCACCTGACAGAGGCGTGCTCCGCGTCTCCGCGTCTTGGGAAGACGCGTGCCTTGAATACCTTTGTACGGGCAAGGTATGGGGCGTCTTTACGCCCGTTGCCTATCGCTCTGGGGCAGGCAGCACCGTTCTGTTGGCCACGTCACGGGCCCGAAGCCCTCCTCAGAGGAGAGGGGGGGTCCGGCCCCGCGGGACACGTGGAGCCTTCGGACCTCTCCTCACGGAGGGGGAGGTTCGGCTTCTGTCGGCCACGTGGCGGGCCCAGAGCTCCTCTCTGAGGAGAGGGAGGTCCGGCCCCGCCGGATACGTGGCACCTTCGGACCTCTCTCCCGCGGAGGGGGAGGTCGGGCTTCTGTATGCCACGTGGCGGGCCCGGAGCTCTCCTCTGAGGAGAGGGAGGTCCGGCCCCTCCGTACGCGTGGCGCCTTCAGAGCTCTCCCTGCAGAGAAGGGCGAGTTCCTTAGGCATTTTCCCCTGTGCGCGGGGGTACCCCATATCGCAGGTACCAACAGTGGCCCCCGGGCCCATCTCGGGGGAGATAGTGAGCCCAAGGTGGGACCTCCGTCTCTTCTGATCCGCGCACTTTCTCTAAGTCCCGCATTGACCGCTGCCGGAGCACGAACGACCGTGGGATCGTGGGAGCGTGCGCCCACTTGATGGTTGCTTTTACTGCGGCGGTTCCCAAGACTGCCACTTCTGCACGTTGCGACGCTTTCTTCAGGAACCGCCGAAGTGCCTTGCCGGCTCATCTTCTTAGGAGACTGACTCCTTGACCCACCGCTTCAGTTGGGCGGCTTGGGTCCACCTGTCATCGGCGCTCGGTCTCGGAGCCGAAGCGGTTGCTGATGCGGCGTATTCAAAGAGTTTCAAATTGCTTTGACTCGTACCTAGAAGGTGTGAAAAGAAACCGCCACGTGGGTACGCTCCCCTCATCAGACTTCCAGCCCTTGCACCTCCCTCGAGTCTCTGCGGTCTTGTCTTCTTCCATGGCTTCTAACCCGCTTTTTTTTGGGGGGGGGGGGAATCGCTCTCGATTTCCTCCAGCGACGGCGTCTGCACCAAGTCTGGGACCCAGGGAGCCTGCCTGCCTTGCCTCTGGAGGTGGCGTCTCCAAGGGGTCTCAGGTTTGTCCTCCCGACGGGGCCCTTCCTCGGTGACGGCAGGCAGAAAGCTCCCTGGCGTTGCGTCCCTTCTCAGATGTTTGAGTCTTCAAAGAAACCGCTGAAGCACCAAGGAGAGTTCCAGGCGGCAGAGTCTCCGAGAAGACCACTGAAGCTGCGGAGGGGGCCTCAGGAGCACCCTTGATGGCACCGGCTTTTGCGCCGGTGATGAGGGAACTTCAGGAGAAGGAAACCGCTGATGCACCAAGGAGGATTCCAGGCGGCAGAGTCTCCAAGAAGACCGGTGAAGCTGCGGAGGGGGCCTCAGGAGCACCCTTGATGACACCGGCTTTTGCGCTGGTGATGAGGGAGGAGATTCCTGCGCTCGGGTCATGGAGCGGGAGAACGCCGCCAGGGCTGAAGCCTGGTGATGCGGCCGTTCTTGCAACTTCTAGACTCTGGTCGTGTTAGGGGAACCTTGGGGCTTGTTTCTTTCTTTTTCATCGAGTTTGTAGCCCAGCTCATGGAGCCATGAATACATGAACTCTTATGACCCTTCGTGCCTGCGATGTTTTCCGTCTTCTTCTTGGTTTTGCCTGGCCGAGCCCTTAGCTCCACAAGGTGCTCAGAGGCCTTCACCAATCTCGACGTTCTGCTCCGGTGCCTTCCCCGGGTCCTCATTACATTAAGGGCCCCGGAGGTCCCTGGGGCCCGCCTCATGAGGATGGGGAGGCCCGGATCAGCCGGCCACGTGGCGGACCCGGAACTCTCCTCTGAGGAGAGGGAGGTCCGGACCTGCGGTACACGTGGGGTCTTCGGGCCCCTCCCCTCAGAGGGGGGGGTCCGGTCCCGCTGGACCCGTGGATCCTTCGGTCTTGCCTTGGAGTTCCGGTCTTGCGTGATCCCGTAGTGGCCCCCTGGCAGGGGCGTCCCATTGGTCAGGCGCTCCTACCACATTCCTGTAGGGATTTGAGGCCGAGAGGTCCTGCACACAAGTAGGGAAAACGTAATTCTCCTTGGGGGCTCCCCCTTCCTTATCTCATAGTCTTATTTGACTTACAGTCCCTAACCATACGCACGGTGCTCAGGGACTGTAGTGCGCGAAGTGCCGGGGGCTCGGGGCCCCTTCGACTATCGGCAGGTACCTCCGACGCAACCGCCTCTGGTAGGGCAGCAAATGCCGACTAGTGGTGAGAATGAGAAGAGGGAGCTGAGCACATGGCAGCTATGCACCGCAAGGGTAGTCATAAAAAACTTAGTACACAATTTAAATGAGTACGAGGAAAGAGCAAAGTAGAACAGGTTTCTTTTCGTATAACTTTCCACAGGAGGAAGGCCGGCTGAACATGGAGGCCACGACCCGTCCCATTAAGAAGGGAAGCAAGACTCTACGTGCTTGGAGTCGGAACCAGGCATAGCTGAACGTAGTCCTGTACCGTCCCCTGGGGCTTAGTTGCTCCGAGCGCTGTTCCTGGACTCTATGGAGTTTATTACGAAAAGAAAGGACTTTCCAATCTTTGCTCTAGGGGTAGAACTTACGGAGGTGTTCTATGTTCCAAGGGTTTGGGAGCAGGTCCCCATCTTCGGTGGAAAGGCGCACACACCCGGGGCGGCATACTTTCGCGACTCGGAAAGGACCTTCCCAACTAGGGGAGAGTTTGTGGGTCCCTTCGCGAGAAAGTATGCGCCGCAGCACCAGGTCACCTTCCTGCAGCTCCCGGGCACGCACAGATCTCTGGTGGTAGCGACGAAGCGCTTGTCTGTACCGTGCGTTACGGAGTGCTGCATGCAATCGGACCTCTTCAACGAGGTCGATTTCTCCACGCCGGAGGTTGTCCTGCGCGGCCTCGTCGTAAGCCCGGACACGGTGAGACTTCATGGTGATTTCTGGGGGAAGTACAGCTTTGGCCCCATACACCATGAAGAAGGGTGTCTCTCCGGTGGCCCGGCTCTGGGATGTCCGGTTAGCCCATAGTGTGCTCGGAAGCTCATCTACCCAATTGGCACCATGTTTCTTCAGACTGGCGTAGGTGCGAGTCTTAAGGCCCCGGAGAATCTCCGCGTTGGCCCTCTCGACTTGCCCATTGCTCTTTGGATGGGCGACAGAGGCATAGCACACCTGAATGCCAAGGTCTTCGCAGTAGTCTTGGAAGGCTGCGCTGGTGAACTGGGTCCCGTTGTCGGTGATGATTCTGTTCGGGACCCCGAACCGGCAGACAATAGACTTGATGAACTTTACTGCGGATTGCTTGTTGATGGTGACAACTGGTGTGGCTTCCGGCCACTTGGTGAACTTGTCGATGGTGACATAGAGGTACCGGAATCCCCCGACGGTTCTGGGAAACGGTCCCAAGATGTCCAGCCCCCATACGGCAAATGGCCACGAGGGCGGGATCATCTGTACCGCCTGAGCCGGTGTATGGATCTGCTTGGCGTGGAACTGGCACGCCTTGCAGCTCTCGACCAGCTTGACGGCATCCTGGAGTGTTGTCGGCCAGTAGAAGCCATGCCGGAAGGCTTTACCAACAAGCGTGCGTGAGGAAGAGTGACTTCCACATTCGCCTCCATGGATCTCAGCGAGCAAGTCGCAGCCTTCCCCCTGGGTTATGCACCGCAATAGGATGTGGTTGGCGCCACGCCGGTAGAGATACCCCTCTACCAGCGCGTATCTCTTAGCCATACGCACAATCCGTTCAGCGGTTGCATGTTCATCAGGGAGGATGTTGTCCTTCAAGTAGTCCCAGATCTCCGTGATCCATGCATCGGGTCTGACTTGAGCTTCTGGATCTTGAGCGCTGGGTTAAACGGAGTCCCCAGTGACGCTTACGATCCTTGGCGACATCCATGGCTGTAGGGCCGCCGGGACCGCCAACTTCGAGGTGCTGGTCAAGCCCCCTTCGCTCGGCTCGGCGGGCCGGGCTGTGGGTCGCAGCAACGTCCTCTCGAAAACTCCTTCAGGCGCGGGGGCTCCGGTGGAAGCCTTCGTTGAAAGGTTGTCAGCGCGTGGTACGTGGCGCAGGTCCAAGGCGAGGAATTCTTTCTCTGTCACACCCGGTTTTTCCGAAGAACAACCAAGTGAATATTACATGTATGCCAGGATCATTTTCTCATACATGTAATGACAAATAGTGAAGCATCATTTATTACAAGCCAGGTGTCGAATATAAATAAGTCTTACATCGCAAATGTCTCAATGGACACTAATGCTTCATCACAAGTAAATAAACTAGCAGCGGAATATTATTCTTTAGGGCTCCATCACAGGCGTTGCCCGGGGGTCTTCATGAACCTAAAAACCTTCCTCGGGTCCAAAATCTTGGTCATTATACACCACCTCATTATCTTGACCTGAGCAGCAATATAAACCAACAGATATGCAAGATTGAGTACCAATGGTACTCAGCATGTGTGGGAAAATTTTATCATGCATGGCTAGAACAAGGAGAGGTTGAACTCATGGTTAAAGCACTAGGCAATTAATACCTATCACCTTAGCTTATTAAGCACCTACATTACTACACAGGTGAAATGGTCCCAATCTCCCATCCCATCATCATAATCCAATAACCATAATCATCATTTCCAATGTTAAGCTCCCCGCTTAACCATCAATCCTCTAATCATGAATAAGTCCAGGCCGCTCTTAACCGTGAGCACGGCTGTCAAGACAGTTTTGACTCTGCAGAGTTTGTACCACTGTACCCACATGTAGTGATTTCATCCCCCGTTGCCGGGTGGACTAAAAGAACCTCCATTATGCCAGTGGCTACGATCCACATTAACACTTCCCAGGTGTGCAGCCAGGAGATCACTACGAAGCCTTTACAAAGGGATTCCCGACGAGCGTGGGCCCACTGAGGTTTCACCCCTAACAGCATACAAGAGGCTCCAACCCCGCTGCAGTGGCCCCCTCTTGAGCCTTGCGGTTCATATGGTAGTCCAGCTGACACCTATTCCCCGCACCATCCAACACACCCATACTACGCCGGGGATACACCTAATTAATTGACCAAGCTGCCCCATCTCAGCATGTGGTTGGCACTGTAAAGCCGGGTTACATGCTCCATGAACCGGTCCTTAGGATCCAGGCAAGTACTAAACACAAACCCAAGTCTCGTGCACCCAGCACACAACCAACACATCCAACTTGCCTTGATCCCTACCTCTACATAACTCACAATAGCTCATTCAAGAGTATGGTAAAATAAACTGATGATCTCATATCCCAAATATCCCATTCTAAGCATGGCTAAGCATATGCATGTAAATAAATGACATGACAAAATAAATCCCAACCCAAGCTACAAGGAAACAAGGTGATGCAATTCTAGGGAAACTTCCTAGCATGGGTTTCATATTTCATTTGACAATGCAAATAATTCTATCTACACGTCCTAGCATAGGATCAAAGTGGTCAAGGACACTTGCCTCCTTCTTGCTGCTCTTGAAATGGGTAGTCCTGATCTTGGAAAGGAATAACTTGCTCTTGAACAGGTTCTACTTCATACCATCACACATAGCAAAAGAAAAACAACAATCATAAGACATAGTTCACACTTCTTACTTCATACTAACCACACATTCATATTTATGAAATTCATTCACCATTATATGTGTTGTGGTTACTTTGTGTGTTGATCTGTGGCTTGCATACACTTTTATTTATATGTGTATGATTCCTACTTTGGTGTTCATATTTATACTTACATACTATATATATATATATGTGTGTGTGTTTCAGTTTTAAATAAATTCCTTATATTAAACTACCAAGTATGTATGAAAAGTATTTTTCTTCTCCATATGTGCCTTCATAATTTCTATCAACCCTAAACTGAACTCTTTGGATTTTAAAAACTCCATTTATCATTTACTAGTTGCTATATTTTCAGATTTATATTCCTATGCATAATTGTGTATTTTATTATGAAATTAGTAATACACATCATCTAAACAGTATAGGTTCTGGTCCTAAATAATTTAATAACATATTTTGACCTTGGCCTCTGATGTAAACTATTTCATAATTATTTTCCCTATTTTTCTCTAACTAGTCTTTACTTAAAAATGTGTCCCTATACTAATAAATATGAATAATAAATGAAACAGATTCATTTTAGCCCAAAAATATATTTTTATCTCACTCCAAAGTTTTCTAAGTACTGAGAAAGTTTTTAATTAATTTTGACAATTATGTTTGTCCCATTTTTTAATTTTTAAACACTAGTTACATATTCAATTTTCTAAATTAAATACTAAACAGGGCTAAAATAATGAACTCACCCCATTACAGGGTCTATAATATTATTTTCATAATTTCCAGGGGTCTAGCTACACTTATCAGAGGTGTTTTTCCTAATTTTTATTAAGTCCAGGGGCTAAAACTGATTTTTAAATGAATTTACATGATTTTCTGGAGTTCCAGGGGCTAGATCAGAAGTTTCCGGGGCTAGCTCTTATTTCTCGAGAACCCCAGGGGGTAGCACGTAAGAATTCCAGTCTTTATAACGCGGGGCTGACGTGGACCGTCCGATTTTAAACCGACGGCTGAGATTATAACATCGAACCGGTACGCGGGGTTTTAAAGTCTACCGTGCGATTTAAAATAAACGGCGCACAAGCGGCCACGTCGCTCTGATCGAGCGCGGGCGGCGCTGCCGGCGGCGCACGGCGGCGGGAAGCGGCGATCTCGCCGGAAAGTTTCGGATCCTCGAGAATTCTGCCTAGAACTGTAATCTTATGGCATAGATCGGTAGAGGGGAGGTCAGGGATCTCACCTCGGGGGTTTTCTTGAGCTCGGGGGTCCTGGAAAGTGATCGGCGGCGAGGTCCGAGGCAAAACCACGGCGAAGCTCGTCGGCGCTGTGTTTACACCGTAAGTCTCTGAGTTTTCTGCACCTGCAAGGTTCCCCGGAGGCGGTGGATCAAGACCAGCGAGTTAGATCAGAGTTTCCGAGCTTAGATCGGCCAGAATTCACCGGCGAAGTCTCGGTGCTCACCGGAGTAAAAATCGGCGATCGCGTGGGAAAAACCGATCGGGGCTGGGGTTTTTATAGCCGGGGGAGGGCGGTGGGTCAGTTGTGATCGAGTTTGAGTCGTCTGGGACCGGAATTCGGGCTGAGGGACACGGTATTCCGATCGTTTAAGATCGCGCGCGCGCGGGAGAGTCCGGGGTCGCGGGGTTGGGGATGACAGGTGGGCCCCACCTGTCTGTGTGAGAGAGCGCGGGCGCGCGCGGCTGTGGGCTGGCGCGGGGAAACTGGGCCGGCTGGCGGGTATCGGCCCACTGGCCAGTTTTTCCCCGTTTTCTCTTTTTCTTTTTCCATTTCTTTTCTGATTTGAGTTTAATTTGAATTCCAGTTTGAATTTGAATTTTTGCAAAACATGCAACACGTCCAAAAATTTTTAAATTCCCCTCTGAACATGGTTTAGTGTTTTAAATCAAAATTTGGGGTGTTACAGCTCTAGCCCCCTTAAAAGAAATCTCGTCCTCGAGATTGGTGTTTCTAAGAAAACAATTCCGGAAATTGTGCCTTGAGCTCATCTTCCCGTTCCCATGTGGCTTCCTCTTCTGAGTGATGCTTCCACTGCACCTTGCACATCCGGATTCTTTTATTTCCGGTGAGGTGTTCCATTGTCTCCAAAATCTTGTATGGTTGCTCGGCATAAGACAAATCTTCAGCTACATCCACTTCATTCATGGGTAACACCTCCTCAGGCGTCCTCAGGCATTTCTTGAGTTGTGACACATGGAATACATCGTGCACGCCCGATAGATGACCCGGTAACTCTAGTTGGTACGCCACTTCGCCTTTCCTTTCCAAAACTTGAAAGGGTCCGATGTATCGAGGTGACAACTTCCCTTTCACCTTGAACCGATGAAGTCCTCTGATAGGGGACACCTTGAGATAAACATAGTCTCCCACGTTGAAAACAAGCTCTCTTCTTCGTACATCAGCATAACTCTTCTGGCGTGTTTGGGCTATCCTCAAGTTGTTGCGAATCTCCCTCACCTTCGCCTCGGCTTCTTGTAGCACTTCTGGACCAAACACTTTACTTTCTCCTGTTTGGTTCCAAAATAGGGGAGTTCTGCACTTCCTTCCATACAAAGCTTCAAACGGTGACATCTTCATACTAGCTTGATAGCTGTTGTTATAGGAAAACTCCGCATACGGTAAGTTCTTGTCCCAACTCCTATTGTTTTTGAGTGCACATGCCCTTAACATATCTTCAAGGATCTGATTTGTTCTCTCCGTCTGCCCGTCAGTTTGGGGATGATAGGCAGAGCTGAAGTTCAGATGGGTTCCCATGGTTTCATGCAACTTTTGCCAAAACCTCGAGGTGAACTGTGTCCCTCGGTCCGACACTATCTTCTTTGGCACTCCATGGTAACACACAATCCTTGACATGTACAATTCTGCCAATTTGGATCCGCTGTAGCTTTCTTTCACAGGGATGAAATGAGCTACCTTGGTTAGCCTATCAATAATGACCCATATTGAATCATACCCGGATTGGGTCCTAGGCAATCCCACGATAAAATCCATGCTGATTTCTTCCCACTTCCATTCAGGCACTTTGAGTGGTTGCAGCAATCCCGCGGGTCGTTGATGTTCTGCTTTCACCAACTGACATGTGTCACATAGGGCAACATGTTCCGCGGCATCTCGCTTCATGCCATACCACCAATACCTGCTCTTGAGGTCCTGGTACATCTTCGTACTCCCAAGATGAATGGAATAGTCGGAATCGTGAGCCTCCTTCAAAATTAATTCACGGATCTCCTTTACTTCTGGCACACAGATCCTTTTCCCGTGCCACACCGTTCCCTGTTCATCCTCTCTAAAACCAGGAGCTTTATTTTCCTTGATGAGCTGTCTGATCTCTTGTATCTTCTCATCATTCTTATGGCCCTCGCGTATGTCTTGCTCGAGTGTGGAGTCCACTTCCATGGCGATGGCTTCACCACTATTTACTAGACATAGATTGAGCCTTATAACCTCGTCCTTCAATTCTGCGGGCATGTCCTTCAAGCTCAACTTATTGACCTGCACTTTCCGACTCAAAGCATCGGCCACGACGTTTGCTTTCCCGGGATGGTAGTTGATGCCCACATCAAAGTCATTGATTAGCTCTAACCATCTCCTTTGTCTGAGGTTGAGATCTGGCTGTGTGAATATGTACTTCAAACTCTTATGATCCGTATATATCTCTGTCCTTTTCCCCATCAAATAGTGCCGCCAAATTTTCAACGCGTGTACCACTGCAGCTAGTTCTAGGTCATGTGTAGGATAGTTCTTCTCGTGCTTCCGAAGCTGCCGGGATGCATATGCCACGACATGACCTTCTTGCATGAGAACACATCCCAACCCATTTCCAGAGGCATCGCAGTACACTGTGAAATTCTTCTGCATATCTGGCATAACCAACACTGGGGCTGTTGTCAATCTCTTCTTTAGCTCCTGAAAGCTCGTATCGCACTGTGGCGTCCAGGTGAATGTGATTCCCTTTTCCAACAGTTTGGTGAGAGGTCTCGAGATCTTGGAGAATCCCTCAATAAACCGTCGATAGTATCCAGCCAATCCCAAAAAGCTTCGAACTTCCCCGACATTTTCAGGGGTTTTCCACTTCTGGATATCTTCGATTTTGGCGGGATCTACGGAGATTCCTCCCTCCGAGATGATATGTCCTAAAAAGGGAACTCTCTTCAGCCAAAACTCACACTTGCTCAACTTGGCATATAGTTGGTGTTCTCTCAGCCTCTGTAACACCAACCTTAGATGTTTCTCATGTTCTTCTTCATCTTTGGAGAAGACGAGAATATCATCTATGAAAACCACCACAAATTTGTCCAGATATTCCATGAATACCTTGTTCATGAGGTACATGAAATATGCCGGGGCATTGGTTAGCCCGAAAGGCATGACAGTGTATTCATACAGTCCGTACCGAGATACGAAAGCTGTCTTGGGAATATCAGATTGCCTTATCTTGAGTTGGTGGTATCCCGACCTGAGATCAATTTTCGAGAACACACAAACTCCCCTCAACTGATCAAACAAGTCTTCAATGCGAGGCAATGGGTACATGTTCTTGATGGTTACCTCATTCAAAGCACGGTAATCCACGCATAACCTTTGGGTTCCGTCTTTCTTGGGCACAAATATCACCGGAGCTCCCCATGGTGAGGAACTAGAGCGAATATACCCCTTCTCCGTCAATTCTCTCAAATGATCCTTGAGCTCTTCTAACTGCTTGGAGTCCATCCGATAAGGTCTCTTGTATATCGGGGCTGTTCCCGGTACTAGCTCAATCGCGAATTCCACGTCACGGTCGGGAGGCATACCTGGCAACTCCTCCGGAAAAACATCTGGATATTCCCTGATAGTCCTGATTTCCTCAACTTTCACCTCCACTTGATTTAATTTAATGTCCCTCCTAGGCTCGTGTATTGTTATGAACTTTACTCTGGTGCCACTGGGGTGAGTTAGCTCCACCGTTCTGGTCGAACAATGGATGATCCCTTTATGTTTGGTCAACCAATCCATACCCAAAATAATATCTATCCCTTGTGAATCTATCACTATGAGGTTAGCCGTAAATACTACCCCATTAATGTTTAGGTTCACTTTGGGACACACTTGTCTTGTCCTTATTTCTCCACCTGGAGAGTTTACCGCTAGCATATGGTTCATTTGTGTGGTTGCTAGGTCATGTTTCTTAACAAACCCTTGAGCAATGAACGAATGGGTAGCACCAGAATCAAACAGCAGAGTTGCAAGGTGTAAATTGGCAGGAAACTTACCAACTACCACGTCGGGTGCCTCTTGTGCTTCCTCCATAGTGACATGGTTCACCCGTCCTCTCATTACATTCTGCTGTTGTGGCGGCGCAGGCTTCTTCTTTGGGCATTTATGGGCGTAGTGCCCCACTTCACCACAGCTGAAACATTGCACCCCAATCTTAGATGCCTGGCCCTTGTTGTCTTGGGGTTGGTTTGGGGGTCCTTGCACTGCTGGTCGAGGTGGATATGCGGGGCGAGGCTGCTGCACAAACTGACGTTGCGGCTGTGCTGGTGCTGCGGGAGGCCTGTAGTTTGGGTTGTACCCTCTTGGTGCTGAATAGGGTACCGCAGCACGACTCGTCTGCCCCGTAGGTTGCTGCATCATACGTGGGCGGGTGTTGCTCCCTGAGGCTTGATGTGACCACCCAGCCTTCCTCTTATTCTCATTTTCCAGGGCCTTTAGCTTCCTTTCCACCACAAATGCTCTGTCCACCATCTTTTGAAAGCTCTCATACTCATTTGAGGACATTGCACACTGCATTTCTGCGGTAAGCCCTTCCACGAAACAATCTTGTTTCTGCTCATCAGTCTCTATGTCCCGTGGGGCATAACGGGATAGTTGAGTGAATTTAGTGAGGTATTCCCTCACCGTCATGTTTCCCTGCTGCAGTCCCCAAAACTCCTTCCTCTTGTTTTTGAGTTCACCTCTTGGGATGTAATGGTTGCGGAAGCTACGCTTGAACTCTTCCCAAGTGATGCTCTCAGGGTCATGATGGGCAGCCACGTAGGCGGTCCACCAATCAGCGGCAGGTCCATGCAATTGATGAGAGGCAAACAGCACTCTTTCATACCCTTGACATTGTATAATCCTCATCTTACTTTCAATGGTCTTCAGCCAATCATCTGCCTCTAGAGGTTCAGCAGCACTTGCAAACTTTGGAGGTTGAGTTCCTAGAAACTCACTCAACCTTGGTTGGCGTGGTGCAGCTTGTGGAGGTGGAACTTGATGCAAGTTGGCCACCACTTGCGTCAAGTTCTGGATGAGCTGATTTTGATTCTCCAGCATTTGGTGGAGAGGGTCAACTTCTTCACGGCGACCACCCCTGTCCTGGCCTCCAGAAAGATGAGGGTTGCATGCCTCATCGTTGTTGTTGGCGGGGTTGGCAGCACGTCCTTTTCCTCTTCCGGCCATCTGGCAGAATCAACCAATGTTAATTTGAAAGCATTTAGTATCATCTTACTATTTTCACTTGTTTGTACTTTGAAGTGTTGAGGCTTGGTTATAATTTTCTGAGGGTTCATTTCTCACACAAAAACAAATGCAATATTATTTCATGTGGGTTTACACACCAAAGCCAAACAATCTAAAGACGAGGCTGTGGACAATTGCTCATGGCTTCCACAACTCACGTCACACACCAAGCATTATCACACCATTAACTACGTAACGACTCGACTACTCGACCTCTTGCTAGCTAAGGGAAAGACTCTACACTACTCGTCCTCTTGAGCTGGCTCCTCGGGATCTTCCTCCTCATTTCGGCTACCTTCTGACTCTGCTTTGGGTGGGGAGGCTGCTGGTGGAGAAGTGCGACGACGCCTGATTGCTCGGCGATCCGGGGAGTCAGGAGTCCATGTATCATTCACGGTGACACACAGTTCATTCCCATCTCCTCTTTCTCTCGCCTTTAAGCAAGCTCGCAGCAACGCCTCCGTTTCCTTCAGGGTGTCTCGGACATCCTGAAGCTCTTGTTGACACTCCTGCAGTCGAGTGCTGAGCATAGCAGCATCCTCCAAGCACAAATCCATGTGCTCATGGGAAGTCCCTTGCTGCACTGGTGGGTACTTGTACTCCGTGGTACCACTCTCACGTTGGAGGACATACATGTACTCAGTTTTGTCCAAGTGGCGACAATAGATGTGACTCTGGCAGGTGATGGCCTCCCAGGTGACATCTTTCTCCGCGTCAACTTGTGTTGCTCGACAAGCTGGAGAGTGGTGAATCTTAAGCAGCTGATTCTCGTGTATAATCCTCATCTCCAAACTCCATTCTTCCCTCTTCTCACGGATGGTCCTGGTGGAGTTATAGTGGATGATTAGCTTGCCCTTATTGCCGGCGGCTTCGAGCATACGTCGAAGACGGCGCAACAAGTCTCCTACTGCCAATCCGTAGGAAAGGTACGTCACTGGACGACTCTCCTCTCTTTCGGCAAGGGCAACTACGGGAACTCTCCCTCCTGTGGACTTGCGAGCGGTGCGAATCATTCGAACCATCTAAAACAAAAAGAATTTAAAATTAGGTTAGATAAACTTTTTAAACAAAAATCCCATTTTGAATGAAAATTTTGGGATAAGATGAGGAAAATGACTCCTTAAATAACACTCTTCCACCCACACCTTGGAAAATAGTTTTTAAGAAAATAGGGCCCTTACATACGTCCATTTCTACCTAGGTCCACGTTCCTACGGGCAAACTTGGCTCTGATACCACCTCTATCACACCCGGTTTTTCCGAAGAACAACCAAGTGAATATTACATGTATGCCAGGATCATTTTCTCATACATGTAATGACAAATAGTGAAGCATCATTTATTACAAGCCAGGTGTCGAATATAAATAAGTCTTACATCGCAAATGTCTCAATGGACACTAATGCTTCATCACAAGTAAATAAACTAGCAGCGGAATATTATTCTTTAGGGCTCCATCACAGGCGTTGCCCGGGGGTCTTCATGAACCTAAAAACCTTCCTCGGGTCCAAAATCTTGGTCATTATACACCACCTCATTATCTTGACCTGAGCAGCAATATAAACCAACAAATATGCAAGATTGAGTACCAATGGTACTCAGCAAGTGTGGGAAAATTTTATCATGCATGGCTAGAACAAGGAGAGGTTGAACTCATGGTTAAAGCACTAGGCAATTAATACCTATCACCTTAGCTTATTAAGCACCTACATTACTACACAGGTGAAATGGTCCCAATCTCCCATCCCATCATCATAATCCAATAACCATAATCATCATTTCCAATGTTAAGCTCCCCGCTTAACCATCAATCCTCTAATCATGAATAAGTCCAGGCCGCTCTTAACCGTGAGCACGGCTGTCAAGACAGTTTTGACTCTGCAGAGTTTGTACCACTGTACCCACATGTAGTGATTTCATCCCCCGTTGCTGGGTGGACTAAAAGAACCTCCATTATGCCAGTGGCTACGATCCACATTCACACTTCCCAGGTGTGCAGCCAGGAGATCACTACGAAGCCTTTACAAAGGGATTCCTGACGAGCGTGGGCCCACTGAGGTTTCACCCCTAACAGCATACAAGAGGCTCCAACCCCGCTGCAGTGGCCCCCTCTTGAGCCTTGCGGTTCATATGGTAGTCCAGCTGACACCTATTCCCCGCACCATCCAACACACCCATACTACGCCGGGGATACACCTAATTAATTGGCCAAGCTGCCCCATCTCAGCATGTGGTTGGCACTGTAAAGCCGGGTTACATGCTCCATGAACCGGTCCTTAGGATCCAGGCAAGTACTAAACACAAACCCAAGTCTCGTGCGCCCAGCACACAACCAACACATCCAACTTGCCTTGATCCCTACCTCTACATAACTCACAATAGCTCATTCAAGAGTATGGTAAAATAAACTGATGATCTCATATCCCAAATATCCCATTCTAAGCATGGCTAAGCATATGCATGTAAATAAATGACATGACAAAATAAATCCCAACCCAAGCTACAAGGAAACAAGGTGATGCAATTCTAGGGAAACTTCCTAGCATGGGTTTCATATTTCATTTGACAATGCAAATAATTCTATCTACACATCCTAGCATAGGATCAAAGTGGTCAAGGACACTTGCCTCCTTCTTGCTGCTCTTGAAATGGGTAGTCCTGATCTTGGAAAGGAATAACTTGCTCTTGAACAGGTTCTACTTCATACCATCACACATAGCAAAAGAAAAACAACAATCATAAGACATAGTTCACACTTCTTACTTCATACTAACCACACATTCATATTTATGAAATTCATTCACCATTATATGTGTTGTGGTTACTTTGTGTGTTGATCTGTGGCTTGCATACACTTTTATTTATATGTGTATGATTCCTACTTTGGTGTTCATATTTATACTTACATACTATATATATATATATATATATATATGTGTGTTTCAGTTTTAAATAAATTCCTTATATTAAACTACCAAGTATGTATGAAAAGTATTTTTCTTCTCCATATGTGCCTTCATAATTTGTATCAACCCTAAACTGAACTCTTTGGATTTTAAAAACTCCATTTATCATTTACTAGTTGCTATATTTTCAGATTTATATTCCTATGCATAATTGTGTATTTTATTATGAAATTAGTAATACACATCATATAAACAGTATAGGTTCTGGTCCTAAATAATTTAATAACATATTTTGACCTTGGCCTCTGATGTAAACTATTTCATAATTATTTTCCCTATTTTTCTCTAACTACTCTTTACTTAAAAATGTGTCCCTATACTAATAAATATGAATAATAAATGAAACAGATTCATTATAGCCCAAAAATATATTTTTATCTCACTCCAAAGTTTTCTAAGTACTGAGAAAGTTTTTAATTAATTTTGACAATTATGTTTGTCCCATTTTTTAATTTTTAAACACTAGTTACATATTCAATTTTCTAAATTAAATACCAAACAGGGCTAAAATAATGAACTCACCCCATTACAGGGTCTATAATATTATTTTCATAATTTCCAGGGGTCTAGCTACACTTATCAGAGGTGTTTTTCCTAATTTTTATTAAGTCCAGGGGCTAAAACTGATTTTTAAATGAATTTACATGATTTTCTGGAGTTCCAGGGGCTAGATCAGAAGTTTCCGGGGCTAGCTCTTATTTCTCGAGAACCCCAGGGGGTAGCACGTAAGAATTCCAGTCTTTATAACGCGGGGCTGACGTGGACCGTCCGATTTTAAACCGACGGCTGAGATTATAACATCGAACCGGTACGCGGGGTTTTAAAGTCTACCGTGCGATTTAAAATAAACGGCGCACAAGCGGCCACGTCGCTCTGATCGAGCGCGGGCGGCGCTGCCGGCGGCGCACGGCGGCGGGAAGCGGCGATCTCGCCGGAAAGTTTCGGATCCTCGAGAATTCTGCCTAGAACTGTGATCTTATGGCATATATCGGTAGAGGGGAGGTCAGGGATCTCACCTCGGGGGTTTTCTTGAGCTCGGGGGTCCTGGAAAGTGATCGGCGGCGAGGTCCGAGGCAAAACCACGGCGAAGCTCGTCGGCGCTGTGTTTACACCGTAAGTCTCCGAGTTTTCTGCACCTGCAAGGTTCCCCGGAGGCGGTGGATCAAGACCAGCGAGTTAGATCAGAGTTTCTGAGCTTAGATCGGCCAGAATTCACCGGCGAAGTCTCGGTGCTCACCGGAGTAAAAATCGGCGATCGCGTGGGAAAAACCGATCGGGGCTGGGGTTTTTATAGGGGGGGAGGGCGGTGGGTCAGTTGTGATCGAGTTTGAGTCGTCTGGGACCGGAATTCAGGCTGAGGGACGCGGTATTCCGATCGGTTAAGATCGCGCGCGCGCGGGAGAGTCCGGGGTCGCGGGGTTGGGGATGACAGGTGGGTCCCACCTGTCTGTGTGAGAGAGCGCGGGCGCGCGCGGCTGCGGGCTGGCGTGGGGAAACTGGGCCGGCTGGCGGGTTTCGGCCCACTGGCCGGTTTTTCCCCGTTTTCTCTTTTTCTTTTTCCATTTCTTTTCTGATTTGAGTTTAATTTGAATTCCAGTTTGAATTTGAATTTTTGCAAAACATGCAACACGTCCAAAAATTTTTAAATTCCCCTCTGAACATGGTTTAGTGTTTTAAATCAAAATTTGGGGTGTTACATTCTCCAACATCTGCACGTGAAGCAGATACGCAGCTAGCTGTGGGTCATTGCAGGAGCATTCGCCCTTGACTTGTTTGATGACCAGCTGGGGATCGCCCTGTGCCAACAACTGGCGAGCGCCTAAAGACAGGGCTGTCTGCAGGCCAAATATGAGTGCTTCATACTCTGCCAGGTTGTTGGTTGCCTTAAAATTGAGACGCACCATGTACCCAAACTGTTCCCCCGATGGCATGAGGAGCAGTACGCCGGCACCGGCCCCCTGCTTTCTTTGTGGCCCCCTGGGTCAGTCTTCGTTGGTGTCCACTCTGCCACAAAGTCAGCCAGTGCTTGGCTTTTGATTGCATGGCGTGGAAGGAAGTCCAGCTCGAACTCCGCCAGCTCCGCCGCCCATTTAGCAACGTTGTCAGTCGCATGGGGGCTGTGAAGAATCGTCTTCAGCGGATACTAGGTGACTACCGAGACCCAGTGGGCCTGGAAGTAATGGCGGAGCTTCCTGGAGGCCACGAGCACCGCATACAGAAGCTTGTGGACTTCTAGGTACCTTGTCTCGGCATCATGAAGTACTTCGCTGATGTAGTAGACATGCCTCTGGATGATTCGAACACTCTCTCTTAGGTCTGGGAGGTCTTGGTCCATTGGCCCTGGCCCGCTGGAGGTGAGTGGACCCACGGGGGTCTCCGGAAGCTGGGACCCGGAGGCCCTTAAGCTATCTTGGTTATCCGGGAGCTCCGGGGGGTCTTGAGGTACCTCCGGGAGGTCCCATTTGGCCCCCGGGGGGTCCCGTAGGACCCCTGAGGGTTTATCTTGGGGGGTCCGGGAGACCGCCCTGGACCTCCGGGAGGCCGACCTGGACCTCCGGGAGGTTGCCTTGGAGGTCAGGGAGACCGTCTTGGTCCTGCGGGGCCTCCTGGCGTCTGTCTTCTGCTGCCGGAGCAAGTTGTGAAGATGAGAGGTCCGGCCGCTCTGCGACGAGGACCATACTCACCACTTCAGTTGTCGCCGCGATGTAGAGCAGCAGGTGCTCTCCGGGCTCAGGGGCTACCATGATAGGTAGGGTCGTCAGGAGTCGCTTCAACTCCTGGAAAGCCTCTTCTGCTTCATCAGTCCAGGCAAACGGGCCTGACTTGCGCAGGAGCTTAAAGAAAGGGAGTGCCCGCTCTGCTAGCCTCGGTATAAACCGACTCAGCGTGGCTAGGCATCCCGTGAGTTTCTGGACATCCTTGACGCGGGCAGGGGGCCGCATCAAGTCGATGGCCTTGATCTTCTCTGGGTTGGCCTCAATCCCTCGGTGCGAGACCAGGAATCCTAAGAGCTTCCCAGAGGACACACCGAACACACATTTGTCGGGGTCCAGCTTGGTGCGCGTAGAGCGCAACTTGTCAAAAACTAAGGCTAGGTTATCTAACAAAGATGAACCCTGCTTGACCTTGACAACTATGTCATCGACGTACACCTCAACTAGGTCTCTTATTAACTCCCCAAAGGTTTTGTGCATTGCTCGCACAAAGGTGGGGAGTGCATTCTTTAGGCCGTAAGGCATAGACACATAAAAATAAAGGCCATCTACTGTGATGAAGGAGGTGTGCTCCTCATCCTCCCTAGACATGGGGATCTGATGGAAACCCGAGTAGGCGTCTAGGAAGCACAGCATATCACAGCCTGATGTTGAGTCTACTATTTGATCTATTCTAGGGAGAGGGAATGGATCTTTGGGACATGCCTTATTGAGACTGGTGTAGTCGATGCACATCCGGAGCTTCCCGCCGGCCTTCGGGACAACGACGGGGTTCGCCAACCACCGGGGGTGGTGGACCTCCCCTATGAAGCCAGCGTCCAGCAGCTTCTTGATTTCTTCACGAATGAAGTTTTGCTGCTCGATGGACTGCTTGCGGGGCTTCTGTTGAACCGGCCGGGCATCGGGGAAGACTTTTAAGTGGTGCTCGATCACCTCCCTAGGGATCCCCGGCATCTGTGACGGCTGCCATGCAAACACGTCAACGTTGTTCCGGAGGAAGGTGACGAGCGCGCCTTCCTATTTGCTATCCAGGCCCCCGGCTACCCGGGTGGTCTGGGTGGCTTCGGCACCGACTTGGACGACCTTTATGGGGACGCCGCCCTCGTCAAGAGGTTACACCCAGGGTGCTGTGGCGGAGGCACGGTGGCGTGCGCTCGGGCGGAGCTGGTCCGGCTCTGCACTGCCGGGGGCTGATGCCCCGGCTGTTGCGAGCGCTTGGAGTTTCTCTAAGGCCGACACTGCAGCAGTGCGGTCTCCACGAATCCTGTGGATGCCCGTCGGTGTAGGCATATTCAGGACGAGGTAGCCGTAGTGGGCTACTGCCATGAATCGATACAGGGCTGGCCTGCCGATTATGGCGTTGAAGGGGAGGTCTATCTCCGCTACGTCGAACAGAATGTACTCTGTCCAATAGCTGTCCGGAGCTCCGAAGGTCACCGGGAGGCTAATGTTGCCGTAGGGAACGACCTGTCCCGGCCCTACCCCTGAGAACGGGCTCGACGGGGTGAGCTTGGCCATCGGGATCTGCAGCTTCTGGAAAGCTGCACGGCTGATGAGGTTCAGCCCAGCTCCACCATCTACCAAAACGTGGTACATCCTCACGTTGGCGATGGTCAGAGCTACCAAGAGCGGTAGTTGGCCGGCCCCAGCCATGTTCCTGGGGCAGTCGGTGGCATCAAAGCTGATGGGGGTCCCCATCCACTTGAGGTGCAGTGCGGCACTTGGGAGTGGAGCCACCGACGCTACCGCTCGGCGCATAGTCTTGACTGCGCTTCGGGATGAGGGGTCGGCGGACCCGCCGTATATGACGTAGAGCTTCTTTCGATGCTCATCGTCGCTGGAGCTGGAGTCCTCATGGTTGCGTGCCGCCTTTACGGCGCGCTGAGGCTCCTAGAACTCCTCTGGGTGGTCGATGCTGTCTGGGACGTCGACCCTCTGCTTGCCCTCCTTTGGACGGAAGGGTGGGGCATCAGTCCGCTGCTGCTTCCCTTTGCGGAAGTGCTCTTCGAGCTTTCAGATCTCCCGGCACTCGGCAGTAGTGTGGCGACAGCTGCCGTGCACGGGGCATATATTGTCTTGATCACCTTCTGGGATTGGTGATCTTCGCTGCCTCTTGTCGGGGCGCGGCCCCCAAGCCCCACTGAGCGTCGCTGCAGTGATGACTGGAGCTGCGGTCGGTGATTCTATCTTGCCTCTGCCTCGGTTCTTGGCCTTCTTGCTGCCTCCATAGGGAGTAGGACCAGATCCGGGCTGTCCTCCTGACTCGAAGGACGGCAGTGAGTGCCAGTTTCGCCCTTCGGCTGCCCTGGCGCACTTGTCTACCAGGCTGAAGAGCTCGGAGACATCGCGGACCTCTCTGGTCACGAGCTTCTCGAGCATCTTCTTGTCCCGGACGCCTTGCCAGAACGCCTCCACCACAAAAGCATTTTGAATGTGTGGGATGGTGTTCCGCACCTGGGAGAACCGCTGGATGAAGGAACGCAGTACTCCCCCGGTTGCTGCTGGATGGCGTGGAGGTCGAGCTCCATGCCAGGCCGGGTGTAGGAACTGCCAAAGTTGGCGATGAACTGCCGGCAGAGCTCTCCCCAGGAAGTTATGGAACCCTGAGGGAGGTTCATGAGCCAAGACCGGGCTGGACCGGTCAAGGCGACAGGAAAGTAATTGGCCATGACGGCTTCATTCCCTCCTGCGGCAAGTACGGCGGTGGAGTAGATCTGGAGGAACTCCGCCAGGTTGACGCTGCCGTCGTACTTCTCGGGCAGGTGCGGCTGAAACTTGCACGGCCACTTCGCGAAGCGAAGGTGGGGCGCGAGGGCCGCACATCCTGCTCCTGTCGCCGCAGGTACTGGTGCCGCGGACGCTTGGTTCGCACCGGGCACAGTGTACCCCGGCATGGGCAAGGCTGCGCCATAGGCCGGGGGCGCCATCTGCAGGACATATGACTGTGGCATATTTTGCACGGCGTAGGCCTGGGGCAGAGATCGCGTGGCGAAAGTCTGCTCTTCAGGCTGGGTCGAGGCCAACATCATGCTGCCGCCAGCCTCTTGGTTGCGACGCCTTTCTCGGCGTTGCTCGAGGTATACCCGGGCATCTTGACCCAAGTGACATCGTTCCAGCTCTGTCCTCAGATCCGTCGACTGGAGCCTGGTGGAGCTGGAATCTGCCGTCTGCTCATCAACCATTGGTGTGCGCATCAGCGACACGACCGGTTGGCCAGAGCGTCGTCCCCGCCGAAGTCGAGGGTTTGCGTCGGCGACGACGAGACGGTCTACCGCGCGAATCCACTGCTGGGTCGCTGCCTGAGGCGCGTCCTCAGCAGGCGGATTGTGCAGTAGCGCTCTTGCTGCAGCTAGCGCACCCCCACCGGGTACGCCCAGCGCTACTGAAGACCTGACGCTGGTTGGAGCCTGCATTGCCGGGGTCGGCGCTGCCAGAGCCGGTTGCTGGCTCCCAGCTTGTACCGACACACTCCGTCCTGAGTGTGTCGACATGTACTCCCCGCTGGTCACGGTTCGCCGTGAACGCGGAGGAGGAGAGTTTGCCGCTGAAGGAAGCTTGGTCATCTTCGTCGGCGGAAACTCGTCGCGCAATGGGAAAAGCCCCCTACCTGGCGCGCCAAATGTCGAAGTGTTCGGTCGACACTTCCCCCGGGCCTGCACTGGGCAGCCCGCGGAGGTTCTTTTTTCGATGGGGCTAGTCCCTTGCGGAGAGCTTGAGCGTATGGACGAGTTAGTAAGAGCTTGACACGGCGAGTTTTACGTGGTTCAGGCCGCCGGAGCGTAAAACCCTACGTCCACGGCGAGCTATGGAGCTCGCTGTATTGCTTGGTGCTCAGAACCGGAGTCCTGAGCTTGAGGATGAGTTACAGCTTGGGTGTGAATGGCTAGCGTATGAGTTGCGAGAGTGCGAACCCTTGCTAACGTCGCCTACCCGAGCCTTTTATAGTCCATGACTCGGGTGGCTTACAAGGGGGGCCCGGGACCCGACAGGTGGTCCCGGGGAGATTGACTATTATCTACCGTATCTGCAGTTATGCCGGTAGTTGTCTCTGGCGAAGGCTTCTGAGTCTTCGTCTTGCAGCCCTGTCCATGCCGCATGCTAGTCGTAGTGGATGATGACGGCGGGGGCGGCATGGGATGTCTTGTCGCTGCGTTTATTGGCTGGCAGGCTCTGACACCGCGCGCCAGTCTATGATGCGACTGGGCGCAACGGCACCTGACAGAGGCGTGCTCCGCGTCTCCGCGTCTTGGGAAGACGCGGGCCTTGAATACCTTTGTACGGGCAAGGTATGGGGCGTCTTTACGCCCGCTGCCTATCGCTCGGGGGCAGGCAGCGCCGTTCTGCTGGCCACGTGGCGGGCCCGGAGCCCTGCTCAGAGGAGAGGGGGGGTCCGGCCCCGTGGGACACGTGGAGCCTTCGGACCTCTCCCCGCGGAGGGGGAGGTTCGGCTTCTGTCAGCCACGTGGCGGGCCCGGAGCTCCTCTCTGAGGAGAGGGAGGTCCGGCCCCGCCGGATACGTGGCACCTTCGGACCTCTCTCCCGCGAAGGGGGAGGTCCGGCTTCTGTATGCCACGTGGCGGGCCCGGAGCTCTCCTCTGAGGAGAGGGAGGTCCGGCCCCACCGGACGCGTGGCGCCTTCGGAGCTCTCCCTGCAGAGAAGGGCGAGTTCCTTAGGCATTTTCCCCTGTGCGCGGGGGTACCCCATATCGCAGGTACCGACAATCCCATTCTAAGCATGGCTAAGCATATGCATAATAATAAATGACATGATAAAATAAATCCCAACCCAAGCTACAAGGAAACAAGGTAATACAATTCTAGGGAAACATCCTAGCATGGGTTTCATATTTCATTTGACAATGCAAATAATTCTATCTACACATCCTAGCATAGGATCAAAGTGGTCAAGGACACTTGCCTCCTTCCTGCTGCTCTTGAAATGGGTAGTCCTGATCTTGGAAAGGAAGAACTTGCTCTGGAGCAGGTTCTACATCATACCATCACACATAGCAAAAGAAAAACAACAATCCATAAGACATAGTTCACACTTCCACTTCATACAAACCACACATTCACATTTATGAAAGTCATTCACAATTATATGTGTTGTGGTTACTCTATGGGTGTTGATTTGTGGCTTACATGCACTTTTAATCATGTGTATATGATTCCTACTTTTGTATTCACATTTATGCTTGTATACTATATATATGAGTTTCCAATTTAAATAAATTCCTTATATTCAATTACTACATCTTTTAGCTACTAAGTATGCATGAAAGGTATTTTCCTACTCCATATGTGTCTTCAGAACTTCTACCCACCCTAAACTGAATTCTTTGGATTTTGGAAACTTCATTTATCATTTTCTAATTATTTATACCTAGCTTGCTATATTTTCAAATTTACTTCCTATGCCTAAATGGGTACTTTATTATGAAAATAGTAAGACACATCATCTAAACAGAATAGATTCTGATCCAAAACAGTTAATAATATATTTTTGATCTTTTCCTCTGAGTAAACTATTTTACATTTATTTTTCTAATTTTCAGAATTATTCTTTACTTAAAAATGTGTCCCTCTAACTGATAAATGTGAATAATCAATTATACAGATTCATTTCAGCCAAAAATCTATTTTTATCTCACTCCAATGTTTTCTAAGTACTGGGAAAGTCTTTAATTTGAATTTGACACTATGTTTGTCCAATCTTTTAAATTTTAAATACTAGCCACTTATTCAAATTCCTAACTTTAATATCAAATAGGGTTAAAAGGTAAACTCACCCTACTACAGGGTCTATAATATTATTTTAAGAATTTTCAGGGGTCTAGCTACACATAACAGAGGGGTTTTCCCTAATTTTTATTAAGTCCAGGGGTCAAAACTGATTTTTAAATGAATTTACATGATTTTCTGAAGTTCCAGGGGCTAGATCAGAAGTTTCCAGGGCTAGCTCTTATTTTCCGAGAACCCCAGGGGGTAGCGCGTAAGAATTCCAGTCTTTATAACGCGGGGCTGACGTGGACCGTCTGATTTAAAACAGACGGCTGAGATTATAACATCGAACCGGTACGCGGGGATTTAAACTCTACCGTGCGATTTAAAATAAACGGCGCACAAGCGGCCTTGTCGCTCTGATCGAGCGCGGGCGGCGCTGCCCGGCGGCGCACGGCGGCAGGAGGCGGCGATCTCACCGGAGAGTTTCGGATCTTCGTAAATTCTTCCTAGAACTGTGATTTTATGGCATAGATCGGTAGAGGGGAGGTCGGGGATCTCACCTCGGGGGTTTTCTTGAGCTCGGAGGTCCTGGAAGGCGGTCGGCGACGAGGTCCGAGGTGAATTCACGGCGAGGCTCGTCGGCGCTGTGTTTGAACCGCAAATCACCAAGTTTTCTGCACCTGCAAGGTTCCCCGGAGGCGGTGGATCAAGACCATCGAGTTAGATCAGAATTCCCGAGCGTAGATCGAGCAGAATTCGCCGGAGGGGCTCGGGTTCTCACCGGAGAGAAAGTCGGTGGATCGTGGGGGAAAAACGGGACAATGCCGGGGTTTTTATAGACGGGGGAGGGCGGCGGGTTGGTTTAGATCGAGCTGGAGTCTTCAGGGTCCGGAAGTCGGCTGGGATACGCGAGATTTTCCGGTCGGTTTTGATTCGGGGTAAGAGAGTCCGGCCGAGCGCGGGCGCGAGCGCAAGGAGGAAGAAAGGTTGGCGGGCCCCGCGTGTCAGTGGGAAGAAGGGGGCGCGCGCGGCTGTGGGCTGGCGCGGGATCGGGTGGGCCGGCTGGTGGGTTTCGGCCCACTGGCCGGTTTTTTTTCTGTTTTCCTTTTTCTTTTTCTATTTCTTTTCTGTTTTGAGTTTAATTTGAATTCCAGTTTGAATTTGAATTTTTGCAACACATGCAACACGTCCAAAAATTTTTAAATTCCCCTCTTAACAGGATTTTGGCGTGTTACACCATCCAAACTCCACTTTTCCTCTTGAGCAGAACAGGTACCTTTGCAATCACTCCACGCTTCACTGGTTCTCACCGTCCACCGTTTACCACCTGCTGTGTCGGTAAGAACACTTGTAAGAACGTAGTAAGACACTTGAGAGAGAGAGATTGTTTCCTTCCTTCCACTTTTCACATTGCCACTATCCTTTGTAGTTGATAGGGATAATATATTTTTGTTGGCTTTTGTTTACTACTAACAATGGCAGAAGATAAAAGGGATGATGAATGTGTTCAACATGCTGAGTTGCGTGACATGATGAGGGAAATGACAGATATGTTCACCAAAACCCAAGCATCGACAGAGGCGTCATTGACGACTTTGAATCGCCAACTTGTTGATCTTGGTGTTCGGATGGATACTCTTGAGGCGCGGCTGCCTCTCGCTGAAGATCGTGAAGACGGTGCTTATAATATGGAAGATCATAACAATCAACCACGACTTCCACTTTATCTACGAGGTATGGGAGGTAATAATCGTTATAATTACAATGATCGTCATAACAATTTTAATCGCTCTCTTAATGATCCTTTTGCTAAAGTCAAATTTACTATACACTCTTTTTCGGGTGCTTATGATGCTGAGGCATATCTTGATTGGGAGATGACAGTAGAGCAGAAATTTAATGCTCACCTTGTTCCTGAACAACAGAGTTCGTCAAGCCACTAGTGAGTTTAAGGATTTTGCTATCATATGGTGGAATGAACTTGTCAAAACTAGAGCTGATCCTCCAACATGGGATAGATTAAAGGAAGCTATGCGTGTTCGTTTTGTTCCTCCTTCTTTTCAGCGGGACCTTCGCAAAAATGTAGCGCTTAGACCAAGGTAACAGGTCCGTAGAGGAGTATTATCAAGAGTTACAAAAGGGTATGTTGCGCTGTGGGGTAGTAGAGGACATGGATGAAAAAATAGCTCGTTTTTATGGGGGGTTGAGGCGTGAAATTCAGGACATTGTTGATTCTAAGGAATATGATACTGTTAACAGACTATTTCAGCTGGCTATGTTGGCAGAAAAAGAATTGCAGGGCCGCCAACAGCAGCAGCACCAACGCATGAGGAGCACCTTCACACCGCGTTCGACATCTACACCATCCAAAACAGCACCATCTTCGAGTTTTCCTACTGCCACTACACCATCCAATTGTGGCCAAAGAACTCCATCTACTGCACGCCGGAGGGCAGCAAGACGACACCATTCAAGCCTACGTCTTCCACTCCTTCCACGAGTCGAACTTCCAACATTAAGTGTCACCGCTGCCAGGGAGTTGGTCATGTGATGAAAGATTACCCTAGCAAACGAGCATACATAGCACGAGATGATGGCGGGTATGATAGTACTTCGGATGTTGAAGATGAATATTCTCTTGCTACTAACATTGCAGGACCAAAAGATGACCACTATAGCACAGATGAACATGTACATGGTACTGCAGCAACGGAAAATTATAGAAGCATAATTGTGCAGCGTGCTTTGAGATCCAAAGTTGAGGTGGATGACGAGCTACAGCGACACGATCTTCTTCACATGTTTCTCATCGTCAAGGACTGCCGTGTGCACACTATAATTGATGGAGGCAGTTGCAATAACTTGGTGAACACGGATGTGGTCAAGAAACTTGGGTTGACAACAAGAGCACACCCTCATCCATACCACATTCAGTGGTTCAACAACAGCGGTAAGGTTAGGGTAACAAAAACAGCGCGAGTAAATTTTTCGATTGGTTCTTACCATGATTTTGCCGATTTGGATGTCGTACCTATGGATGCTTGTTCTCTTTTGTTGGGACGTCCTTGAGAATTTGATACGGATGCTATTCATCATGGTAGAACTAATAAATATACTCTGATGCATAAAGGAAAGAAAATCACTTTGCTTCCTATGACTCCTACTGAAATTGTACATTTGGAGAAAAGTAAAACACGTGATGATAAGGCAACAAAATCACTAGACTCTGAAAAACAGCAAGTAATTAAGTTAAAATCACCTTCGTTGCTCACAACTAAATCTGACCTTGAGGATTTATTTAATACCAAGGGGATGTACTATGATTTAGTATGCAAAGAAGCCATGTTTTCGCTTCATGAAGTGTCCATTGCATTGCCCCCTGCTATTGCTAACCTTTTGCAGGATTTTGCGGATGTGTTTCCCCCCGAGATACCCCCTGGATTACCACCTATGAGGGGCATTGAACATAAGATCGACTTGATTCCAGGGCCAAGTTTGCCAAATCGTGCGGCATACAGGGAGAATCCGGAAGAGACAAGGGAAATTCAGCGACAAGTTCAAGGTCTTTTGAACCGTGGGTATATTCGTGAAAGCCTTAGTCCTTGTTCTGTTCCTGTTCTTTTGGTTCCTAAGAAAGATGGTAGCTGGCGCATGTGTGTTGATTGTAGAGCGATTAATAACATCACCAGTCAATATCGTTATCCAATCCCTCGCTTAGATGACATGCTTGATGAATTGAGTGGTGCTATTATTTTCACAAAAATTGACTTGCGTAGTGGTTACCACCAAATTAGAATGGTACTAGGAGATGAATGGAAAACTGCATTTAAAACCAAGTTTGGACTTTATGAGTGGTTAGTCATGCCTTTTGGTTTAACTAATGCACGTAGCACTTTTATGTGATTAATGAACGAGGTTTTACGTGCTTTTATTGGAAAATTTGTGGTGGTTTACTTCGATGATATCCTCATTTACAGCAAGTCATATGACGAACACTTAATCATTTACGTGTTGTTTTCAATGTCTTGAGAGATGCACGTTTGTTTGGTAACCTCGAAAAGTGCATCTTTTGCAGCAATCGAGTTTTGTTTCTTGGGTATGTCGTTTTATTGCAGGGAATTGAGATGGATGAGGCAAAAATTATGGCGATCACTAGCTGGCCAACTCCATCGACCGTCACGCAGGTGCGTAGTTTTCTTAGTCTTGCAGGTTTTTATCGACGCTTTGTGCGGAATTTCAGCACCATTGCAGCACCTCTCCATGAACTGACGAAGAAGGGAGTGCAGTTTCGATGGGGCGAACAGCAGCAACAAGATTTTGATGTTCTCAAATCAAAGCTTACACAAGCACCATTGCTACAACTTCCTGATTTTGACAAGACATTTGAGCTAAAATGTGATGCAAGCGGCATTGGTATTGGAGGTGTTCTCATACAAGGAGGTAAACCCGTTGCATTCTTTAGTGAAAAATTGCATGGTCCTTCTCTGGATTATTCTACTTATGATAAGGAATTGTATGCCTTAGTGCGAGTTCTACAAACTTGGCAACATTACCTGTGGTCTAAGGAGTTCGTCATACATTCCGATCATGAATCTTTGAAGTATCTTAAGTGTCAAACCAATCTGAATAAACGACATGCTAAATGGATTGAGTTCATAGAATCATTTCCATACATAATTAAGCATAAGAAAGGGAAGTATAATGTTATTGCAGATGCATTATCTAGACGTTACACCATGCTGTCCCAACTTGATCATAAAATATTTGGTTTGGAAACAATAAAAGGATTATATTCTACTGATTTGGACTTCAAAGATGCCTTTGAAAATTGTAGATAAGGAAGAACTTGGAATAAATATGTACTACGGGAGGGCCTCCTCTATCGTGCTAACAAGCTATGTGTTCTTTCTAGTTCCGTTCGCCTATTACTTTTGCAGGAAGCACATGGAGGAGGTTTGATGAGACATTTTGGAGTGCAGAAAACTGAGGACGTGCTGGCCACACACTTCTTTTGGCCAAAGATGAGACGTGATGTCGAGCACTACGTGTCACGATGCACTACTTGCAATAAAGCTAAGTCTCGACTTAACCCACATGATCTTTATATGCCTCTTCCTGTTCCTAGTGTACCTTGGCAGGATATTTCCATGGATTTTGTTTTGGGATTGCCTAGGACTAAGAGGGGGAGAGATAGTATTTTTGTGGTTGTTGATCGTTTCTCCAAAATGGCACGTTTTATACCTTGTCATAAGAATGATAATGCCTCACACATTGCTGATTTGTTTATGATGGAAATTATTCGTTTACATGGTGTGCCGAATACCATTGTTTCTGATCGCGATGCAAAATTTTTAAGTCATTTTTGGAGAACTTTGTGGTATAAATTGGGAACCAAGCTGCTGTTTTCAACCACATGTCACCCACAAACCGATGGACAAACTGAGGTAGTAAATCGTACTCTATCCACTATGTTGCGGGCTGTTTTAAAAATAAATTTAAAGGGTTGGGAGGACTGTTTACCACATATAGAATTTGCTTACAATAGGTCAGTTCACTCTACTACAAAGGTAAGCCCATTCCAGGTAGTGTATGGATTCAATTCCCGTGCTCCTATTGATTTTTTACCTTTGCCTCCTTCTGAAACTATAAATTTGGATGCTACACAACGATCTGAATTCATTCTTAAGATGCATGAAAGTACAAAGAAAAATCTTGAAAGGATGAATGAGAAGTATAGAATTTCTGGTAGTAAAGGTATAAAAGAAGTAAAACTTGAACTAGGGGACTTGGTATGGATACATTTGAGAAAAGAACAATTCCCCCACATGAGAAAATCTAAACTTATGCCACGATCTGCTGGTCCTTTTAAGATTGTTGAAAAGATCAATGACAATGCATATAAGCTTGAGTTGCCTCCGGATTTTGGGGTTAGTCCCACATTTAACATTTCAGATTTACGACCATACTTGGGAGAAGAAGATGATCTTGAGTCGAGGACGACTCCGATTCAAGAGGGGGAGGATGATGAGGACATCACAACAGTGGATACTCACATTGATATAGAAGGACCAATCACAAGAGCACGAGCACGGTTACGAAATCAGCAGGTGAACTCATTCCTAACTTCCTACCCATGTGAGTTTGAGAATGGATTGCTATTTAATGATTTAATTGTTATTAGGAACCATGGACATGATCAACAAGTAAAGGGAGGAGGATTTGGGGACGTGGAGAACCAGATGGGACGTCCACAAGTTGATGGAAACAGTCGCCAACTCAGACTCGAGTTCAACTCGGAGTCCAGGAGCAGTCCATCTTAAAACGGACGCCCAGGATGCATACGGACTCCATTTTTGATGTTCTACATATGCATGGAAAGATGAGAAGATAAAATTTCCAATGATTCTGGTCCCACATTAAAATTCGCCAGGAGTCATTGGGAATTGTAGGAACAAGTCAAATTCGGAGTTCTGTCCGGTGTTGCACCACCGTATTGGGCTTTTGGGCCTTGTATCCGGTATGAGTCCATTAGGGACGCGTCTAAGGGTTTTATGGACGAACCCTAGCCTTTAAATACTGCAGCCACCGGCCATATTCGGTGGGTTTTGCTTAGATAAACAGCCGCCGTCCTACGGTTTTTGTGAAACCCCAACTTCGTGACTTTCAGATCACGTCTTCATCGTTCTTGCTTGTGTTCTCGGTTGCACCTGTAGGGATAGCCTTCTTGGCGAGGTCAAGCATGTGAAGCACAGTTGATAACCAACGGAACAGTGGTGTAGTGATTGCAGGGGTATTCGGGTCTGCTCGAGTGCCTCGGATCATCAACGTCGAGATCTCCACTTCAATCGACCTACCTTTCGGAAGATCGGGCCTAAACTACTCATCAATTGGCTTGTAAGTGCTTTGAGTTGAGATCTTGTGGGGGCCTCAAGTTGTGAGTTGCCCCACGATTTGTTGTGAAACATTTGTGATATAGTGGAAGAACAAGCCAACCTTTGTGGTGGTTTGGTGAGGAAAAGGTTGAGAGCAACCTGGTCCTTGGTGGACTCCTCAACGTGGACGTAGGCTTCTTTATGAAGCTGAACCACGAGATAAATCTTGTGTTCTTGCTTTGTTGAGTTGAAATCCTTTGTGACCGGACTAGTCCACACTCAGGACCGGACTAGTACACACTCTGTGAACTGATCACTTTTATTAAGCCGTATTTCAGATTTTCCGCATATTCACCCCCCTGTAGGCAACTTTCAATTGGTATCAGAGCCTAACTCGATTAGCCGCTTGGAGAGGAGATGGGGGAAAACGGCAAGAAGGACTTACCGCCCGTCGACACCACCGGCGGCAGCGAGAACAGCACCCACAGCAATGAAGGGCCCAAGTTCTCACCTCACAAGGGCGTCAACCCAAACAAGGACATGCCAAGGTTCCCTCCATTCGACTTGGAGACCAATGACGAAGATGAAGAAGTGAGGCGTCTTGCAGATCTTCTTCAAAAGGCAAGAGATGAAGCTAGAAGAAGGAAGAAACTTGAGAAAGAAAAGAAACTCAAGAAGCCCGAAGAGGACTACACTCGATATCCTTTTAACTCTGAGCATTTAAATTCACACACAAATTACTTATCTATTCCATTAGGCAAACCTCCACATTTTTATGGCACAAACTATACAATGTGGAAACACAATATGAAACTACACCTTATTTCTCTCAACCCCATACTTTGGCATATTGTTTGCACAGGTGTAGATATCCCCATGGATGATGAAGAGCTTACACCGGAGCAAGAGCAACTCATCCACCGCAAGGCTCAAGCGGCAGCCGTGCTCAACTCTTCCTTGAGCCAAGAAGAATTCAACAAGGTGAATGGTTTGGAACAAGCCAAAGAAATATGGATACACTCAAAATTGCGCATGAAGGCAACCGCTCTGTCTGAGAAGCAAAAATTGAGATGATTGAGGGGGAGCTTGGGAGATTTGCCATGGAAGATGACGAGACCCCTCAAGAGATGTACAACCGACTAAGGACTCTCATAAACTAGAGTCGAGCGTACGGTTGTAAGAAGTGGGCAGACCATGAAGTAGTCAAAAGGATGATAAGAGCCTTCATCCCTCGCAATGTGACGCTTTGCACACTCATCCGAGAGAGTCCAAACTTCCACAAAATGACTTCGGATGAGGTGCTTGGCAAAATCATCAATCATGAGATGATGGAAATGGAAGCACACCACTTCAACGACCTTGCCAAGGTTACATCCACCAAGAAAAAGGGGATTGCTCTCAAAGCATCACCCAAGGCCAAGAATAAATAGGTACAAGTCTCAAGTGATGATGAGGAAAGTGAAGAAGAAAGCACCGATATGGATGATGAGGAGTTGGTCTTCTTCATCAAGAAATTCAGAAGGATGATGAAGAGAAGAAGAGGACCAAGCTATGAGAACAGAGGCAAGGAAAAAAGCAAGTCAAGAACCAAGAAAGCATGCTACAACTATGACACGACCCCACGGTCTTGTCGAGCCAAGATCACGATGAGGGGTGCTGCGTTGCATAGCACCGAATAACACACATCAAAGGTACAAAGCGGAAGCGAAGTTTTATTACATAAACTGGTTTATGAACATTTTTACAACAAAATATGTTCAGTCTACACTCACGGTCGTAGACTACGCATCAAGTTCACGTTCAGCCCATGAACGTTTCCTTGCTAGCACGCACACACACTAACACGGCGGCGTGCACGACTCCCACTCGACGGGGTTCCCACTCAAAGTAAGTTCTCAAAACAGTAAAAATTTGTAAAAGGATTAATGCAAACCGGAGCTTGCCTTGCTGCTCTTGGTCGTAGGCTAGCTGCTCTTCCGCAGTAACGAAGTCTAAGACTTCGGGTTCCTCCTCAACCTTAGGGACTGCATGAGATAACATGTAATGTATTAATTTAAATGCATTTGAATTGAATTTAAACATGTGAAGATTATAAGTCTTACTATACAGACCCAATGACTCTAAAATTTTTATGGTGGTTTGGATACAACCTAAACAGAGACTTGGCCAAGTTTTACTTGCAGCAAAGCTCATTTGAGCTCTCCACAAATAATCATGTACTTGACCTTAATTGGAGCTCTTAGGGTGTTCTAGGGATTTTCATGGAGCAAGCCATGACTTTCTGAAAACTAGATTTTCAGAGGGTTCTAATTTAGTTGGTTTCACTTAATTTGAAGGTTCCTAACTAAAGATATGAGGTAAACAATTTCAGAGAAATTCTGAAAATGTTTCTAGACATTTTCTATTTTCTCTGGAATAGTTTTATTAATCACACCATTAGGTGGATCAAATGAGCTCAAATGGATCTGAAATTTTTATGGTAGCTCAGGTATATTTTGGTGAACACCCCAGCAAAATTTCAGAATATTCCTCCAAAAGGTTCTCCAGTTAAAATTCTAAACAATTTAAACTTTGAAGAATTAATTCTGGAGAAATAAGGGTTTTCATGAAGTGAAACTTGATTTGCTGGAAAGTAATCAGAGAGCTAAATCCAAAAAACTTTGGTTCACTCGATTTGGAGTTTCCTAGCCAAAGTTATATGGATTTGAAGTTTGAACAAAATCTGAAAATCGGGAAAAGTTCAAATCACTGCGCGTGGGACCCGGGGTTACGTGTTAGCTCCTCATCGGATGACACACGCGGCTACTGAGTCCTCTGCACGCAGCCACACCCGATCCATGCCATAGCAGATCCCAGTTTTAAATTTCAACCGCTGACAGCCGGGACCCACCGGCTTCTTCTTCCTCCGGCTGGTTTTCGCGCGCCCGCGCTCTCAGCTCGCCGGAGCAATCTGCTGCTCGCCGGTTCGCCGGTTCCGGCCACCGTACGGGCTAAAACTCGCCACCAGGGTGTATGCGACATCGAGGAACACGATGGTGAGGTGTTCTGGGGCTGCCGATGATCGGAAGACGGCCGACGACGTGTGGTGGCCTCGGTTGAAGTTCAGCAATGTCGGCCGGGGTCCCTAGCCCGCCTGTGACACCCTCATTTTCGATTTCTGCATATATTCATATTTTATATGTAGAAAACATTTTAAAATAAGTAGAAATAGAGAAAATATTAAAAAGATAGCCAAAATATGTTCAAATTCCAGTTTACAGAGAGCGCCGAAGACAATTCCCGCGGCCGCTGACACGTGTCGCTCTCGGAGCTCACCTCCGAGAGGTCCGGTCCCGCTAGACACATGTCGCTCTCGGAGCTCACCTCTGACAGATCTGGTCCTATTGGACACATGTCACTCTCAGAGCTCACCTCCGGGAGGTCCGACACTACCGGACACGTGTCACCTCCGGAGCTCGCCTCCGGGAGATCCGATGCTGATGGACACGTGTCGACCTCGGAGCTCGTCTCTGAGGAAAAAGGAAGTCCGGCGCTACTTGACGCGTGGCATTCTCAGAGCTCACCTCAGAAGAGAGTGCAGGTCTAGAATTGACACATGGCACCCCGGAGCAACCTCCGAAGTGAGGGGGAGGTCCGAAACTGACAAGTGGCGTTCACAGAGCTCGCCTCTGTTGAGAGGGGAGGTCCCGATCCACCAGACACGTGGCGCACGTGGAGCTCGCCTCTGAAGAGAGGGAGGTTCCCGCCCGCCAGGATAAGTGGCGCACGCAGAGCCCGCCTCTGAGAAAGAGGCAGGTCTCGCTCGCTTGACACGCGGCACAACCGGAGCTCGTCTTTGCGGAAAAGGGAGACCAGGCCCCCGATGGACACGTGGAGCTTCTGGAGCTCATCACCGCGTAAGGACGCGATTCTGAAGCGGTTTTTCTTCTGTATGTGTGGGAATCCCCGGTACTGAGGAAACCGACACGACTTCCACAATGTTACCAAATCTGCAAGAGATAAGTTGTTAAGATTCAAAAACAGTTTGAATGGGACTCTTATTTGAAGTCCAATCAGATAAGAACCCTTTGTTTCCCTCTTATAAATAGAACCTGAAATAGACCCCTTGGTCGTAACATCTTCTCTGAGCCGATAACTTAGAAGCCCTAGCCCCAAACTCTGACACGACCCCACGGTCTTGTCGAGCCAGGATCACGCTGAGGGGTGCTGCGTTGCACAGCACCAGATAACACACATCAAAGGTACAAAGCAGAAGCAAAGTTTTATTACATAAAAAGGTTCCTAGCTAAAGATATGAGCTAAATAATTTCAGAGAAATTCTGAAAATGTTTCTGGACATTTTTCTATTTTCTCTGGAACAGTTTCATTAATCACACTATTAGGTGGATCAAATAATATCAAATGGATCTGAAATTTTTATGGTAGTTCAGAGATATTTTGGTGAACATCCCAGCAAAATTTCAGAATTTTCCTCCAGTGTATTCTCCAGTTAAAATTCCAAACAGTTTAAACTTTGAAGAATTAATTCTGGAGAAATAAGGATTTTCATGAAGTGAAACTTGATTTGCTGGAAAGTACTCAGAGAGCTGAATCCAACAAAATTTTGTTCACCCAATTTGAAGTTTCCTAGCCCAAGTTATGAGGATTTGAAGTTGGAATGAAATCTAAAAATCGGGGAAAGTTTAAATCTGCGTGTGGGACCACGGTTACACGTGTTGGGCGCTGAGGCGATGGCACACCGGGGTCCACGGAATTTTTGCGCGCCAGCACACCGGATCCGAGCTGCAGACTGATCCCAGATTTAAAATCCGAGCCGCTGACATGTGGGCCACCCGGCTTCTTCTTCCTCTCGACGCCCGTGTTCGGCCGCCGCGACACCTCGTCGGAAAAGCTCGCCGGCAGCCTCTGTGGTGCTCCAAGCTTCATGATTCTGGCCGCCCCTGCCTAAGTCCACTCAGGGAACATGATTCTGGGCTCAGTTGATCATGAAAATGGCCGGCACATGGTCGGCGACGAGCGGCAGCTTCGGGAGAACTTCGGCCGTGTCGACCGACCTCCTTAGCATCCCAACCGATTGAGCTAAGGGTCGTCGAGCACCAGTGGACCGTAGGAAGGAGCTCGGGAAGGGTTGTGTTGGGCTGTCACCGTGCGACCTAGGCTGGAAATCAGGATTTTTCCTAAAACTCAAAGAACAGCGGTTTCCCTCCATGATTCTTTGCGGTTTCTGTTCCTATGGACTCGTACGGGCACCTAGAAGTGATCCCCTCCACGAGAAGATGAGTGGTGTGGTGTAGACTACGAATTTTGCGAATCAGTTCGAGCTCCCTTCTTGCACACCGTCGCGAAATTATGAAATTCCGGCATGAGGAGTCTAAGTCATGCCGCCGGAGCTTGCGGTAATGAAAGAGGAACTGAAGGCGAACCTTTTTGCTGTTCACAGCTCGGCGAACGGTAGGCTGTAGTGGCCGGACGGATCGTTCCCACGGTGGCGGCTCGAGCTGAACCGGGAAATGAAAGATCGTCGTGGGGAATCTCGGGAAGGACTGCTCACGGCCTGGATCCGGCGCGAGGGCGTCGAGGATGGCTTGGCGCACCTGGTGCTGGTCTCAGATCGCCGGGAGGATCACTGGATCGGCCGGGCGATGAGGGACCGAAAGCTCAACCGAGCGGCGAGGAGTTTCAGCTTCTGGGTGGGAACGCGACGGGGCAGCGGTGAGATGCACCGGTGACCGCTCGGGCGCGTAGATAAAGGCCCCTTGAGGAGGTTCATCGGCCGAGGGCGGCAAGCAGCTGCTGTCCGCGCCGTTTCTTCGCCATGGCGGCAGCTCGGTCCAGCGCAAGAACCCGAGTGCAGTGTTCAGTCGGCTGAGTTCTCTTCAGTGGCTGATAAGTGGGTCCCACTCTCATTTTTAACCCCTGAACTTAACTCCATATCACTGTTGTAAACAGTAAGCCCTAAAATACCCATGGTGATTTGAATTATTCACCCCTGAGCCATTTGAATTGGTTAGAATTCAAATTGGGTTTGGTTTGACTAAATTTCAGCACATGTTCAGTTTGAAATTCAAATAAAGTTTGAATTTGCTACACTTAGCTCATGTCAAGATCAACTCCAAATGGAGTGAAAATTGGTGTGTGAGCTCACAAAAATGTGCTGAGTGAGAATATGCTTCCCATTTTTGAATTCATGGGATAAAAACAGTTTGAATTTGAATTTGAGTTCAAACCACCCTCTTTCTAGCTATACCAAAAAGTACCTCAAAAAGGTTTTGAATTTGGGTGAAACTTGGCATGGACATTCCAAGCAAGGTGTAGGAGTTTTCATATGCCCAGCCCCTAGATGATGCATGTGGGAAATACCACTTTTGCATTTTGTGAGTTTATTCTCTAATGAGCATGTTGATAATGGTTACTTGCTCTTCAAATGTGTTCATCATCTTTCTTTAAATGAAAAGTGTGTGTGTAGTGATGAACACTTTAAATGTGTCAAAAACTGAGGCCTTTACATTCCTCCCCCCTTAAAAGAATCTCGTCCCGAGATTATAAGGTGAACATGAGAGAGAGGACGGTGAAAAATTACCGGATATGCGACGTGAAAAAGTCGGGGTAGTTAGCGCTAAGAAATCCTTCGCTCTCCCATGTCGTTTCGTCCACGAAGTGATTACTCCACAGAATTTTGTAGAACCACAACATATGATTGCATGTGGTTCGAGCCTTTTCATCAATAACCTAAACCGGTTCCTCCCGATATGTGAGATCCGGTTGCAGTTCTTCAATATCCTCCAGCTGAATGGTAGTTGATAGCTTGAGACACTTCCTCAGCTGGGAAATGTGAAAGACGTCGGGCACACCGGAAAGTGCTTCTGATAATTTCAACCGGTATGCTACTGATCCACATCTTTTTATAATCTGGAATGGACCGATGAATCGGGATGCCAAATTTCCTCTCACCCCGAATCTGTTCACGCCCTTCATTGGAGACACACGCAGGTATACGTGATCCCCGACTTCGAACTGTCATGGGCGTCTTCTCCGGTCCGCATACTGTTTCTGTCGGGACTGGGTGGCTTTTAGGTTCGCTTGAATCAGTCGAACCTTCTCCTCCGCGTTGTTGACAAGATAAATCCCGAAGGTAACCCTTTCGCCAGACTCACACCAATTTAGTGGTGTGCGGCATTTCCTCCCGTATAGCGCCTCATAAGGCGCCATCTTGATGCTGGCTTGGTACCCATTGTTGTATGAGAACTCGGCTAACGGCAAGTGATCATCCCAATTCTTGCCGTGGTTGATAGCGCAAGCTTGTAGCATATCATCTAGGATCTGATTTACCTGGTCGGTTTGCCCATCCGTCTGCGGGTGGTATGCTGAACTACGGATCAGCTTCGTCCTCAATGCAGCGTGTAGCTGCTCCCAAAAACGGGACACAAATAAAGTGCCCCGGTCCGATATGATGGTACGGGATACGCCGTACAGGCATAGGATCCGTGAGATGTACAGTTCAGCGTACTTCTTGGCGTTGTAGTTGGTGTTGACCGGGATGAAATGGGCAACATTGGTGAGCCAGTCGACGATTACCCACACAGAATCATGTTTCTGAAAAATGGTGGGTAAACTGATGATGAAGTCCATGCTCACATCTTCCACCTTCCAGGCAGGAATGCCCAGTGGTTGTAGCAGTCCCGGTTTCCGCATATGATCTGCCTTCACCCTTCGACATGTATCACACTCGAACACGTACTTTGCGATCCCCCGCTTCATCCATGTCCACCAAAATTTGCTTCTGAGTTCTTGATACATTTTGTTGCTGCCGGGGTGAATAGAAAATTTTGACAAGTGAGCATCATAAAAAAATTTCTTCCATAACTCCGGGTTACGGGGTACGACGATCCAGTCCTTGAACCATAGGACGCCATCTCCGTCCTTCCGGAAACATTTCAGCTCCCCACAGTCTATACGTCTCCGCAAATGTGAAATGCCCTTGTCATTTTTCTGGGCTGCCGCTATCTCATCACGGATGGTGGGGATCAAGGCTAGGTTGTAGAGAGCTCCGTGTGGAATTACATGCAGTGGTGGTTCGCTCTCTCCCAACGGTGTGATGGTCAGGTTGTTGACGTGTGATTTGCGGCTCAGCGCATCCGCCACTACGTTTGCTTTGCCAGGGTGATAATGGATCTCTATTTCGTAATCCTTTATCAATTCTAACCATCTTCGCTGCCTCATGTTCAGCTCCTTCTGAGTGAATATGTGCTTGAGGCTTTTGTGGTCGGTATATAAATGTACGAGGTTACCGAGTAGGTAGTGCCTCCACATTTTAAGTGCAAGTACCACGGCAGCGAGCTCCAAGTCGTGAGTTGGATAATTCTGCTCATGGTTTCTGAGCTGCCATTACCCATACGCGACCACTCTTCGGTCTTGCATCAGCACACATCCGAGCCCAATGCCGGATGCATCGCAGTACACATCGAACGGTTTTGTTGTGTCTGGCGGCGCCAAAACCGGTGCTGATGTTGGGTGCTTGACTAAAGCCTTGAATGCTTCTTCACATGCTGGACTCCAAACATATTTGGTAGTCTTCTTTAGCAGCTCTGTCATAGGCTTGGCAATCTTTGAGAAGTTCGGGATGAACCTCCGATAATATCCTGCGAGCCCGAGGAAACTCCGTACCTCGTGAACAGTTCTCGGGGATTTCCAATTCAGCACTTGAGTGATCTTGCTTGGATCTACAGTGATGCCCTCCACTGAGATGATATGCCCGAGAAAAGGCACTTGCGATATCCAGAACTTGCATTTGCTGAATTTTGCGTATAGCTTGTGATCTCGCAGCCATTGCAAGACTATACGCAGATGCTTCTTGTGATCTTCTTCTGACTTGGAATATACCAGTATGTCGTTGATGAAGACCACGACAAACTTTTCCAGCTCCGGCATGAATACTGAGTTCATCAAATACATGAAGTGAGCTGGAGCATTGGTGAGGCCGAAGGACATGGCCAGGTACTCATAAAGTCCGTACCTCATCGAAAAAGCTGTCTTCAGAATATCCTCAGCCCGTATCTTAATCTGATGGTACTCGGATCTTAAGTCCATCATGGAAAAGATCTTTGCTTCGACCAACTGATCAAACAACATGTCGATCCGTGGCAACGGGTACTTGTTCTTGATGGTTACGGCATTTAGTGGACGATAGTCCACACAAAGACGCAACGTCTCGTCTTTCTTCTTCACGAACAATGCCGAACAGCCCCATGGCGAGGAGCTCGGCCTAATAAAACCCTTCTCCAGCTGGTCCGTTAGTTGATTCTTCAGTTCAGCCAATTCCTTAGGCGCCATCTTGTACGGCCTTCGGGATATTGGCATGGTTCCCGGTGCAAGTTCAATCTTGAACTCCACCTCTCGGTCGGGCGGCATCCCCGGTAAATCATCCGGGAACACGTCAGAGAACTCACGGACCACTGGAATATCTTCAAATCTGATAGTTGTAGATTGATAGACACTCGGAAGTTTTATTTCTGGACTGTCCAGAAATAAGGAGTGAGATTCGTGCACTTCTGAGTTCAAGTTCACAATTCGGAGGACGGTGTCTAAAACAGCACCGTGGCAGGTTAACCACGACATCCCTAAGATGACATCGACCTTTTGTCCCTCTAAAATTATGAGATACGTAGGGTATACTCTACCCTCTAAACATAATGGCGCTTTTGGGACCATCATGCTTGCTGAAATCTTCCCACTCGGTGAACAAATCAAATATGGACTATCGGTGGGTAGTATTGGCAAGCTGTATTTAGCAATGAAAGCATGGCTAATAAAGCTATGCGTGGCGCCTGAATCAAATAATACTATGGCGGGATGCTGGTGGAGTTGGAACATTACCCGCAAGGATCGGCTCCCCCTCCGGCACGTCCTCTATGGCAAGTTGGTGGACGGTGCCGGGCCTAGGGTTTGCCCACCGTGCATTAGTGGGGTTCCGGGGCTGATTTCTTCCCGGAAGCTGTGGTGCAACTCCGCCGCCTTGTCTCTCCAGACAACTGCTGGCGAAGTGTCCTGGACGACCACATTTGTAGCATGTGGCCGCTGCTTGTCCGGTGCTCGGGGGACGAAAGCCTGGCATGCGCTGCTGAGGTGCATACGCACGCGGCATCACGCCGGTGAAGAATAGGGCCGACTGCGAAATGGCATCGACCTCTGTGGTGGCTGCCAGCGTGAACCTGATGGTGGGCGATTCACCATCCGAAATTTCTGAGAAGGACCGCCTCCTTCTCCGCTGCTTTGCGGCGCGCTTCGCTTTCTATCCGCCGCCGCTAACTCCTTGCCGGAGTCCTCCTGAACAATCGCAGCATCAATTATGTCATTGAGGCTGCCGCGATTGAACATCGCCAGTTTGTCCTTCAGGAGTGGGTTAAGCCCCTGATAGAAATGATCCCGCCGCTTCTCGTCAGTATCGGCGTGATACAACGCGTAAAGCGCGAGATCGTTGAACGGCATGGAGTATTCCAGCGCGTTCCGGCTCCCATGCTGCAGGTGTAGAAACTCCTGCGTCTTCCTCTTCATGAGACCCGGCGATATATGATAGGCCCTAAAGGCCGTCCGGAACACCGCCCAGGTCATAACTCGGTCGGTGGGCTCTGAAGCACAGTAGTTCGCCCACCATGCGCTCGCGGATCCCTGGAGCTGTTGGACCGCGAACTGAGTCTTGCGCTGCTCACTTACTTGGAGCAGCCTGAACTTCATCTCCATCGTGCGGAGCCAGTTGTCCGCCTCGATGGGTTCATCCGCCCTTGAGAATACCGGGGGATGAGTCGCTAGGAAGTCGGAGTAGGAGTTCTGTTGGCGCTCCTCACGATCTTGACGCCTCTCTGGTCGAGACATATTGGCAATGAGAGTCTGCAGCAACTCCGTATGCTGCTGATGAGATCCCGGCATTGCTGCTACAATATCCACCAAAGTAACCGTTGGCGCTGGCGGTTGTTGCTGTGGCTGCTGCTGCTGTTGCTGTCCCGAGGAGTCCTCGGGAGGCTGTTGGGAGGTTTCCCCCCCCCTTGACTAGAACCCCCAACGTCCGGGTTGGCACGAGTACGAGTCATTCTGAAATTCAAAACAGCAGCGATCAGCACATGTCATACTTAAAATTCCATATGAAACAGTAGGTATTGACGTGACGCATGAATAAGTGGCACAACATTCAAATATATTGATAAAGCATAAACTTTATACAAGATACATTATTTTCTGGTCTCCGAGAAGTCGTGCTCATGTCGTCACTACCTATACATATGCTACTGCCTACACAACATGTCACTGGTTACAAAAGTTTGGGTTACACTTCTCTGGTTGCCCTACTTGGCAACGGTAAACCCCTACTCGGAGTAGAACTCGACCTCCTGTGGGTCGTCCTCCTCCTGTACCTCTGCTAGAGGCTCCGGATCTACAATCTCCTCTCCCATCTCGGGTTCTCCCATTGCCGGAAGACCCAAGACTACCGGTATGCCCAATACCGGGGGTATGAGGTCCTGCAACGCGTGCACCTCATCCATGGCCTGGTTGTAGTCTTCTTCCCAGCCTTGCCCTTCCTCAATAGCGTCGTCCCGCTCTTGAGTAAGGACCTCGTTCTGCTTGGTCAGAGCCTGCACTTGCTCTAGCAACGCCGCGATGTCACACGGCTTTTCTTCCTTGCCTTATTCAGATGATGCAACTGATTATGTTGTTCATTCAGTCGCTTAATCGTCGGAAGGAGCACATTGCGGAGTGCGCTGTGAGCACTCTCGAAATGGTCTCCACGGCTTGTGCTCTCCTTGAGCTTTGCGGCGAAGCACCCCGTATGAACAGCTTGGCTGTCCATCACAGCCTTTCCCGCCCTCATCTGGAGGCTGAGGTTTGCCTCTGCGGGGTTGTACCTTGGGCAACTCGGGTCTGTTGCCTCTATGTACCTTCCTTCCCACACATGATGAGCCCATCCCTCCACCAGAACGAGCGCGTATGGAGTATCCTCCATAGCTCTCACGTGCAGTTGGCAGAAGCGCGACATGGTGTCGCGGGCTGCCACTTGCCACATCCCCTCCGGTTGTCTACCTCTCACCGTAACGGTGAACGGCGCCCAACCGGGTGGCGTAGGCCGTGAAGGAACCTCGACATGTATTGTCCACGTCTTGTTCGCCTCCTCGCCTTCTCCCTTGGCGAAGTACTGCGGCATCTGGTTGTACCCGAAATACTGAAGCATCTGCCTCAATGCTTCCGGATAGCCGCTGTGGTGAGAACAGTGAGATTCCACCCACCCGTTCTCAAACTGTTTATCCGCTGTCATCTGTAAAAACATATTTGAGAAATGTCAAATATTTATTTGAACAGTAAACCATTGAGTTATAACAAAAAACATGTCATTGAACCCATAAGACTTGGAATCCTAGTTCAAATTTAAACAAATTTGACTGCTGATCTGCTGGCCAATATGACAGCCCTGACCAGATTCCATTTCAACCTGATTTAGGCCCTGCTAAAAGCAAAACCAATTCTAGAGCTCAACATCAAAGTTAAAGCTAACTTCAATAGCTTTCCAGAAAGTATTTGCTTGGCCTAATATCTGTTTTAATTCAAAAGTTATGAAATGTCAAATTTGATAGGATTTCTGGAAACAATTGGACAGCACCTCCCTGCTTGAGGTACTGATTTGATCCAAGAATTCCAGTTAATTCTACTCCCAGTCTGACAAAACTTTCTGTTACAAAGTTGTAACCCATCTCATGAACTTTTCAGAACTATCTCATTTTCTATTTCTATATTTTTATGCAGGATGTTATGCTCAATTTACAGAGAGTTTACAGAGAGTGTTTGCTCTGCCCTGTTTTCTGGACAGTTTCCACTCTACTGCATTTTTCGATTGGTTAAGGGATGAAAAACCTCTGGACCTCAACAGAAAAGTTGTAAAGCTCTTCCAAAGCTTTCCAGAAATTTATCATATGACCCCAACCTCGAAAGAACTCAACCTCTAACCTCTGATTAACTTCAGCCTTAATTCAGCTGAAAACAGGGAACTCTGTCCTTAATAGCCTATAAGTTGAAAACTTGTTAACTTTGAATATCCTGATTAAGGGAAGAGGTTACAGCAAGTTTTAATACTCTGGATTAAAACTTTCAAATTTTACACTGAAGTTGTTCATTTAGTGGAGTGTGACGTCGATGCGTCACCAGATCATGTCGGTACTACGTCCTCACAAAGAAAAACCTATACCGGACTTAGCCGGCTTCGTTAGTTCAGTGGCACTAAGCGTCTCTCGCACACGGATGCTACACGTCTACCATTTTGTGGTTAGACTACCTGCAGATAACTCACACAATCGTCAGACTCGGCTGCACACCGAGCCCGGTATCCATACAGTTCGTACACCCGACCGTCATCACTCGCCCAGATGTTCTCAAGCCAAACACGCCTTGAGCTACGTGTTCACGTTACTGACCACGTGACGGGGTCTCCCAAATTGCCCGAAGCACACCAGGGACAGACGTTGCTCGAATACCCCAAACAACATGAAGAGTCGTAGAGGATACTAAAGCGGGTCGGGTTACCTGCCACCCGTGGGGCTCCACCCTTCAGCTTGTGCACACTGGTGGACAACGCTTACGTGCAGCCCCCAAGACATAAATGTCCCGAGATGCACGATTTTCTGACATAATCAAATAGGTCAGTATGCTTATACACTAATAACATCCTTATATGGGCTACTAACTCGTTCCTGTAACACCCCAAAATTTTGATTCAAAACCCTAAATCATGTTAAGAGGGGGATTTAAAAATTTTTGGACGTGTTGCATGTTTTGCAAAAATTCAAATTCAAACTGGAATTCAAATTAAACTCAAATCAGAAAAGAAATAGAAAAAGAGAAAACAGAAAAAAAACCGGCCAGTGGGCCGAAACCCACCAGCCGGCCCAACCAGCGCCCGAGCCAGCCCGCGGCCGCGCGCGCCGCTTCCTTCCGCTGACAGGTGGGACCCACCAGATCGTCGTCTACCTCGCGCCCGCGCCGGACTCCCTCTCACCCGAATCAAAACCGATCGGGATTTCGGCGTATCCCCGCTGAATTCTGTTCGTAGGGGACGCGGACTTGATCTAAACCACCCCGCTGCCCTCCCCCGTCTATAAAAACCCCGGCCTCGTTCTGTTTTTCCCACGCGATCCGCTGATTTTCCTCCGGTGAGAACCGAGACTTCTCCGGCGAATTCTGGCCGATCATAGCTCGGAAATTCCGATCTAACTCGCTGGTCTTGATCCACCGCCTCCGGGAAACCTTGCAGGTGCAGAAAACTCGGTGACTTGCGGTGTAAACACAGCGCCGACGAGCTTCGCCGTGGTTTCGCCTCGGACCTCGTCGCCGATCACCTTCCAGGACCTCCGAGCTCAAGAAAACCCCCGAGGTGAGATCCCCGACCTCCCCTCCACCGATCTATGCCATAAAATCACAGTTCTAGGAAGAATTCTCGAAGATCCGAAAGTCTCCGGCGAGATCGCCGCTTTCCACCGCCGTGCGCCGCCGGCAGCGCCGCCCGCGCTCGATCAGAGCGACGTGGCCGCCTGTGCGCCGTTTATTTTAAATCGCACGGTAGAGTTTAAAACCCCGCGTACCGGTTCGACGTTATAATCTCAGCCGTTGGTTTTAAATCGGACGGTCCACGTCAGCCCCGCGTTATAAAGACTGGAAATCTTACGTGCTACCCCCTGGGGTTCTCGGGAAATAAGAGCTAGCCCCGGAAACTTCTGATCTAGCCCCTAGAACTCCAGAAAATCATGTAAATTCATTTAAAAATCAGTTTTAGCCCCTGGATTTAATAAAAATAAGGAAAAACACCTCTGATAAGTGTAGCTAGACCCCTGGAAATTCTGAAAATAATATTATAGACCCTGTAATGGGGTGAGTTTACCTTTTTAGCCCTGTTTAGTATTTAAATTAGGAAATTGAATATGTGGCTAGTGTTTAAAAATTAAAAAGTGGGACCAACATATTGTCATAATTAAATTAAAAACTTTCTCAGTATTTAGAAAACTTTGGAGTGAGATAAAAACATATTTTGGACTGAATTGAATCTGTCTAATTTATTATTCACATTTAGGGACACATTTTTAAGTAATGAATAGTTTTAGAAAATAGGGAAAATAATTGTGAAATAGTTTACATCAGAGGCAAAGGTCAAAATATGTTACTAAATTATTTAGGACCAGAACCTATTCTGTTTAGATGATGTGTATTACTAATTTCATAATAAAGAACGCATTTATGTATAGGAAAATAAATCTGAAAATATAGCAACTAGTAAATGATAAATGGAGTTTCTAAAATCCAAAGAATTCAGTTTAAGGTTGGTAGAAATTCTAAAGGCACATATGGAGAAGAAAAATACTTTTCATACAAACTTGGTAGTGAAAAGGTGTAGTAGTTGAATATAAGGAATTTATTTAAATTGGAAACTCATATATATATAGTAGGTAAGTATAAATGTGAACACAAAAGTAGGAATCATATACACATGATTAAAAGTGTATGCAAGCCACAAATCAACACACATAAAGTAAACACAACACATATAATGGTGAAGGACTTTCATAAATGTGAATGTGTGGTTTGTATGAAGTAGAAGTGTGAACTATGTCTTATGGATTGTTGTTTTTCTTTTGCTATGTGTGATGGTATGATGTAGAACCTGCTCAAGAGCAAGTTATTCCTTTCCAAGATCAGGACTACCCATTTCAAGAGCAGCAGGAAGGAGGCAAGTGTCCTTGACCACTTTGATCCTATGCTAGGATGTGTAGCTAGAGTTATTTGCATTGTGAATTTAATATGAAACCCATGATAGGAAGTTTCCCTAGAATTGCATTACCTTTTTTCCTTGTAGCTTGGGTTGGGATTTATTTTATCATGTCATTTATTATTATGCATATGCTTAGCCATGCTTAGAATGGGATATTTGGGATATGAGATCATCAGTTTATTTTACCATACTCTTGAATGAGATATTGTGAGTTATGTAGAGGTAGAGATCAAGGCAAGCTGGATGTTTTGGTTGTGTGCTGGGTGCACGAGACTCGGGTTTTTGTTTAGTACTTGCCTGGATCCTAAGGACCGGTTCATGGAGCATGTAACCTGGCTTTACAGTGCCAACCACATGCTGAGATGGGGCAGCTTGGCCAACTAATTAGGTGTATCCCCGGCGTAGTATGGGTGTGTTGGATGGTGCGGGGAGTAGGTGTCAGCTGGACTACCATATGAACCGCAAGGCTCAAGAGGGGGCCACTGCAGCGGGGTTGGAGCCTCTTGTATGCTGTTAGGGGTGAAACCTCAGTGGGTCCATGCTCGTCGGGAATCCCTTTGTAAAGGCTTCGTAGTGATCTCCTGGCTACACACCTGGGAAGTGCGAATGTGGTTCGTAACCACTGGCATAATGGAGGTTCTTTTAGTCCACCCGGCAACGGGGGATGAAATCACTACATGTGGGTACAGTGGTACAAACTCTGCAGAGTCAAAACTGTCATGACAGCCGTGCTCACGGTCAAGAGCGGCTTGGACTTATTCATGATTAGAGGATTGATGGTTTTGGAAGTTGTGGATGTTAAGCAGGGAGCTTAACATTGGAAATGATGTTATGGTTATTTGATTATGGTGATGGGATGGGAGATTGAGACCATTTCACCTGTGTAGTAATGTAGGTGCTTAATAAGCTAAGGTGATAGGTATTAATTGCGTAGTGCTATAACCATGAGTTCAACCTCCCCTTGTTATAGCCATGCATGACATAACTTTCCCACACTTGCTGAGTACCATCAGTACTCAACCTTGCATATTTTTTTGGTTTATATTGCTGCTCAGGTCAGGATAATGAGGCGGTGTATAATGACCAAGACTTTGGACCCGAAGAAGGTTTCTAGGTTCATGGAGACCCCCGGGCAACGCCTGCAATGGAGCCCACAAGAATAATATTCCGCTGCTAGTTTATTTACTTGTGATGAACTTATTATTGTCCATCGAGACATTTGCGATGTAAGACTCATTTATATTCGACACCTGGCTTGTAATAAATGATGCTTCACTATTTGTCATCACATGTATGAGAAAATGATCCTGGCATACATGTGATATTCACTTGGTTGTTCTTCGGAAAAACCGGGTGTGACAGAAGTGGTATCAGAGCCAAGGTTGCCCGTAGGAACGTGGACCTAGGTAGAAATGGACGTATTTAAGGGCCTTATTTTCTTAAAAAAACTATTTTTACAAGGTGTGTGTTGAAAAGTGTTATTTAATGAGTCACTTTCTTCATCTTACCCCAATTTTCATTCAAAATAGGACTTTTGTTTAAGAGTTTATCTAACCTAAGTTTAAATTCTTTTTGTTTTAGATGGTTCGCATGATTCGTACCACTCGCAAGTCCACAGGAGGGAGAGTTCCCGTAGTTGCCCTTGCCGAGAGAGAGGAGAGCCGCCCGGTGACGTACCTTTCCTACGGATTGGCAGTAGGAGGCTTATTGCGCCGTCTTCGGCGTATGCTCGAAGCCGCCGGCAATACGGGCAAGCTAATCATCCACTATAACTCCACCAGGACCATCCGTGAGAAGAGGGAAGAATGGAGTTCAGAGATGAGGATAATACACGAAAATCAGCTGCTTAAGATTCACCACTCTCCAGCTTGTAGAGCTACACAGGTCGATGCGGAGAAGGATGTCACCTGGGAGGCCATCACCTGCCAGAGTCACATCTATCGTCACCACCTGGACAGGACTGAGTACATGTATGTCCTCCAACGTGAGAGTGGTACCATGGAGTACAAGTACCCGCCGGTGCAGCAAGGGACTTTCCATGAGCACATGGACTTGTGCTTGGAAGATGCTTCTATGCTCAGCACTCGACTGGAGGAGTGTCAACAAGAGCTTCAGGATGTCCGAGACACCCTGAAGGAAACGGAGGCGTTGCTGCGAGCCTGCTTAAGGGCGAGAGAAAGAGGAGATGGGAATGAACTGTGTGTCACCGTGGATGATACATGGACTCCTGACTCCCCAGATCGCCGAGCGATCAGGCGTCGTCGCACTTCTCCACCAGCAGCCTCCCCACCCAAAGCAGAGTCAGAAGGCAGCCGAAATGATGAGGAAGATCCTGAGGAGCCAGCTCAAGAAAACGAGTAGTGTAGAGTCCTTCCCTTAGTTAGCAAGATGTCGAATAGTCGAGTCGTTACGTTAAGTAATGGTGTGTTAATGCTTGGTGTGTGACGTGAGTTGTGGAAGCCATGAGCAATTGTCCACAGCATCGTCTTCCGATTGTTTTGCTTTGGTGTGTGAACCCACATGAAATAATAGTGCATTTATTTGGTGTGAGATATGAACCCTCGTAAAAGTATAACAAAGCCTCAACACTTCAAAGTACAAACAAATGAAAGTAGTAAGATGATACTAAATGCTTTCAAATTAACATTGGTTGATTCTGCCAGATGGCCGGAAGAGGAAAAGGACGTGCTGCCAACCCCACCAACAACAACGATGAGGCATGCAACCCTCATCTTTCTGGAGGCCAGGACCGGGGTGGTCGCCGTGAAGGAGTTGATCCCCTCCACCAAATGCTGGAGAATCAGAATCAGCTCATCCAGAACTTGACTCAAGTGGTGGCCAACTTGCATCAAGTTCCACCTCCACAAGCTGCACCACGCCAACCAAGGTTGAGTGAGTTTCTAGGAACTCAACCTCCGAAGTTTGCAAGTGCTGCTGAACCTCTGGAGGCAGATGATTGGCTAAAAACCATTGAAAGCAAGATGAGGATCATACAGTGCCAAGGGTATGAGAGGGTGCTGTTTGCCTCTCATCAATTGCATGGACCTGCTGCTGGTTGGTGGACCGCCTACGTGGCTGCCCATCATGACCCTGAGAACATCACTTGGGAAGAGTTCAAGCGTAGCTTCCGCAACCATTACATCCCAAGAGGTGAACTCAAAAACAAGAGGAAGGAGTTTTTGGGACTGCAGCAGGGAAACATGACGGTGACGGAATACCTCACTAAATTTACTCAACTATCCCGTTATGCCCCACGGGACATAGAGACTGATGAGCAGAAACAAGATTGTTTCATGGAGGGACTTACCGCAGAGATGCAGTGTGCAATGTCCTCAAATGAGTATGAAAGCTTCCGAAAGATGGTGGACAGAGCATTTGTGGTAGAAAGGAAGCTAAATGCCTTGGAAAATGAGAACAAGAGGAAGGCCGGGTGGTCACATCAAGCCTCAGGGAGAAACACTCGCCCACGTCTGATGCAGCCACCTGCAGGGCAGACGAACCGTGCTGCGGTACCCTACTCAGCACCAAGAGGGTACAACCCGAACTACAGGCCTCCCGTAGCACCAGCGCAGCCACAACGTCAGTTTGTACAGCAGCCTCGCCCCGCATATCCACCTCGACCAGCAGTACAGGGACCCCCAAACCAACCCCAAGACAACAAAGGCCAGGCACCTAAGGTTGGGGTGCAATGTTTTAGCTGCGGTGAAGTGGGGCACTACGCCCATAAATGCCCAAAGAAGAAGCCCGCACAGCCACAACAGCAGAATGTGATGTGAGGACGGGTGAACCACGTCACTATGGAGGAAGCGCAAGAGGCACCCGACGTGGTAGTTGGTAAGTTTCCTGCCAATTTACACATTGCAACCCTGCTGTTTGATTCTGGTGCTACCCACTCGTTCATTGCTAAAGGGTTTGTTAAGAAGCATGATCTAGCAACAACACAAATGAACTATATGCTAGCAGTAAGCTCTCCAGGTGGAGAAATAAGGACAAGACAAGTGTGTCCCAAGGTGAATCTAGACATTAATGGGGTAGTGTTTACTGCTAACCTCATAGTGATAGATTCCCAAGGGATCGATATTATTTTGGGCATGGACTGGTTGACCAAACATAAGGGAATCATCCATTGTTCAACCAGAACGGTGGAACTAACGCACCCTAGTGGCACAAGAGTAAAGTTCATAACAATACACGAGCCTAGGAGGGACATTAAACTAAATCAAGTTGAGGTGAAACTTGAGGAAATCAGGACCATCAGGGAATATCCAGATGTTTTTCCGGAGGAGTTGCCAGGTATGCCTCCCGATCGTGAAGTGGAATTTGCAATTGAGCTAGTACCTGGACCAGCCCCGATTTACAAAAGACCTTATCGGATGGACTCCAAGCAGCTGGAAGAACAAAAGGATCATTTGAGAGAATTGTCGGAGAAGGGGTATATTCGTCCTAGTTCCTCACCATGGGGAGCTCCGGTGATATTTGTGCCCAAGAAGGACGGAACCCAAAGGTTATGCGTGGATTACCGTGCTTTGAATGAGGTAACCATCAAGAACAAGTACCCATTACCCCGCATTGAAGACTTGTTTGATCAGTTGAGAGGCGCTTGTGTGTTCTCGAAAATTGATCTCAGGTCGGGATACCACCAACTCAAGATAAGGCAATCTGATATTCCCAAGACAACTTTCGTATTTCGGTACGGACTGTATGAATACACCGTCATGCCTTTCGGGCTAACTAATGCCCCGGCATACTTCATGTACCTCATGAACAAGGTATTCATGGAATATCTGGACAAAATTGTGGTGGTTTTCATAGATGACATTCTCGTCTTCTCCAAAGATGAAGAAGAACATGAGAAACATCTAAGGTTGGTGTTGTAGAGCTAAGAGAACACAAACTATATGCCAAGTTGAGCAAGTGTGAGTTTTGGCTGAAGAGAGTTCCCTTCTTAGGACATATAATCTCGGAGGGAGGAATCTCCGTGGATCCTGCCAAAATCGAGGATATACAGGAGTGGAAGACCCCTGAAAATATCAGGGAAGTTCGAAGCTTCTTGGGATTGGCTGGATACTATCGACGGTTTATGGAGGGATTCTCAAAGATCTCGAGACCTCTCACCAAACTGTTGGAGAAGGGAATCACATTCACCTGGACGCCACAGTGCAAGACGAGCTTTCAGGAGCTAAAGAAAAGATTGACAACAGCCCCAGTGCTCGTTATGCCAGATATGCAAAAGAACTTTACGGTGTACTACGATGCCTCTGGAAACGGGTCGGGATGTGTTCTCATGCAAGAAGGGCATGTCGTGGCTTATGCATCCCGGCAGCTTCAGAAGCACGAGAAGAACTATCCTACTCATGACCTAGAACTAGCCGCAGTGGTACACGCGTTGAAAATTTGGCGGCACTATTTGATGTGGAAGAGGACCGAGATATATACGGACCATAAGAGTTTTAAGTACATTTTCACACAGCCAGATCTCAACCTCAGACAAAGGAGATGGTTAGAGCTAATCAATGACTTTGATGTAGGCATCAACTATCATCCTGGGAAAGCAAACGTCGTGGCCGATGCCTTAAGTCGGAAAGTGCAAGTCAATAAGTTGAGCTTAAAAGACCTGCCTGGAGAATTGAAGGACGAGGTTATAAGGCTCAATCTATGCCTTGTGAATAGTGGTGAAGCCATCACCATGGAAGTGGACTCCACACTAGAGCAAGACATACGCGATGGTCAAAAGAAAGACGAGAAGATACAAGAAATCAGGCAGCTCATCAAGGAAAATAAAGCTCCTGGTTTTAGAGAGGATGAACAAGGAACGGTGTGGCACGGGAAAAGAATCTGTGTGCCTGAAATAAAGAAGATCCGTGAATTGATTTTGAGGGAAGCTCACGATTCTGACTATTCCATTCATCCTGGGAGTACGAAGATGTACCAGGACCTCAAAAGCAGGTATTGGTGGTATGGCATGAAGCGAGATGTCGCGGAACATGTTGCTCTATGTGACACATGTCAGTTGGTGAAAGCAGAACATCAATGACCCGCGGGATTATTGCAACCGCTCAAAGTGCCTGAATGGAAATGGTAAGAAATCAGCATGGATTTTATTGTGGGATTGCCTAGGACCCAATCAGGATATGATTCGATATGGGTCATCATTGATAGGCTAATCAAGGTAGCTCACTTCATCCCCGTGAAGGAAAGCTACAGCGGATCCAAATTGGCAGAGTTGTACATGTCAAGGATCGTGTGTTACCATGGAGTGCCAAAGAAGATAGTGTCGGATCGAGGAACACAGTTCACCTCAAGATTCTGGCAAAAGTTGCACGAAACCATGGGAACCCATCTGAACTTTAGTTCTGCCTATCATCCCCAAACTGATGGGCAGACGGAAAGAACCAATCAGATCCTTGAAGATATGCTAAGGGCATGTGCACTCAAAAACAATCGGAGTTGGGACAAGAACTTACCGTATGCGGAGTTTTCCTATAACAACAGCTATCAAGCTAGTATGAAGATGTCACCGTTTGAAGCTTTGTATGGGAGTAAGTGCAGAACTCCCCTATTTTGGAATCAAACAGGGGAACGTAAAGTGTTTGGTCCAGAGGTACTACAAGAAGCCGAGGCGAAGGTGAGGGAAGTTCGCAACAACTTGAGGATAGCACAAACACGCCAAAAGAGCTATGCCGATGTACGAAGAAGAGAGCTCGTTTTCAACGTGGGAGACTATGTCTATCTCAAGGTGTCCCCTATCAGAGGACTTCTTCGGTTCAAGGTGAAAGGGAAGTTGTCACCTCGATACATCGGACCCTTTCAAGTTTTGGAGAGGCTAGGCGAAGTGGCGTATCAACTAGAATTACCGGCTCGTCTATCGGATGTGCACGATGTATTCCATGTGTCACAACTCAAGAAATGCCTGAGGATGCCTGAAGAGGTGATACCCATGAATGAAGTGGACGTAGCTGAGGATTTGTCTTATGCCGAGCAACCATACAAGATTTTGGAGACAATGGAACGCCTCACCAGAAATAAAAGAATCCGGATGTGCAAGGTGCAGTGGAAGCATCACTCAGAAGAGGAAGCCACCTGGGAGCGGGAAAATGAGCTCAAGGCACAATTTCCGGAATTGTTTTCTTAGAAACACCAATCTCGAGGACGAGATTTCTTTTAAGGGGGGTAGAGCTGTAACACCCCAAAATTTTGATTCAAAACCCTAAATCATGTTAAGAGGGGGATTTAAAAATTTTTGGACGTGTTGCATGTTTTGCAAACATTCAAATTCAAACTGGAATTCAAATTAAACTCAAATCAGAAAAGAAATAGAAAAAGAAAAAGAGAAAACAGAAAAAAAAACCGGCCAGTGGGCCGAAACCCACCAGCTGGCCCAACCAGCGCCCGAGCCAGCCCGCGGCCGCGCGCGCCGCTTCCTTCCGCTGACAGGTGGGACCCACCAGATCGTCGTCTACCTCGCGCCCGCGCCGGACTCCCTCTCACCCGAATCAAAACCGATAGGGATTTCGGCGTATCCCCGCTGAATTCTGTTCGTAGGCGACGCGGACTTGATCTAAACCACCCCGCCGCCCTCCCCCGTCTATAAAAACCCCGGCCTCGTTCTGTTTTTCCCACGCGATCCGCCGATATTCCTCCGGTGAGAACCGAGACTTCTCCGGCGAATTCTGGCCGATCTAAGCTCGGAAATTCCGATCTAACTCGCTGGTCTTGGTCCACCGCCTCCGGGAAACCTTGCAGGTGCAGAAAACTCGGTGACTTGCGGTGTAAACACAGCGCCGAAGAACTTCGCCGTGGTTTTGTGGCGGACCGGAATCCGCTCATCCAGGATCGCAGAGGGTGATGCCGCGCGATGCGACACCCGACAGCACACGTCATAAGAACACAATATATTACATGGGAAAAACAGCTGAAACTGTACAAATAAGTACAAACTTCAGTTACAATTATTGTTCTATTACACAGCGGAAGACTACACTATACAACTCACGCCCGCCTATTTAGCAAAAGTCGGTTGCCCAGCCCTAGGGCAACCCACACTAGCTGCACTCCTCAGCTCAGCGCGGCGTGTACGGCTCCCACTCAGCCGTGGTCCCCGACGGAGGGTAACCCTCGCCGGTGGACTCGTACTCCGAGTCCGTGGGTGGCTCTTCACCTGAAAAACACTTAAGCAGCAACCGTGAGCTCGAAGGCTCAGCAAGGCTTAACCGACTCACCTAAGCATGAAACTCTACATGAGGTGTACAATGGACATAGGATAGTAACATTTCAGCAAAACGACACGCCTACAAGTTCATCCTTAGTTTATCTTTTAGCAACAAGTTAACAGTTCATGAAATCTGAAATTTAGTAAGCAGTATTTGGTGGCACACATGTGGCAATACAATTATATCAATCAGCATCGTTGAATCACCATAATTCATCCATTAGTCTACGTTACGACGCAGTGAACAAGCAGTACTCGTCACCGCGAGGGACGGCGAATCGACTCGATATACACCTGCAGGGAAAACCCAAAGAGCACGTCACGTACGCCCACCCGTGGAGCTGCACAGCACGCTCACTCGATGTCGTACGGGACAACCTTTCACCCAACAGCCCAAACGTCGAACCGGTCGCACCGAAACGAGCAGGAGGTTCCCCACACGGAGCATCTCTCTATGCCCGTTGGCAGATTTCCACCTTGCTGCCCTCAACCTACACCTATAAATCGGTGTGCTATGCCTCGACGCCCGGAGGTTTAGGCTACATCGGTTTATCGGGGCCCATATATCCGATATGCCTTCGGTACGTTCAATACTTGTTCAGCAGGGCCGCACACGGATCGGTCCTCAATCGACACGGGCAGGGCTGCACACACAAGACTCTCTCTTGCTGCGCCCTAGCCCCTGCCTAGTCTCATTTTCATTACTAAAGTGATCTCACATCACTCAACCGAACCCGTGTGTCCCCAGCCTATCTCGCGAGTAGATTCCAACTACTCGACTTGTACCGAAGTCCTATGACTCATTAAGCATAGCCTGTCTACTCGAGGTCCTTGACACTACCCTCACTCTTTTAGGAAAACTTTGGTTATGCAAGTGGGGTTTCATTCATCCGATACCTAATGCACATACATACTTCATATGACACATGTATACAAAGTAAAACTTTTTAAAAAGGGTTAATGCAAACCGGGGCTTGCCTTGTTGCTGCTGGTCAGGAGTTAGTTCTTCGTCCGGAAGGAGGAAGTCCAGCACTTCCGGAGTCTCTTCTTCAACGGCTACACGTTAATGAAATACTACATGTTAATTTATATGCAAAAGTGAGTTTAGAGTAAGACTTATACTATTGGTTCTAATAACCAGCCTCTAATATCTGGAACTTTGTTTAAGAATTTAAATATGAACTGGTGTTGGTGGTTTGGCTTGGACTTAATCACATGGTTAAATGCTAAGTGGTTTTCCCCCCTTTTCCATATTAATCCCTTAAGTGGGTAAACAGGACAGGGGTGATCTAGAGCTCCAATGGAGCTGAGAATTTTTGTGTGAGTTCCTTGTCACAAGAAAACTCTCTGGACCAAACATTAGCACTTTTCATGGAGTGGTTTGCTCAGAATAATTCTCTTGGCAAATCAGCAAGGAAGAATTAATTCTGAGGTAATACCCCTGTTCATGCTCAACTTAATGAACTACAATTTATATTATAGCTCATAGAGTTTGCATGAATTTTCCTAGCATTTTTGGAGTCAGGGTTTGCCCAGAATTGAATTTCCAAGTTTTGGAAATTCTCTGAAAATGTTTCTGCATTCAAATGAACACAGCACCTTCAAATTTGAATTGCTCTGACCAAATCAACTCCAAATGGTCTGAAACTTTTACAGGGGTTTACTAATGTCCTAAAGAACATCCTGGCAAAATTTGGGGATTTTTGGATGGACCAAACTCCCTCTAAAATTCTTTTGCTCAGAAACTTTAAAGAATTTTCCAGAATTAATTAATGGGTTTCATACAAATTGGGTTGTATTCCTGGATATAGCTAGGCAAGATGAATCCAACCCAATTTGAATCACTAAATTTGGAGCTTCCTAGCCAAGGTTATGGATTTCTAAAGTTTGAGCTAATCCCTGAATTATTTTCCTACAGAAAAATCCCCTCCCGCGCTAAACCAGAGGCTGACAGCGGGGCCCGCCCATTTAAATTGAACTAACCGCGCGCGCTCGCGCGCGATTAACACAGGGGCTGACAGGTGGGGCCGCGCCCTTCGTCTACCTCCCGACGTCGCCGCCCCGAGCCGCCGGAGCTCCGGCGAGGTCAGCGTTCCCGGCGATCTAGCTCACCGGAGCCGACGAAACTCGCCGCCCCCACGTAATCTCGGGTGCTGAACCCGCTGGACACCATGTCGCCGCCGGCTAACCGCCATAGCTCGCCGGCGACGAGCCCTATGCCTCTGTGCTACCTCGGCAATGTGTTCCCGCCCTTCTGACCGTTTTCTTCGTGCGCTAATCGCGTCGCCACACTCAGGGAAACCTCGGGAAACTCGGCATGAGCTCTGTTGGGCCCTAAACGGCCGGCAACCCAGACCTCACCGGCGACCCCCTCCTCCGCCCTACTGTCCTACGGTGAACTTAGGGTTCCAGCGGTGATTTCCTTCCGGTTTTCGAACGAGAAGGGTCGCCAGAACCTCTAGATGCTCTCTCACAGCTCCGTTCGGCCTCCCACCCACTATGCTTCCCAAATTTCTGCTAAACCTAATCGGGTCCCGAAAGGAGCTACTCGCCCTAAACTGAGAAATTCTCCGCGCACAGAGGTCGAACCTTGGAACGGTTTGCGCGGTGGTCTTGAGGACGAGCTAGCGCTTCACTTTCCTATGGAGGTCGAAGCCGGAAGATGATCACAGCTGGGGTGGCACACGATCGGAGCTCGGGCGACTAGGCTGCTGGTTACAGAACTTCGCGAAAGTCAGTAACTCGCCGGCGGTCTCGGGCCTTTTATAGGCTCCTGAGGCCAGGGGAGAGCGCGACACCTGCTGTGCCACCTCCTCTGCCGAAGCAGGAGCTGGCCGGCCGAGGTGGTCGGTCGCCGCCGCTGGCTGCAGCTGGCGAGCGCGCTCGGTCGAGGAGTCGGCTGAAGAGACTTCGGTGCTAAGTCTACTGACCAGTGGGCCTCCCCTCTAACTCTTTTTTTTTTTTCCAATTTTCTGAATTCTGTTGTGCCAAAATATCCTCAGCTACTCACAATTTAATGTGAGACTTAGTCACCAAGCCTATGTTTGAATTTGAATTCTCAAATTCAAACTTTGTTTGGTTAAATTTGCTTCATATTCAAACTTAAATTCAAATTCAGTTTTGAATTCTTGCAAATTTAGCTCTTGACAAGATGAGCTCCAATGGAGATGAAAGTTGGTGGGTTCACTCAGAAAAATGTGCTGAGTATAGATATGGAGCTAACTTTTGAATTTGGGTGATGAAAGTTGCTGCAATTTGAATTTACATTCAAATTGGCCTCTTTTTGAAATAACCCAAAAGTGCCTCAAAAATTGTTGAATTTGCATGAGCTTTGGACTGAACCTTCCCAAGACTTTTTAAATCCTAGGGGTGAGCTCAACCTCTCATGCTCATTTGTAGAAACCCTACATTATGAAAGTGAAGGCTTTCCCCTCTAATCATTCTTTTGATGGAGGTTACTTGCTCTTCACAACATTTCCTATGGTGTCCACAATAAAAACTGTGGTGTTGTGAGGTGAAGAAAAGTTTTTGCAAGTCCCTTTTCTTGGGCTTTTACATCCCTCCCCCCTTAAAAGAATCTCGTCCCGAGATTATAAAAGAAGAGATAGCGATATAATAGGGACTTACCCGTGTTGAGAAGCCATAAACTCCGGGTAATTTGAGCGAAGGAACTCCTCGCTCTCCCACGTCGCTTCCTCGGCGGTGTGGTTACTCCAGAGTATTTTGTAGAACCACAACGTTCTGCTACGCGTGGTCCTGGCTTTCTCATCAAGAATTCCCACCGGATATTCATCATATGTTAAATCCGGCTTCAGCTCGCCGATGTCTTCGGTAGGAACAGCAGTTGTATGCTTCAAGCATTTTCGCAGTTGCGAAACATGGAAAATATCATGGACACCAGCCAGAGATGCCGGTAGCTCCAATCGATACGCTGCTGGTCCACACTTCTCGGTGATAGCGTAGGGTCCAATGAAACGGGGAGCGAGCTTCCCCTTCACACCGAATCGGTGCACGCCCTTCATTGGAGATACGCGGAGGTACACGTGTTCCCCAACGTCAAAGTGTAACGGCCTACGCCTCTTATCAGCGTAGCTCTTCTGTCGGGATTGAGCGGCCTTCAAATTGGCTTGAATTGTCCGAACGCGCTCCTCGGCGTCGTTCACCATATCAACCCCGAATGTGACCCTTTCACCGGACTCGCACCAATTTAATGGGGTGCGGCATTTACGACCATAGAGAGCTTCGTAAGGTGCCATTTTGATACTCGCCTGATAACCGTTGTTGTACGAGAATTCCGCCAAGGGTAGGTGATCATCCCAGTTCCTACCATGGTGGATGGCACATGCTCTCAACATGTCTTCCAGGACTTGATTCACCCTTTCTGTCTGACCATCCGTCTGAGGGTGATAGGCGGAGCTCCTGATCAACTTAGTACCCAATGCAGCGTGTAGCTGCTCCCAAAAGCGAGATACAAATAATGCACCTCGATCTGAGACAATGGTCTTGGGTATCCCGTATAGGCATAGAATCTTTGCTATGTATAGCTCCGCATATTTGCCGGCATTGTAACGTGTATTCACCGGAATGAAGTGAGCCGTCTTGGTTAACCGATCAACGATTACCCATATGGAATTATGCTTGTTGGCTGTTAGAGGTAATCCTACAATGAAATCCATGCTCACATCTTCCCACTTCCATGCCGGAATCTTCAGGGGTTGCAACAGCCCTGATTTCTTCATGTGATCAGCTTTCACTCGTCTACACGTATCGCACTCGGATACGTACTTAGCTACCTCCCGCTTCATCCGTGTCCACCAAAATTTCTTTTTCAAATCTTGGTACATTTTGTTGCTGCCCGGATGAATGGAGTATTTGGACAAGTGAGCTTCATCGAGGATCTTTTTCCTCAACTTCATATCTCGGGGTACGACTATGCGGTCATTGAACCACAGCGTCCCCTCATCATCTTTCCGGAAACATTTAATCTCTCCATTGTCTATCCGTCTCCGGAGATGTGCCATGCCTTTATCCGTTTTCTGAGCTGCAATGATGTCCTCCCTAATAGTAGGGATGAGGGCAAGGTTGTACAGCGATCCATAAGGAACCAAGTATAAACTTGGCTCTTCCTCCTCCACCGGTGTAATGGTGAGGTGATGGACATGTGATTTCCGACTCAGCGCATCGGCAACCACATTCGCCTTGCCGGGGTGGTAATGGATCTCAATCTCATAATCTTTGATCAGTTCTAACCACCTCCTCTGCCTCATGTTCAGCTCCTTCTGGGTGAAAATGTATTTCAAGCTCTTGTGGTCGGTGTAGAGATGCACCAAGTTCCCCAGGAGATAGTGCCTCCACATTTTCAGTGCCAACACCACGGCAGCAAGTTCAAGATCGTGAGTCGGGTAGTGCTGCTCATGGTTCCGAAGTTGGCGTGAGCCATAAGCGACCACACGTCCTTCCTGCATCAACACGCAGCCAAGCCCAATACCGGACGCGTCACAATATACGTCGAAGGGCTTTGTTGTATCCGGCTGAGCTAATACCGGGGCTGTTGTGAGATGCTTCACCAATGCTCGGAATGCTCCTTCACACGCCGTGTTCCAAACATATTTTTTTCCTTTCTTCAGCAACTCTGTCATCGGCTTAGCGAGCTTGGAGAAACTTGGGATGAATCTCCGATAGTATCCCGCTAACCCGAGGAAGCTTCTGACTTCATGGACTGAAGTGGGAGCTTTCCATTTCAACACTTGCTCTATTTTACTTGGGTCAACCGCAATGCCTTCAGCTGAGATGATATGTCCCAAAAATGGCACTTGGCTGATCCAAAATTCGCATTTGCTGAACTTGGCGTAGAGCTTGTGGTCTCGCAATCGTTGAAGAACGATCCGCAAGTGTTCGGCATGTTCAGCTTCGGTCTTGGAGTAAACCAAGATGTCGTCGATGAACACTACCACGAACTTGTCCAGCTCCGGCATGAACACCGAGTTCATGAGATACATGAAATGGGCTGGAGCATTTGTGAGACCAAAGGACATGACGAGATATTCGTATAAGCCGTATCTCGTCGAGAATGCCGTCTTCGCGATATCCTCCGCCCGGATCTTGATCTGGTGATATCCAGAGCGAAGGTCCATCTTTGAGAATACACTTGCCCCCACAAGTTGATCAAACAAGATGTCAATACGGGGCAGTGGGTACTTATTCTTGATGGTGACGGCGTTGAGCGGCCGGTAATCCACACACAGCCTCAGGGTCTCATCCTTCTTCTTCACGAATAGCGCCGAGCATCCCCAAGGCGAGGAACTCGGCCTAATGAAACCCTTGCTCAACAGATCATTGAGCTGTTCTTTCAGTTCCGCCAGCTCATTTGGAGCCATCTTGTATGGTCTCCGTGATATGGGCGTAGTCCCGGGTGCAAGTTCAATCTTGAACTCGACATCCCGCTCAGGTGGCATGCCCGGAAGATCATCCGGGAACACATCAGGATACTCCCGGACTACAGGGATGTCTTCTAACTTGAGAACTTCAGCATTATTAATTGCTAAAACTTCCCGGACTGGCATGTCTAACATCATGGAATGCGGACGGTGGAATGGAGAATTTAAGTGAATCGTCCGTGTCCGAGTCTCTAGGACAGCGCCATGGTATTGCAGCCATGACATCCCTAAGATTGCATCAATCTTTTGTCCCATAAGGATTATCAAGGTGGTGGGATATAGCTTCCCACCTAAGCACAGAGGTGCCTTTGGAATCATCATATTAGCTGAAATCTTCCCTCCCGGTGAGCATATCATATAAGTGCAGTCGGTTGGGAAGACTTGCAATTGATGTTTAGCCACATAGGATGCACTTATAAAGCTGTGGGTTGCACCCGAATCAAATAATATGACTATGGCTTGATGGTTGAGAGTAAACGTACCCGCCAGCACGTTGTCTCCCTCTGGGGCGTCCTCATTGTCGAGGTTGCGGACGCCTCCAGTCCGCTGACCAACCTTCTTCACCGGAGGTCGGCCTCGAGCACCGCCCTGAAACTGGGCTTGCCCGCTGCTCTGCTGCCCCTGGGGACAGTCCTTCGCAAAGTGGCCCGCCTGGCCACACGTGAAGCAGGTGAAACGGGGCGGTCCCCCGCTGATCGGTGGACGGAAACCTGGGGCGCGTTGTGGCGGTGGAAACGCCCGGGGTACCGTCTGCTGCTGCTGCTGTTTTGGTGGTGGCATCGGCGGACGGAACGGAGGTGCCTGGAAGGGACGTCCCCCGAACCGTTGCGGTCGCGCCGGTGGTTGCCGCTGCTGCCCGGATGGTGTCCGATACACCATACGGTACTTCTGGGGAGCGCCACTCCCACCGCTGCTAGGTGGAGCGCTACGCTTCCTCTGCTCAGCTGCTAACTCCCGCTGAGCGTCCTCTTGCATGATGGCGGCATTGACTAGATCGTTGAATGTGCCGCGGTTCCATTGTACGAGGTGGGTCTTCATTTCGGGATGTAACCCCCGATAGAAGTGCTCCCTCTTCTTCTCCTCCGTGGAGATGTAGTCTGACGCATACTGCGCCAGATGGTTGAAGGCACGGGAGTAGTCGTGGGCACTCCTCCCGCCCTGCTTCAGTTCCAAAAATTCTTGGAACTTTCTCTTCATTATTCCGGGAGGAATGTGATAGGCGCGGAACGCCTCCCGGAACTCTTGCCATTCCACGGCATGGCCAGCCGGACGTGAGGCGACATAATTCGCCCACCACGCACCAGCGGCACCGTGGAGCTGCTGTGCTGCGAACAGCGTCTTCTGCCGCTCCGTACACTGGAGCAGCCCGAACTTGGACTCGATAGTCCGCAGCCAGTTGTCCGCCTCCAGTGGTTCTTCAGCTTCGGTGAACACTGGAGGGTGCGTACTCATGAAATCCGAGTACGACACTTCGCGGGGCTCACGAGGCCCTCGCTCTTGACGTCCTCCCGCTTGGGACGTATTCTGCACGATCGTGCGGAGCAGGTCGGTCTGCTCCTCACGACCTCCCACCAATGCCGCTATCACATCCGCTAGAGTAAGCGGAGGCGGCGGTGGTGGCTGCTGCTGCGGGGTGCTGTCGTAGGCCGGTGGCTGGGAGTCATCGCCTCCACCTTGGCTAGAGCCACCAACCTCGTGCGTGGTCCTAGTACGAACCATCTGCAACCATACGACATTAAACATCAGTCCCGCAACATTTTGCATGCAGTCCAATAGAACTGGGCGTAAAAACATCATGACAACCAAACATGCAAAATATCTCGTAAGTAGATAATGTAATAACTTTGCACAAGCTACCCCATTACCAGACCAAACACAAGTTAGTTTAATCCAACTTGATGAACCCCCTCTTTGGAAGCTCACCATAACTGGGTTTGGTCTCTACGAGACATTATTATTGCGTTGTCATCACGTATAACACCCTTAGGGTACAACACCCTTCAATGAGTTCAACTGTCATTCTTCTGTCAGAATGACCAGTTTCTACCTATTCCAAGTTTTGATCCGGTTATGGGCATTTTCATGACTCAAGTTGAATACCAAAGTTAAAGTTAACTTTAGTATCTTTCCAACGAGTACTCATTTGCCCCCAGATCAGCTTTGATTAAAAAGTTATGTTAATTCAAAGTTAGCAGAATTTCTGGAAGAATTTTAACAGCACCTCCCTTGGAAGTGGCTGTTTCCAATCCTGATTTCCACTAAATTCTGTGCTGAAACTTCAGAAACTTTGAATTGCAAAGATGTCAAACATCTTCTACTCTTTCTAAGGATGGATTATATGACAATTTTAGATTTTTCTACTGGGAGTTATATTTGAAAAACAGATCAGTTCAGAGGATGTTTTACTCTGCCCTGATTCTGAATAGTTTACATTCCTCTGGGATTTTAGCCATCTTAAGGCGAGTTTCAGCTCTGGAAGTCTACAACAAAGTTGTAGAGTACTTGAATACCTTCCCAGAACTATATAGCACACCTCCCTGGGCTAAAAGACCTGTGAGTTATGCCCTGTTGAAGATCAGCAAACTTGCTGTCCCAAAACCGAGCACTCTGTTTTTCAGTCTTTTTGGAACTACACTCATCCCTATCTCATTCTTATACCCAACCAGGGTCCTAACTGTTGAACCTATAGATTTTTTTTTTAATTTTTTTCGTTATCATTATACTCATGCATATGCCTACAATATCTCGGTACTACGTTCCTTACAAAAGAAAATCCTAACCGGATCATACCGGTATATACGTCTCAAGTGTGGCACTAAACGGTCTCTCGCACACGTTTTCTACACGGATACATACGTGGTTAGTACCTGCAGAAGACCACACAATGATGGTGCACTCAAAGTTTGTTCATTTCAGGCAGTTCCATATCTAAAAGTAATTACAAACGCCCGTATCATTTTCATACGGCCGTCCTTGAGCTAAGTCACGTCTCAAGGCACGTGATCGTGTTTCAACACCACACGACGGGGAACCCGAGTATGTCATGAACGGGTCGTCACGGTTGGGAATGTTATCAACCCAACAGATACCACCTACTGCCCTGCAGGGCACGCCGATGGCAAGCGCTGCGTATGTCCTCCTGGGCTATTTCCAGACGAACACACTCTCGCGTTACTGACCACGCGATGGGGTCTCCGCTTACTTGCCTAATGCACGCTAGGGATCAGCGTTTCATATGAACTCAGGGACATGAAGAGTCCAAGAGCTTCATATTGACATCTCACACCGAGCTGTGAGATCAATCCCTGAACCACGTTCCTCGTCAGGGAGAGCTAACCGAAATTGAACCGCTTTCGGTGGCGTTCCTTACCATACTTACCAGAGCGTAGGTGCGTCGTTACATAATTGAAATTCAGAATTATAACACATAAGTTAGTCTTTGCCACTTTAAGTAACTATGCTAATATAGTCCTTACTTGGGCAACTACCGAATCCTCACCGTATACCTAAGTTTTTCCCATAATGCAGTCCTTTAGTACTGTGCTATCCCCACTGCAGCTCTGATACCAGGCTGTGGCGGACCGGAATCCGCTCATCCAGGATCGCAGAGGGTGATGCCGCGCGATGCGACACCCGACAGCACACGTCATAAGAACACAATATATTACATGGGAAAAACAGCTGAAACTGTACAAATAAGTACAAACTTCAGTTACAATTATTGTTCTATTACACAGCGGAAGACTACACTATACAACTCACGCCCGCCTATTTAGCAAAAGTCGGTTGCCCAGCCCTAGGGCAACCCACACTAGCTGCACTCCTCAGCTCAGCGCGGCGTGTACGGCTCCCACTCAGCCGTGGTCCCCGACGGAGGGTAACCCTCGCCGGTGGACTCGTACTCCGAGTCCGTGGGTGGCTCTTCACCTGAAAAACACTTAAGCAGCAACCGTGAGCTCGAAGGCTCAGCAAGGCTTAACCGACTCACCTAAGCATGAAACTCTACATGAGGTGTACAATGGACATAGGATAGTAACATTTCAGCAAAACGACACGCCTACAAGTTCATCCTTAGTTTATCTTTTAGCAACAAGTTAACAGTTCATGAAATCTGAAATTTAGTAAGCAGTATTTGGTGGCACACATGTGGCAATACAATTATATCAATCAGCATCGTTGAATCACCATAATTCATCCATTAGTCTACGTTACGACGCAGTGAACAAGCAGTACTCGTCACCGCGAGGGACGGCGAATCGACTCGATATACACCTGCAGGGAAAACCCAAAGAGCACGTCACGTACGCCCACCCGTGGAGCTGCACAGCACGCTCACTCGATGTCGTACGGGACAACCTTTCACCCAACAGCCCAAACGTCGAACCGGTCGCACCGAAACGAGCAGGAGGTTCCCCACACGGAGCATCTCTCTATGCCCGTTGGCAGATTTCCACCTTGCTGCCCTCAACCTACACCTATAAATCGGTGTGCTATGCCTGGACGCCCGGAGGTTTAGGCTACATCGGTTTATCGGGGCCCATATATCCGATATGCCTTCGGTACGTTCAATACTTGTTCAGCAGGGCCGCACACGGATCGGTCCTCAATCGACACGGGCAGGGCTGCGCACACAAGACTCTCTCTTGCTGCGCCCTAGCCCCTGCCTAGTCTCATTTTCATTACTAAAGTGATCTCACATCACTCAACCGAACCCGTGTGTCCCCAGCCTATCTCGCGAGTAGATTCCAACTACTCGACTTGTACCGAAGTCCTATGACTCATTAAGCATAGCCTGTCTACTCGAGGTCCTTGACACTACCCTCACTCTTTTAGGAAAACTTTGGTTATGCAAGTGGGGTTTCATTCATCCGATACCTAATGCACATACATACTTCATATGACACATGTATACAAAGTAAAACTTTTTAAAAAGGGTTAATGCAAACCGGGGCTTGCCTTGTTGCTGCTGGTCAGGAGTTAGTTCTTCGTCCGGAAGGAGGAAGTCCAGCACTTCCGGAGTCTCTTCTTCAACGGCTACACGTTAATGAAATACTACATGTTAATTTATATGCAAAAGTGAGTTTAGAGTAAGACTTATACTATTGGTTCTAATAACCAGCCTCTAATATCTGGAACTTTGTTTAAGAATTTAAATATGAACTGGTGTTGGTGGTTTGGCTTGGACTTAATCACATGGTTAAATGCTAAGTGGTTTTCCCCCCTTTTCCATATTAATCCCTTAAGTGGGTAAACAGGACAGGGGTGATCTAGAGCTCCAATGGAGCTGAGAATTTTTGTGTGAGTTCCTTGTCACAAGAAAACTCTCTGGACCAAACATTAGCACTTTTCATGGAGTGGTTTGCTCAGAATAATTCTCTTGGCAAATCAGCAAGGAAGAATTAATTCTGAGGTAATACCCCTGTTCATGCTCAACTTAATGAACTACAATTTATATTATAGCTCATAGAGTTTGCATGAATTTTCCTAGCATTTTTGGAGTCAGGGTTTGCCCAGAATTGAATTTCCAAGTTTTGGAAATTCTCTGAAAATGTTTCTGCATTCAAATGAACACAGCACCTTCAAATTTGAATTGCTCTGACCAAATCAACTCCAAATGGTCTGAAACTTTTACAGGGGTTTACTAATGTCCTAAAGAACATCCTGGCAAAATTTGGGGATTTTTGGATGGACCAAACTCCCTCTAAAATTCTTTTGCTCAGAAACTTTAAAGAATTTTCCAGAATTAATTAATGGGTTTCATACAAATTGGGTTGTATTCCTGGATATAGCTAGGCAAGATGAATCCAACCCAATTTGAATCACTAAATTTGGAGCTTCCTAGCCAAGGTTATGGATTTCTAAAGTTTGAGCTAATCCCTGAATTATTTTCCTACAGAAAAATCCCCTCCCGCGCTAAACCAGAGGCTGACAGCGGGGCCCGCCCATTTAAATTGAACTAACCGCGCGCGCTCGCGCGCGATTAACACAGGGGCTGACAGGTGGGGCCGCGCCCTTCGTCTACCTCCCGACGTCGCCGCCCCGAGCCGCCGGAGCTCCGGCGAGGTCAGCGTTCCCGGCGATCTAGCTCACCGGAGCCGACGAAACTCGCCGCCCCCACGTAATCTCGGGTGCTGAACCCGCTGGACACCATGTCGCCGCCGGCTAACCGCCATAGCTCGCCGGCGACGAGCCCTATGCCTCTGTGCTACCTCGGCAATGTGTTCCCGCCCTTCTGACCGTTTTCTTCGTGCGCTAATCGCGTCGCCACACTCAGGGAAACCTCGGGAAACTCGGCATGAGCTCTGTTGGGCCCTAAACGGCCGGCAACCCAGACCTCACCGGCGACCCCCTCCTCCGCCCTACTGTCCTACGGTGAACTTAGGGTTCCAGCGGTGATTTCCTTCCGGTTTTCGAACGAGAAGGGTCGCCAGAACCTCTAGATGCTCTCTCACAGCTCCGTTCGGCCTCCCACCCACTATGCTTCCCAAATTTCTGCTAAACCTAATCGGGTCCCGAAAGGAGCTACTCGCCCTAAACTGAGAAATTCTCCGCGCACAGAGGTCGAACCTTGGAACGGTTTGCGCGGTGGTCTTGAGGACGAGCTAGCGCTTCACTTTCCTATGGAGGTCGAAGCCGGAAGATGATCACAGCTGGGGTGGCACACGATCGGAGCTCGGGCGACTAGGCTGCTGGTTACAGAACTTCGCGAAAGTCAGTAACTCGCCGGCGGTCTCGGGCCTTTTATAGGCTCCTGAGGCCAGGGGAGAGCGCGACACCTGCTGTGCCACCTCCTCTGCCGAAGCAGGAGCTGGCCGGCCGAGGTGGTCGGTCGCCGCCGCTGGCTGCAGCTGGCGAGCGCGCTCGGTCGAGGAGTCGGCTGAAGAGACTTCGGTGCTAAGTCTACTGACCAGTGGGCCTCCCCTCTAACTCTTTTTTTTTTTTTCCAATTTTCTGAATTCTGTTGTGCCAAAATATCCTCAGCTACTCACAATTTAATGTGAGACTTAGTCACCAAGCCTATGTTTGAATTTGAATTCTCAAATTCAAACTTTGTTTGGTTAAATTTGCTTCATATTCAAACTTAAATTCAAATTCAGTTTTGAATTCTTGCAAATTTAGCTCTTGACAAGATGAGCTCCAATGGAGATGAAAGTTGGTGGGTTCACTCAGAAAAATGTGCTGAGTATAGATATGGAGCTAACTTTTGAATTTGGGTGATGAAAGTTGCTGCAATTTGAATTTACATTCAAATTGGCCTCTTTTTGAAATAACCCAAAAGTGCCTCAAAAATTGTTGAATTTGCATGAGCTTTGGACTGAACCTTCCCAAGACTTTTTAAATCCTAGGGGTGAGCTCAACCTCTCATGCTCATTTGTAGAAACCCTACATTATGAAAGTGAAGGCTTTCCCCTCTAATCATTCTTTTGATGGAGGTTACTTGCTCTTCACAACATTTCCTATGGTGTCCACAATAAAAACTGTGGTGTTGTGAGGTGAAGAAAAGTTTTTGCAAGTCCCTTTTCTTGGGCTTTTACAGGTTTCGCCTCGGACCTCGTCGCCGATCACCTTCCAGGACCTCCGAGCTCAAGAAAACCCCCGAGGTGAGATCCCCGACCTCCTCTCCACCGATCTATGCCATAAAATCACAGTTCTAGGAAGAATTCTCGAAGATCCGAAAGTCTCCGGCGAGATCGCCGCTTTCCGCCGCCGTGCGCCGCCGGCAGCGCCGCCCGCGCTCGATCAGAGCGACGTGGCCGCCTGTGCGCCGTTTATTTTAAATCGCACGGTAGAGTTTAAAATCCCGCGTACCGGTTCAACGTTATAATCTCAGCCGTCGGTTTTAAATCGGACGGTCCACGTCAGCCCCGCGTTATAAAGACTGGAAATCTTACGTGCTACCCCCTGGGGTTCTCGGGAAATAAGAGCTAGCCCCGGAAACTTCTGATCTAGCCCCTGGAACTCCAGAAAATCATGTAAATTCATTTAAAAATCAGTTTGAGCCCCTGGATTTAATAAAAATTAGGAAAAACACCTCTGATAAGTGTAGCTAGACCCCTGGAAATTCTGAAAATAATATTATAGACCCTGTAATGGGGTGAGTTTACCTTTTTAGCCCTGTTTAGTATTTAAATTAGGAAATTGAATATGTGGCTAGTGTTTAAAAATTAAAAAGTGGGACCAACATATTGTCATAATTAAATTAAAAACTTTCTCAGTATTTAGAAAACTTTGGAGTGAGATAAAAACATATTTTGGACTGAATTGAATCTGTCTAATTTATTATTCACATTTAGGGACACATTTTTAAGTAATGAATAGTTTTAGAAAATAGGGAAAATAATTGTGAAATAGTTTACATCAGAGGCAAAGGTCAAAATATGTTATTAAATTATTTAGGACCAGAACCTATTCTGTTTAGATGATGTGTATTACTAATTTCATAATAAAGAACACATTTATGTATAGGAAAATAAATCTGAAAATATAGCAACTAGTAAATGATAAATGGAGTTTCTAAAATCCAAAGAATTCAGTTTAAGGTTAGTAGAAATTCTAAAGGCACATATGGAGAAGAAAAATACTTTTCATACATACTTGGTAGTGAAAAGGTGTGGTAGTTGAATATAAGGAATTTATTTAAATTGGAAACTCATATATATATAGTAGGTAAGTATAAATGTGAACACAAAAGTAGGAATCATATACACATGATTAAAAGTATATGCAAGCCACAAATCAACACACATAAAGTAAACACAACACATATAATGGTGAAGGACTATCATAAATGTGAATGTGTGGTTTGTATGAAGTAGAAGTGTGAACTATGTCTTATGGATTGTTGTTTTTCTTTTGCTATGTGTGATGGTATGATGTAGAACCTGCTCAAGAGCAAGTTATTCCTTTCCAAGATCAGGACTACCCATTTCAAGAGCAGCAGGAAGGAGGCAAGTGTCCTTGACCACTTTGATCCTATGCTAGGATGTGTAGCTAGAGTTATTTGCATTGTCAATTTAATATGAAATCCATGATAGGAAGTTTCCCTAGAATTGCATTACCTTGTTTCCTTGTACCTTGGGTTGGGATTTATTTTATCATGTCATTTATTATTATGCATATGCTTAGCCATGCTTAGAATGGGATATTTGGGATATGAGATCATCAGTTTATTTTACCATACTCTTGAATGAGATATTGTGAGTTATGTAGAGGTAGGTATCAAGGCAAGTTGGATGTTTTGGTTGTGTGCTGGGTGCACGAGACTCGGGTTTGTGTTTAGTACTTGCCTGGATCCTAAGGACCAGTTCATGGAGCATGTAACCTGGCTTTACAGTGCCAACCACATGCTGAGATGGGGCAGCTTGGCCAATTAATTAGGTGTATCCCCGGCGTAGTATGGGTGTGTTGGATGGTGCGGGGAGTAGGTGTCAGCTGGACTACCATATGAACCGCAAGGCTGAAGAGGGGGCCACTGCAGCGGGGTTGGAGCCTCTTGTATGCTGTTAGGGGTGAAACCTCAGTGGGCCCACGCTCGTCGGGAATCCCTTTGTAAAGGCTTCGTAGTGATCTCCTGGCTACACACCTGGGAAGTGTGAATGTTGTTCGTAGCCTCTGGCATAATGGAGGTTCTTTTAGTCCACCCGGCAACGGGGGATGAAATCACTACATGTGGGTACAGTGGTACAAACTCTGCAGAGTCAAAACTGTCATGACAGCCGTGCTCACGGTCAAGAGCGGCTTGGACTTATTCATGATAAGAGGATTGATGGTTTTGGAAATTGTGCATGTTAAGCAGGGAGCTTAACATTGGAAATGATGTTATGGTTATTTGATTATGGTGATGGGATGGGAGATTGGGACCATTTCACCTGTGTAGTAATGTATGTGCTTAATAAGCTAAGGTGATAGGTATTAATTGCGTAGTGCTATAACCATGAGTTCAACCTCCCCTTGTTATAGCCATGCATGACATAACTTTCCCACACTTGCTGAGTACCATCGGTACTCAACCTTGCATATTTTGTTGGTTTATATTGCTGCTCAGGTCAAGATAATGAGGCGGTGTATAATGACCAAGATTTTGGACCCGAAGAAGGTTTCTAGGTTCATGGAGACCCCCGGGCAACGCCTGCAATAAAGCCCACAAGAATAATATTCCGCTGCTAGTTTATTTACTTGTGATGAACTTATTATTGTCCATCGAGACATTTGCGATGTAAGACTTATTTATATTCGACACCTGGCTTGTAATAAATGATGCTTCACTATTTGTCATCACATGTATGAGAAAATGATCCTGGCATACATGTGATATTCACTTGGTTGTTCTTCGGAAAAACCGGGTGTGACAGTTCCTCACTGGATTTTTGAAAAAGATGACCTTTGTAGTGCGTTAAACCTCAAGCGAGCTCTGATACCAATGCTGACACGACCCCACGGTCTTGTCAAGCCAGGATCACGCTGTGGGGTGCTGCGTTGCACAGCACCAGATAACACACATCAAAGGTACAAAGCGGAAGCAAAGTTTTATTAAATAAAGGTTTATGAACATTTGCACAACAAAATATGTCCAGTCTACACTCCCGGGCGTAGACTACGCATCGAGTTCACGTTCAGCCCGTGAACGTGTCCCCGCTAGCACGCACACACACTAACACAGCGGCGTGCACGGCTCTCACTCGACGGGGTTCCCCTCCTAGGGTTCCGTCTCCTCCTCGGGAGTCCCTTCCTCATAGAACCCTGCAAAAGCTTCAAACACAAGCAGTGAGCACGAAGGCTCAGCAAGACTGACCCGTCACTCCTAAACATGAAACTTATACATGAGGGTTGATAGGTTACATGAGGTAAAAATCATTTGCAATGACTCGCCTAATTAGTGGAACCTTACTTTCAAGTTTTAGCAGCAGGTTGTGGAGAACCTTACGCTAAGGCACATGAGAGCCGCAATCAAACAAGAAACGCATTTCTCTCATGTACTTTGCCCAAAGTTGAAAAGAACTTTAGTTATCTCTAAACTACAACAAATCATTAACAATCAAAGTCCATCTTTCAATCAGCAACATTTTAACATGTAAATAGCCTGTTCTTTCTACGTCACGGTACAGTGAACAAGTGTACTCACTGACCGCGAGGGACGGCAATTATAATCGATTTACACCCGCAGGGTTACCCGAACAACCCGTCAAGTATGCCCGTACTCGATGTTGCCTACAGCAACCATCACGGACGTCGTACGCAACCACCTTTCACCCGTCAGCCAAATGTTGAACCGGTCCAATCATGCCGAGCAAGAGGTCTATGCACACGTATCTCAGTGCTGCCAGCCGATTTACACCTCAAGCTCTCAACCTACCCTCTGAACGACCAGCTATGTCTCAACACCCAGCTACCTGAGTTACATCGGTTTCCCGGTTCCCATATAGCCGGTAGGTCTTCGGTACTGTTCTAGCTTGTTCAACAGGCCCGCACACGGCTCGGTCCTCAATCGACACAAGCAGAGCTATAGCACACGGGCCCCAAAGTCCTGCTGCCGTTACTCTCCGCTCGGTCTCATTTTTCTTGCCATGTGTTTCATTTGCTATCTTTACCCGAGCGATGTGCCTCTAGCCTATTCTCGCGAGTAGTTCCAACTACTCAACTTGTACCGAATCCTACTCTATCTTAACATTGCATTGGCTAACAAAGTTTTCAATCCTAATCCCCACCCATGGTTTTCTTGGCTATGCATTTGGGTTTCAAACAAGACTCTAATGCAAGAGATAAGTGGTACTCAAAGGAAGTGCTCAAAACAATAAAAAATTTATAAAGAGGTTAATGCAAACCGGAGCTTGCCTTGCTGCTCTTGGCCGTAGGCTAGCTGCTCTTCCGGAGTAACGAAGTCTAAGACTTCAGGCTCCTCCTCAACCTTAGCGACTACATGAGGTAAAAAGTGTATGTATCAATTTAAATGCATTTGATTAGAATTAAACTTGTGAAGGTTGTAAGTCCCACTAGACAGACCCAATGACTCTGAAATTTTTATTGTGGCTTGGTTACAACCTAAACAGAGACTTGGCCAAGTTTGAGTTGCAGCAAAGCTCATTTGAGCTCTCCACAAATAATTATGTACTTGGCCTTACTTGGAGTTCTTATGGTGTTCTAGAAGGATTTTCATGGGGCAAGCCATGACTTTCTGAAAACTAGTTTTTTAGAGGGTTCTAATGGAGTTGGCCTCACTTAATTTGAAGGTTCCTAGCTAAAGATATGAGCTAAACAATTTCAGAGAAATCCTGAAAATGTTTCTGGACATTTTCTATTTTCTCTGGAACAGTTTCATTAATCACACCATAGGTGGATCAAATTAGATCAAATGGATCTGAAATTTTTATGGTAGTTCAGGGATATTTTGGTGAACATCCCAGAAAAATTTCAGAATTTTCCCCCAAAGGATTCTCCAGTTAAAATTCCCAATAGTTTAAATTTTGAAAAATTAATTCTGGAGAAATAAGGATTTTCATGAAGTGAAACTTGATTTGCTGGAAAGTACTCAGGGAGCTGAATCCAACAAAATTTGGTTCACTCGATTTGAAGTTTCCTAGCCCAGATTATGAGGATTTGAAGTTGGAATGAAATCTGAAAATCGGGAAAAGTTTAAATCTGCCGGTGGGACCACGGTTACACGTGTTGGGCGCTGAGGCGATGGCACACCAAGGTTCACGGAATTTTTGCGCGCCAGCACACCAGATCCGAGCTGCAGACTGATCCCAGATTTAAAATCCGAGCCGCTGACACGTGGGCCACCTGGCTTCTTCTTCCTCCCGACGCCCGCGTTCGGCCGCCACGACACCTCGCCGGAAAAGCTTGCCGGCAGCCTCTGTGGTGCTCCAAGCTTCATGATTCTAGCCGCCCCTGCCTAAGTCCACTCGGGGAACATGATTCCGGGCTCAGTTCGTCATGAAAATGGCCTGCACATGGTCGGCGACGAGTGGCAGCTTCGGGAGAACTTCGGCCGTGTCGACCGACCTCCCTAGCACCCTAATCGATCGAGCTAAGGGTCGTCGAGCACCAGTGGACCCTAGGAATGGTCGACATGAGCTCCACGGAGCTCGGGAAGGGTTGTGTTGGGCTGTCACCGTGCGACCTAGGCCAGAAATCGGGATTTTTTCCTAAAACTCAAAGAACAGCGGTTTCCCTCCACGGTTCTTCGCGGTTTCTGTTCCTATGGACTCGTACGGGCACCTAAAAGTGATCCCCTCCATGAGAAGATGAGTGGTGTGGTGTAGACTACGAATTTTGCGAATCGGTTCGAGCTCCCTTCTTGCACACCGTCGCGAAATCATGAAATTCCGGCGTGAGGAGTCTAAGTCATGCCGCCGGAGCTTGCGGTAATGAAAGAGGGACTGAAGGCGAACCTTTTTGCTGTTCACAGCTCGGCGAATGGTAGGCTGTAGTGGCCGGACGGATCGTTCCCATGGTGGCGGCTCGAGCTGAACCGGGAAATGAAAGATCGTCACGGGGAAGCTCGGGAAGGACTGCTCAGGGCCTGGAACCGGCGCAAGGGCGTCGAGGATGGCTTGGCGCACCTGGTGCTGGTCTCAGATCGCCGGGAGGATCACTGGATCGGCCGGGCAATGAGGGACTGAAAGCTCAACCGAGCGGCGATGAGTTTCAGCTTTCTGGGTGGGAACGCGACGGGGCAGCGGTGAGATGCACCGGCGACCGCTCGGGCGCGTAGATAAAGGCCCCGAGAGGCGGTTCATCGGCCGATGACGGCAAGCAGCTGCTGTCCTCGCCGTTTCTTCGCCGTGGCGGCAGCTCGGTCCAGCGCAAGAACCCGAGTGCAGTGTTCAGTCGGCTGAGTTCTCTTCAGTGGCTGACAAGTGGGTCCCACTCTCATTTTTAACCCTTGAACTTAACTCCATATCACTGTTGTAAACAGTAAGCCCTAAGATACCCATGGTGATTTGAATTATTCACCCCTGAGCCATTTGAATTGGTTAGAATTCAAATTGGGTTTGGTTTGACTAAATTTCAGCACATGCTCAGTTTGAAATTCAAATAAAGTTTGAATTTGCTACACTTAGCTCATGTCAAGATCAACTCCAAATGGAGTGAAAATTGGTGTGTGAGCTCACAAAAATGTGCTGAGTGAGAATATGCTTCCCATTTTTGAATTCATGGGATAAAAACAGTTTGAATTTGAGTTCAAACCACTTTCTTTCTAGCTATACCCAAAAGTACCTCAAAAAGGTTTTGAATTTGGGTGAAACTTGGCATGGACATTCCTAGCAAGGTGTAGGAGTTTTCATATGCCCAGCCCCTAGATGTTGCATGTGGGAAATGCCACTTTTGCATTTTGTGAGTTTATTCTCTAATGAGCATGTTGATAATGGTTACTTGCTCTTCAAATGTGTTCATCATCTTTCCTTAAATGAAGTGTGTGTGTGTAGTGATGAACACTTTAAATGTGTCAAAAACTGAGGCCTTTAGAAACTCGCCGAGTAAACCCTTCGCCGGAGTTCAGTCGCGGGAGATCGCCGGAGAGAGCCCTAATGATCTGTCTTGCTAGGAGAAGGACCCCGAGACCAAAAAGAACATAAGGTAGGTCTCCATTATCACCTCATGACATCATCACGATTTTTATTCGCATCTGTTTCTTCAATTCCTTCAAAACAGAAGCTTTTTCGTGGACAGATCACGTGTTGATCGGTTTGATCTAGATCTTAAGTCCAGATCATCGCCACGTCCACATTTGATCTATACACCTCTGTTTTCCATAAAAACCCCATACAAACATGCAAGAACACGTACAAACCAAAACTGCACCATAGGATTAACATGCATATGCATCATTGCATCTTAAAGTAGAGTTTGTGCATGATATTGATTGCTGTGAATCTTGTATATGTGTGATCGCGAATAGAAGGACAAGCTCAGGGAGCTACCTACGACGGGCTACAACAACAAGATTTTGAGCAACCGAAACCACCAGAACAAGGCAAGTGCCCCTTGACCATATTGATCCTATGTTTTAGGAAACTATTTTGTTTTTGCGAAAAGGTGTGTGTGCTGAGTCAAACATGATGGGAAACCCTTTTTTAGGAGTTTACTAGTTTTGGTTAAAACATCCTTGTCGCCAGGGAAGTTTATGAGTCGGGTATGGTTTTTGCTTTTATGCTTCGCTGAGTCCATAGGATTGGGAAGCGAGATAGATGTGTCTAGCTAACTGCACTCGTAATGATAATGAGAAACTGATGTTGTTAATGAACATGGATCGGAGGGAGATTTAGGCAAGCCTGGGTTTGTGAATGAGGTAGCCTGAGATGGTGGTTACTTGTCGTAGATCTAAGGACCGGTTCATGCGAGCACATGCCAGGATAACAGTGCCACCCCAAGGCCAAGTATGGGTGTGGCTTAGCTGACTAATTAGGTAAGTTACTAGATTGTTATGGACCGTGGAAGGTGCGGGGAATGGGACTCGAGTGAGGACTGCCCTGGGAACTGCATGGCACAAGAGAGGGCCCGTGGGTGGGAGAATTGGAGATTCTAGCCTGCCGGTGAAACCTTAGTGAGTCCGTACATCTAGTAGCTCCTTTGTAAAAGGCTATTTTGTGATCTCTTGACCATACACCAACGGTTGTGTACTGGTATAATGGAGGTTCTGCAGTCACCATCGGGTGACGAAATCACAAACTTGTGCGTAAAGTGGTACAAACACTGCAGAGTCTAAAACGATCATGATAGCCGAGCTTACGGTCACATGCGCCTGGCCAACTTCCATGATTAGTGACACGACCCCACTGGTCCTGTCGAGCCAGGATCACGCTGAGGGGTGCTGCGTTGCACAGCACCGTATAACACACGTCAAAGGTGCAAAGCGGAAGCGGAAGTTTTATTACATAAACAAGTTTATGAACATATTTACATCAAACTAAGTTCAGTCTACACTCGCGGGCGTAGACTAAGCCTCAAGTGCACGTTCAGCCCTCGAACATGTCCTTGCTAGCACACACGCACACTAACTCTGCGGCGTGCACGACTCCCACTCAACGGAGTTCCCCTCCGGGGGTTCCGTCTCCTCTTCGGGAGTCCCTTCCTCATAGAACCCTGCAAAAGGCTTCAAAAACAAGCAGTGAGCACGAAGGCTCAGCAAGTCTGACCCGTCTCACCTAAACATGGAACTCTACATGAGGGTAATGGGTTGCATGAGGTAAAAATCATTTGCACGGACTCGCCTAATTAGTAGAACCTTACTTTCAAGTTTTAGCAGCAGGTTGTGGAGAACCTTATGCTAAGGCACATGAGAGAGCCGCAATCAAACAAGAAACGCATTTCTCTCATGTACTTTGCCCAAAGTTGAAAAGAACTTTAGTTAGCACTAAGCTACAGCATATCATTAACAATCAATGTCCAGCTTTCAACCAGCAACATTTTAACATGTAACTAGCCTGTTCTTTCTACGTCACGGTACAGTGAACAAGTGGTACTCACTGACCGCGAGGGACGGCGATTATAACCGATTTACACCTGCAGGGTTACCCGAACAACCCGTCACGTACGCCCGTACTCGATGTTGCCTACAACAACCATCACGGACGCCGTACGCGACTACCTTTCACCCGTTAGCCAAATATTGAACCGGTCCCATCGTCCCGAGCAAGAGGTCCCTGCACGCGCATCTCTGTGCCGCCAGCTGATTTACACCTCGAGCTCTCAACCTACCCTCTGAACGACGGGCAATGCCTCAATAACCAGCTACCCGAGTTACATCAGTTTCCCGGTTCCCATATAGCCGGTAGGTCTTCGGTACTGTTCTAGCTTGTTCAATAGGCCCGCACACGGCTCGGTCCTCAATCGACACAAGCGGAGCTACAGCACACAGGCCCCAAAGTCCTGCTGCCCTTACTCTCCGCTCGGTCTCATTTTCTTGCCATGTGTTTCATGTGCTATCTCTACCCGAGCGATGTGCCTCTAGCCTATTCTCGCGAGTAGTTCCAACTACTCGACTTGTACCGAATCCTACTCTATCCTAGCAATGCAGTGGCTAATGAGGTTTGCAATCCTAAACCCAACCCAGGGTTATCTTGGCTGTGCAGTTGGGTTTCCAATCAAGACTCTAATGCAAAGAATAATATTCAAAGATGTGCTCAAAACAATAAATATTTGTAAAAAGGTTAATGCAAACCGGGGCTTGCCTTGCTGCTCTTGGTCGTAGGCTAGCTGTTCCTCCGGAGTAACGAAGTCTAGGACTTCGGGTTCCTCCTCGACCTTAGCGACTACATGATAAGAACAATGTATGTATTAATTTAAATGCATTTGTATTAACTTTGAAGTTGTGACGTCTACAACCTTTGCTAGACAGACCTAAAGACTGTGAAACTTTTACTGTGGCTTGGTTACAACCTAAACCGAGACTTGGTCAAGTTTTAGTTGCAGCAAAGCTCATTTGAGCCCTCCACAATTAATTATGTCCTTGACCTTAATTGGAAGTCTTAGGGTGTTCTAGGATTTTTCATGAGACAAACTATGACTTTCTGAAAACTAGATTTTCAGAGGGTTCTAATGGAGTTGGTTTCACTTAATTTGGATGTCTCTAACTAAAGATATGAGCTAAACAATTTCAGAGAAAATTCTGAAAATGTTTCTGAACATTTTCTATTTTCTCTGGAACAGTTTTGCTAATCACACCATTAGGTGGACTAAATGAGCTCAAATGGATCTGAAATTTTTATGGTAGCTCAAGGATATCTTGGTGAACATCTCAGCAAAATTTCAGGATTTTCCTCCAAAGGATTCTCCAGTTAAAATTCCTAACAGTTTAAACTTTGAGGAATTAATTCTGGAGAAATAAGGAATTTCATGGAGTGAAACTTGATTTTCTGGAAAGTACTCAGAGAGCTGAATCCAGCAAAATTTGGTTCACTCAATTTGGAGCTTTCTAGCCAAAGTTATAAGGATTTGAAGTTTGAGGGAAATCTGAAAAATCGGGGAAAAGTTTAAACTCGCGCGTGGGCCCAGGGGACACGCGTCGCACGCCTAGGCGACGGCACACCGTGGCCCACAAGGATTTTGCGCGCCAGCACACCCGATCCCGGCCGCAGCCGGATCCCGATTTAAAATATCGGCCGCTGACAGCTGGGGTCCACCCCCTTCTTCAACCTCGCGACACCCGCGCCCCGCCGCCGAGGGACCTCGCCGGAGAGCTCGCCGCCGGCTGCTGTACAGCTCCAAACTTCTTGATTCTGGCCGCCCCTGCCTACTTTTACTTGGGGAACATGATCTGAGGGTCAGCTGCTCATGACAACGACCGGAGCATGGTCGGCGACGAGCCGCCATATCGGAATGACTTCGGCCATGTCGGCTGACTCTCCTAGTACCTCAGCTACTTGGGAAATCGGTCGGGAAGCATCAGTGGACCTCAGAGAAGGTCGACATGAACTCGAGGCAGCTTGGGGAAGGCCCGAAATAGGTCCTCACCGTGCGCCCGATACCCCCCGTTCGTTCCGCCATTAGTAGACCTTGAATTACGCCGGGCACAGAGGTTCTCCGGCCCAGAGTTGTGAAGGCAACTTGTGCGTCACCGTGTCTAGCTCGTGTGGGAGTGGCCTGAGGCCCTCTAATCCTTTCTAGAGCACGAATTAAACAGAATCGTACCCGAAGGTCGTTCTGCCCACAGAAAGGGGAAAAGTGGAAATTCGCCGCCGGTGAGCAACCACTCGAGCTGTGGCTCGGGGATGAGCAGCACCGGTCACCTGCGCGTCCAAGGGTGCCTTGGCTCGGGCGTGACAACGCCCAGGTTGGGCTGTCCACGAGAGCCCGAGGTGCGGCGGTTTCCAGTTCCGATTTTGAGCTTTCGGCACAGCCGATAGCACTCGGTTTCAATCGACTTCTAGCAATGGGGAGGATGGAGGAAAGTCTCTAGTACCTTGCTGGGACCCTGGAGTGGAAGGAGGGAGCTGCGATCGGCTTAATCGAGCGGGAGCTCGAGCGGCGGTGATGGCAGTGGAAAAACGGCCGAGTATGCCGGCAGCTCGGGGACTGAGTGATCGGAGCACGCCAGGGAAGGAATAAATAGCCCGGCGGCTGGTCTCCGGCTTGGGGCGCGCAGCAGGAGCTGGCGCCGGCTGCCCCCCTTCGGTGGCGCGCGCGCACAGCAGCCGGGAACCGACTGAACTGTGTTTCAGTCGGTTTGTTTTGAGGCAGAGGCTGACATGTGGGTCCCACCCCTCTTTTAACCTCTGAAATTTACTCCTAACAGCTGTGGTAAACAGTGAACCCTATTCTACCCTTGGCAATTCAAATTATTCACCCAAGAGCCATTTGAATTGATCAAAGTTCAAATGGGGTTTGGTTTGAATGAATTTCAGCACAAGTTCAGTTTGAAATTCAAATAAAGTTTGAATTTCTCCCCCTTAGCTCATGTCAAGATCAACCCCAAATGGAGTGAAAATTGGTGTGTGAGCTCACAAAAATGTGCTGAGCAAGAATATGCCTTCCACTTTCAAACTCATGGTATGAAAACAGTTTGAATTTGAATATGTTTTCAAACTGCCCCTTTGCTATCTATACCCAAGATGACCTCAAAAAGGTTTTGAATTTGGGTGAAACTTGGCATGGGCATCCTTAGCAAAGTGTAGGAGTTTTCATATGTCCAGCCCATCTATATCACATGTGGGAAATACCACTTTTGCAATGTGTGAGTTTGTTCTCTAATGAGCATGTTGATAATTGTTACTTGCTCTTCATTTGTGTTCATCATTCTTGCTCAAATGAGGTGTGTGGTGTGGTGATGAACACTGCAAATGGTTGTCAAAACTGAGGCCCTTACATTCCTCCCCCCTTAAAAGAATCTCGTCCCGAGATTATAAGGTGAAAATGAGAGAGAGGACGGTGGAAAATTACCGGATATGCGACGTGAAAAAGTCGGGGTAGTTAGTGCGAAGGAATTCTTCGCTCTCCCATGTCGCTTCGTCCATGGAGTGATTACTCCACAGAACCTTGTAGAACCACAACGTACGGTTGCGTGTGGTTCGGGCCTTCTCATCAAAAACCTGCACCGGTTCCTCCCGATAGGTGAGATCCGGTTGCAGTTCTTCAATGTCTTCCAGCTGAACGGTAGTTGATAGCTTGAGACACTTCCTCAGCTGGGAAATGTGAAAGACGTCGTGCACACCGGAAAGTGCTTCTGGTAATTTCAGCCGGTATGCCACCGATCCACATCTTTCGGTAATCTGGAATGGACCGATGAAGCGGGGTGCTAACTTTCCCCTCACCCCAAATCTGTTTACGCCCTTCATTGGAGACACTCGTAGGTATACGTGATCTCCAACTTCGAATTGTAATGGGCGCCTTCTCCGGTCCACATACTGTTTCTGTTGGGATTGAGCGGCTTTTAGGTTCGCTTGAATTAGTCGAACCTTTTCTTCCGCGTTGTTGACAAGGTCAATCCCGAAGGTAACCCTCTCGCCAGACTCACACCAATTCAATGGTGTGCGGCATTTTCTTCCGTATAGCGCCTCGTAGGGCGCCATCTTGATGCTGGCTTGGTACCCATTGTTGTACGAGAACTCGGCTAACGGCAAGTGATCATCCCAATTCTTGTCGTGGTCGATAGCGCAAGCTCGTAGAATGTCTTCTAGGATTTGATTTACCCGCTCCGTTTGTCCATCCGTCTGCGGGTGGTAGGCTGAACTACGGATCAGCTTCGTCCCGAAGGCAGCGTGCAGCTGCTCCCAAAAATGGGACACAAATAAAGTGCCCCGGTCCGATATGATGGTACGGGGTACGCCGTATAAGCATAGGATCCGTGAGATGTACAGTTCAGCGTACTTCTTGGCGTTGTAGTTGGTGTTGACCGGGATGAAATGGGCAACTTTGGTGAGCCGATCGACGATTACCCACACAGAATCATGTTTCTGTAAGGTGGTGGGTAGACCGACGACGAAATCCATGCTCACGTCCTCCCACTTCCAGGCAGGAATGCCCAGTGGTTGCAGCAGTCCCGGTTTCCGCATGTGGTCTGCCTTCACCCTTCGACATGTATCACACTCGGACACGTATTTTGCCGTCTCTCGCTTCATTCGTGTCCACCAAAACTTTCTTCTGAGTTCTTGATACATTTTGTTGCTGCCGGGGTGAATAGAAAACTTTGACAAGTGAGCCTCATCAAAGATTTTCTTCCGTAACTCCGGGTTTCGGGGTACGACGATCCGGTTCTTGAACCATAGGATGCCGTCTCCGTCCTTCCGGAAACATTTTAATTCCCCACTATCTACACGTCTCCGCAAATGTGACATGCCCTTGTCATTCTTCTGGGCTGCCGCTATCTCTTCACGGATGGTGGGGATCAAAGCTAGGTTGTAGAGAGCTCCGTGTGGAATCACACGTAGTGGTGGTTCGCTCCCTTCCAACGGTGTGATGGTCCGATTATTGACGTGTGACTTGCGGCTCAGCGCATCTGCCACAACGTTTGCCTTGCCCGGATGATAATGGATCTCTATTTCGTAATCCTTTATCAGTTCTAACCATCTTCGTTGCCTCATGTTCAACTCCTTCTGAGTGAATATGTACTTGAGGCTTTTGTGGTCGGTATATAAATGTACGAGGTTACCGAGTAGGTAGTGCCTCCACATCTTCAGTGCAAGTACCACGGCAGCGAGCTCCAAGTCGTGAGTTGGATAATTTTGCTCATGGTTCCTAAGCTGCCGTGATCCATACGCGACCACTCTTCGATCTTGCATCAGCACACATCCGAGCCCAATGCCGGATGCATCGCAGTACACATCGAACGGTTTTGTTGTGTCTGGCTGCGCCAAAACCGGTGCTGATGTCAGGTGCTTGACTAAAGCCTTGAATGCTGCTTCACATGCTGGACTCCAAACATATTTGGTAGCCTTCTTCAGCAGCTCTGTCATTGGCTTGGCAATCTTTGAGAAGTTCGGAATGAACCTCCGATAATATCCCGCGAGTCCGAGGAAACTCCGTACCTCATGAACAGTTCTCGGGGATTTCCAATTCAGCACTTGCGTGATCTTGCTCGGGTCCACAGCGATACCCTCCGCTGAGATGATATGCCCGAGGAAAGGCACTTGCGATATCCAAAACTCGCATTTGCTGAACTTTGCGTATAACTTGTGATCCCGCAGCCGTTGCAAGACTATACGCAGATGTTTCTTGTGATCTTCCTCCGACTTGGAATATACCAGGATGTCGTCGATGAAGACCACGACAAACTTGTCCAGCTCCGGCATGAACACCGAGTTCATTAAGTACATGAAGTGAGCTGGAGCATTGGTGAGGCCAAAGGACATGACCAGGTACTCATAAAGTCCGTACCTTGTCGAGAAAGCTGTCTTTGGAATGTCCTCCGCCCTTATCTTAATCTGATGGTACCCGGATCTTAAATCCATCTTGGAAAAGATCTTTGCTTCGACCAACTGATCAAACAACATGTTGATCCGTGGCAACGGGTACTTGTTCTTGATGGTTACGGCATTTAATGGACGGTAGTCCACGCAAAGCCGCAACGTTTCATCCTTCTTCTTGATAAATAATGCCGAACAACCCCATGGCGAGGAGCTCGGCCTAATAAAATCCTTCTCCAGAAGGTCCGTGAGCTGAGTATTCAGTTCAGCCAACTCCTTGGGCGCCATCTTGTACGGCCTTCGGGATATTGGCATGGTTCCCGGTGCAAGTTCAATCTTGAACTCCACCTCTCTATCGGGTGGCATCCCCGGCAAATCGTCCGGGAATACATCAGGGAACTCTCGGACCACTGGAATGTCTTCCAATCTGATAGTTGTGGACTGATAGACACTTGAAAGTTTTATTTCTGGACTGTCCAGAAATAATGAGTGAGAACCGTGCACCTCTGAGTTTAAGTGCACGACTCGAAGGACGGTGTCTAAAACAGCGCCGTGGCGGGTTAACCACGACATCCCTAGAATGACATCGACCTTCTGCCCCTCTAAGATAATGAGAGACGTGGGGTACACTCTACCCGCTAAGCCTAATGGTGCTTTGGAGACCATTACGCTTGCTGAAATCTTCCCACCCGGTGAACAAATTAAATATGGACTATCGGTGGGTAGTATTGGCAAGCTGTGTTTAGCAATGAAAGCTTGGCTAATAAAATTATGCGTGGCGCCTGAATCAAATAGTACTATAGCGGGATGCTGGTGGAGTTGGAACATACCCGCAAGGATTGGCTCGCCCTCCGGCACGTCCTCAATGGCAAGCTGGTGGACAGTACCGGGCCTAGGGTTTGCCCGCCGCGTATTGGTAGGGTTCCGGGGTTGATTCCTCCCCGGAAACTTTGGTGCCACTCCGCCGCCTTGCCTCTCCGGGCAACTGCTCGCGAAGTGCCCTGGACGACCACACTTGTAACATGTGGCCGCTGCTGGTGGAGTACTCGGGGGACGAAAGCCCGGCATGCGTTGCGGAGGTGCAAACGCACGCGGCATCGCCCGCGGCTGCTGCTGTTGTTGCGGTGGTGCTGGCAGTGCCGGCCGGAATGCCGGTAAAGAGTACGGCCGACTGCGGAACGGCATCGACCGCTGTGGTGGCTGCCAGCGTGGACCTGATGGTGGGCGATTCACCATCCGAAACTTCTGAGAAGGACCGCCTCCTTCTCTGCTGCTCTGCGGCGCGCTTCGCTTTCGCTCTGCCGCCGCCAACTCCTTGCCGGAGTCCTCCTGAACAATCGCAGCATCAATTATGTCGTTGAGGCTGCCGCGATTGAACATCGCCAGCTTGTCCTTCAGGAGCGGGTTAAGCCCCTGGTAAAAATGGTCCCGCCGCTTCTCGTCCGTATCTGCGTGATACGACGCGTAGAGCGCGAGATCGTTGAACGCCCTGGAATATTCCAGCGCGTTTCGGCTCCCTTGTTGCAGGTGTAGGAATTCCTGCGTCTTCCTCTTCATCAAACCGGGCGGTATATGATAGGCCCTGAAGGCCGTCCGGAACTCCGCCCAGGTCATCGCTCGGTCGGTGGGCTGTGAAGCACAGAAGTTGGCCCACCACGCGCTCGCGGATCCTTGGAGCTGCTGGACCGCGAACTGAGTCTTGCGCTGCTCGCTGATTTGGAGCAGCCCGAACTTCATCTCTATGGCGCGGAGCCAGTTGTCCGCGTCAAGTGGTTCATCCGCCCTTGAGAATACAGGGGGATGAGTCGCCAGGAAGTCGGAGTAGGAGCTCTGTTGGCGCTCCTCACGATCTTGACGTCTCTCTGGGCGAGACGTATTGGCGATGAGAGTCTGCAGCAACTCTGTGTGCTGCTGATGCGAGCCCGCCATTGCCGCGACAATGTCGGCCAATGTAACCGTTGGCAGTGGCGGTGGCGGTGTTTGCTGTTGCTGTTGCTGCTGCTGTCCCGAGGAGTCCTCGGGAGGCGGTTGGGAGGTCTCTCCCCCTTGGCTAGTACCTCCCACATCAGGGTTGGCACGAGTACGCGTCATTCTGAAATTCAACACAGCAGCAATTAGCACATGTCTCACTCAAAATTCCATAAACAGCAGTAGGTATTGAAGCGACGCATGATTAACTTGCACAACATTCACATATATTGATAAAGCATAAACTTTATACAAGATACATTATTCTCGGATCTCCGAGAAGTCGTGCTCATGTCGTCACTACCTATACATACGCTACTGTCTACACGACATGTCACCGATTACAAAAGTTGGGTTACGCTACCCTAGCTGCCCTACTTGGCAACCGTAACCCCCTACTCGGAGTAGAACTCGACCTCCTGTGGGTCGTCCTCCTCCGGTACCTCGGCTGGTGGTTCGGGGTCTACCACCTCTTCTCCCATTTCGGGTTCTCCCATGGCTGGAAGACCCAAAACTACCGGTACGCCCAATACCGGGGGCACGAGGTCCTGCAATGCATGCACCTCGTCCATAGCCTGGTTGTAGTCCTCTTCCCAGCCTTGTCCTTCCTCAATAGCGTCGTCCCGCTCTTGAGCAAGGTCCTCATTCTGCTGGGTTAGGGTCTGCACCAGCTCTTGCAACGCCGCGATGTCAACACGGCCCTTCTTCTTTTCCTTCTTCAGACGACGCAACTGATTGTGTTGCTCATTTAGTCGCTTGATCGTCGGAAGGAGCACATTGCGGAGTGCGCTGTGAGCACTCTCAAAATGATCTCCACGGCTTGTGCTCTCCTTGAGCTTGGTGGCGAGATGCTCCGTATGAACAGCTTGGCTGTCCATCACAGCGTTTCCCGCCCTCATCTGGAGGCTGAGGTTCGCCTCCGCGGGGTTGTACCTTGGGCAAGTCGGGTCTGTTGCCTCCAGGTACCTCTCTTCCCACACATGCTGAGCTCGTCCCTCCACCGGAACGAGTGCGTATGGAGTGCCCTCCATAGCCTGCACGTGTAGTTGGCAGAAACGTGACATAGTGTCACGGGCTGCCACTTGCCACATCCCTTCCGGTTGTCTTCCGCTCAACGTGACGGTGAATGGCACCCAACCGGGTGGCGTAGGTCCTGCAGAAACCTCGACATGGATCGTCCACGTCTTGTTCCTCTCTTCGCCTTCTTCCTTGGCGAAGTATTGCGGCATCTGGTTATACCCGAAATATTGGAGCATTTGCCACAATGCTTCCGGGTAGCCGCTACGGTTAGAACAGTGGGAAACTACCCACCCGTTCTCCAACCGTTTATCTGCTGCCATCTGTAAAAATATATTTGAGAAAGGTCAAATATTTATTTAAACAGTAAACCATTGAGTTATAACATAAGATATGTCATTGAACCCATAACACTTGGAAACATAGTTCAAATTTTTAAACAAATTTGACTGCTGATCTGCTGTTACCATGACAGCCCTGACCAGTTTCCATATCAATCTGATTTAGGCCAGATTAAAAGCAAAACCAGTTCTGGAGCTCAACATCAAAGTTAAAGTTAACTTCAATAGCTTTCCAGAAAGTATTTGGTTGGCCTAAGATCTGTCCTGGTTCAAAAGTTATGAGATGTCGAAGTTAACAGAATTTCTGGAAACAATTGGACAGCACCTCCCTGCCTTAGGCACTGATTTGATCCAAGAATTCCAGTTAATTCTGTTCCTAATTTGACAAAACTTTCTGTTACAAAGTTGTAACCCATCTCATAAGCTTCCCAGAACTACCTCATTTTCTATTTTTTTTAGATTTTTAAGCAGGAAGTTATGCTTAATTTACAGAGAGTTTACAGAGAGTCTTTGCTCTGTCCTGTTTTCTGGACAGTTTCAACTCTACTGCATTTTTCGAGTGGTTAAGGGATGAAACACCTCTGGAACTCAACAGAAAAGTTGTACAGCTCCTCCAAAGCTTTCCAGAAATGTATCATACGACCCCAACCTCGAAAGAACTCAACCTCTAACCTCTGATTAACTCCAGCCTTGATTCAGCTGAAAACAGAGTGCTCTGTCCTTAACATCCTATAAGTTGAAAACTTGTTAGCTTTGAATATCCTGTTCAAGGGAAGGAGTTACATCAAGTTTTACTACTTTGGATTAAAACCTTCCAGTTTTTACAATGAAGTTGTTTATTTAGTTGGGTGTGACGTCGATGCGTCACTAGATTTTGTCGGTACTACGTCCTCACAAAGAAAAACCTATACCGGACTTAGCCGGCTTCGTTATTTCAGTGGCACTAAACGTCACTCGCACACGGATGCTACACGTCTACCGTTTCGTGGTCAGGCTACCTGCAGAAACTCAAACAATCATCAGACTCGGCTGCACACCGAGCCCGGAATCCATACAGTTCGTACACCCGGCCGTCATCACTCGCCCGGATGTTCTCAAGCCAAACACGCCTTGAGTTACGTGTTCACGTTTCAGACCACGTGACGGGGTCTCCCATGTTGCACCACGCACGCCAGGGACAGACGTTGCTCGAATACCCCAAACGACATGAAGAGTCGTAGAGGATACCAAAGCGGGTCGGGTTACCTGGCACCCGTGGGGCTCCACCCTTCAGCTTGTGCGCACTGGTGGACAGCGCTTATGTGCACCCCCCAAGACATGAACGTCCCGAGATGCACGATTTTCCGACATAACAGTTAGGTTAATATGCCACTTTCTATATGCTAATAACATCCTTATACGGGCTACTAACTCGTTCCTCACTGGATTTTTGAAAAAGAAGACCTTTGTACTGTGTTAAGCCTCAAGCGAGCTCTGATACCACGCTGACACGACCCCACTGGTCCTGTCGAGCCAGGATCACGCTGAGGGGTGCTGCGTTGCACAGCACCGTATAACACACGTCAAAGGTGCAAAGCGGAAGTGGAAGTTTTATTACATAAACAAGTTTATGAACATATTTACATCAAACTAAGTTCAGTCTACACTCGCGGGCGTAGACTAAGCCTCAAGTGCACGTTCAGCCCTCGAACATGTCCTTGCTAGCACACACGCACACTAACTCTGCGGCGTGCACGACTCCCACTCAACGGAGTTCCCCTCCGGGGGTTCCGTCTCCTCTTCGGGAGTCCCTTCCTCATAGAACCCTGCAAAAGGCTTCAAACACAAGCAGTGAGCACGAAGGCTCAGCAAGTCTGACCCGTCTCACCTAAACATGGAACTCTACATGAGGGTAATGGGTTGCATGAGGTAAAAATCATTTGCACGGACTCGCCTAATTAGTAGAACCTTACTTTCAAGTTTTAGCAGCAGGTTGTGGAGAACCTTACGCTAAGGCACATGAGAGAGCCGCAATCAAACAAGAAACGCATTTCTCTCATGTACTTTGCCCAAAGTTCAAAAGAACTTTAGTTAGCACTAAGCTACAGCATATCATTAACAATCAATGTCCAGCTTTCAATCAGCAACATTTTAACATGTAACTAGCCTGTTCTTTCTACGTCATGGTACAGTGAACAAGTGGTACTCACTGACCGCGAGGGACGGCGATTATAACCGATTTACACCTGCAGGGTTACCCGAACAACCCGTCACGTACGCCCGTACTCGATGTTGCCTACAACAACCATCACGGACGCCGTACGCGACTACCTTTCACCCGTTAGCCAAATATTGAACCGGTCCCATCGTCCCGAGCAAGAGGTCCCTGCACGCGCATCTCTGTGCCGCCAGCTGATTTACACCTCGAGCTCTCAACCTACCCTCTGAACGACGGGCAATGCCTCAATACCCAGCTACCCGAGTTACATCAGTTTCCCGGTTCCCATATAGCCGGTAGGTCTTCGGTACTGTTCTAGCTTGTTCAACAGGCCCGCACACGGCTCGGTCCTCAATCGACACAAGCGGAGCTACAGCACACAGGCCCCAAAGTCCTGCTGCCCTTACTCTCCGCTCGGTCTCATTTTCTTGCCATGTGTTTCATGTGCTATCTCTACCTGAGCGATGTGCCTCTAGCCTATTCTCGCGAGTAGTTCCAACTACTCGACTTGTACCGAATCCTACTCTATCCTAGCAATGCAGTGGCTAACGAGGTTTGCAATCCTAAACCCAACCCAGGGTTATCTTGGCTGTGCAGTTGGGTTTCCAATCAAGACTCTAATGCAAAGAATAATATTCAAAGATGTGCTGAAAACAATAAATATTTGTAAAAAGGTTAATGCAAACCGGGGCTTGCCTTGCTGCTCTTGGTCGTAGGCTAGCTGTTCCTCCGGAGTAACGAAGTCTAGGACTTCGGGTTCCTCCTCGACCTTAGCGACTACATGATAAGAACAATGTATGTATTAATTTAAATGCATTTGTATTAACTTTGAAGTTGTGAAGTCTACAACCTTTGCTAGACAGACCTAAAGACTGTGAAACTTTTACTGTGGCTTGGTTACAACCTAAACCGAGACTTGGTCAAGTTTTAGTTGCAGCAAAGCTCATTTGAGCCCTCCACAATTAATTATGTCCTTGACCTTAATTGGAAGTCTTAGGGTGTTCTAGGAATTTTCATGAGACAAACTATGACTTTCTGAAAACTAGATTTTCAGAGGGTTCTAATGGAGTTGGTTTCACTTAATTTGGAAGTCTCTAACTAAAGATATGAGCTAAACAATTTCAGAGAAAATTCTGAAAATGTTTCTGAACATTTTCTATTTTCTCTGGAACAGTTTGCTAATCACACCATTAGGTGGACTAAATGAGCTCAAATGGATCTGAAATTTTTATGGTAGCTCAAGGATATCTTGGTGAACATCTCAGCAAAATTTCAGGATTTTCCTCCAAAGGATTCTCCAGTTAAAATTCCTAACAGTTTAAACTTTGAGGAATTAATTCTGGAGAAATAAGGAATTTCATGGAGTGAAACTTGATTTTCTGGAAAGTACTCAGAGAGCTGAATCCAGCAAAATTTGGTTCACTCAATTTGGAGCTTTCTAGCCAAAGTTATAAGGATTTGAAGTTTGAGGGAAATCTGAAAAATCGGGGAAAAGTTTAAACTCGCGCGTGGGCCCAGGGGACACGCGTCGCACGCCTAGGCGACGGCACACCGTGGCCCACAAGGATTTTGCGCGCCAGCACACCCGATCCCGGCCGCAGCCGGATCTCGATTTAAAATATCGGCCGCTGACAGCTGGGGTCCACCCCCTTCTTCAACCTCGCGACACCCGCGCCCCGCCGCCGAGGGACCTCGCCGGAGAGCTCGCCGCCGGCTGCTGTACAGCTCCAAACTTCTTGATTCTGGCCGCCCCTGCCTACTTTTACTTGGGGAACATGATCTGAGGGTCAGCTGCTCATGACAACGACCGGAGCATGGTCGGCGACGAGCCGCCATATCGGAATGACTTCGGCCATGTCGGCTGACTCTCCTAGTACCTCAGCTACTTGGGAAATCGGTCGGGAAGCATCAGTGGACCTCAGAGAAGGTCGACATGAACTCGAGGCAGCTCGGGGAAGGCCCGAAATAGGTCCTCACCGTGCGCCCGATACCCCCCGTTCGTTCCGCCATTAGTAGACCTTGAATTACGCCGGGCACAGAGGTTCTCCGGCCCAGAGTTGTGAAGGCAACTTGTGCGTCACCGTGTCTAGCTCGTGTGGGAGTGGCCTGAGGCCCTCTAATTTTCTAGAGCACGAATTAAACAGAATCGTACCCGAAGGTCGTTCTGCCCACAGAAAGGGGAAAAGTGGAAATTCGCCGCCGGTGAGCAACCACTCGAGCTGTGGCTCGGGGATGAGCAGCACCGGTCACCTGCGCGTCCAAGGGTGCCTTGGCTCGGGCGTGACAACGCCCAGGTTGGGCTGTCCACGAGAGCCCGAGGTGCGGCGGTTTCCCGTTCCGATTTTGAGCTTTCGGCACAGCCGATAGCACTCGGTTTCAATCGACTTCTAGCAATGGGGAGGATGGAGGAAAGTCTCTAGTACCTTGCTGGGACCCTGGAGTGGAAGGAGGGAGCTGCGATCGGCTTGATCGAGCGGGAGCTCGAGCGGCGGTGATGGCAGTGGAAAAACGGCCGAGTATGCCGGCAGCTCGGGGACTGAGTGATAGGAGCACGCCGGGGAGGGAATAAATAGCCCGGCGGCTGGTCTCCGGCTTGGGGCGCCCAGCAGGAGCTGGCGCCGGCTGCCCCCCTTCGGTGGCGCGCGCGCACAGCAGCCGGGAACCGACTGAACTGTGTTTCAGTCGGTTTGTTTTGAGGCAGAGGCTGACATGTGGGTCCCACCCCTCTTTTAACCTCTGAAATTTACTCCTAACAGCTGTGGTAAACAGTGAACCCTATTCTACCCTTGGCAATTCAAATTATTCACCCAAGAGCCATTTGAATTGATCAAAGTTCAAATGGGGTTTGGTTTGAATGAATTTCAGCACAAGTTCAGTTTGAAATTCAAATAAAGTTTTAATTTCTCCCCCTTAGCTCATGTCAAGATCAACCCCAAATGGAGTGAAAATTGGTGTGTGAGCTCACAAAAATGTGCTGAGCAAGAATATGCCTTCAACTTTCAAACTCATGGTATGAAAACAGTTTGAATTTGAATATGTTTTCAAACTGCCCCTTTGCTATCTATACCCAAGATGACCTCAAAAAGGTTTTGAATTTGGGTGAAACTTGGCATGGACATCCTTAGCAAAGTGTAGGAGTTTTCATATGTCCAGCCCATCTATATCACATGTGGGAAATACCACTTTTGCAATGTGTGAGTTTGTTCTCTAATGAGCATGTTGATAATTGTTACTTGCTCTTCATTTGTGTTCATCATTCTTGCTCAAATGAGGGGTGTGGTGTGGTGATGAACACTGCAAATGGTTGTCAAAACTGAGGCCCTTACAATTAGTTGGGATGGTTATTGGTTATGGTTTGTGTTTCGGGACTGTTGAGTCCGGGTGATAGGATTTCGTTGCATGACTGTTGAGTCATGGAAACGAGATTGGTCTCGGTGTGAAGATGGAATTGTTTATGAGATAAAATGGTAGCGAATACGAGATGGTATTCGTGAGATGGTAGCGAATACGAGAAGGTATTCGTGAGCAAGAATGAAGTTGATTAATGTCCGGTTGGGACATGGAAAGTGATGAACATAATGGAGGTATGATTGGTATTTTAATACATGTTGGGATTATGTTCACTTAAAGTTAAATTGTTGTTTTATTGTGGTTTTGATAAATAACTTTGTTTTCTGCAATGAGCCTTTTTGTACCTACCTTGTTGTGAGCTACATATCATATTTTCCCGCACTTGCTGAGTACATCATTGTACTCAAACTTGCATTATTATTTCTTCATCAGCAACAGGAGAAGATTACTATGAAGACTAGGTGGAGCACTAGGCGTGTAATCTGTCCTCAACCTTGCCTGTGGGGATGGAGCAGAGATGGAGCTGCTGCTGCTGCTTAGATTGCTTCCGCATTAGTTAGAAGACTTCCGCTGCTAGAATAAAGACTTCCGCTATTAGATTAAGACTTCCGCTGTTAGCACGAGTCCAAGACTCATGAGACATTGTAATAAAACTCTGTTATTCGTGGTAATATATATTCTGAATTCAGTTTGTGGAACATATGTGTATGTGTGATGAACATCCTGGGCACACATATGCATCAGTTCTCGGTTCCGTGATTTTCCACAGAATTGAGGGCGTCACAGATTGGTATCAGAGCCACGGGTTGACGGCAGGTTACACGCTTATATAGAAGTCACAAGTTGGTATCAGGCACAGATTGGTATCGACCTGCCACGGGTTGATCGTAGATCACATAACCTAGATAGGTCACAGATTGATAGCAAAGCCGCCATGCCTAGTCACAGTTTGGTGCAATCCACGGATTGGTACCAAGCTACCATGGTTGATTGTAGGTCACAAGCCTAAAATGATCATAGAGTGGTAGCTGAGCCATGTTGACTGTAGGACGCACCCTAGTAATAGCATGGTATTAGAAGCCACGCTGACCATAGGATGCAAGTCTAGGATGCATAGATTGTCATTGGAACTACCTTTACATAGGATACAAGCCTAGGAGAAGCCATGGTTGGATCACAGATTGGCATCACCCTATGCCATATAGGACCCCCATTGAATAAGCCTTGAATAGGAGTTGTGTGAGCCCTTGTGATGATTGTTTGTGATTGTGTGCTTAGTGTGAGTTGTGGGACGTCTCAAGCGTTGTCTGTATCCACACATAAGTAGAAAAGAGGTGTGAGATGCCTCGGCACTTGTTCACATCCTCATATGGGATAATATATATAGTCCAATCCACCTTGATGCATATAGTTAGGGGGATCCACCTAACCTTCTAACCTCTATTCTATTTCGTTCTCTCTCACAGATGGTGAGAGGAAACGCCGGCCACCAAGGAAGGAACGTCCGTGGCAACCAAGAGGATGGCCACGATGAAGTTCTTGTTAACCCCAGAGCTGGTGAGAACAACCTGGAACGGTTGATGGCCATGCAGAATAAACTTATGCAAACCATGATCCAAACTTTGGGTCAGTTGCAGGCCAACAACAACAACCCGTTCCGGCACCACCGCCACCACCACCGGCTCATAACAGACTGGGAGAGTTCATGAGGACTCGACCACCCACCTTTGCTCAAGCTAACGACCCCATGGAGGCCGACAACTGGTTGAAATCCATGGAGAAGAATCTTGCCATAGTGTAGTGCAATGACCGAGATAAGGTTCTTTTTGCGTCGCACCAACTCATGGGAGCTGCCGCTGACTGGTGGGATGCCCTGTGCAACGCTCATGTTGACCCGGAGACGATCACATGGACTGAGTTCAAGGAGAGTTTCCACTCTCATTACATCCCTGCTGGTGTAATGATGCTCAAGAGATAGGAGTTCGAAGGTCTCTGCCAAGGACAGAAAAGCGTGAATGAGTATCTCAACAAGTTCACGCAACTGTCCCGGTACGCCCCCGAAGATGTCAACTCGGACCAACGGAAGCAGTACCTGTTCATGAGAGGGTTGAACAATGAGATCCAGGTTCAGCTCCTCAACAATGACTACGCGAGCTTCTAGAAGCTGGTTGACAAGGCTATAGTGGTTGAAAGCAAGATCCGAGAGATCGAGCGAGAGGGCAAAAGGAAGATGCCATACCAGCCACAAGGGAGCAACGTACGACCTCGGTACATGCCCCCATCTGCACCACAGTATGGATCAACCGCTCCTGCATACCGCCCTATTCAGCCACCACAGCAACGACCCATTGCACAAGCACCTCGTGTGCCTTTGCTTCCTGTGCCCCGACCCAACATGGGCGCTCCTGTTCAAAACCCCCGCCCCAACGTACCTGCTGCCGTGGACAACAGGGCATGCTTTGCATGCGGGGAAACAGGACACTTCGCGAGCCAGAGCCCGAGGAGAGGTCCTGGACAGCAAGGCAACGTGCCCAAGCAGAACCCATGGCCGAACTTAGGGGACAATCAAGGAAACCGTGGACAGCAGTACTATGCTCGCGGCAACGTGAACCATGTCTCTGCTGAGGAAGCTGCAGGAAGCTATGGGTACACGACTGGATTTTAGCTCCGCTTAGCACCCGCAGACCGACGGGAAAACGGAAAGGACAAACCAAATTTTGGAGGACATGTTGAGAGCCTGTGCCTTGAAATATGGACGTAGTTGGGATAGGAGCTTGCCGTACGCAGAATTCTCCTATGACAACAGCTATCAAGCCAGCTTGAAGATGTCACATTTCAAAGCATTATATGGCAGACGATGTAGAACACCGCTGTTCTGGAATGAGGCCGGAGAAAACCAAGTGTTTGGACCCGAAGTGCTACAAGAAGCTGAAAAGCAAGTCCAAACGATACGGGAGAACTTAAAGGCTGCTCAGTCACAACAGAAAGGTTATGCGGACAATAGATGAAGGAAGTTGACTTTCGAAGTAGGAGACTACGTATACCTCAAGGTATCGCCTATCCGTGGCCAACGACGTTTCAACATCAAGGGCAAGCTAGCACCTCGCTACATTGGGCCATTTATGATTTTGGACAAGCGAGGAGAAGTAGCCTATCAACTAGGGCTCCCAACACACCTCTCCAACGTACATGACGTGTTTCATGTATCTCAGCTCAAGAAGTGCTTGAGAGTGCCAGAAGAGCAAGTACCAATGGAAGATCTCGAACTTCATAAGGACCTGACCTATGCAGAGCACCCTATCCGAATTTTGGACGTAAAGGAAAGGGTCACGAGGAACAAAGTGATCTGATGGTGCAAGGTACAATGGAGCCATCACACGGAAGCTGAAGCCACATGGTAGCGTGAAGAAGACCTCAAGACAGAATTCCCTCATTTATTCTTTACTATCGAATCTCGAGGGCGAGATTTAATTTAAGGAGGGTAGATTTGTGACACCCTCATTTTTTATTTCTGCATATATTCATATTTTATATGTAGAAAACATTTTAAAATAAGTAGAAATAGAGAAAATATTAAAAAGATAGCCAAAAGAGAGCCAAATTCCAGTTTACAAAGAGCGCCGAAGACAATTCCCGCGGCCGCTGACACGTGTCGCTCTCGCAGCTCACCTCCAAGAGGTCCGGCCCCGCTAGACACATGTCCCTCTCGGAGCTCACCTCCAAGAGGTCCGGTCCTATTGGACACGTGTCACTCTCAGAGCTCACCTCCGGAAGGTCCGACACTACCGGACACGTGTCACCTCCGGAGCTCGCCTCTGGGAGATCAAACGTTGATGGACACATGTCAACCTCGGAGCTCGTCTCTGAGGAAAAAGGAAGTCCGGCGCTACTTGACGCGTGGCATTCTCGGAGCTCACCTCAGAAGAGAGGGGATGTCCAGAATTGACACATGGCACCCCGGAGCCACCTCCGAAGAGAGGGGGAGGTCCAGAATTGACACGTGGCGTTCGCGGAGCTTGCCTCTGTTGAGAGGGGAGGTCCCGACCCACCAGACACGTGGTGCACGTGGATCTTGCCTCTGAAGAGAGGGAGGTTCCCGCCAGCCAGGATACGTGGCGCACGCAGAGCCCGCCTCTGAGAAAGAGGGAGGTCTCGCTCGCTTGACACGCGGCACAACCGGAGCTCATCTTTGCGGAAAAGGGAGACCAGGCCCCCGATGGACACGTGGAGCTTCCGGAGCTCATCACTGCGTAAGGACGCGATTCTGAAGCGGTTTTTCTTCTGTATGCATGGGAATCCCCGGTACTGAGGAAACCGACACGACTTCCACAATGTTACCAAATCTGCAAGAGATAAGTTGTTAAGATTCAAAAACAGTTTGAATGGGACTCTTATTCGAAGTCCAATCAGATAAGAACCCTTCATTTCCCTCTCATAAATAGAACCCGAAACAAACCCCTTGGTCGTAACATCTTCTCTGAGTAGACAACTTAGAAGCCCTAGCCCCAAACTCGCCGAGTAAACCCTCCGCCGGAGTTCAATCGCGGGAGATCGCCGGAAGAGAGCCCTAACGATCTGTCTTGCTAGGAGAAGGACCCCGAGACCAAGAAGAACGTAAAGTAGATCTCCATTATCACCTCACGACATCATCACGATTTTTATTCACATCTGTTTCTTCAATTCCTTTGAAACAGAAGCTTTTTCATGGACAAATCACGTGTTGATCAGTTTGATCTAGATCTTAAGTCCAGATCATCGCCACGTCCACATTTGATCGATACACCTCTGTTTTCCATAAAACCCCATACAAATATGCAAGAACACGTACAAACCAAAACTGCACCATAGGATTAACATGCATATGCATCATTGCATCTTAAAGTAGATTTTGTGCATGATATTGATTGCTGTAAATCTTGTATATGCATGATCGCGAATAGAAGAACAAGCTCAGGGAGCTACCTACGACGGACTACAACAACAAGATTTTGAGCAACCGGAACCACCAGAAGAAGGCAAGTGCCCCTTGACCATATTGATCCTATGTTTTGGGAAACTATTTTGTTTTTGCAAAAAGGTGTGTGTGCTGAGTTAAACATAATGGGAAACCCTTTTATAGGAGTTTACTAGCTTTGGTTAAACCATCCTTGTCACCGGGGAAGTTTATGAGTCGGGTATGGTTTTTGCTTTTATGCTTCGCTGAGTTCATAGGATTGGGAAGCGAGATAGATGTGTCTAGCTAACTGCACTCATAATGATAATGAGAAACTGATGTTGTTAATGAACATGGATCGGAGGGAGATCTAGGCAAGCCTGGGTTTGTGAATGAGGTAGCCTGAGATGGTGGTTACTTGCCGTAGATCTAAGGACCGGTTCATGCGAGCATATGCCAGGATAACAGTGCCACCACAAGGCCAAGTATGGGTGCGGCTTAGATGACTAATTAGGTAAGTTACTAGATTGTTATGGACCGTGGAAGGCGCGGGGAATGGGAGTCGAGTGAGGACTGCCCTGGGAACTGCATGGCACAAGAGGGGCCCGTGGGTGGGAGAATTGGAGATTCTAGCCTGCCGGTGAAACCTTAGTGAGTCCATACATCTAGTAGCTCCTTTGTAAAGGCTATTTTATGGTCTCTTGACCATACACCAACGGTTGTGTACTGGTATAATGGAGGTTCTGCAGTCGCCGACAGGTGACGAAATCACAAACTTGTGGGTAAAGTGGTACAAACTCTGCAGAGTCTAAAACTATCATGATAGCCGAGCTTACGGTCACGAGCGCCTGGCCAACTTCCATGATTAGTTGGGATGGTTATTGGTTATGGTTTGTCTTTTGGGACTGTTGAGTCCGGGTGATAGGATTTGGTTGCATAACTGTTGAGTCATGGCAACGAGATTGGTCTCGGTGTGAAGACGGAATTGTTTATGAGATGAAATGGTAGCGAATACGAGATGGTATTCGTGAGATGGTAGCGAATATGAGAAGGTATTCGTGAGCTAGAATGAAGTTGATTAATGTCTTGTTGGGACATGGAAAGTGATAACATAATGGATGTATGATTGGTATTTTAATACATGTTGGGATTACGTTCACTTAAAGTTAAGTTGCTGTTTTATTGTGGTTTTGATAAATAACTTTGTTTTCTGCAATGAGCCTTTTTATACCTACCTTGTTGTGAGCAACATATCATATTTCCCCGCACTTGCTGAGTACATCATTGTACTCAAACTTGCATTTTTATTTCATCATCAGCAACAGGAGAAGATTACTATGAAGACCAGGTGGAGCATTAGGTGTGTAATCTGTCCTCAACCTTGCCTGTGGGGATGGAGCAGAGATGGAGCTGCTGCTGCTGCTTAGATTGCTTCCGCATTAGTTAGAAGACTTCCGCTATTAGATTAAGACTTCTGCTGTTAGCATGAGTCCAAGACTCATGAGACATTGTAATAAAACCCTGTTATTCGTGGTAATATATATTCTGAATTCAGTTTGTGGAACATATGTGTATGTGTGATGAACATCCTGGGCACACATATGCATCAGTTCTCGGTTCCGTGGTTTTCACACAATTGAGGGTGTCACACCGCCAAATCCTTGACCGACTAGGTCTACAGCACCTGTGGGTGATCGCAAAGCTCGGTAAGGCCATGGATTAGCTCAGAAACTACGGCAACTAGCTCGGCATCGTGCGCCCGATTGGTTCCACGAAGAACACGCTCAGTAAAGCTCGGAATACGTTGCTCCGAGGTGTTTTCATGCGATGGATCCTAAAGTAAAGATGATCGCCGGCTAATCCAGCGCCTATGTGCAGAGTTTGATGACCTACGGAGGATCCGAGAGGAAGAATTTGAAGAAACTGTACCGGCCAGTCAGTAGAACTCGCCGGAGTGAAAACATGAAATTCGCTGCCGATGCTTCACGGCGTGGATTGAGACTTGGTTGAGAGCAGCACCAACACAGCACGCTCCCGTGGCCTCGATCGCTTGACTGTGAGAACCCCTGTGGAGGGCTGTCCACGAGCGCCCGATCATCGGCTGACGCTAGGTCGCCGCTGTGGCGGTCGTTCTCGGGCAAGGAAGGCCAGAACTCGCTCGTTTCCAGGTCAGGGAGGTGTGTGTGGAGCTCAGGGTGTGGTTTAGCAGCTTGGGGAGGGATGGCGCGGTCGATTTGGCCGGATTTCCGATCGAGTCGAGGTGGCGGAGGGAAGAGAGCTTCGGCTCAGTGTTCACGCGAGGAGAAGAAAGCAAACAAAGTTCTCTTCGGCAGAGGCCGTCGAGCGCCTTAAGAAGGGGATCAGAACCGACCTGGCGCTCGCGCGTGGGCAAGCAGCTGGTGGTGCGGTGGTTCCCCCTCGGTGGCATACGAGCAGCACTCGGCGGTCTCAAACAGAGGCAAAGTCCATTGCTTCAGTTGCAAGTGTTGGTCAACCCCTCTATGACAGGTGGGTCCCACCCCCTTTTAACCTCTGAAATTAACTCCCTCTTACTGCTACAAACAGTAACCCCCTTAATACCCTCTAGGATTTGAATTATTTACCACATGCCCATTTGGAATTGGTAAAATTCAAATTGTGAAGTGTTTGACCAAATTTCAGCACATATTCAGTTTGTAATTCAAATAAAGTTTGAATTTGCTAACTTTGCTCATGTCAAGATTAACTCCAAATGGAGTGAAAATTGTGGGTGAGCTCACAAAAATGTGCTTAGTGAGAATATGCCTCCCACTTTTGAATTCATTTGATGAAAACAGTTTGAATTTTAATTTGAGTTCAAACCACCCTCTTTCTAGTTATACCCAAAAAGACCTCAAAAGGTTTTGGACTTGGGTGAATTTTGGCATGAGCCTTCCTAGCAAGGTGTTGGAGTTTTTCATATGCTCAGCCCCTAGATGATGCATGTGGGAAATGCCACTTTTGCATTTTGTGAGTTTATTCTCTAATGAGCATGTTGTTGGTGGTTACTTGCTCTACAAATGTGTTCATCAAGTTTCTTCAAATGAAGGTTGTGTGTGGTGATGAACACTTTGAATATGTGCCAAAAACTTAGGCCCTTACATTCCTCCCCCCTTAAAAGAATCTCGTCCCGAGATTATAAGGTGAAAATGAGAGAGAGGACGGTGGAAAATTACCGTATATGCGACGTGAAAAAGTCAGGGTAGTTAGCGCGAAGAAATCCTTCGCTCTCCCATGTCGCTTCGTCCATGGAGTGATTATTCCATAGAACCTTGTAGAACCACAACGTACAGTTGCGTGTGGTTTGGGCCTTTTCATCAATAATCTGAACCGGTTCCTCCCGATACGTGAGATCCGGTTTCAGTTCTTCTATGTCCTCCAGCTGAATGGTAGTTGATAGCTTAAGACACTTCCTCAGCTTGGAAATGTGAAAGACGTCGTGCACACCGGAAAGTGCTTCTGGTAATTTCAGCCGGTATGCTACTGATCCACATCTTTCTGTAATCTGAAATGGACCGATGAATCGGGGTGCCAACTTTTCTCTCACCCCGAATCTGTTCACGCCCTTCATTGGAGACACACGTAGGTATAAGTGATCCCCCACTTCGAATTGTAATGGGCGTCTTTTCTGGTCCGCATACTGTTTTTTTCGGGATTGGGCGACTTTTAGGTTCGCTTGAATCAGCCGAACCTTTTCCTCCTCGTTATTGACAAGGTCAATCCTGAAGGTAACCCTTTCGCCATACTCACACCAATTCAGTGGTGTGCGGCGTTTTCTCCCGTATAGCGCCTCGTAAGGCGCCATCTTGATGCTGGCTTGGTACCCATTGTTGTATGAGAACTCGGCCAACGTGTGACGCCCTCAATTCTGTGGAAAACCACGGAACCGAGAACTGAATCATATGTGTGCCCAGGATGTTCATCACACATACACATATGTTCCACAAACTGAATTCAGAATATATATAACCACAAATAACAGAGTTTATTACAAGGTTTCATGAGTCTTGGACTCATGCTCACAGCGGAAGTCTTATTTCTATGCAGCGGAAGTCTTCTAACTAGTGTGGAAGCAATCTAAGCAGTAGCGGCTCCATCTCTACTCTATCCCCACAGGCAAGGTTGAGAACAGATTTACACGCCTAATGCTCTACTTGGTCTTCATAATAATCTTCTCCTATTGCTGATGATGAAATAATCCAAGTTTGAGTACAATGATGTACTCAGCAAGTGCGGGAAAATATGATATGTAGCTCATAACAAGGTAGGTAGAAAAAGGCTCATTGCAGAAAGCAAAGTTATTTATCAAAACCATGGTAAAACAGCAACTCATCTTTAAGTGAATGTAATCCCAACATGTATTAAAATAACAACCATACCTCCATTATGTTCATTACCTTCCATGTCACAACCAGACATCATTCAACCTTATTCTTGCTCACGAATACCTCCTCGTATTCGCTACCATTTCACCTCATAAACAACTTCGTCTCCCACCAAGACCAACCTTGTTGCCATGACTCAACAATCATGCAACCCATCTTATCACCTGGACTCAACAGTCCCGAAAACCAAACCAAAACCAAACCATAACCAATAACCATATCCAATAACCATCCCAACTAATCATGGAAGTTGGCCAGGCGCTCATGACCGTAAGCTCGGCTATCATGATAGTTTTAAGACTCTACAGAGTTTGCACCTCTTTACCCACAAGTTTGTGATTTCGTCACCCGTCGGCGACTGCAGAACCTCCATTATACCAGTACACAACCGTCAGTGTATGGCCAATATATCACAAAATAGCCTTTGCAAAGGGGCTACTAGATGTATGGACTCACTAAGGTTTCACCGGCAGGCTAGAATCTCCAATTCTCCCACCCACGGGCCCCCTCTTGTGCCATGCAGTTCCCAGGGCAGTCCTCACTCGACTCCCATTCCCCGCGCCTTCCACGGTCCATAACAATCTAGCAACTTACCTAATTAGTTAGCTAAGCCGCACCCATACTTGGCCTTGTGGTGGCACTGTTATCCTGGCATGTGCTCGCATGAACCGGTCCTTAGATCTACGGCAAGTAAACCACCATCTCATGCTACCTCATTCACAAACCCGGCTTGCCTAGATCTCCCTCCGATCCATGTTCATTAACAACATCAGTTTCTCATTATCATTATGAGTGCAGTTAGCTAGACACATCTATCTCGCTTCCCAATCCCATGGACTCAGCAAAGCCTAAAAGTAAAAACCATACCCGACTCATAAACATCGCTGGTGACAAGGGTGGTTTAACGAAACTAGTAAACTCCTATAAAAAGGTTTCCCATCATGTTTGACTCAGCACACACACCTTTTCACAAAACAAAACAGTTTTTCCCAAAACATAGGATCAATATGGTCAAGGGGCACTTGCCTTGTTCTTGCGGTTCCGGTTGCTCTTGGATCTCGAAACCTTGTTGTTGCAGCTTGTCGTAGACAGCTCCCTGAGCTATTCTGCTATACAGGATCACGCACATACAAGATCCACAGCAATCAATATCATGCACAAACTTTAACTAGATGCGATGATGCATATGCATGCTACCCTATAATCAGTTTTATTAGATCGGTTTGTACGTATTCTTGCATGGCTTGCATGGTTTTATGATGAGCAGAGGTGTTCGGATCAAATGTGGACGTGGCAATGATCTTGTCTTTAGATCAACCCGATCAACAAGTGATCTGTCCACGAGAAAGCTTCTGTTCGAAAGGAATCGAAGAACAGATGCAAAGAAAACATGACGATGTCGTAAGGTGGTATTGGAGGCCTACCTTACGTTCTTCTTGGTCTCGGGGTCCTTCTCTTAGCAAGATAGATCGTTGGGCTCCTTTCCGGCGATCTTCCTCAACTGAACTCCGGTGATGGGCTTACTCGGCGAGTTGGAGCTAGGGCTCTAAGTCGTCGGCTCAGGAGTTGGAAAAAGAAGTTCGTGGTTTCGGCCGAGGGTTCTGGGTTCTATTTATAATCGGGAGAAGAAGAGTCCTAATCTGATTGTACTTTGAATAAGAGTCCTATTCAGATTGCCGTTGAATCTTAACAACTTATCTTAAGTTGATTTGGTGCGGTATCATTGTGGAATTCAGGTCGGTTTCTCCTCCGTACCAATATGTCTACGCGTACAGAATCAAAAAACCGCTGCAGAACTCATTACCTCCGCGGTGATGAACTCCGGAAGCTCCACGTGTCCACCGGGCCTGGTCTCCCCCTTTCCGTAGAGACGAGCTCTGGTTGTGCCGCGTGTCAAGTGAGCGAGACCTCCCTCTCCTTCGGAGGTGAGCTCCGCGTGCGCCACGTATCCTGGCGTTCGGAATCTCCTCTGTTATTCGGAGGTGGCTCCGCGCACTCCACGTTTCAGTTCCGGACCTTCCCTCTCTTCGGAGGTGAGCTCCGTGAATGCCACGCGTCAAGTAGCGCCGGACTTTCCTTTTTCCTCAGAGACGAGCTCCGAGGTAGACACGTGTCCAACAGTGTCAGACCTCCAGGTGACGAGTTCCGGTGGTGACATGTGTCCAATAGAACCGGACCTCTCGGAGGTGAGCTCCGAGATCGACACGTATCCCGCGCGACGGGTCCTCTGATTTCCGTGGCCACTAGCTCCGAAGGTGACACGTGTCCTGCAGAAATGCCTTCGCTTCTCCACAGAGGCTAGCTCCGGAGGCAACACGTGTCCCACAAGGTCAGACCACTCCCCCTTTGCGGAGATGAGCCCTGAACCTGCCACGTAGCCATTTTAGCGGCGGACCTCTCCCCACTTTGCAGGGATGAGCTCCGAACAGGCCATGTGGCCAGCGGGCCGCGGGAGTTGTCTTCGGCGCTCTCTGGGAACTGGATTCGGCTCTTATTGGCTATCTTTTTGATATTTTTCTCTGTTCCCACTTCTTTTAAAATATTTTCTCTACATGAAACATGAATACATGCAGAAACCAAAAATAAGGGTGTCACAAATCTACCCCACTTAAATTGAATCTCGCCCTCGAGATTCGTTGGTAGAGAATAGATGAGGAAATTCGGCCGTGATGTCTTCTTCATGCTCCCATGTGGCTTCAGCTTCGGTGTGATGGCTCCATTGTACCTTGCACCATCGGATCACTTTGTTCCTTGTGACCCTTTCCTTTACGTCCAAAATTCGGACAGGGTGCTCCGCATAAGTCAGGTCCTCTTGAAGTTCAAGCTCTTCCATTGGTACTTGCTCCTCTGGTACTCTCAAGCACTTCTTGAGCTGAGATACATGAAACACGTCATGTACGTCGGAGAGATATGTTGGGAGCTCTAGTTGATAGGCTACTTCTCCTCGCTTATCCAAAATCTTAAATGGTCCGATGTAGCGAGGTGCTAGCTTGCCTTTGACGTTGAAACGTCGTTGGCCACGGATAGGTGATACCTTAAGGTATACGAAGTCTCCTACTTCAAAGGTCAACTTCCTTCGCCTATTGTCCGCATAGCCATTCTGTCGTGACTAAGCAGCCTTTAAGTTATCCCGTATCGTTTGGACTTGCTTTTCAGCTTCTTTTAGCACTTCGGGTCCAAACACCTGGTTCTCTCCGGTTTCGTTCCAAAACAGCGGTGTTCTACACCATCTACCGTACAATGCTTCGAAAGGCGACATCTTCAAACTAGCTTGATAGATTTTGTTATAGGAGAATTTGGCGTACGGTAAACTCCTATCCCAACTACATCCACGTTTCAAGGCGCAAGCTCTCAACATGTCCTCCAAAATTTGGTTTGTCCTTTCGGTTTGCCCATCGGTTTGTGGGTGATAGGCGGAGCTAAAATCCAGTCATGTACCCATAGCTTTCTGCAGCTTCCTCCAGAATCTAGAGGTAAACTGAGAACCTCGATCTGAGACTATCCTCCTCGGGACTCCATGATGGCACACAATCTGCTCCATGTACAACTCGGCTAATTGTGCAACGTTGTACTTGGCCCTTATAGGGAGAAAATGGGCTGTTTTCATCAATCGGTCCACGATAACCCAGATGGAGTCATAACCCGACTGAGTACATGGCAATCCGATGATGAAATCCGTATTGATCTCCTCCCACTTCCACTGTGGTACCTTCAAAGGTTGCAACAATCCAGCGGGTCTTTGATGTTCGGCCTTCACCCGTTGGCATTTGTCGCATAGGGCAACATATTCGGCTATATCCCTTTTCATACCATCCCACCAATAACAAGTCTTCAAGTCCTTGTACATTTTGGTACTTCTGGGATGTATGGAATAGGGTGAATCATGTGCCTCTTTCAATATCATGTCGCGGATGTGCTTCACGTTAGGCACACAAATCCTTTTTCCTAGCCAAAGCATACCCTTCTCATCTTCTTTGAAATCCTTCTCTATTCCTTGTTGGATTTTTTCCTTGATCTCCTTGATCTCCTCATCCGTGGCTTGGCCATCTCTTTTCTCTTGCTCCAATGAAGAGTGGATCTCCATCATTTCCATGTTGTTCAAGAATCCGAGGTGTAACCGTTCGAACTCCTTACATAGTTCGGGTGGTAGCTCCCGAACCGTGAGTTGGTGACATGCTCCCTTCCGGCTCAATGCATCAGCTACTACATTGGCCTTCCCAGGGTGGTAGTTGATTCCAACATTGTAATCTTTAATGAGTTCCAACCATAGGCGTTGCCTCAAATTCAAGTCTGTTTGTGTAAATATGTACTTGAGGCTTTTATGATCCGTATAGATCTCGCATCGATGACCATGGATATAATGTCTCCAAATCTTCAATGCATGCACTACTGCTGCTAGCTCCAAGTCATGTGTAGGATAATTAAGCTCGTGCTTCTTTAATTGTCGTGAGGCATAGGCTACTACTCGTCCTTCTTGCATGAGCACACATCTGAGCCCCTGTCTGGATGCGTCGCAATATATGTCAAAGCTCTTACTTACGTTCCGTAATACCAAAACCGGCGCGGTGGTTAGCCTTTTCTTGAGTCCCTCAAAACTTTCTTGGCATGCTGGTGTCCATTGGAAGGCTTTTCCCTTCATTAGCAACTCCATAATAGGCTTTGCTATCTTAGAGAAGTCCTTAATGAAGCGTCGGTAGTATCCAGCCATCCCAAGAAAACTCCGAATATCCCTCACGTTTTGCGGTTGGTCCCACTTCAGAACATCTCTCACTTTTTCGGGATCAACTGATACCCCTTCTTCGGAGATAATGTGGCCTAGGAACGATATTTCCTTTAGCCAAAATTGACACTTGTTAAGCTTGGCATATAATTGATGCTCACGCATTTTCTGCAAGGTCAATTTCAGATGTTCTTCATGCTCCTCCTCACTTTTCGAATACACCATAATGTCGTTGATGAAAACCACGACGAACATATCCAAGTACTCCATGAAAACCTTGTTCATAAGGTACATGAAGTATGCGGGTGCATTTGTTAACCCAAACGACATGACGGTATATTCATACGAACCATACCGTGTTTGAAAGGCAGTCTTGGGTATATCGGAGGGCTTTATCTTCAGTTGGAAGTATCCCGACCGAAGATCAATCTTGGAGAACACTCGGGCTCCTTTCATTTGGTAGAATAGGTCCTCTATACGGGGCAGAGGGTATTTGTTCTTGATTGTTACCTCGTTGAGAGACCTATAGTCCATGCACATCCTTTGGGTCCTGTCGGTACCTGAGATATGGGGTACCCCCGCGCACAGGGTAAAATGCCTAAGGAACTCGCCCTTCTCCGCAGGGAGAGCTCCGAAGGCGCCACGCGTCCGGCGGGGCCGGACCTCCCTCTCCTCAGAGGAGAGCTCCGGGCCCACCACGTGGCATACAGAAGCCGGACCTCCCCCTCCGCGGGAGAGAGGTCCGAAGGCGCCGCGTGTCCAGCAGGGCCGGACCTCCCTCTCCTCAGAGGAGAGCTCCGCGCCCGCCACGTGGCCAACAGAAGCCGAGCCTCTCCCTCCACGGGGAGAGGTCCGGAGGCTCCATGTGCCCCGCGGGACTGACCCTTCTCTCCTCTGAGAAGGGCTCCGGGCCCGCCACGTGGCAGCAGAACGACGCTGCCTGCCCCGAGCGATAGGCAGCGGGCGTAAAGACGCCCCATACCTCGCCCGTACAAGGTATTCAAGGCCCTCGTCTTCCCAAGACGCGGAGACGCGGAGCACGCTTCTGTCAGGTGCCGTTGCGCCCAGTCGCATCACAGACTGGCGCGCGGTGTCAGAACCTGCCAGCCAATAAACACCGCGACAAGACATCCCGTGCCGCCTGCGCTGTCATCAACCACTACGACTAGCATGCGGCATGGGCAGGACGGCAAGATGAAGACTCGGAAGCCTTCGCCAGAGGCAACTACCGGCATAACTGCAGATACGGTAGATAATAGACAATCTTCCCGGGACCACCTGTCGGGTCCCAGCTCCCCTTGTAAGCCGCCCGAGTCTTGGACTATAAAAGGCTCGGGTAGGCGTCGATAGCAAAGGTTCGCACTCTAGCCATTCACACCCTGGGTTCGCACTTTGCAACTCACACGCTAGCCATACACTCTCAAGCTGTAACTCACCCCCGAGCTCAGGCCTCCGGTCCTGAGCAGCAAGCAATACAGCGAGCTCCATAGCTCGCCGTGGACGTAGGGTTTTACGCTCCGGTGGCCTGAACCACGTAAAACTCGCCGTGTCAAGCTCTTACTAACTCGTCCATCTGCGCGAGCTCTCCGCTAGAGACTAGCCCCACCGAAAAAAGAACCTCCGCGGGCTGCCCAGTGCAGGCCCGGGGGAAGTGTCGACTGAACACTTCGACATTTGGCGCGCCAGGTAGGGGGCTTTTCTCCTAGCGTGACGAGTTTCCGCCGACGAAGATGACCAAGCTTCCTTCAGCGGCGAACTCTCCCCCCTCGCCTCTGCGGCAGACCGCGACCAGGGGGGAGTACATGTCGACACACTCGGGACGGAGTGTGTTGGTACGAGCTGGGAGCCAGCAACCGGCTCTGGCAGCGCCGACCCCGGCAATGCAGGCTCCAACCAGCTTCAAGTCTTCAGTAGCGCTGGGCGTGCCCAGTGGGGGTGTGTTAGCTGCGGCGAGAGCGCTACTGTACAATCCGCCCGCTGGGGACGTGCCTCAGGCAGCGACCCGGCAGTGGATCCGCGAGGTAGACCGTCTCGTCATCGCCGCCGCAAACCCTCGACCTCGGCGGGGACGACGCTCTGGCCAACCGGTCGTGTCGCTGATGCGCGCACTATTGGGTGATGAGCAGACGGCAGACTCCAGCTCTACCAGTCCCCAATCAACAGATCTGAGGACAGAGCTGGAGCGGTGTCACCAGGGTCAAGATGCCCGGGTATACCTCGAGCGGCGCCGAGAAAGGCGTCGCCACCAAGAGGCTGACGACAGCAAGACGTCGGCCTCGACCCAGCCTGAAGAGCAGACCTTTGCCACGCGATCTCTGCCCCAGGCCTGTGCCGTGCAGAATATGCCACAGTCATATGTCCTGCATATGGCGCCCCCGGCCTATGGTGCAACCTTGCCCATGCCGGGGCACGCGGTGCTCAGTGCGAACCAAGCGTTCGCGGCACCAGAACCTGCGGCGACAGAAGCAGGGTGTGCGGCCCTCGCGCCCCACCTTCGCTTCGCAAAGTGGCCGCGCAAGTTTCGGCCGCACCTGCCCGAGAAGTACGACAGCAGCAACAACCCGGCGGAGTTCCTCCAGATCTACTCCACCGCCGTACTTGCCGCAGGAGGGAATGAAGCCGTCATGGCCAATTACTTCCCTGTCGCCTTGACTGGCCCAGCTTGGTCTTGGCTCATGAACCTCCCCCAGGGTTCCGTAACTTCCTGGGGAGAGCTTTGCCGACAGTTCATAGCCAACTTCGGCAGTTCCTACACCCGGCCTGGCACGGAGCTCGACCTCCACGCCATCCAACAACAACCTGGGGAGTCGCTGCGCTCTTTCATCCAGCGGTTCTCCCAGGTGCGGAACACCATCCCACACATTCGAAATGCTTCTGTGGTGGTGGCGTTCCGGCAAGGCGTCCGAGACAAGAAGATGCTTGAGAAACTCGCGACCAGGGAGGTCCGCGATGCCTCAGAGCTCTTCAGCTTGGCGGACAAGTGCGCCAGAGCAGCCGAAGGACGGAACTGGCACTCACAGCCATCCTCCGAGTCAGGAGGGCTGCCCGGACCTGGTCCTACTCCCTATGGAGGCAGCAGGAAGACCAAAAGCCGAGGCAGAAGCAAGATAAGACCGCCGGCCGCGACCCTAGTCGTCACTGCAGCGACGCTCAGTGGGGCTCGGGGGCCGCGCCCTAACAAGAGGCAGCGAAAGTCACCGATCCCGGAAGATAGCCAGGACAACATGTGCCCCGTGCACGGCAGCTGTCGCCACACTACTGCCGAGTGCCGGGAGATCCGAAGGCTCGCAGAGCGCTTCCGCAAGGGGAAGCGGCAGCGGGCTGATGCCCTGCCCTTCCGTCCAAAGGAAGACGAGCAGGGGGTGGATGTTCCAGACAACATCGACCACCCAGAGGAGATCCAGGAGTCTCAGCGTGTCGTGAAGGTGGCACGCAATCATGAGGACTCCGGCTCCAGTGACGATGAGCGTCGGAAGAAGCTCTACGTCATATACGGCGGGTCCGCCGATCCCTTGTCCCGAAGCGCAGTCAAGACTCTGCGCCGAGCGGTAGCGTCGGTGGCGCCACTCCCAAGTGCTGCACCGCACCTTAAGTGGATGGGGACCCCCATCAGCTTTGACGCCACCGACTGCCCCAGGATCATGGCTGGGGCCGGCCAACTACCGCTCCTGGTGGCCCCTACCATCGCCAACGTGAGAATGTACCACGTTTTGGTAGATGGAGGAGCTGGGCTGAACCTCATCAGCCGTGCAGCTTTCCAGAAGCTGCAGGTCCCGATGGCCAAGCTCACCCCGTCGAGCCTGTTCTCAGGGGTAGGGCCGGGACAGGTTATCCCCTACGGCAACATTAGTCTCCCGGTGACCTTCGGGGCTCCGGACAGCTATCGAACAGAGTACATTCTGTTCGACGTAGCGGAGATAGACCTCCCCTTCAACGCCATAATCGGCAGGCCAGCCCTGTACCGGTTCATGGCTGTAGCCCACTACGGCTACCTCGTCCTGAAGATGCCAACACCGACGGGCGTTCTCAGGATTCGTGGGGACCGCACTGCTTCAGTGTCGGCCCTGGAGAAGCTCCAAGCGCTCGCAACAGCTGGGGCATCAGCCCCCGGCAATACGGAGCCGGACCAGCTCCGCCCGAGCGCACGTCACCGTGCTTCCACCACAGCACCCCAGGTGCAACCTCTTGACGAGGGCGGCGTCCCCTTAAAGGTCGTCCAAGTCGGCGCCGAAGCTACCCAGACCACCCGGGTAGCCGGGGGCCTGGATAGCAAATAGGAAGGCGCGCTCGTCACCTTCCTCCGGCACAACGTCGACGTGTTTGCATGGCAGCCGTCACAGATGCCGGGGATCCCCAGGGAGGTGATCGAGCACCACTTGAAAGTCTTCCCCGACGCCCGGCCGGTTCAACAGAAGCCCCGCAAGCAGTCCATCGAGCGGAAAAACTTCATCCGTGAAGAAGTCAAGAAGCTGCTGGACGCTGGCTTTATACGGGAGGTCCACCACCCCCGATGGTTGGCGTACCCCGTCGTTGTCCCGAAGGCCGGCGGGAAGCTCCGGATGTGCATCGACTACACCAGTCTCAATAAGGCATGTCCCAAAGATCCATTCCCTCTCCCTAGAATAGATCAAATAGTAGACTCAACGTCAGGCTGTGATATGCTGTGCTTCCCAGACGCCTACTCGGGTTTCCATCAGATGCCCATGTCTAGGGAGGACGAGGAGCACACCTCCTTCATCACAGTAGACGGCCTTTATTGCTATGTGTCTATGCCTTACGGCCTAAAGAATGCACTCCCCACCTTTGTGCGGGCGATGCACAAAACCTTTGGGGAGTTAATAAGAGACCTAGTTGAGGTGTATGTCGATGACATAGTTGTCAAGGTCAGGCAGGGTTCATCCCTACTAGATAACCTAGCTTTAGTCTTTGACAAGTTGCGCTCTACGCGCACCAAGCTGAACCCAGATAAATGTGTGTTCGGCGTGTCCTCTGGGAAGCTCTTAGGGTTCCTGGTCTCGCACCGAGGGATTGAAGCCAACCCAGAGAAGATCAAGGCCATCGACTTGATGCGGCCCCCTGTCCGCGTCAAGGATGTTCAGAGACTCACGGGATGTCTAGCCGCGCTGAGTCGGTTTATACCGAGGCTAGCAGAGCGGGCACTCCCTTTCTTTAAGCTCCTGCGCAAGTCAGGCCCCTTTGCCTGGACTGACGAAGCAGAAGAGGCTTTCCAGGAGTTGAAGCGACTCCTGACGACCCTAGCTATCATGGTAGCCCCTGAGCCCGGGGAGCACTTGCTGCTCTACATTGCGGCGACAACAGAAGTGGTGAGTATGGTTCTTGTCGCGGAGCGGCCAGACCTCTCACCCTCGCAACCTGCTCCGGTAGCAGAAGACAGACGCCAGGGGGCCCCACAGAGCCAAGACGGTCTCCCGGACCCCCTGGAGGTCCAAGTCGACCTCCCGGAGGCCCAGGACGGCCTCTCGGACCACCAAGATAAATCTCCAGGGTCCAATTGGGATCTCCCGGAGGTCCCTCAAGACCCCCCGGAGCTCCCGGATGATCAAGAAAGCTTAAGGGCCTCCAGGTCCCAGTTCCCGGAGGCCCCCGTGTGTCCTCCCACCTCCGGCGGGCCGGGGCCAATGGACGAGGAGCTCCCAAGCCTAAGAGAGAGGGTTCGAACCATACAGAGGCCTGTCTACTACATCAGCGAAGTACTTCACGATGCCAAGACAAGGTACCTAGAAGTCCACAAGCTGTTGTATGCGGTGCTCGTGGCCTCCAGGAAGCTCCGCCATTACTTCCAGGCCCACCGGGTCTCGGTAGTCACCTCGTATCCGCTGAAGACAATTCTTCACAGCCCCCATGCGACTGGCAACGTTGCTAAATGGGCGGCGGAGCTGGCGGAGTTTGAGCTGGACTTCCTCCCACGCCATGCAGTCAAGAGCCAAGCACTGGCTGACTTTGTGGCGGAGTGGACACCAACGAAGACTGACCCAGGGGGCCATGAAGGCGGTGAGCCAGAGCCCCAAGCTCCGGTCTTCACCGAACCTCACTGGAAACTTTTCTTCGACGGCTCCTCGCGAAAGCAGGGGGCCGGTGCCGGCGTACTGCTCCTCATGCCATCGGGGGAACAGTTTGGGTATATGGTGCGTCTAAATTTCAAGGCAACCAACAATATGGCGGAGTATGAAGCACTCATCTTTGGCCTGCAGACAGCCCTGTCTTTAGGCGCTCGCCAGTTGTTGGCACAGGGCGACTCCCAACTGGTCATCAAGCAAGTCAAGGGCGAATGCTCCTGCAATGACCCGCAGCTAGCTGCATATCTGCTTCACGTATAGATGTTGGAGAAAGAATCCCTCGCCTTGGACCTGCATCACGTACCGCGCGCTGGTAATGCCGCAGCTGACAACCTTTCAACGAAGGCTTCCACCGGAGCCCCCGCGCCCGAAGGAGTTTTCGAGAGGACTTTGCTGCGGCCTACAGCCCGGCCCGCCGAGCCGGGCGAAGGGGGCTTGACCAGCACCTCGAATCTGGCGGTCCCGGCGGCCCTACAGCCATGGATGCCGCCAAGGATCGTAAGCGTCACTGGGGACTCCGTGCAACCCAGCGCTCAAGATCCAGAAGCTCAAGTCAGACCCGATGCATGGATCACGGAGATCCGGGACTACTTGAAGGACAATATCCTCCCTGATGAACATGCAACCGCTGAACGGATTGTGCGTATGGCTAAGAGGTACGCGCTGGTAGAGGGGGATCTCTACCGGCGTGGCGCCAACCACATCCTATTGCGGTGTATAACCCAGGGGGAAGGCTGCGACTTGCTCGCTGAGATCCATGAAGGCGAATGTGGAAGTCATTCTTCCTCACGCACGCTTGTCAGTAAAGCCTTCCGGCATGGCTTCTACTGGCCGACAGCACTCCAGGATGCCGTCAAGCTGGTCGAGAGCTGCAAGGCGTGCCAGTTCCACGCCAAGCAGATCCATACACCGGCTCAGGCGGTACAGATGATCCCGCCCTCGTGGCCGTTTGCCGTATGGGGGCTGGACATCCTGGGACCATTTCCCAGAACCGTCGGGGGATTCCGGTACCTCTATGTCACCATCGACAAGTTCACCAAGTGGCCGGAAGCTACACCAGTTGTCACCATCAACAAGCAATCCGCAGTAAAGTTCATCAAGTCTATTATCTGCCGGTTCGGGGTCCCAAACAGGATCATCACCGACAACGGGACCCAGTTCACCAGCGCAGCATTCCAAGACTACCGCGAGGACCTTGGTATTCAGGTATGCTATGCCTCTGTCGCCCACCCGAGGAGCAATGGGCAAGTTGAGAGGGCCAACGCGGAGATTCTCCGGGGCCTTAAGACTCGCACCTTCGCCAGCGTGAAGAAACATGGTGCCAATTGGGTAGATGAGCTTCCGAGCACGCTATGGGTTAACCGGACATCCCAGAGCCGGGCCACTGGGGAGACACCCTTCTTCATGGTGTATGGGGCTGAAGCTATACTTCCCCCAGAAATCACCATGAAGTCTCACCGTGTCCGGGCTTACGACGAAGCCACGCAGTACAACCTCCGGCGTGGAGAAATCGACCTCGTCGACGAGGTCCGATTACATGCGGCACTCCGTAACGCGCGGTACAGACAAGCGCTTCGGCGCTACCACCAGAGGTCTGTGCGTGCCCGGGAGCTGCAGGAAGGTGACCTGGTGTTGCGGCGCATACTTTCTCGCGAAGGGACCCACAAACTCTCCCCTAGTTGGGAAGGCCCCTTCCGAGTCGCGAAAGTATGCCGCCCCGGGTGTGTGCGCCTTTCCACCGAGGATGGGGACCTGCTCCCGAACCCTTGGAACATAGAACACCTCCGTAAGTTCTACCCCTAGAGCAAAAATAGGACAGTACTTTCTTTTCGTAATAAACTCCATAGAGTCCAGGAGCAGCGCTCGGAGCAGCTAAACCCCAGGGGACGGTCCAGGACTACGTTCAGCTTTGCCTGGTTCTGACTCCAAGCGCGTAGAGTCTTGCTTCCCCTCTTAGTGGGGTGGGTCGTGGCCTCCATGTTTAGCCTGCCTTCCTCCTGTGGAAAGTTGTACGAAAAGAAATCTGCTCTACTTTGCTCTTTCCTTGTACTCATTTAAATTGTGAATTGAGTTTTTTAATCACCCTTGCAGTGCATGGTTGCCATGTGCTCAGCTCCCCCTCTCTACAAGTCCCCAAGCACCAAGCATATGGTTAGGGGCAATAAGTCAAATAAGACTATGAGATAAGGGAGGGGGAGCCCCCAAGGAGAATTACGTTTCCTCTACCTATGTGCAGGACCTCCAGGTTGAGGCAACAAGGACTGCATGAAGCAGGGGGAAAGGAGCTGCCAACTACTCCGACCTAGGACTGGAAGGACCGGGACCTGCCCCTCCAGCAGGGGCGGGCCTGAGGGCCCCACGTGTCCAGCAGGCTCGGAACTCTCACCTCCCTTGAGGAGGGCTCCGGGCTCGCCGCGTGGCGGGTGGAAACCGGACCTCCCCCCGCCCCCCCCCCCCCGGTGGGAGGGCTCCGAAAGCCCTACGTGTCCAGCATGGCCGGAGCTCCAGCCTCTTAAGGAGGGGCTCCAGACCCGCCACGTGGCGGGCAGACTTGGGGCTCCCCATGGGGCGAGATCCGGAGACCCCCGGGGGCCCCTAACACGGTTAGGACCCGGGGAAGGTGTCTATGCGGAGCTCCGAGATTGGAGATGGCCTCTGAGTACCTTGCGGAGCTAAGGACTCAGTCAGGCAAAGCCAAGAAGGAGAGAAAAAGCATCACAGACACAGATATCCAAAAGAGTCGAACTAAGCGAGGCTCCATGAGCTGGACTACAGACTCGATGGAAAGGAAGAAACAAGTCTCAAGGGTCTCCCGACACGACCAGAATCCAGAAGTTGCAACAACGGCCACGTCACCAGGCTTCAGCCCTGGCGGAACTCTCTCGCTCTATGACCAGAGCGCAGGAATCGCCTCCCTCAGCACCGGCGCAAAAACCAGCGACACACGGGGGCTCCTGAGGCCCCCTCCGCAGTAAAAGCAACCATCAAGTGAGCGCACGCTCCCAAGATCCCGCGGCTGTTCGTGCTCTGGCAGCGGTCAATTCGGGACTTAGAGAAAGTGCGCGGGTTGAAAGAGACGGAGGTCCCACCTCGGGCTCGCTACCTCCCCCGAGATGGGCCCGGGGGCCACTGTCGGTACCTGAGATATGGGGTACCCCCGCGCACAGGGTAAAATGCCTAAGGAACTCGCCCTTCTCCGCAGGGAGAGCTCCAAAGGCGCCACGCGTCCGGCGGGGCCGGACCTCCCTCTCCTCAGAGGGGAGCTCCGGGCCCGCCACGTGGCATACAGAAGCCGGACCTCCCCCTCCGCGGGAGAGAGGTCCGAAGGCGCCGCGTGTCCAGCAGGGCCGGACCTCCCTCTCCTCAGAGGAGAGCTCCGGGCCCACCACGTGGCCAACAGAAGCCGAGCCTCTCCCTCCGCGGGGAGAGGTCCGGAGGCTCCACGTGCCCCGCGGGACTGACCCTTCTCTCCTCTGAGAAGGGCTCCGGGCCCGCCACGAGGCAGCAGAACGACGCTGCCTGCCCCGAGCGATAGGCAGCGGGCGTAAAGACGCCCCATACCTCGCCCGTACAAGGTATTCAAGGCCCGCGTCTTCCCAAGAGGCGGAGACGCTGAGCACGCTTCTGTCAGGTGCCGTTGCGCCCAGTCGCATCACAGACTGGCGCGCGGTGTCAGAACCTGCCAGCCAATAAACACCGCGACAAGACATCCCATGCCGCCTGCGCTGTCATCAACCACTACGACTAGCATGCGGCATGGGCAGGACGGCAAGATGAAGACTCGGAAGCCTTCGCCAGAGGCAACTACCGGCATAACTGCAGATACGGTAGATAATAGACAATCTTCCCGGGACCACCTGTCGGGTCCCGGCTCCCCTTGTAAGCTGCCCGAGTCTTGGACTATAAAAGGCTCGGGTAGGCGTCGATAGCAAGGGTTCGCACTCTAGCCATTCACACCCTGGGTTCGCACTTTGCAACTCATACGCTAGCCATACACTCTCAAGCTGTAACTCACCCCCGAGCTCAAGCCTCCGGTCCTAAGCAGCAAGCAATACAGCGAGCTCCATAGCTCACCGTGGACGTAGGGTTTTACGCTCTGGCGGCCTGAACCACGTAAAACTCGCCGTGTCAAGCTCTTACTAACTCGTCCATCTGCGCGAGCTCTCCGCTAGAGACTAGCCCCACCGAAAAAAGAACCTCCGCGGGCTGCCCAGTGCAGGCCCGGGGGAAGTGTCGACTGAACACTTCGACAGGTCCCATCCTTATTGTCCACAAAGAGCACAGGAGCTCCCCATGGTGACGAGCTTGGACGTATAAAATCCTTGCCCAACTGCTCCTGAATTTGCTTCTTGAGTTCTACTAGTTCATTAACGGGCATCCTATAGGGTCTCTTTGCTATGGGTGCAGTTCCGGGTACCAAATCAATGGCAAACTCAATGTCCCAATCAGGGGGCATACCTGGAAGCTCCTCTGGAAATACGTCCAAGAATTCTTGAACCACTGGAATGCTGTCCAATGTTGCTCCTTGGACGTGGTTCAAAATTGCCCTTTCGGTTGTTTGTTGGGCTGACTCAAACTCGATGCGAATACCGTGCTCATTTGTCAACTGCACGCTTCTTTCAGCACATTGGATTACCCCGTTGTGCTTGCTTAACCAATCCATCCCGAGTATTATGTCATTCCCTTGGGAATCCAAGACAATAAGGTTGGCAAGGAAGTCTACCCCCCTTATTTTAAGGCTTACTTTTGGACATACTATATTAGTCCTCATCTCTCCACCGGGAGAATTAACTAACATATCACATTTTAAGTGTGATATGGGTAGATTATGCTTGGCAACATACTTGGATGATATGAAGGAATGTGATGCTCCAGAATCAAATAAGATGGTGGCTGGGTTGGAGTTGGCAAGGAACATGTAAGGGCCTCAGTTTTGACAACCATTTGCAGTGTTCATCACCACACCACACACCTCATTTGAGCAAGAATGATGAACACAAATGAAGAGCAAGTAACAATTATCAACATGCTCATTAGAGAACAAACTTACACATTGCAAAAGTGGTATTTCCCACATGTGATATAGATGGGCTGGACATATGAAAACTCCTACACTTTGTTAAGGATGTCCATGCCAAGTTTCACCCAAATTCAAAACCTTTTTGAGGTCATTTTGGGTATAGATAAGAAGAGGGCAGTTTGAAACCATATTCAAATTCAAACTGTTTTTATACCATGAATTTGAAAGTGGAAGGCATATTCTTGCTCAGCACATTTTTGTGAGCTCACACACCAATTTTCACTCCATTTGGGGTTGATCTTGACATGAGCTAAGGGGGAGAAATTCAAACTTTATTTGAATTTCAAACTGAACTTGTGCTGAAATTCATTCAAACCAAACCTCATTTGAACTTTGATCAATTCAAATGGCTCTTGGGTGAATAATTTGAATTGCCAAGGGTAGAATAGGGTTCACTGTTTACCACAGCTGTTAGGAGTAAATTTCAGAGGTTAAAAGAGGGGTGGGACCCACATGTCAGCCTCTGCCTCAAAACAAACCGACTGAAACACAGTTCAGTCGGTTCCCGGCTGCTGTGTGCGCGCGCCACCGAAGGGGGGCAGCCGGCGCCAGCTCCTGCTGCGCGCCCCAAGCCAGAGGCCAGCCGCCGGGCTATTTATTCCCTCCCCGGCGTGCTTCAGTCGCCATTCCCCGAGCTGCCGACGTGCACGATCTGTTTTTCCACTGCCATCACCGCCGCTCGAGCTCCCGATCGATCAAGCCGATCGCAGCTCCCTCCTTCCACTCCAGGGTCCCAGCAAGGTACTAGAGACCTTCCTCCATCCTCTCCATTGCTAGAATTCGGTTGAAACCGAGTGCTATCGGCTGTGCCGAAAGATCAAAATCGGAACTGGAAACCGCCGCACCTCGGGCTCTCGTGGACAGCCCAACCTGGGCATTGTCACGCCCGAGCCAAGGCACCCTTGGACGCGCAGGTGACCGGTGCTGCTCATCCCCGAGCCATAGCTCGAGTGGTTGCTCACCGACGGCGAATTTCCACTTTTCCCCTTTCTGTGTGCAGAACGACCTTCGGGTACGATTCTGTTTAATTCGTGCTTTAGAAAGGATTAGAGGGCCTCAGGCCACTCCCACACGAGCTAGACACGGTAACGCACAAGTTGCCTTCACAACTCTGGGCCGGAGAGCCTCTGTGCCCGGCGTAATTTAAGGTCTACTAATGGCGGAACGAACGGGGGGTATCGGGCGCACGGTGAGGACCTATTTCGGGCCTTCCCCGAGCTGCCTCGAGTTCATGTCGACCTTCTCTGAGGTCCACTGATGCTTCCCGACCGATTTCCCAAGTAGCTGAGGTACTAGGAGAGTCAGCCGACATGGCCGAAGTCGTTCCGATATGGCGGCTCGTCGCCGACCATGCTCCGGCCGTTGTCATGAGCAGCTGACCCTCGGATCCTGTTCCCCAAGTAAAAGTAGGCAGGGGCGGCCAGAATCAAGAAGTTTGGAGCTGTACAGCAGCCAGCGGCGAGCTCTCCGGCGAGGTCCCTCGGCAGCGGGGCGCGGGTGTCGCGAGGTTGAAGAAGGGGGTGGACCCCAGCTGTCAGCGGCCGATATTTTGAATCGGGATCCGGCTGCGGCCGGGATCGGGTGTGCTGGCGCGCAAAATCCTTGTGGGCCGCGGTGTGCTGTCGCCTAGACGTGCGACGCGTGTCCCCTGGGCCCACGCGCGAGTTTAAACTTTTCCCCGATTTTCAGATTTCCTTCAAACTTCAAATCCTTATAACTTTGGCTAGAAAGCTCCAAATCGAGTGAACCAAATTTTGCTGGATTCAGCTCTCTGAGTACTTTCCAGAAAATCAAGTTTCACTTCATGAAATTCCTTAATTCTCCGGAATTAATTCCTTAAAGTTTAAACTGTTAGGAATTTTAACTGGAGAATCCTTTGGAGGAAAATCCTGAAATTTTGCGGGGATGTTCACCAAAATATCCTTGAGCTACCATAAATTTCAGATCCATTTGAGCTCATTTAGTCCACCTAATGGTGTGATTAGTAAAACTGTTCCAGAGAAAATAGAAAATGTTCAGAAACATTTTCAGAATTTTCTCTGAAATTGTTTAGCTCATATCTTTAGTTAGAGACTTCCAAATTAAGTGAGACCAACTCCATTAGAACCCTCTGAAAATCTAGTTTTCAGAAAGTCATAGTTTGTCTCATGAAAATTCCTAGAACACCCTAAGAGTTCCAATTAAGGTCAAGGACATAATTATTTGTGGAGGGCTCAAATGAGCTTTACTGCAACTAAAACTTGACCAAGTCTTTGTTTAGGTTGTAACCAAGCCACAGTAAAAGTTTCACAGTCATTAGGTCTGTCTAGCAAGGGTTATAGACTTCACAACCTCAAAGTTAATACAAATGCATTTAAATTAATACATACATCGTTCTTATCATGTAGTCGCTAAGGTCGAGGAGGAACCCGAAGTCCTAGACTTCGTTACTCCGGAGGAACAGCTAGCCTACGACCAAGAGCAGCAAGGCAAGCCCCGGTTTGCATTAACCTTTTTACAAATTTTATTGTTTTGAGCACATACTTGTTTCCTTTGTTCTGTGCATTAGAGTCTTGATTGGAACCCCACTGCACAGCGAAGATAACCATGGGTTGGGTTTAGGATTGCAAAACCTCGTTAGCCACTGCTTTGCTAGGATAGAGTAGGATTCGGTACAAGTCGAGTAGTTGGAACTACTCGCGAGAATAGGCTAGAGGCACATTGCTCGGGTAGAGATAGCACATGAAACACATGGCAAGAAAATGAGACCGAGCGGAGAGTAAGGGCAGCAGGACTTTGGGGCCTGTGTGCTGTAGCTCCGCTTGTGTCGATTGAGGACCGAGCTGTGTGCGGGCCTGTTGAACAAGCTAGAACAGTACCGAAGACCTACCGGCTATATGGGAACCGGGAAACTGATGTAACTCGGGTAGCTGGGTATTGAGGCATTGCCCGTCGTTCAGAGGGTAGGTTGAGAGCTCGAGGTGTAAATCAGCTGGCGGCACAGAGATGCGCGTGCAGGGACCTCTTGCTCGGGACGATGGGACCGGTTCAATATTTGGCTAACGGGTGAAAGGTAGTCGCGTACGGCGTCCGTGATGGTTGTTGTAGGCAACATCGAGTACGGGCGTACGTGACGGGTTGTTCGGGTAACCCTGCAGGTGTAAATCGATTATAATCGCCGTCCCTCACGGTCAGTGAGTACCACTTGTTCACTTTACCGTGACGTAGAAAGAACAGGCTAGTTACATGTTAAAATGTTGCTGATTGAAAGCTGAACATTGATTGTTAATGATATGCTGTAGCTTAGTGCTAACTAAAGTTCTTTTCAACTTTGGGCAAAGTACATGAGAGAAATGCGTTTCTTGTTTGATTGCGGCTCTCTCATGTGCCTTAGCGTAAGGTTCTCCACAACCTGCTGCTAAAACTTGAAAGTAAGGTTCTACTAATTAGGCGAGTCCTTGCAAATGATTTTTACCTCATGCAACCCATTACCCTCATGTAGAAGTTCCATGTTTAGGTGAGACGGGTCAGACTTGCTGAGCCTTCGTGCTCACTGCTTGTGTTTGAAGCTTTTTGCAGGGTTCTATGAGGAAGGGACTCCCGAAGAGGAGACGGAACCCCAGGAGGGGAACCCCGTCGAGTGGGAGTCGTGCACGCCGCAGAGTTAGTGTGCGTGTGTGCTAGCAAGGACACGTTCGAGGGCTGAACGTGCACTTGATGCTTAGTCTACGCCCGTGAGTGTAGACCGAACTTATTTTGATGTAAACATGTTCATAAACCTGTTTATGTAATAAAGCTTCCGCTTCCGCTTTGCACCTTTGACGTGTGTTATACGGTGCTGTGCAACGCAGCACCCCTCAGCGTGATCCTGGCTCGACAGGACCAATGGGGTCGTGTCAGCGTGGTATCAGAGCTCGCTTGAGGTTTAACACAGTACAAAGGTCTTCTTTTTCAAAAATCCAGTGAGGAATGAGTTAGTAGCCCATATAAGGATGTTATTAGCATATAGAAAGTGGCATATTAACCTATTTGTTATGTCGGAAAATCATGCATCTCGGGACGTTCATGTCTTGGGGGGTGCACGTAAGCGCTGTCCACCAGTGCGCACAAGCTGAAGGGTGGAGCCCCACGGGTGGCAGGTAACCCGACCCGCTTTGATATCCTCTACGACTCTTCATGTCGTTTGGGGTATTCGAGCAACGTCTATCCCTGGCGTGCGTGGTGCAACATGGGAGACCCCGTCACGTGGTCTGAAACGTGAACACGTAACTCAAGGCGTGTTTGGCTTGAGAACATCCGGGCGAGTGATGACGGCCGGATGTACCAACCGTATGGATTCCGGGCTCGGTGTGCAGCCGAGTCTGATGATTGTTTGAGTTTCTGCAGGTAGCCTTACCATGAAACGGTAGACGTGTAGCATCCGTGTGCGAGTGACGAGTAGTGCCACTGAAATAACGAAGCCGGCTAAGTCCGGTATAGGTTTTTCCTTTGTGAGGACGTAGTACCGACAAAATCTGGTGACGCATCGACGTCACACCCAACTAAATAAACAACTTCATTGTAAAAAACTGGAAGGTTTTAATCCAAAGTAGTAAAACTTGATGTAACTCCTTCCCTTGAACAGGATATTCAAAGTTAAACAAGTTTTCAACTTATAGGATGTTAAGGACAGAGCACGCTGTTTTCAGCTAAATCAAGGCTGGAGTTAATCAGAGGTTAGAGGTTGAGTTCTTTCGAGGTTGGGGTCGTATGATACATTTCTGGAAAGCTTTGGAGGAGCTTTACAACTTTTCTGTTGAGTTCCAGAGGTGTTTCATCCCTTAACCACTCGAAAAATGCAGTAGAGTTGAAACTGTCCAGAAAACAGGACGGAGTAAAGACTCTCTGTAGACTCTCTGTAAATTAAGCATAACTTCCTGCATAAAAATCCAAAAATAGAAAATGAGGTAGTTCTGGAAAGCTTATGAGATGGGTTACAACTTTGTGACAGGAAGTTTTGTCAGATTAGGAACATAATTTACTGGGATTCTTGGACCAATCCAGTGCCTAAAGCAGGGAGGTGCTGTCCAATTGTTCCCAGAAATTCTGTTAACTTTGACATCTCATAAATTGTGAACCAGGACAGATCTTAGGCCAACCAAATACTTTTTGGAAAGCTATTGAAGTTAACTTTAACTTTGATGTTGAGCTCCAGGACTGGTTTTGCTTTTAACCTGGCCTAAATCAGATTGATATGGAAACTGGTCAGGGCTGTCATGGGAACAGCAGATCAGCAGTCAAATTTGTTTAAACATTTGAACTATGTTTCCAAGTTTTATGGGTTCAATGACATATCTTATGTTATAACTCAATGGTTTACTGTTCAAATAAATATTTTACATCTCTCAAATATATTTTTACAGATGGCAGCAGATAAACAGTTGGAAAACGGGTGGGTAGTTTCCCACTGCTCTGACCGTAGCGGCTACCCGGAAGCATTGTGGCAAATGCTCCAATATTTCGGGTACAACCAGATGCCGCAATACTTCGCCAAGGAAGAAGGCGAAGAGGGGAACAAGACGTGGACGATCCATGTCGAGATTCCCGCAGGACCTACGCCACCCGGTTGGGTGCCATTCACCGTCACGGTGAGAGGAAGACAACCGGAAGGGATGTGGCAAGTGGCAGCCCGTGACACTATGTCACGTTTCTGCCAACTACACGTGCAGGCTATGGAGGGCACTCCATACGCACTCGTTCCGGTGGAGGGGCGAGCTCAGCATGTGTGGGAAGAGAGGTACCTGGAGGCAACAGACCCGACTTGCCCAAGGTACAACCCCGCGGAGGCCAACCTCAGCCTCCAGATGAGGGCGGGAAACGCTGTGATGGACAGCCAAGCTGTTCATACGGAGCATCTCGCCACCAAGCTCAAGGAGAGCACAAGCTGTGGAGATCATTTCGAGGGTGCTCACAGCGCACTCCGCAATGTGCTCCTTCCGACGATCAAGCGACTGAATGAACAACACAATCAGTTGCGTCGTCTGAAGAAGGCAAAGAAGAAGAGCCGTGTTGACATCGCGGCGTTGCAAGAGCTGGTGCAGACCCTAACCCAGCAGAATGAGGACCTTGCTCAAGAGCGGGACGACGCTATTGAGGAAGGACAAGGCTGGGAAGAGGACTACAACCAGGCTTGGACGAGGTGCATGCATTGCAGGACCTCGTGCCCCCGGTATTGGGCGTACCGGTAGTCTTGGGTCTTCCAGCCATGGGAGAGCCCGGAATGGGAGAAGAGGTGGTAGATCCAGAGTCACCAGCTGAGGTACCGGAGGAGGACGACCCACAGGAGGTCGAGTTCTACTCCGAGTAGGGGGTTACGGTTGCCGAGTAGGGCAGCTAGGGTAGCGTAACCCAACTTTTGTAATCGGTGACATGTCGGGTAGACAGTAGCATATGTATAGGTAGTGACGACATGAGCACGACTTCTCGGAGATCCGAGAATAATGTATCTTGTATAAAGTTTATGCTTTATCAATATATGTGAATGTTGTGCAAGTTAATCATGCGTCGCTTCAATACTTACTGCTGTTTATGGAATTTTGAGTAAGACATGTGCTAAGTGCTGCTGTGTTGAATTTCAGAATGACGCGTACTCGTGCCAACCCTGATGTTGGAGGTACTAGCCAAGGGGGAGAGGCCTCCCAACCGCCTCCCGAGGACTCCTCGGGACAGCAGCAGCAACAGCAACAGCAAACACCGCCACTGCCAACGGTTACATTGGCCGACATTGTCGCGGCAATGGCGGGTTCACATCAGCAGCATACAGAGCTGCTGCAAACGTTAATTGCGAATACGTCTCGCCCAGAGAGACGTCAAGATCGCGAGGAGCGCCAACAGAGATCCTACTCCGACTTCCTGGCGACCCATCCCCCTGTATTCTCAAGGGCGGATGAACCACTTGACGCGGACAACTGGCTCCGCGCCATAGAGATGAAGTTCGGGCTGCTCCAAATCAGCGAGCAGCGCAAGACTCAGTTCGCGGTCCAGCAGCTCCAAGGATCCGCGAGCGCGTGGTGGGCCAACTTCTGTGCTTCACAGCCCACCGACCGAGCGATGACCTGGGCGGAGTTCCGGACGGCCTTCAGGGCCTATCATATACCGCCAGGTCTGATGAAGAGGAAGACGCAGGAGTTCTTACACCTGCAACAAGGGAGCCGGAACGCGCTGGAATATTCCAGGGCGTTCAACGATCTCGCGCTCTACGCGTCGTATCACGCAGATACGGACGAGAAGCGGCGAGACCATTTTTACCAGGGGCTTAACCCGCTCCTGAAGGACAAGCTGGCGATGTTCAATCGCGGCAGCCTCAACGACATAATTGATGCTGCGATTGTTCAGGAAGACTCCGGCAAGGAGTTGGCGGCGGCAGAGCGAAAGCGAAGCGCGCCGCAGAGCAGCGGAGAAGGAGGCGGTCCTTCTCAGAAGTTTCGGATGGTGAATCGCCCACCATCAGGTCCACGCTGGCAACCACCACAGCGGTCGATGCCGTTCCGCAGTCGGCCGTACTCTTCACCGGCATTCCGGCCGGCACTGCCAGCACCACCGCAACAACAACAGCAGCAGCGGGCGATGCCGCGTGCGTTTCCACCTCCGCAACGCATGCCGGGTTTTCGTCCCCCGAGTACTCCACCAGCAGCGGCCACATGTTACAAGTGTGGTCGTCCAGGACACTTCGCGAGCAGTTGCCCGGAGAGGCAAGGCGGCGGAGTGGCACCACAGTTTCCGGGGAGGAATCAACCCCGGAACCCTACTAATGCGCGGCGGGCAAACCCTAGGCCCGGTACTGTCCACCAACTTGCCATTGAGGACGTGCCGGAGGGCGAGCCAATCCTTGCGGGTATGTTCCAACTCCACCAGCATCCCGCTATAGTACTATTTGATTCAGGCGCCACGCATAATTTTATTAGCCAAGCTTTCATTGCTAAACACAGTTTGCCAATACTACCCACCGATAGTCCATATTTAATTTGTTCACCGGGTGGGAGGATTTCAGCAAGCGTAATGGTCTCCAAAGCACCATTATGCTTAGCGGGTAGAGTGTACCCCACGTCTCTCATTATCTTAGAGGGACAGAAGGTCGATGTCATCCTAGGGATGTCGTGGTTAACCCGCCACGGCGCTGTTTTAGACACCGTCCTTCGAGTCGTGCACTTAAACTCAGAGGTGCACGGTTCTCACTCATTATTTCTGGACAGTCCAGAAATAAAACTTCCAAGTGTCTATCAAGCCACAACCATCAGATTGGAAGACATTCCAGTGGTCCGAGAGTTCCCGGATGTATTCCCAGACGATTTGCCGGGGATGCCACCCGATAGAGAGGTGGAGTTCAAGATTGAACTTGCACCGGGAACCATGCCAATATCCCGAAGGCCGTACAAGATGGCGCCCAAGGAGTTGGCTGAACTGAAGACTCAGCTCACGGACCTTCTGGAGAAGGGTTTTATTAGGCCGAGCTCCTCGCCATGGGGCTGTTCGGCACTATTTGTCAAGAAGAAGGATGAGACGCTGCGGCTGTGCGTGGACTACCGTCCATTAAATGCCGTAACCATCAAGAACAAGTACCCGTTGCCACGGATCGACATGTTGTTTGATCAGTTGGTCGAAGCAAAGATCTTTTCCAAGATGGATTTAAGATCCGGGTACCATCAGATTAAGATAAGGGCGGAGGACATTCCAAAGACAGCTTTCTCGACAAGGTACGGACTTTATGAGTACCTGGTCATGTCCTTCGGCCTCACCAATGCTCCAGCTCACTTCATGTACTTAATGAACTCGGTGTTCATGCCGGAGCTGGACAAGTTTGTCGTGGTCTTCATCGACGACATCCTGGTATACTCCAAGTCGGAGGAAGATCACAAGAAACATCTGCGTATAGTCTTGCAACGGCTGCGGGATCACAAGTTATACGCAAAATTCAGCAAATGCGAGTTTTGGATATCGCAAGTGCCTTTCCTCGGGCATATCATCTCAGCGGAGGGTATCGCTGTGGACCCGAGCAAGATCACGCAAGTGCTGAATTGGAAATCCCCGAGAACTGTTCATGAGGTACGGAGTTTCCTCGGACTCACGGGATATTATCAGAGGTTCATTCCGAACTTCTCGAAGATTGCCAAGCCAATGACAGAGCTGCTGAAGAAGGCTACCAAATATGTTTGGAGTCCAGCATGTGAAGCAGCATTCAAGGCTTTAGTCAAGCACCTGACATCAGCACCGGTTTTGGCGCAGCCAGACACAACAAAACCGTTCGATGTGTACTGCGATGCATCCGGCATTGGGCTCGGATGTGTGCTGATGCAAGACCGAAGAGTGGTCGCGTATGGATCACGGCAGCTTAGGAACCATGAGCAAAATTATCCAACTCACGACTTGGAGCTCGCTGCCGTGGTACTTGCACTGAAGATGTGGAGGCACTACCTACTCGGTAACCTCGTACATTTATATACCGACCACAAAAGCCTCAAGTACATATTCACTCAGAAGGAGTTGAACATGAGGCAACGAAGATGGTTGGAACTGATAAAGGATTACGAAATAGAGATCCATTATCATCCGGGCAAGGCAAACGTTGTGGCAGATGCGCTGAGCCGCAAGTCACACGTCAATAATCTGACCATCACACCATTGGAAGAGAGCGAACCACCACTCCATGTGATTCCACACGGAGCTCTCTACAACCTAGCTTTGATCCCCACCATCCGTGAAGAGATAGCGGCAGCCCAGAAGAATGACAAGGGCATGTCACATTTACGGAGACGAGTAGACAGTGGGGAGTTGAAATGTTTCCGGAAGGACGGAGACGGCGTCCTATGGTTCAAGAACCGGATCGTCGTACCCCGAAACCCAGAGTTACGGAAGAAAATCTTTGATGAGGCTCACTTATCAAAGTTTTCTATTCACCCCGGCAGCAACAAAATGTATCAAGAACTCAGAAGAAGGTTTTGGTGGACACGGATGAAGCGAGAGACTGCCAAATACGTGTCCGAGTGTGATACATGTCGAAGGGTGAAGGCAGACCATATGCAGAAACCGGGACTGCTGCAACCACTAGGCATTCCTGCCTGGAAGTAGGAGGACGTGAGCATGGACTTCGTCGTCGGTTTACCCACCACCTCACAGAAACATGATTCTGTGTGGGTGATCGTCGATCGACTCACCAAAGTTGCCCATTTCATCCCAGTCAACACCAACTACAACGCCAAGAAGTACGCTGAACTGTACATCTCACGGATCATATGCTTATACGGCGTACCCCGTACCATCATATCAGACCGGGGCACTTTATTTGTGTCCCGTTTTTGGGAGCAGCTACACGCTGCCTTGGGGACGAAGCTGATCCGTAGTTCAGCCTACCACCCGCAGACGGATGGACAAACTGAGCGGGTAAATCAAATCCTAGAAGACATGCTACGAGCTTGCGCTATCGACCACGGCAAGAATTGTGATGATCACTTGCCATTAGCCGAGTTCTCGTACAACAATGGGTACCAAGCCAGCATCAAGATGGCGCCCTACGAGGCGCTATACGGAAGAAAATGCCGCACACCATTGAATTGGTGTGAGTCTGGCGAGAGGGTTACCTTCGGGATTGACCTTGTCAACAACGCGGAAGAAAAGGTTCGACTAATTCAAGCGAACCTAAAAGCCGCTCAATCCCGACAGAAGCAGTATGCGGACCGGAGAAGGCGCCCATTACAATTCGAAGTTGGAGATTACGTATACCTACGAGTGTCTCCAATGAAGGGCGTAAACAGATTTGGGGTGAGAGGAAAGTTGGCACCCCGATTCATCGGTCCATTCCAGATTACCGAAAGATGTGGATCAGTGGCATACCGGCTGAAATTACCAGAAGCACTTTCCGGTGTGCACAACGTCTTTCACATTTCCCAGCTGAGGAAGTGTCTCAAGCTATCAACTACCGTTCAGCTGGAAGACATTGAAGAACTGCAACCGGATCTCACCTATCGGGAGGAACCGGTGCAGATTATTGATGAAAAGGCCCGAACCACACGCAACCGTACGTTGTGGTTCTACAAGGTTCTATGGAGTAATCACTCCATGGACGAGGCGACATGGGAGAGCGAAGAATTCCTTCGCACTAACTACCCCGACTTTTTCACGTCGCATGTCCGGTAATTTTCCACCGTCCTCTCTCTCATTTTCACCTTATAATCTCGGGACGAGATTCTTTCAAGGGGGGAGGAATGTAAGGGCCTCAGTTTTGACAACCATTTGCAGTGTTCATCACCACACCACACACCTCATTTGAGCAAGAATGATGAACACAAATGAAGAGCAAGTAACAATTATCAACATGCTCATTAGAGAACAAACTTACACATTGCAAAAGTGGTATTTCCCACATGTGATATAGATGGGCTGGACATATGAAAACTCCTACACTTTGTTAAGGATGTCCATGCCAAGTTTCACCCAAATTCAAAACCTTTTTGAGGTCATTTTGGGTATAGATAAGAAGAGGGCAGTTTGAAACCATATTCAAATTCAAACTGTTTTTATACCATGAATTTGAAAGTGGAAGGCATATTCTTGCTCAGCACATTTTTGTGAGCTCACACACCAATTTTCACTCCATTTGGGGTTGATCTTGACATGAGCTAAGGGGGAGAAATTCAAACTTTATTTGAATTTCAAACTGAACTTGTGCTGAAATTCATTCAAACCAAACCTCATTTGAACTTTGATCAATTCAAATGGCTCTTGGGTGAATAATTTGAATTGCCAAGGGTAGAATAGGGTTCACTGTTTACCACAGCTGTTAGGAGTAAATTTCAGAGGTTAAAAGAGGGGTGGGACCCACATGTCAGCCTCTGCCTCAAAACAAACCGACTGAAACACAGTTCAGTCGGTTCCCGGCTGCTGTGTGCGCGCGCCACCGAAGGGGGGCAGCCGGCGCCAGCTCCTGCTGCGCGCCCCAAGCCGGAGGCCAGCCGCCGGGCTATTTATTCCCTCCCCGGCGTGCTTCAGTCGCCATTCCCCGAGCTGCCGACGTGCACGATCTGTTTTTCCACTGCCATCACCGCCGCTCGAGCTCCCGATCGATCAAGCCGATCGCAGCTCCCTCCTTCCACTCCAGGGTCCCAGCAAGGTACTAGAGACCTTCCTCCATCCTCTCCATTGCTAGAATTCGGTTGAAACCGAGTGCTATCGGCTGTGCCGAAAGATCAAAATCGGAACTGGAAACCGCCGCACCTCGGGCTCTCGTGGACAGCCCAACCTGGGCGTTGTCACGCCCGAGCCAAGGCACCCTTGGACGCGCAGGTGACCGGTGCTGCTCATCCCCGAGCCATAGCTCGAGTGGTTGCTCACCGACGGCGAATTTCCACTTTTCCCCTTTCTGTGTGCAGAACGACCTTCAGGTACGATTCTGTTTAATTCGTCTTTAGAAAGGATTAGAGGGCCTCAGGCCACTCCCACACGAGCTAGACACGGTAACGCACAAGTTGCCTTCACAACTCTGGGCCGGAGAGCCTCTGTGCCCGGCGTAATTTAAGGTCTACTAATGGCGGAACGAACGGGGGGTATCGGGCGCACGGTGAGGACCTATTTCGGGCCTTCCCCGAGCTGCCTCGAGTTCATGTCGACCTTCTCTGAGGTCCACTGATGCTTCCCGACCGATTTCCCAAGTAGCTGAGGTACTAGGAGAGTCAGCCGACATGGCCGAAGTCGTTCCGATATGGCGGCTCGTCGCCGACCATGCTCCGGCCGTTGTCATGAGCAGCTGACCCTCGGATCCTGTTCCCCAAGTAAAAGTAGGCAGGGGCGGCCAGAATCAAGAAGTTTGGAGCTGTACAGCAGCCAGCGGCGAGCTCTCCGGCGAGGTCCCTCGGCAGCGGGGCACGGGTGTCGCGAGGTTGAAGAAGGGGGTGGACCCCAGCTGTCAGCGGCCGATATTTTGAATCGGGATCCGGCTGCGGCCGGGATCGGGTGTGCTGGCGCGCAAAATCCTTGTGGGCCGCGGTGTGCTGTCGCCTAGGCGTGCGACGCGTGTCCCCTGGGCCCACGCGCGAGTTTAAACTTTTCCCCGATTTTCAGATTTCCTTCAAACTTCAAATCCTTATAACTTTGGCTAGAAAGCTCCAAATCGAGTGAACCAAATTTTGCTGGATTCAGCTCTCTGAGTACTTTCCAGAAAATCAAGTTTCACTTCATGAAATTCCTTAATTCTCCGGAATTAATTCCTTAAAGTTTAAACTGTTAGGAATTTTAACTGGAGAATCCTTTGGAGGAAAATCCTGAAATTTTGCGGGGATGTTCACCAAAATATCCTTGAGCTACCATAAAAATTTCAGATCCATTTGAGCTCATTTAGTCCACCTAATGGTGTGATTAGTAAAACTGTTCCAGAGAAAATAGAAAATGTTCAGAAACATTTTCAGAATTTTCTCTGAAATTGTTTAGCTCATATCTTTAGTTAGAGACTTCCAAATTAAGTGAGACCAACTCCATTAGAACCCTCTGAAAATCTAGTTTTCAGAAAGTCATAGTTTGTCTCATGAAAATTCCTAGAACACCCTAAGAGTTCCAATTAAGGTCAAGGACATAATTATTTGTGGAGGGCTCAAATGAGCTTTACTGCAACTAAAACTTGACCAAGTCTTTGTTTAGGTTGTAACCAAGCCACAGTAAAAGTTTCACGTCATTAGGTCTGTCTAGCAAGGGTTATAGACTTCACAACCTCAAAGTTAATACAAATGCATTTAAATTAATACATACATCGTTCTTATCATGTAGTCGTTAAGGTCGAGGAGGAACCCGAAGTCCTAGACTTCGTTACTCCGGAGGAACAGCTAGCCTACGACCAAGAGCAGCAAGGCAAGCCCCGGTTTGCATTAACCTTTTTACAAATTTTATTGTTTTGAGCACATACTTGTTTCCTTTGTTCTGTGCATTAGAGTCTTGATTGGAACCCCACTGCACAGCGAAGATAACCATGGGTTGGGTTTAGGATTGCAAAACCTCGTTAGCCACTGCTTTGCTAGGATAGAGTAGGATTCGGTACAAGTCGAGTAGTTGGAACTACTCGCGAGAATAGGCTAGAGGCACATTGCTCGGGTAGAGATAGCACATGAAACACATGGCAAGAAAATGAGACCGAGCGGAGAGTAAGGGCAGCAGGACTTTGGGGCCTGTGTGCTGTAGCTCCGCTTGTGTTGATTGAGGACCGAGCCGTGTGCGGGCCTGTTGAACAAGCTAGAACAGTACCGAAGACCTACCGGCTATATGGGAACCGGGAAACTGATGTAACTCGGGTAGCTGGGTATTGAGGCATTGCCCGTCGTTCAGAGGGTAGGTTGAGAGCTCGAGGTGTAAATCAGCTGGCGGCACAGAGATGCGCGTGCAGGGACCTCTTGCTCGGGACGATGGGACCGGTTCAATATTTGGCTAACGGGTGAAAGGTAGTCGCGTACGGCGTCCGTGATGGTTGTTGTAGGCAACATCGAGTACGGGCGTACGTGACGGGTTGTTCGGGTAACCCTGCAGGTGTAAATCGATTATAATCGCCGTCCCTCACGGTCAGTGAGTACCACTTGTTCACTGTACCGTGACGTAGAAAGAACAGGCTAGTTACATGTTAAAATGTTGCTGATTGAAAGCTGAACATTGATTGTTAATGATATGCTGTAGCTTAGTGCTAACTAAAGCTGAACATGAGAGAAATGCGTTTCTTGTTTGATTGCGGCTCTCTCATGTGCCTTAGCGTAAGGTTCTCCACAACCTGCTGCTAAAACTTGAAAGTAAGGTTCTACTAATTAGGCGAGTCCTTGCAAATGATTTTTACCTCATGCAACCCATTACCCTCATGTAGAAGTTCCATGTTTAGGTGAGACGGGTCAGACTTGCTGAGCCTTCGTGCTCACTGCTTGTGTTTGAAGCTTTTTGCAGGGTTCTATGAGGAAGGGACTCCCGAAGAGGAGACGGAACCCCAGGAGGGGAACCCCGTCGAGTGGGAGTCGTGCACGCCGCAGAGTTAGTGTGCGTGTGTGCTAGCAAGGACACGTTCGAGGGCTGAACGTGCACTTGATGCTTAGTCTACGCCCGTGAGTGTAGACCGAACTTATTTTGATGTAAACATGTTCATAAACCTGTTTATGTAATAAAGCTTCCGCTTCCGCTTTGCACCTTTGACGTGTGTTATACGGTGCTGTGCAACGCAGCACCCCTCAGCGTGATCCTGGCTCGACAGGACCAATGGGGTCGTGTCAGAACATACCAATTACGACGTCCTCAGCCTGTTGTCCTTCCTCAGCAGAGACATGGTTCACGTTGCCGCGATCATAGTTCTGCTGTCCACGGTTTCCTTGATTGTCCCCTCCGTTTGGTCGCAGGTTCTGTTTGGGCACGTTGCCTTGCTGTCAAGGGCCTCTCCTCGGGCACTGGTTCGCGAAGTGCCCTGTTTCTCCGCATGCAAAGCATGCCCTGTTGCCTAGGCAGCAGGTACGTTGGGGCGGGGGTTTTGAACAGGAGCGCCCATGTTAAGTCGGGGCACAGGAGGCATGGGCACACGAGGTGCTGGTGCAACGGGTCGTTGCTGTGGTGGCTGACTAGGGCGGTATGCAGGAGCGGTTGATCCATACTGCGGGGCAGCTGGGGGCATGTACATAGGTTGTACGTTGCTCCCTTGAGGCTGATATGGCATCTTTCTCTTGTACTCTCGCTCGATCTCTCGGATCTTGCTTTCAACTACTATAGCCTTGTCAACCAGCTTCTGAAAGCTTACATAGTCATTGTTGAGGAGCTGAACCTGAATCTCATTGTTCAACCCTCTCATGAACAGGTATTGCTTCCTCTGGTCTGAGTTGACATCTTTGGGGGCATACCGGGACAGTTGTGTGAACTTGTTGAGATACTCATTCACGCTTCTCTGTCCTTGGCGGAGACCTTCAAACTCCTGTCTCTTGAGCATCTTTACACCAGCAGGGATGTAATGAGAGCAGAAACTTTCCTTGAACTCAGTCCAAGTGATCGTCTCCGGGTCGACATGAGCGTTGCTTAGGGCATCCCACCAGTCGGCAGCAGCTCCCATAAGTTGGTGCGACGCAAAAAGAACCTTCTCTCGGTCATTGCACTGCACTATGGCAAGCTTCTTCTCCATGGATTTCAACCAGTCGTCGGCCTCCATGGGGTCGTTAGCTTGAGCAAAGGTGGGTGGTCGAGTCCTTATGAACTCTCCCAGTCTGTTAAGAGCCGGCGGTGGTGGTGGCGGTGGTGCCGGAACGGGGTTGTTGTTGTTGCCTGCAACTGAACCAAAGTTTGGATCATGGTTTGCATAAGTTGGTTTTGTATGGCCATCAACCATTCCAGGTGGTTCTCACCAGCTCCGGGGTTAACAGGAACTTCATCGTGGCCATCCTCTTGGTTGTCACAGACATTCCTTCGGCCGGCGTTTCCTCTCACCATCTGTGAGAGAGATCGAAATAGAATAGAAGGTTAGAAGGTTAGGTAGATCCCCTCAACTATATGCATCAAGGTAGGTTGGACTATATATATTAGCCCATACGAGGATGTGACAAGTGCCGAGGCATCTCACACCTCTTTCTAATTATGTGTGGATATGGACAACGCTTTGAGACGTCCCACAACTCCCACTAAGCGTATAATCACAAACAGTCATCGCAAGGGCTAACACAACTCCTATTCAAGACTTTGTTCAATGGGGGTCCTATATGGCTTAGGGTGTTGCAAATTTTGTGATCCAACTAGGGCTTCTCCTAGGCTTGTATCCTATGTCAAGGTAGTTTCAAGGCCAATCTAAGCACCCTAGGCTTGCACCCTATGGTCAGCGTGGCTTAGCTACCAATCTGTGTCGGATACCAATCTGTGATCTATCTAAGTGTGTAACCTACCATCAACTGTGGCTCTGGTACCGATCTGTGATTGTATCTAGGTGTGTAATCTACCATCAACCGTGGCTCTGATACTAGTCTGTGACGCCCTCAATTCTGTAGAAAACCACGGAACCGAGAACTGATGCATATGTGTGCCCAGGATGTTCATCACACATACACATATGTTCCACAAACTGAATTCAGAATATATATAACCACGAATAACAAAGTTTATTACAAGGTTTCATGAGTCTTGGACTCATGCTCACAGCGGAAGTCTTATTTCTAGTGTGGAAGCAATCTAAGCAGTAGCGGCTCCATCTCTACTCCATCCCCACAGGCAAGGTTGAGAACAGATTTACACGCCTAATGCTCCACTTGGTCTTCATAATAATCTTCTCCTGTTGCTGATGATGAAATAATGCAAGTTTGAGTACAATGATGTACTCAGCAAGTGCGGGAAAATATGATATGTAGCTCATAACAAGGTAGGTAGAAAAAGGCTCATTGCAGAAAGCAAAGTTATTTATCAAAACCATGATAAAACATCAACTCATCTTTAACTGAATGTAATCCCAACATGTATTAAAATACCAACCATACCTCCATTATGTTCATTACCTTCCATGTCACAACCAGACATCATTCCACCTTATTCTTGCTCATGAATACCTCCTCGTATTCGCTACCATTTCACCTCATAAACGACTTCGTCTCCCACCAAGACCAACCTTGTTGCCATGACTCAACAGTCATGCAACCCATCTTATCACCCGGACTCAACAGTCCCGAAAACCAAACCAAAACCAAACCATAACCAATAAACATATCCAATAACCATCCCAACTAATCATGGAAGTTGGCCAAGCGCTCGTGACCGTAAGCTCGGCTATCATGATAGTTTTAAGACTCTGCAGAGTTTGCACCTCTTTACCCACAAGTTTGTGATTTCGTCACCCGTCGGCGACTGCAGAACCTCCATTATACCAGTACACAACCGTCGGTGTATGGCCAAGAGATCACAAAATAGCCTTTACAAAGGGACTACTAGATGTATGGACTCACTAAGGTTTCACCGGCAGGCTAGAATCTCCAATTCTCCCACCCACGGGCCCCCTCTTGTGCCATGCAGTTCCCAGGGCAGTCCTCACTCGACTCCCATTCCCCGTGCCTTCCACGGTCCATAACAATCTAGCAACTTACCTAACTAGTTAGCTAAGCCGCACCCATTCTTGGCCTTGTGGTGGCACTGTTATCCTGGCATGTGCTCGCATGGACCGGTCCTTAGATCTACGGCAAGTAAACCACCATCTCATGCTACCTCATTCACAAACCCGGCTTGCCTAGATCTCCCTCCGATCCATGTTCATTAACAACATCAGTTTCTCATTATCATTACGAGTGCAGTTAGCTAGACACATCTATCTCGCTTCCCAATCCCGTGGACTCAGCGAAGCCTAAAAGTAAAAACCATATCCGACTCATAAACATCCCTGGCGACAAGGGTGGTTTAACCAAACTAGCAAAACTCCAATAAAAAGGTTTCCCATCATGTTTGACTCAGCACACACATCTTTTCGCAAAACAAAACAGTTTTTCCCAAAACATAGGATCAATATGGTCAAGGGGCACTTGCCTTGTTCTTGCGGTTCCGGTTGCTCTTGGATCTCGAAACCTTGTTGTTGCAGCTTGTCGTAGACAGCTTCCTGAGCTTGTCCTGCTATACAGGATCACGCACATACAAGGTCCACAGCAATCAATATCATGCACAAACTTTAACTAGATGCGATGATGCATATGCATGCTATCCTATAATCAGTTTTATTAGATCGGTTTGTACGTATTCTTGCATGGTTTTATGATGAACAGAGGTGTTCGGATCAAATGTGGACGTGGCGATGATCTTGTCTTTAGATCAACCCGATCAACAAGTGATCTGTTCCCGAGAAAGCTTCTGTTCGAAAGGAATCGAAGAACAGATGCAAAGAAAACACGACGATGTCGTAAGGTGGTATTGGAGGCCTACCTTACGTTCTTCTTGGTCTCGGGGTCCTTCTCTTAGCAACATAGATCGTTGGGCTCCTTTCCGGCGATCTTCCTCGACTGAACTCCGGCGATGGGCTTACTCGGCGAGTTGGGGCTAGGGCTCTATGTCGTCGACTCAGAAGTTGGAAAAAGAAGTTTGTGGTTTTGGCCGAGGGTTCTGCGTTCTATTTATAATCGGGAGAAGAAGAGTCCTAATCTGATTGGACTTCGAATAAAAGTCCTATTCAGATTGCCGTTGAATCTTAACAACTTATCTTTAGTTGATTTGGTGCGGTAACATTGTGGAATTCAGGTCGGTTTCTCCCCCGCACCAATATTTCTACGCGCACATAATCCAAAAACCGCTCCAGAACTCGTTACCTCCGCGGTGATGAGCTCCGGAAGCTCCACGTGTCCACCGGGCCTGGTCTCCCCCTTTCCGTAGAGACGAGCTCCGGTTGTGCCGCGTGTCAAGCGAGCGAGACCTCCCTCTCCTTCGGAGGTGAGCTCTGCGTGCGCCACTGACACGACCCCACGGTCTTGTCGAGCCAGGATCACGCTGAGGGGTGCTGCGTTGCACAGCACCGTATAACACACGTCAAAGGTACAAAGCGGAAGCGAAATTTTATTACATAAACAAGTTATGAACATGTTTACATCAAAATAAGTCCAGTCTACACTCGCGGGCGTAGACTAAGCATCAAGTGCACGTTCAGCCCTTGAACGTGTCCTTGCTAGCACACACGCACACTAACTCTGCGGCGTGCACGACTCCCACTCGACGGGGTTCCCCTCCTGGGGTTCCGTCTCTTCCTCGGGAGTCCCTTCCTCATAGAACCCTGCAAAAGCTTCAAACACAAGCAGTGAGCACGAAGGCTCAGCAAGTCTGACCCGTCTCACCTAAACATGGAACTTCTACATGAGGGTTGATGGGTTACATGAGGTAAAAATCATTTGCAAAGGACTCGCCTAATTAGTGGAACCTTACTTTCAAGTTTTAGTAGCAGTTTGTGGAGAACCTTACGCTAAGGCACATGAGAGAGCCGCAATCAAACAAGAAATGCATTTCTCTCATGTACTTTGCCCAAAGTTGAAATGAACTTTAGTTAGCTCTAAACTACAGCAAGTCATTAGCAATCAAGTCCATCTTTCAATCAACAACATTTTAACATGTAACTAGCCTATTCTTTCTACAACACAGTACAGTGAACAAGTGGTACTCACTGACCGCGAGGGACGGCGATTATAATCGATTTACACCTGCAGGGTTACCCGAACAACCCGTCACGTACGCCCGTGCTCGATGTTGCCTACAGCAACCATCACTGACACCGTACACGACCACCTTTCGCCCGTCAGCCAAATATTGAACTGGTCCCATCGTCCCGAGCAAGAGGTCTCTACACGCGCATCTCAGTGCCACCAGCCGATTTACACCTCGAGCTCTCAACCTACCCTCTGAATGACGGGCAATGCCTCAATACCCAGCTACCCGAGTTACATCGGTTTCCCGGTTCCCATATAGCCGGTAGGTCTTCGGTACTGTTCTAGCTTGTTCAACAGGCCCGCACACGGCTCGGTCCTCATCGACGCAGGCGGAGCTACAGCACACAGGCCCCAAAGTCCTGCTGCCCTTACTCTCTGCTCAGTCTCATTTTTCTTGCCATGTATGTCATGTGCTATCTCTACCCGAGTCGAGTGCCTCTAGCCTATGCTCGCGAGTAGTCCCAACAACTCGACTTGTACCGAATTCTACACTATCTTAGCACTGCAGTAGCTAACGGGGTTTGCAATCCTAAACCCAACCCATGGTTTTCTTGGCTATGCAATTGGGTTTCCAAACAAGACTCCAATGCGAAGAATTAATAATCAAGTAAGTGCTCAAAACAATAAAAATTTGCAAAACGGTTAATGCAAACCGGAGCTTGCCTTGCTGCTCTTGGTCGTAGGCTAGCTGTTCCTCCGGAGTAACGAAGTCTAGGACTTCGGGTTCCTCCTCGACCTTAGCGACTACATGATAGAAGCAATATATGTATCAATTTAAATGCATTTGTATTGAGTTTGAAGTTGTGAAGTCTATAACCCTTGCTAGACAGACCTAATGACTGTGAAACTTTTACTGTGGCTTGGTCACAACCTAAACAGAGACTTGGTCAAGTTTTAGTTGCAGCAAAGCTCATTTGACCCCTCCACAATTAATTATGTCCTTGACCTTAATTGGAACTCTTAGGGTGCTCTAAGGATTTTCATGAAACAAACTATGACTTTCTGAAAACTAGATTTTCAGAGGGTTCTAATGGAGTTGGTCTCACTTAATTTGGAAGTTCCTAACTAAATATATGAGCTAAACAATTTCAGAGAAAATTCTGAAAATGTTTCTGAACATTTTCTATTTTCTCTGGAACAGTTTCACTAATCACACCATTAGGTGGATTAAATGAGCTCAAATGGATATGAAATTTTTATGGTAGTCCAGGGATATTTTGGTGAACATCCCAGCAAAATTTTCAGGATTTTCCTCCAAGGGATTCTCCAGTTAAAATTCCAAACAGTTTAAACTTTGAGGAATTAATTCTGGAGAAATAAAGAATTTCATGAAGTGAAACTTGATTTGCTGGAAAGTACTCAGAGAGCTGAATCCAGCAAAATTTGGTTCACTCGATTTGGAGCTCTCTAGCCAAAGTTATGAGGATTTGAAGTTTGGAAGAATTCTGAAAATCGGGGAAAAGTTTAAACTCTCGGGGCCCGCGGGGACACGTGTCGAACACGGAGGTGTCCGGCACACCGGGGATACCACACGTGTCGAGCGCGGAGGTGTCCGGCACACCGGAGCTCACAGGGTATTTGCGCGCTAGCACAGCCGATCCCCGGCCACACCCGATCCCGATTTAAATTCTTCAGCCGCCGACACGTGGGCCAGCCGGCTTCGTCTTCCTCCCGCCGTTCTCTCGTGCCCGCGCCGCCGACCTCGCCGGAGCAGACTCGGAGCTCGCCGGCTCGCCGCTGCCGGACCTCCCATGGTCTGAAACTCGCCGCCAGGGGGATGTCGACGTCGAGGAACACGTCGGTGGTGTCAGGTCGGGCTGGGGGTGACCGGAAATAGCCCGGCGACGTGCCGCGGCCTCGGTTGAGGTTCGGCGTCGTCGACCGTGGGTTCTAACCCTCCAACACCTCGAACAAACGGTCCTACAGCATCAGTGTACCTCTAGGAAGCTCGACAAGGTGTCAAAAGGGTTCAGGGATGGCGGCAAGTCGGTCGGTACCGTGTGACCGATCGTGCCCGCCATGACCGCCCTTGATCGAGCTCGAAATTTGTCACTCCTAGACAGTTTCACGCTACGGATGTAGAAAAGAACTTGATCGCCGGCTAGTCCAGCGTCTATGTGCAAGATTTGATGACCTCCGAAAGATCATAGAGCGAGAATTTAAAGAAACCGTACCGGAAGCTCGGTTTACGGTCGCCGGAGCAAAAACTGGAAATTCTCTGCGGATTCTTCACGGTTGGCTTCCAAACTTGGAGGAGAGCAGCACATTGGTCGCGCGCTCCTGTTGCCTCTCTCGCTGGACCGTGAAAACGCCTGTGGAATGCTGCCCACGGGCGCCTGACTCTCAGCTGAGGCTAGGTTGCCGCGGTGGCGATCGTTTTCGGGCAAAGGAGGTCGGAGCTCGGGGTTTCTGGCGTTGGGGAGGTGGAGTGCGACCTCAGGTGGCTGTCTAGCAGTTCAGGGACGAAGGAGGAGATGGTTTTGCTGGTTTTCCCGATTAAGCAGAGAGCTGCGGCGAGAAACAATGACGCTGCTCGGGTTTGCCCGCGAGAAGATAAAGCCGGCCGACTCCTGCTCGGCTGAGGCGGTGCCGGTCGCGTGGCGGCGCGAGCAAGCCGCCCTGGGCGCCAGCGCGCAGAGAGGGAAGCAGCTGGTGGCGCCTGGAGCTGCTCGGTGGCACAGCCCACAGCTGCTCGGTGGAATTTCCCACCGAGACTCTGACTTTGGGTGCAAGTTTCTCCTTCTTCCCTATATGACATGTGGGTCCCACCCGGGGTTTTAACCTCTGAAATTTACTCCTAATCACTGTTGTAAACAGTGAGCCCCATAATACCCCTGGTGATTCAAATTATTCACCCCTGAGCCATTTGAATTGAATAGGATTCAAATTGGGTTTGGTTTGAGTGAATTTCAGCACAAGTTCAGTTTTGAATTCAAATAAAGTTTGAATTTGTCCCACTTAGCTCATGTCAAGATCAACTCCAAATGGAGTGAAAATTGGTGTGTGAGCTCACAAAAATGTGCTGAATAAGAATATGCCTCCCACTTTTAAATTCATGGGATAAAAACAGTTTGAATTTGAATGTGGTTTCAAACTGCCCTCTTTCTATCTATACCCAAAATGACCTCAAAAAGGTTTTGAATTTGGGTAAACTTGGCATGGACATCCTTAGCAATGTGTAGGAGTATTCATATGTCCAGCCCACCTATATCACATGTGGGAAATACCATTTTTGCAATATGTGAGTTTGTTCTCTAATGAGCATGTTGATGGTGGTTACTTTCTCTTCATTTGTGTTCATCATCTTTCCTCAAATGAGGTGTGTGGTGTGGTGATGAATACTTCAAATGTGTGCCAAAACTGAGGCCCTTACATTCCTCCCCCCTTAAAAGAATCTCGTCCCAAGATTATAAGGTGAAAATGAGAGAGAGGACGGTGGCAAATTACCGGATATGCGACGTGAAAAAGTCGGGGTAGTTAGCGCGAAGAAATTCTTCGCTCTCCCATGTCGCTTCGTCCATGGAGTGATTACTCCATAGAACCTTGTAGAACCATAACGTACGGTTGCGTGTGGTTCGGGCCTTTTCATCAATAATCTGCACCGGTTCCTCCCGATAGGTGAGATCCGGTTGCAGTTCCTCAATGTCCTCCAGCTGAACGGTAGTCGATAGCTTGAGACACTTCCTCAGCTGGGAAACGTGAAAGACGTCGTGCACACCAGAAAGTGCTTCTGGTAATTTCAGCCGGTATGCCACTGATCCACATCTTTCAGTAATCTGGAATGGACCGATGAATCGGGGTTCCAACTTTCCTCTCACCCCAAATCTGTCTATGCCCTTCATTGGAGACACCCGTAGATAGAAGTGATCTCCAACTTCAAATTGTAATGAGCGCCTTCTCCGATCCGCATACTGTTTCTGACGGGATTGAGCGGCTTTTAGGTTCGCTTGAATCAGTCGAATATTTTCTTCCGCGTTGTTGACAAGGTCAATCCCGAAGGTAACCCTTTCGCCAGACTCACACCAATTCAATGGTGTGCGGCATTTCCTACCGTATAGCGCCTCGTAAGGTGCCATCTTGATGCTGGCTTGGTACCCATTATTGTACGAGAACTCGGCTAACAGCAATTGATCATCCCAATTCTTGCCGTGGTTGATAGCGCAAGCTCGTAGCATGTCTTCCAAGATCTGATTTACCCGCTCCGTTTGCCCATCTGTCTGCGGGTGGTAGGCTGAACTACGGATCAGCTTCGTCCCCAAGGCAGCGTGCAGATGCTCCCAAAAACAGGACACAAATAAAGTGCCCCGATTCGATATGATGGTACGGGGTACGCCGTACAAGCATAGGATCCGTGAGATGTATAGTTCAGCGTACTTCTTGGCGTTGTAGTTTGTGTTGACCGGGATGAAATGGGCAACTTTGGTGAGCAGATCGACGATCACCCACACAGAATCATGTTTCTGCAAGGTGGTGGGTAAACCGACGATGAAGTCCATGCTCACATCCTCCCACTTCCAGGCAGGAATGCCCAGTGGTTGTAGCTGTCCGGGTTTCCGCATGTGGTCTGCCTTCACCCTTCGACATGTATCACACTCGGACACGTATTTTGCAGTCTCACGCTTCATCCGTGTCCACCAAAACTTGCTTCTGAGTTCTTGATACATTTTGTTGCTGCTGGGGTGAATAGAAAACTTTGACAAGTGAGCCTCATCAAAGATTTTCTTCCGCAATTTCGGGTTACGGGGTACGACGATCCGGTCCTTAAACCATAGGACGCCGTCTCCGTCCTTCCGGAAACATTTCAACTCCCCACTGTCTACACGTCTCCGCAAATGCGACATGCCTTTGTCATTCTTCTGGGCTGCCGCTATCTCTTCACGGATGGTGGGGATCAACGCCAGGTTGTAGAGAGCTCCATGTGGAATTATATGTAGTGGTGGTTCGCTCTCTTCCAACGGTGTGATGGTCAGATTGTTGACGTGTGACTTGTGGCTCAGCGCATCTGCCACTACGTTTGCCTTACCCTGATGATAATGGATCTCTATTTCGTAATCCTTTATCGGTTCTAACCACCTTCGCTGCCTCATGTTCAGCTCTTTCTGAGTGAATATGTACTTGAGGCTTTTGTGATCGGTATATAAATGTACTAGGTTACCGAGTAGGTAGTGCCTCCACATTTTAAGTGCGAGTACCACGGCAGCGAGCTCTAAGTCGTGAGTTGGATAATTCTGCTCATGGTTTCTGAGCTGCCGTGATCCATACGCGACCACCCTTCGGTCTTGCATCAGCACACATCCGAGCCCAATGCCGGATGCATCGCAGTACACATCGAACGGCCTTGTTGTGTCTGGCTGCGCCAAAACTGGTGCTGATATTAGGTGCTTGACTAAAGCCTTGAATGCTGCTTCACATGTTGGACTCCAAACATATTTGGTAGCCTTATTCAGCAGCTCTGTCATAGGCTTGGCAATCTTCGAGAAGTTCGGAATGAACCTCCGATAATATCCTGCGAGTCCGAGGAAACTCCGTATCTCGTGAACAGTTCTCAGGGATTTCCAATTCAGAACTTGTGTGATCTTGCTTGGGTCTACAGCGATACCCTCCGCTGAGATGATATGCCCGAGAAAAGGCACTTGCGGTATCCAGAACTCGCACTTGCTGAATTTCGCGTATAGTTTGTGATCCCGCAGTCGTTGCAAGACTATACGCAGATGCTTCTTGTGCTCTTCCTCCGACTTGGAATATACCAATATGTCGCCGATGAAGACGACGACAAACTTGTCCAGCTCTGGCATGAATACCGAGTTCATCAAATACATGAGGTGAGATGGAGCATTGGTGAGGCTGAAGGACATGACCAGGTACTCATAAAGTCCGTACCTCGTCGAGAAAGCCGTCTTCAGAATATCCTCAGCCCGTATCTTAATCTGATAGTACCCAGATCTTAAGTCCATCTTGGAAAAGATCTTTGCTTCGACCAACTGATCAAACAACATGTCGATCCGTGGCAACGGGTACTTGTTCTTGATGGTTACGGCGTTTAGTGGACGATAGTCCACACAAAGCCACAACGTCTCGTCTTTCTTCTTCACAAACATTGCCGAACAGCCCCATGGCGAGGAGCTCGCCCTAATAAAACCCTTCTCCAGCAAGTCCGTTAGCTGAGTCTTCAGTTAAGCCAACTCCTTAGGCGCCATCTTGTAGAGCCTTCGGGATATTGGCATGGTTCCTGGTGCAAGTTCAATCTTGAACTCCACCTCTCTGTCAGGTGGCATCCCCGGTAAATCATCCGGGAACACGTCAGGGAACTCTCGGATCACTGGAGTATCGTCCAATCTGATGGTTATGGATTGATAGACACTTGGAATTTTTATTTCTGCACTGTCCAGAAATAAGGAGTGAGATCCGTGCACTTCTGAGTTCAAGTGCACGATTTGAAGGACGGACCAATCGAAAAATGCAGTAGAGTTGAAACTGTCCAGAAAACAGGGCAGAGCAAACACTCTCTGTAACTCTCTGTAAATTGAGCATAACTTCCTGCATAAAAATCCAAAAAAATAGAAAAGGAGGTAGTTCTGAAAAGTTCATGAGATGGGTTACAACTTTGTAACAGAAAGTTTTGTCAGATTAGGAGTAGAATTAACTGGAATTCTTGGATCAAATCAGTACCTAAAGCAGGGAGGTGCTGTCCAATTTTCTCCAGAAATTCTGTTAACTTTGACATCTCATAACTTTTGAACCAGGACAGATCTTAGGGCAAGCAAATACTTTATGGAAATCTACTGAAGTTAGTTTTAACATTGATGTTGAGCTCCAGAATTGGTTCTGTTTAAGCATGGTCTAAATCAGGTTGAAATGCAAACTGGTCAGGACTGTCATATTGGACAGCAGATCAACAGTCAATTTTGTTTAAGTTTGAACTATGTTTCCAAGGATTATGAGTTCAATGACATGTTTTATATTATAACTCAATGGTTTACTTTTCAAATAAATATTTGACATTTCTAAAATATGTTTTTACAGATGACAGCGGATAAACAGTTGGAGAACGGGTGGGTGGTGTCCCACTGTTCTCACCGCAGCGGCTATCCGGAAGCATTGAGGCAAATGCTTCAATATTTCGGGTACAGAAAGATGCCGCATTACTTCACCAAAAAAGAGGGCGAGGAGGGGAACAAGGCGTGGAAGATCCATGTCGAAGTTCCTGCAGGACCTACGCCACCCGGTTGGGCGCCGTTCACCGTTACGGTGAGGGGTAGACAACCGGAGGGAATGTGGCAAGTGGCAGCCCGCGACACCAAGTCGCATTTCTGCAAGCTACACGTGAGAGCTATGGGGGGCACTCCATACGTGCTCATTCCAGTGGAGGGACGGGCTAATCACGTGTGGGAAGGGAGGTACATGGAGGCAACAGATCCGGGTTGCCCAAGGTACAGTCCCGCGGAGGCAAACCTCAGTCTCCAGATAAGGGCAGAAAAAGCCGTGATGGACAGCCAAACTGTTCATACGGATTGTCTTGCTGCGAAGCTCAAGGAGAGCACAAGCCGTGGAGACCATTTCGAGAGTGCTCACAGCGCACTCCACAATGTGCTCCTTCCGACGATTAAGCGACTGAACGAACAATATAATCAGTTGCATTGCCTGAAGAAGGCGAAGAGGGAAAGCCGTGTCGACATCACGGCTTTGCAACAGCAGGTGGAGGCTCTGACCCAGCAGAACGAGGTACTTACTCAAGAGCGGGACGACGCTATTTAGGAGGGGCAAGGCTGGGAAGAGGACTACAACCAGGCCATGGACGAGGTGCACGGGTTGCAGGATCTTGTACCTCCGGTAATGGGCATACCGGTGGTAGGCGCCTTACCCGTTTTCTTGGGTCTTCCGGCAATGGGAGAACCCGAGATGGAAGAGGAGGTTGTGGACCCAGAGCCACCAGCAGAGGTAACGGAGGAAGACGACCCGCAGGAGGTCGAGTTCTACTCCGAGTAGGGGGTTACCGTTGCCAAGCAGGGCAGCAAGGGTGATGTAACCCAAACTTTTGTAATCGATGACATGTCGTGTAGACAGTAGTGCATGTATAGGTAGTGACGACTTGAGCACAACTTTTTAGGGATCCGAGACTAATGTATCTTGTATAAAGTTTATGCTTCATCAATATCAACAAATGTTGTGCAAATTATTCATGCGTCACATTAATATCTACTGTTTCATATGGAATTTTAAGTATGACATGTGCTGATCACTGCTGTTTCGAATTTCAGAATGACTCGCACTCGTGCCGACCCAGACGTTGGGAGTTCCAGTCAGGGGGCAGAGACCTCCCAACAACCTCCCGAGGATTCCTCGGGACAGCAGCAGCAACAGCAACAACCGCCACCACCAACGGTTACTTTGGCTGACATTGTGGCAGCGATGGCGGGCTCTCATCAGCAGCACACGGAGTTGCTGCAAACCCTCATTGCGAATACGTCTCGACCAGAGAGGTGTCAAGATCGTGAGGAGCGTAAACAGAGCTCCTACTCCGACTTTCTAGCTACTCATCCCCTGGTGTTCTCAAGGGCGGATGAACCCCTCGATGCGGAAAACTGGCGATGCACGATGGAAATGAAATTCGGGCTGCTCCAAGTGAGTGAGCAGCGCAAGACTCAGTTCGCGGTCCAACAGATCCAAGGATCCGCGAGCGCATGCCTCAATGACATAATTGATGCTGCGATTGTTCAGGAGGACACCGGCAAGGAGTTAGCAGTGGCGGAAAAGAAACGAAGCGCGCCGCAAAGCAGCGGAGAGGGAGGTGGTCCTTCTCAGAAATATCGGATGGTGAATCGCCCACCATCGGGTCCACGCTGGCAGCCACCACAGAGGCTGATGCCATTCCGCAGTCGGCCATATTCTCCACCGGCATTCAGGCCAGCACTGCCAGTCCCACCTCTGCAGCAACAACAGCAGCAGCGGGCGATGCCGCGTGCGTATGCACCTCAGCAGCGCATGCCGGGCTTTCGTCCCCCAAGCACTGGACAAGCAGCAGCCACATGCTACAAATGTGGTCATCCAGGACACTTTGCCAGCAGTTGTCCGTAGAGGCAAGGCGGCGGAGTTGGACCGCAACTTCCGGGGAGGAATTAGCCCCAGAACCCTACTAATGCGCGGCGTGCAAACCCTAGGCCCGGTACCGTCCACCAGCTTGCCATAGAGGACGTGCCGGAGGGTGAGCCAATCCTTGCGGGTATGTTTCAACTCCACCAGCACCCCGCCATAGTATTGTTTGATTCAGGCGCCACGCACAATTTTATTACCCAATCTTTCATTGCAAAACACAGCTTGCAAATACTACCCACCGATAGTCCATATTTGATTTGTTCACCGGGTGGGAAGATTTCAGCAAGCGTAATGGTCTCCAAAGCACACTTATGCTTAGCGGGTAGAGTGTACCCTACGTCTCTCATAATTTTAGAGGGACAGAAGGTCAGTGTCATCTTAGTGATGTCGTGGTTAACCCGCCACGGCGCTGTTTTAGACAGCACGGCTATCATGATAGTTTTACACTCTTAAGAGGTGGCACCACTTTACCCACAAGTTTGTGATTTCGTCACCCGTCGGTGACTGCAAAACCTCCATTATACCAGTACACAACCGTCGGTGTATGGCCAAGAGATCACAAAATAGCCTATACAAACGGGCTACTAGATGTATGGACTCACTAAGGTTTCACCAGTAGGCTCCAATCACCATTCTCCCACCTACGGGCCCCCTCTTGTGCCATGCAGTTTCCAGGGCAGTCCTCTATCAACTCCCATTCCCCGCGCCTTCCATGGTCCATAACAATCTAGCAACTTACCTAATTAGTCAGCTAAGCCGCACCCATATGTGGCCTTGTGGTGGCACTATTTTCCTGGCATGTGCTGGCATGAACCGGTCCTTAGATCTACGGCAAGTAAACCACCGTCTCATTCTACCACATCCACGAACCAAGCTTGCCTAGATCTCCTCCGATTCTATGCTCATTATTTTCATCAAGTTTTCATCATCGTTATTCATATGAGTGCAGTACTTAGACATGTTCTACTTTGCCTTCCCATATCCCATAAGCTAAGCGAAGCAAAAAGGAAAAATGACCATACCCGACTCATCAACTTTGCCGGTGACAAGGATGGTTAACAAAACTAGTAAACTCCTATAAAAGGGTTTCCCATCAAGTTGACTCAAGCATACACGTTTTCACAAACAAAACAGTTTCCAAAACATGGGATCAATATGGTCAAGGGGCACTTGCCTTGTTCCTATGGCTTTTGTTGCTCACGTGTCTCAAAGTCTTGGTGCTGTAGTCCTTCGTAGGTAGCTCCCTGAGCTTGTCCTTCTACTCACGATCACGCATATACAAGATTCACACCAATCAATCATCATGCACAAACTTTACTTAAGATGCAATGGTGTAGGTGCATGCTGATCCTATGGTGCAGTTTCATTAATTAAGTTTGTACGTGTTCTTGCATGTTTTAATGGCTTTGAATGGGTTTAATGGTGAACCAGGGTGTAAGGATCAAGTGTGGACGTGGTGACGATCTTGACTCAAGATCTAGATCAATTCCACCGTCAAAAACCGATCAACACGTGATCTGTCCACACGAAAAAGCTTCTGTTCGAAGAAAACAGATGTGTAGAAACCGCGATGATGTCATAAGATGGTAACGAAGACCTACCTCGGCCTTCCTCCTTGCAATGGCAGCAGGTCAGATCGTCGGCTCTCTTCCGGCGATGGCGATCGTGATGGGGCTCGTCGGCGGTCTCACCGGTGGCTGAACTCCGGTGAAGGGGGTTAAACTCGGCGAGTTCGGGGTTAGGGCCTCTAAGTCATCGACTCGGGAGGTGGAAAATAGGTACGTGGTTGCGGCCAGGGGGTTTTGGGTTCTATTTATAAGGAATAAGGAAGAGTCCTACTCTGATTGGATCTCAAATAAGAGTCCTATTCAATTTGTTTTGGATGTTAACAACTTATCTCCAATTGATTCGGTGTAGTAGCAACGTGGAAATCGTGTCAGTTTCCTCAGTACTGGATATTCCCGCGTGCACAGGAGAAAAACCACTTAAGGATCTCGCATTTCCGCAGTGGTGAGCTCTGGAGACACCACTCGTATAGCGGGGGCCGGGCCTTCCTTTTCCTCAGGGGCGGGCTCCGGTTGCGCCGCGTGTCTGGCGGGCGGGACCTCCCTCTCCCTCAGAGGCGAGCTCCGCGTGCGCCATGTGTCAAGCGGGCGGGACCTCCCCTCTCCTCAGAGGCGAGCTCCACGTTCGCCACGTGTCAGTGCCGTACCTCCCCTCTCCTTAGAGGCGTGCTCTGAGAGTGCCACGTATCCAGTAGCGCCGGACTTTCTTTCTCCTCAGAGATGAGCTTCGAGGTCGCCACGTGTCCAACAGCATCGGACCTTTCTTCTAGGAGGTGAGCTCCGAGGGTGAAACGTGTCCAACAGTGTCGGACCTCCCGGAGGCGAGCTCCGAGAGCGACACGTGTCTCGTGGGGCGGACCTCTCGGAGGCGAGCTCCGAGAGCGACACGTGTCTGGCGGGACCGGACCTCATCCCTTCCTCAGGGGTGAGCTCCGAAAGCGCCATGTGTCCCGCGGGGCTGAGCCTCGCTTCTCCGCAGAGACTAGCTCCGATAACAACATGTGTCCCGCGGGGCTGAGCCTTGCTTCTCCGGAGAGACTAGCTCTGAAGGCAACACGTGTCCAGCGGTATCGGACCTCGCCCCTTCTCCTGAGGCGAGCTCCGAGCCTACCACGTGTCCAGCAGTGCCGGACCTCACCCCCTCCGCAGGGATGAGTTCCGAAGACGCCACGTGGCCAGCGGCCACGGGAAGTGTCGACAGCACCCCTCGGCTAATTGGAATTGGCTCTTTTCAGCTATCTTTCTCCCATTTTTATTTCTTTATGATGTTTTTCTATATACAATGCATGAATATGAAATTGAGGGTGTTACAGTACGTGGTTATATTCTGAATTCAGTTTGTGGAATACATGTGTATGTGTGATGAATATCCTGGGCACACATATGCATTCACTTGGTTCATTTTTTGGAACCGGGTGTCACATATCGGATGAAGCCGGCGTCGAGCAGCTTCTTGATTTCTTCACGGATGATGTTCTGCCGCTCGATGTACTGCTTCCGAGGCTTTTGCATCACCGGCTTGGCGTCGGGGTGGATCTTAAGATGGTGCTCGATCACCTCCCTGGGGATCCCGGGCATTTGCGATGGTTGCCAAGCAAACACATCGATGTTAGCACGGAGGAAGGTGATGAGCGTGATTTCCTATTTGATGCCCATGTTTCCCGTAATGCGGGTGTAACACGCTCAATTTCACTACCATGCATTGTAGATTTTACGTTTAGAGGAGCATTTAAAAAGAAGAAGAAATGAAGAAAGGAATATAGAAGCTACTAAAATGATAAAAGGAAATTGAAATGGAAAGTAATGAAAAAAAATAGCCAAATTGAGTCATGCCAGGATTTTTCCCCCTCCCCAAAAAAATTCCCAAATCCTTCCTATTTTTTCCCCAAATTCCCCAAAATTCCCCTAGGGGGAATTTCCCCCACATTTGGGGGGAATTTTCCCCCAAATTGGCCGCACCAAATTAGGGGGGAGAAACCATAATTGGGCCCACCTCCCCTTGGTCGCAGCCCATTAGAGGGGGGGACCCTAGTCCCCCACCTCTAGGACTCTTTGGTTAAGTCCCCCACCTCTAGGACTCATTGGTTAAGTCCCCCACCTTTAGGACTCTTTGGTTAAGTCCCCCACCTCTAGTACACTTTGTCCCCCACCCCTAGGACTCTTTTGTTGAGTCCCCTACCTCTAGGACTCTTTGTCCTCCACCCCTAGGACTCTTAATTTGGTTGAGACTCTCTTTCCACCCTTATAAATATAACTCCCCAACCCCTAGCCGCACTCCTCCCCCTTTTGGCCGCTGCCCCCTCTCCAAGTCACCGAGTTCCTCTCCCCCCTTGTTGCCAAGTCGCCGAGTCCCCCCTTTGCCAGAAATTGGCCGCCGTCGAGCCCCGTCATGCCTCGCCGTCATCGGAGAAGAAGCCCGACGTTCTGCCCTAGCCATAATTCACCATGGAAAAATCCTACGCTGCTGCCATTGCTAGGAAGGAGGCCCTGCTGCAAGGAAGAAGTGAGGTAGGTCTTCGTTACCCCTCTTACAACGTCGCCACTTTTCTACGCATCCGTTTTTTCACCCCCCTCGAGCAGAAACTTCTGCGTGTGGACATATCATGTTTTGGTCGATTTTGACGGTTGAATTGATCTACATCTTGTGTCGAGATCATCACCACGTCAACACTTGATCCCAGCACCCTTGTTCATCATAAAACCCCATGGAAGCCTACTAAAACATGCAAGAACACGTACAAACTGGTTTTATAAAACTGCACTATAGGATTTGCATTCATCTACCCCATTGCATCTTGAGTAAAGTTTGTGCATGATAATTGATTGCTGAAAATTTTGTATGTATGTGGTCGTGAGTAGAAGGACAAGCTCAAGAGGCCGTCTACGAGGAACTACAGCACCAAGACTTCGAGATGCTTGAGCAACACGAACCACGGGATCAAGGCAAGTGCCCCTTGACCATATTGATCCCGTGTTTTGAAACTGTTTTGTTTGCGAAAACGTGTATGCTTGTGTCAACTTGATGGGACACCTTTTTATAGGAGTTTACTAGTTTTATTAACCATCCTTGTTGCAGGGAAATTTGATGAGTCGGATATGGTCATTTTTCCTTTTTGCTTCACTTAACTTACGGGATACGGGAAGCTGAAATAAAACTTGTTAGCTGCTGCACTCATATGATGATGAGAACTTGATGATGTTGATCAGCATGAAATCGGGGAGATTTAGGCAAGCTTGGTTCATGGATGTTGCTGAATGAGATGGTGGTTGTAACACCCTCAAATTCATTTCCATGCTGTCGAAGGGTCTGCGGTCGACACTTCACCCGGACCTGCACTGGGCAGCCCGCGGAGGTTCTTTTTCGGAGGGGCTAGTCCCCCTGCGTGAGTCTTGCTGTACTGGACGAAGGAAAGAGATGAACACAATGGTTTTTTACGTGGTTCGTGCCGCTGGAGCGTAATACCCTACGTCCACGGTGAGCAGAGGTGCTCGTTGTATTGCTTGGTGCTCAGAACCGGAGTTCTAAGCTTGAGGATGAGCTGTGTGCTAGAATGTCTACTGCAAGGTGGCGAAGAGCCGAACCCTGGGTGTGAGTGTGCTAAGAGGTGAACCCCTTGCAACATTGCCTACCCGAGCCTTTTATAGTCCAAGGCTCAGGCGGCTTACAAGGTGGGCCGCGGACCCAACAGGTGGTTCCAGGGTGATCTCTACCGTATCTGTAATAACGCCGGTAGTTGTCTCCGGCGAGGACTTCTGAGCCTCCGTCATGCCGCCCTACCCACGCCACAAGCTAGGCGTAGTGGTTGATGATGGCAGGAGCGGCAGGGGATGTCTTGTCGCTACGTTTATTGGTGTACAACTTCTGACATTGCGTGCCTGTCTTCACTTTGATGCGACTGGGCGTAACGCCTCCTGGCAGGGGCGTGCTCCGCGTCTCTGCGTCTTGGGAAGGCGCGGGTCTTCAATACCTTGTACGGACAAGGCATGGTGCGGCTTTACTCCCGCTGCCCACCGCGTTGGGTAGGCAGCACTGCTTGGCTGCCACGTGGTGGGCCCGGAGCTCTCCTCTGAGGAGAGGGAGGTCCGGCCCCGCTGGAAACGTGGAGCCTTTGGAGCTCTCCCTACAGAGGGGGGAGGTCCTGCTCTGCCGGCCACATGGCGGGCCCGGAGCTCTCCTTCGAGGAGAGGGAGGTCCGGGCCCGCTGGACACGTGGATCCTTCGGAGCTATCCCCGCGGAGGGGGGAGGTCCGGCTCTGCTGGCCACGTGGCGGACCCGGAGCTCTCCTCTGAGGAGAGGGAGATCCGGCCCCGCTGGACACGTGGAGCGTTCAGAGCTCTCCCCGTGGAGAGGGGAGGTCCGGCTTGAGTGCCCTAGGAGTTCGCCCCTGCGGAAGGGGTGAAGTCCTTAGACGATTTTCCCCTGTGCACGAGGGTACCCATATTGAGGGTACCGATAGTGGCCCCCGGGACCATCTCGGGGGAGATAACGAGCGCAAGGTGGGGCCTCCATCTCTTCTGCCCCGCGCACCTTCTCGATGACTCCCTTTGACCGTTGCTGGAGCACGAACGGTAATGGAATAGTGCGGGCATGAGCCCTGCTTGACGGCTGCTTTTACTGTGGCGGTTCCCAAGGCTGCCACTACTGCACGTGCAGCACACGTCGCAGCACCTTGTCATGAACCGCCGGGCTCTCCGCCTGGGGGGCTGACAGCCCAGTCCACCACTTCTGCAGGGCGGCTTGGGCCCGCTTTTCATGGACTCCGGGGCTTGGACCTGGGGTGTCTGCCCCTAGCAGCGTATACAAAGCGTTTCGAATCACTTCGAATTGCTTCTGGGAAGTTTATAAGAGGATCCCATCTGCTTCGCAGGCTTCCTTTTGCAAACTTCCCTGTGCTTGAGCCTCCCAGAATCCTCTGAGCGCCCAAGCCTCCTTCTGCCCTTCAGCGCGGCAAGGTGGGAAGGATGGAGAGACAAATGGGTGATCGTGAAGACTGATGAGCACGATCGCCTCCAGTTGCCGACCGACGCTCCAACCACCGAGCGTAGCTTCTGGGAGGAGAGCCCGGTGCTGGAGCCCGAATACGCCCCAGTCTTGGAGCGGATCTGGTTCCTGGAAGAGTAGGGCCTGACGTCTCTGATGGTGCTGGAAAGCTTCTTGTCATGGCGTCTTGCGCCGTTGCAGCAGCACAGCCGCCCGGCGTATTACTACACCGGCATCCGCGACTGCACCAGGCTGGAGACAGGCCCGGACTCCGTCCCTTCTGAGGGAGTGCTGAGGGGGATGTTGATGAGCGTCTGCGGCGACCTCCTCGACGATGACTCCCTCACGGTCCAAGCTTCCTGCCTCCCCCTCTCTATGGAGCCGTTACGGAGGGCGAGGCTGCTGCAGGAGCTGCCAACGCTAGACGATATTGGCATCGCCGTTCGTCAGGTCGGGAACGCCTTCCGGGGAATCTCGATCCCCAGGGTTGAGCACTCCGGAGCGGAGCGCGAGGCATCGGCCGATGCCCAACCCGCGCCGAAGGTCGACAGAGCTCGGACCACCGACAAGGGGAAGGGCAAGGAGCTGGCCTCTGGCTTGCCAGAGAAGAAGCGCGCCCGGGCCCCTTTGAGGGCGTCGGTTGCGCCAAGCCAGGGGGCGGGAGCACCCCTGCGCCCTCCTTCAGGGGGCATCGGTCCGTTGGGCGGTGACCCCAAGAGGCCTTTGGTCTTCTGCACCAACGGGACTCCTCTCGGCCAGCGGTGGTCCGAGGAGTCCCGGGCCTCCCACCCTTCCTCCACGGGCGGTGGAGCTCCAAGGGGGGACGCCGGTGCTGCGGTGTCCGGGGGCGAGCCAAGGGCTCAGGCGCCCCAGTCGACGAGCGTCCCGACTGCAGCTTCGGCAGGCGGTGGCGCTGGAGGGAGCAGCGCCAGGATTCATCCGGGGACGCAGGCGCCCCGGGCTTCAGGGACTGGATCGGCAAGTGAAGCCATGCACTGCTGGCGGGAGCCCTGCTGCTCCGTCTCCCAGGGGGGCTCCGGATGCACCCCCTGTTCCGCCAGTCCGGGTGCCTTCAACACAGGCCCCGGTGGCGACGGCAGGCTCCAGCGGTCCTGCCCCGGCTCGGAGGCCAGGGCTTCATGCCCACTGGAGTGTTCGAGTTCCTCGGTAAGTTCGCACTCACCGGATCTCGATACTTGTATATTTCTTTTCTTCTTGTTTTGAGGGGTCCCCGTGCTTGCAGGGACTCATTGGCTGTCGGGAACGCGTCTGTTCCCCGGCCACCTTCGGCTAGCAGAGGTCCTGTGCCGCAGCATCTAGAAGCTGCAGCGGCTTCGCCGGCCCCCGAGTCGGTGCAGGTGCCTCCTCCTGTGCCGGCAGAATCGGTTCCTGCAGCGGCAGCGGCGCCTGTTCGTCCTCCTTCGCCAGCTCGGGAGCCGGCGGCTGCCAAGGGCTCAAGTGCTGAAGCGGGAGGAGCGGGTGCAGGTCCTCCGGCGGGCAACGAGCAGGGGCACGTCGGGAGCACCCCTGCTTTGGCTCCGGCTTCTCCAAATCGGCGCATCATCCGGGTGGCATCTCTTCCGCCAGACGACGATGTCATGGAGGAGGTCTTCGGCGCGCCTCCGGCTTCTGCCGCTCCTCTGCCGTTGTCAGAGGCAATGGAGCTCACCCAGTTGAGCGTCCTGCAGGTCCAGGCCATCCTGGAGCACGAGCGGGAGGTGCTGAGGGAGGAGAGGGACCGCCTCCTCAGCTGGCGGCAGCTCCTAAAGCTGCAGACTCAGGAGGTTGAGGTGGAGCTCGACGCGAGGCGGGAGAGGCTCGACGCCGAGGAAGAGCTCCTCGAGTTGCAGAAGAGGATCGTCGCCCGCTTGGACTCCGAGACCCGGAGGCTCTTGCAGGAGACTCGTGAGGCAAACACCGATGTCCAGGCCCGCGCCGACGCCAACAAGGAGCTGCGTCTGCAGCTGGCGCGCCGCGAGTGTGCCGTCGCGGACCGGGAGCGCACCGTGGCAACCAAGGAGAAGAGGGTCACCGAGAAGCTGGAGGCCGGTGAGGGCGACTTGAAGGCCCAGGCTAGAGAGATGGAGCTTCGAGAGGCAGCTCTGGCCGAGAGGGAGGAGCAGGCCTCGCGGGAGCGTCAGGCGGCACTGGACCCAGAGTTGGCGACCGACTTACGGGCGTCGGAGCTGGAGGGGCTTACCCGGGACCTTGAGCTCCGGGAGAACTCCTTGGCATCCAAGGAGAAAAGGTTCAACGAAGAAGGACCCGGCGCCCTGCTGAAGGCTCGCCAGGAGGTGGAGAAGCTCTAGGCTTCGCGGTCCGTCGAGGCCCGAGCGGTCTGGAGCTTTGTCGGCCAGGCAGGATCCGCCTTGGTGCCTCTTGGCTTCAACCCCATGAGGACGGGGGCTCTGGCTCAAGAGGTGGTCGAGGCGATCCCGACGCTCGAGTCCATCAGCGCCAAGCTGGATAGGCTCGAGGCTGTGATTGCCGACGAGCTTGAGACGGAGGGGCGGAGCTTGGCGAAGGAGGTCGCCACACACGTGCTGACGTGCTTCCGGAGCTGGGACTCCTCTGTCTCTCTAGAGCCGGTAGTCCTGGGCCCCGTCGCCGAGCAGGAGGAAATCGCCAGGGCCGGAGTCGGAGACGCTGCCGCCCTTGTCGCCTCTAGGTTTCAACGGGAGTCCGGGGACTCCTAGGCGTCCGCCCTTGTAGCCGAAGGGCTTTGTATATTTTGTTTTTTGTTTTTTTTGAGTCTGTAGTCCAGCTCTTGGGGCTTTGATGAATGAACAGACTTTTGTGTTTCTGTTTCTGCACTCTTAGCTTGTTCTTGGCTTGGCCTGCCTGAGTCCTTAGCTCCGCAAGGGCCTCAGGAGGTCTCCACCAATCTTGAAGCTTTGCACAGACACCTTCAAGGGGTCTCCGGAGCTCACCCCGTGAGGACAGGGGAGGTCCGGCTCTGCTGGCCACGTGGCGGGCCCGGAGCTCTCCTCTGAGGAGAGAGAGGTCCGGCTCCGCTGGACACATGGAGCCTTCGGAGCTCGCCCCTGCGAAGGGGGCAATGTTCGGCTCTGCTGGCCACGTGGCGGGCCCGGAGCTATCCTCTGAGGAGAGGGGAGCTCCGGCCCTGCCGGACATGTGGGGCCTTTGGAGCCCGCCCCTGCGGAGGGGGCGGGGTCCGGCTCCTCCTGTCTTGAGTTGGAGTAGTCGGGAGCTCCGGTCCTTCCTTGTGTTGTCCCCATAGTGGCCCCCTGGTAGGTGTGGCCAATTGGTTGGGCACACCTACCATATTCCTGCGGGGGAGCTAAGGCCAAGAGGTCCTGCACATAAGTAGGGGAACCGTAATTCTCCTCAGGGGCTCTCCCTTCCCTGTCTCTTAGTCTTATTTGGCTTACGGTCCTGAGCCGGTATACGGGGCTTGGGCAATTCAGTGCGCCCGGCATCGGAGGTCCGGCTCCCTCCGAGGTCAGGGTACGACCGTCCGGCCCCTAGTACTGCCGTAACGCTGGGGAGGCAGAGTGCACACGCTTTGGGTCGGAACCAGGCAAAGCAGGCTGTACTCCCCTAAACCTCCGAAGGGCAGGGTGCGCACGCTTTGGGTCGGAACCAGGCAAAGCAGGCTACGCACCCTAGACCCCCCATGCACAGTGCAGGTTTTTCCTGGAGGTGGCCAACTGGCGTCGCAGCACCTGACTGGGGGAGGTCCGAGAGGCCCCCTGGCCATCGGCAGGTACCTCAAGTGTGACCGCCTTCAGTAAGGATACAAATGCCGACTAGTAATGAGAGTGGGAAGAGAGAGAGCTAAGTGTACGATGAGCATACACTATGTTTGATATGGAGGCGTGATCATAAAAATTAATGCGTAATTTAAATGAACACATAAGGAAGAGCATGGTAGGACAGGATTCTTTCCATATAAATACCCATAGGAGGAAGGCAGGCTATACATGGAGGCAACGACCCGCCCCATTATGAGGGGAAGCAAGATCCTACACACTTAGGGTCGGAACCAGGCCAAACGTCCCCTGGGGGTTAGTTGCTCCGAGCGCTGTTCCTGGACTCTAAGGGATCTATTATAGAAAGAAAAAGACCTGTCCTATTACTGCTCTAGGGATAGAACTTACGTAGGTGTTCTATGTTCCAAGGGTTCGGGAGCGGATCCCCATCCTCGGTGGAAAGGCGTACGCACCCGGGGCGGTACACTTTCGTGACTCGGAAGGGACCTTCCCAGCTGGGGGAGAGTTTGTTGGTCCCTTCGCAAGAAAGTATGCGCCGTAGCACCAGGTCGCCTTCTTTGAGCTCCCGGACACGCACGGTCCTTTGGTGGTAGCGCCGGAGCGCCTGCCGGTACCGTGCGTTGCGGAGCATTGCTTGTAGTCGAACCTCGTCGACAAGGTCGATGTCTTCGTGCCAGAGCTGGTCCTGCGCGGCTTCATCGTAAGCTCGGACGCGGGGAGACCCCATTGTGATCTCTGGGGGAAGCACGTCTTCGGCCCGGTACACCATGAAGAAGGGTGTCTCCCCGGTGGCCCGGCTCTGGGATGTCCGGTTAGCCCACAGTGTGCTCGGAAGCTCGTCCACCGACTTGGCGCCATGCTTCTTCAAGCTGGCATAGGTGCGAGTCTTGAGGCCCCGAAGGATTTTGGCGTTGGCCCTCTCGACTTGCCCGTTGCTCTTTGGATGAGCAACAGAGGCATAGCTACCCTGGATGCCAAGGTCTTCGCAGTAGTCTTGGAATGCTGCACTGGTGAACTGGGTCCTGTTGTCGGTGATGATTCTATTCGTGACCCCGAACCTGCAGACGATCGACTTGATGAACTTGATTGCGAATTGCTTGTTGATGGTGATGACGGGTGTAGGTTCCGGCCACTTGGTGAACTTGTCAATGGCGATGTAGAGGTACCAGAATCCCCCGACGGCTTTGGGGAATGGCCCCAGGATGTCCAACCCCCATACCGCGAACGGCCACGAGGGCGGGATCATCTGCAGCGTCTCAGCCGGTGTGTGGATCTGCTTGGCATGGAATTGGCACGCCTTGCAGCTCTTGACCAGCTTGACGGCATCCTGGAGTGCTGTCTGCCAGTAGAAGCCATGCCGGAAGGCTTTACCGACGAGCGTGCATGAGGAAGCATGACTACCACATTCGCCTCCATGGATCTCAGCGAGCAAGTCGCAGCCTTCTTCCTGGGTTATGCACCACAATAGGAGGGTGTTGGCGCCACGCCGGTAGAGATCCCCTTCTACCAGCACATATCTTTTAGCCATGCACACGATCCGTTCAGCGGATACACGTTTATCAGGAAGGATGTTGTCTTTCAAGTAGTCCCGGATCTTTGTGATCCATGCATCCGGTCTGACTTGAGCTTCTGGATCTTGAGCTCTGGGTAGCACGGAGTCCCCTGCATCCATGGTTGCAGGGCCGCCAGGACCGCCAGCTTCGAGGTGCTGGTCCCGTCCCCTTCGCCCGGCTTGGCCGGCCGGGCTGTGGGCCGCAACAATGTCCTCTCGAAGACTCCTTCGGGCGCCGGGGCTCCGGTGGAGGCCTTCGTTGAGAGGTCATCGGCCGCGGCGTTATCGGCGTGCGGTACATGGCACAGGTCTAAGGCGAGGAAGTCTTTCTCCAGCATCTGCACATGGAGCAGATAGGCAGCTAGTTGTGGGTCGTTGCAGGAACATTCACCCTTGACTTGCTTGATGACTAGCTGGGAGTCGCCCTTTGCTAACAACTGGCGAGCGCCGAGAGACAGCGTCGTCTTCAGGCCGAAGATGAGTGCTTCATACTCCGCCATGTTGTTGGTTGCCTTGAAATTGAGGCGCACCATGTACCCGAACTGCTCCCCCGATGGTATGAGAAGCAGTACGCCGTCACCGGCCCCCTGCTTTTGCGAGGAGCCGTCGAAGAAGAGCGTCCAGTGGGGCTCGGTGAAGACCGGAGCTCACGGCTCCGGTTCACCGTCTTCGGGGCCCCCTGGGTTGGTTGTCGATGGCGTCCACTCGGCCACGAAGTCAGCCAGTGCTTGGCTCTTGACTGCGTGTCAATGTAGGAAGTCCAGCTCGAACTCTGCCAACTCCGCTGCCCACTTAGCAGCGTTGCCAGTCACGTTGGGGCTGTGAAGGATGGTCTTCAGCGGGAAGGAGGTGACCACCGAGATCCGGTGGGCTTGGAAGTAGTGTCGGAGCTTCCTGGACACCACGAGCACTGCATACAACAGCTTATGGACCTCCAGGTACCTTGCCTTGGCGTCGTGGAGGACTTCGCTGATGTAGTAGATGGGCCTCTGGATGGTCCGGGTCCTTTCTGGGGGACCCGGGGTGTCTTCCTCCATTGGCTCAGACCAATAGGAGGAAGACAGACCCTGGGCATCCTCCGGGGGCTGGGACCCGGAGGCTTCTTGGCCGTCTTGGACCTCCGGGAGGTCGTCTTGAACTTCCGGGAGGTCCCGCTGGACCTCCGGAAGGTTGTCTTGAATTTTCGGGAGGTCCCCTTGGACCTCCGGGAAGCTGCCTTGGGCCTCCGGGAGGTCGTCTTGGAGCTTCGGGAGGTCGTCTTGGGCTCCCGAGACCTCCTGGCTGTCGGGGCCCACCATGGGGCCTGGGCAGCCTTGATGCTTGACTTCAGCTGCTGGAGCTGGTTGCGGTGATGAGGGGTCCGGCCGCTTTGCGATGAGGACCATGCTCACCACCTCTGGTGTCACCGTGATGTCGAGCAGCAGGTGCTCTCCGGGCTCTGGGGCTACCATGATGGGTAGGGTTGTCAGGAGCTGCTTCAACTCCTGGAATGCTTCTTCTTCTTCGTCGGTCCAAGCAAATTGACCGGATTTGCGCAGGACCTTGAAGAAGGGAAGAGCCCGCTCCGCTAGCCTCGGTATGAACCGACAAAGTGCAGCTAGGCATCCCGTGAGCTTCTGGACATCTTTGATGTGGGCCGGGGGCCGCGTCAGCTCGATGGCCTTGTTCTTCTCTGGGTTGGCTTCGATCCCTCGGTGTGATACCAGGAATCCTAGAAGTTTTCCAGAGGATACACCGAAAACACACTTGTCTGGGTTCAGCTTGGTGTGCATGGAGCGCAGTTTGTCAAAGACTAGAGCTAGGTTGTCTAATAATGATGAGCTCTGTCTAACTTTGACAACGATGTCATGGACATACACCTCAACTAAGTCTCTTATTAGCTCTCCAAAGGTTTTGTGCATGGCACGTACAAAGGTAGGGAGAGCATTTTTTAGACCATAAGGCATGGAGACATAACAATACAGGTCGTCTACTGTGATAAAAGCAGTATGTTCTTCATCTTCTCTAGACATGGGGATTTGGTGGAAACCTGAGTAGGCGTCTAGGAAGCATAACATATCACAGCCTGATGTAGAGTCTACTATTTGATCTATTCTAGGGAGAGGGAATGGATCTTTGGGACATGTCTTATTGAGACTGGTGTAGTCGATGCACATCCGGAGCTTCCCGCCGGCCATCGGGACGACGACGGTGTTGGCCAACCACCGGGGCTGGTGGACTTCCCGTATGAAGCCAGCGTCCAGCAGCTTCTTGATTTCTTCACGGATGAAGTTCTGCCGCTTGATGGACTGCTTCCGAGGCTTCTGTTGGATTGGCCGGGCGTCGGGGAAGATCTTCAGATGGTGCTCGATCACCTCCCTAGGGATCCCCGGCATCTGCGACAGTTGCCATGCAAACACGTCAACGTTGTGCTAGAGGAAGGTGATGAGCGTGCCTTCCTATTTGCTGTCCAGGCCCCCGGCAATCCGGGTGGTCTGGGCAGCTTGGGCGCCGACTTGGACGACCTTCAGGGGGACGTCGTCCTCATCGTGGGGTTGCACTCTGGGTGCAGAGGTTGAGGCACGGTGGCCTGCACTTGGGTGGAGCTGGCCCGGTTCTGCACCGCCAGGGGCTGGTGCTCGGGCTGCTGCAAGTGCTTGGAGCTTCTCCAAGGCTGACACTGCAGCAGTGCGGTCTCCACGGATCTTGAGGACGCCTGTCGGTGTAGGCATCTTCAAGACGAGATAGCCGTAGTGGGCTACTGCCATGAACTGGTACAGGGCTGGCCTGCTGATGATAAAGTTGAAGGGGAGGTCGACCTTTGCCACGTCGAACAGAATGTACTCTGTTCGGTAGTTGTCCGGTGCCCCGAAGGTCACCGGTAGGCTGATGTTGCCGTACGGGACAACTTGTCCTGGCCCTACCCCTGAGAACAGGCTCGAGGGGGCGAGCTTGGTCATCGGGATCTGCAGCTTCTGGAAGGCTGCACGACTCATGAGGTTGAGGCCGGCCCTGCCATCCACCAGGACGTGGTACATCTTCACGTTGGCGATGGTGGGAGCCACCAAGAGCGGTAGCTGCCTGGCCCCAGCCATGTTCTTGGGGCAGTCGGTGGCGTCTAAGGTGATGGGGGTCCCTACCACCTTGGGGTGCGGTATTGCGCCCGGGGTAGGGGCCACCGATGCCACCGCTCGACGCAGAGTCTTGACTGCATTCCAGGACGAGGGGTCCAAGGACCCTCCGTAGATGACATGGAGCGCCTTCTGGCGCTCGTCGTCACTGGAGCTGGAGCCCTCGCGGTGGTGGACCGTCTTCAGAGCGCGCTGGGGCTCCTGGAACTTCATCTGCTGGTCGACGTTGTCCCAGGGGTCGACCTTCTGCTTGCCCTCCCTCTGACGGAAGGGAGGGGCGTCCGCGCGTGGTTGCTTCCCCTTTCGGAAGCGTTCCGCGAGCTTCTAGATCTCCCGGCACTCAGCAGCAGTATGGCTGCTGGTGTTGTGCACGGGGCACGGCTCGCTGTGGTCACCGCCAGGGGCTGGTGACTGTCGCGGCCTCTTGTCGAGGCGTGGCCCCTGAGCTCCGGTGGGTGCTGCAGCTGCAGCAACGGGAGCTCCGGCCGACGGCTCGATCTTGCCGCCGCCCTTCTTGGTCTTCTTGCTCCTCCCATGGGGAGCAGCGCTAGACCCGGGCTGTCCTCCGGTTTCGGAGGCTGGCTGCGAGTACCAGTTGCACCCTTCCGCCGCTCTGGCGCACTTGTCCGCCAGGTTGAAGAGCTCCGAGACGTCGCGCACCTCTCTGGTGGTGAGCTTCTCGAGCATCTTCTTGTCCCTTACACCTTGCCGGAACGCCACCACCACAGAAGCATTTTGGATATGGGGGATGGTGTTCTGTACCTGGGAGAACCGCTGGATGAAGGAGCGCAGCAACTCTCCAGGCTGTTGTTGGATGGCATGGAGGTCAAGCTCCGTGCCAGGACAGGTGTAGGAGCTGCCAAAGTTGGCGGTGAACTGTCGGCAGAGCTCTCCCCAGAAGGTTATGGAACCCTGGGGGAGATTCATGAGCCAAGACCGTGCTGGGCCGGTCAAGGCGACGGGGAAGTAGTTGGCCATGACAGCCTCATCCCCTCCTGCAGCAAAGATGGCGGTGGAGTAGATCTGGAGGAACTCCGCCGGGTTGTCGCTGCTGTCGTACTTCTCTGGCAGGTGTGGCCAAAACTTGCGCGGCCACTTCGCGAAGCGAAGGTGTGGCGCCAAGGCTGCACACCCTGCTCCTGTTGCTGCAGGCGTTGGTGCCGCGAACGCGTGGTCCGCTGTTGGCACGGTGTACCCCGGCATGGGCAAAGGTGCGCCATAAACTGGCGGCACTATTTGCAGGGCATATGGCTGGGGCATATGCTGCGTGGCGTATGTCTGGGGCAGAGATCGCGTAGCGAACGTCTGCGGCCCAGGCTGGGTCGAGGCGGTCGACATGCTGTCGCCGGCCTCATGGTTGCGACACCTTTCACGTCGTCGCTCGATTGTCACGCGGGCATCTTCGCCCAGGTGACGTCGCTCCAACTCCGACCTCAGGTCCGCCGATGGGAGCCTGGTGGAGCGGGAGTCTGCCGTCTGCCCGTCAACCATTGGCCTGCGCGACAGCGACACATCCGGTTGACTGGGGTGTCGTCCCCGCCGAAGCTGAGGGTTAGCGGCGGCGACGATGAGATAGTCGACGTCGCGAATCCACTGCTGGGTCGCCGCCTGAAGCGCGTCCCCAGCAGGTGGATTGCATAGAAGCGCTAGTGCTGCAGCTAGTGTACTCCCATGAGTGACACTCGGCGCAGCAGCAGACCTTGGGATTGCTGGAGTCCCGTCACCGGAGTCGGCTGCTGGCTTCCAGCCTGTCCCGACAAACTCCTCCCTGAGTGCGTCGAGACATAAGCCTCGCTAGTCATCGTTCGCCGGGAACGAGGGTGAGGAGAGCTTGCCGCGGACGGAAGCTTGGTCATCTTCGTGAGCGAAGACTCGACGCAAGAGGTAAAAGCCCCCTACCTGGCGCGCCAAATGTCGAAGGGTCTGCGGTCGACACTTCCCCCGGACCTGCACTGGGCAGCCTACGGAGGTTCTTTTTCGGAGGGGCTAGTCCCCCTGCGTGAGTCTTGCTGTACTGGACGAAGGAAAGAGATGAACACAAGGGTTTTTTACGTGGTTCGGGCCGCCGGAGCGTAATACCCTACGTCCACGGTGAGCTGAGGTGCTCGTTGTATTGCTTGGTGCTCAAAACCGGAGTTCTAAGCATGAGGATGAGTTGAGTGCTAGAATGTCTACTCCAAGGTGGCGAAGAGCCGAACCCTGGGTGTGAGTGTGCTAAGAGGCGAACCCCTTGCAACGTTGCCTACCCGAGCCTTTTATAGTCCAAGGCTCAGGCGGCTTACAACATGGGCCCCGGGACCCGACAGGTGGTCCCAGGGTGATCTCTACCGTATCTGTAATAACGCCGGTAGTTGTCTCTGGCGAGGACTTCTGAGCCTCCGGCCTGCCGCCCTACCCACGCCGCAAGCTAGGCGTAGCGGTTGATGATGGCAGGGGTGGCAGGGGATGTCTTGTCGCTGCGTTTATTGGTGTACAGCTTCTGACATTGCGCGTCTGTCTTCACCGTGATGCGACTGGGCGCAACACCTCCTGGCAGGGGCATGCTCCGCGTCTCCGTGTCTTGGGAAGGCGCGGGTATTCAATACCATGCCTTGGTAAGCCGTGGGTCTTGAATACCTTGTACGGACAAGGCATGGTGCGGCTTTACTCCGCTGCCCACCGCGTTGGGTAGGCAGCACTGCTTGACTGCCACGTGGCGGGCCCGGAGCTCTCCTCTGAGGAAAGGGAGGTCCGGCCCCGCTGGACACGTGGAGTCTTCAGAGCTCTCCCCGTGGTGGGGGGAGGTCCGGCTCTGCCGGCCACATGGCGGGCCCGGAGCTCTCCTCTGAGGAGAGGGAGGTCCGGCCCCGCTGGACACGTGGAGCCCTCGGAGCTATCCCCGCGGAGGGGGGAGGTCCAGCTCTGCTGGCGACATGGCGGACTCGGAGCTCTCCTCTGAGGAGAGGGAGATCCGGCCCAGCTGGACATGTGGAGCCTTCGGAGCTCTCCCCGCGGAGAGGGGAGGTCCGGCTTGAGTGCCCTAGAAGTTCGCCCCTGCGGAAGGGGCGAAGTCCTTAGACGATTTTCCCCTGTGCGTGGGGGTACCCCATATTGAGGGTACCGACACATGCATTGCATACATTTTTCATATAGAGAAACATTATAAAAGAAGTAGAAATGGAGAAAAGGACCGTATAAATGGAGAAAGAATCATAAAAATGATGGGGAATGAAAAAAAGATAGCTGAAATGAGCCAATTCCAATTTGTCGAAGTGTGCTGTCGACACTTCCCCGTGCCGCTGGACACGTGGCGCCTTCGGAGCTCACCCCTGCAGAAGGGGTGAGGTCCGGCTTCGCTGGACACGTGGCGCCTTCGGGGCTCACTCCTGCGGAAGGGGTGAGGTCTGACCTCGCTGGACACGTGGCGCCTTCGGGGCTCACCCCTCCGGAAGGGGTGAGGTCCGGCCGCTGGACACGTGGTGCCTTTGGAGCTCACCCCTGCGGAAGGGGTGAGGTCCGGTGCCGCTGGACACGTGGCGCCCTCAGAGCTCGTATCTGAGGAGAAGGGAGGTCCGGCCCCGCTGGACACACGGCACCCTCAGAGCTCGCCTCTGAGGAAAAGGGAGGCCCGGCCCCACTGGACACATGGCGCCCTCGGAGCTCGCCTCTAAGGAGAGGCCCAACCCTGCTGGACACGTGGCGCCCTAGGAGCTCGCCTCTGAGGAGAGGGTAGGCCTGGCCCCGCTGGACACGTGGCACCCTCGGAGCTCGCCTCTGAGGAGAGGGGAGGCCCGGCCCCCGCTGGACACGTGGCGCTCTCGGAGCTCACCCCTGCGGAGGGGGCGAGGCCCGGATCCACTGGCCGCGCGGCAATCCCGGAGCTCGCCTCTGAGGAGGAGGGTGGCCCGGTCCCGCTGGGCACGTGGCGCTTTCGGAGCTCACCCCTGTGGAGGGGGTGAGGTCCCTAGGCGGTTTTTCTACTGTGCGCGGGGGTGCCCGGTTCTGAGGGTACCGACACAATTTCCCCAAATTTTCCCCACATTGCTGCCGCACCTAACTGAAAAGATATGTTTGTTGAGATCCAAAATTGAGTAGGACTCTTATTTGAGCTCCAATTGGAGTAGGACTCCTCTTTTTCCCCTTATAAATAGAACCCAAAGCCCCTTTTGGCCGTAACCCCTTTTTCCTTCTTCTTCCTCCCAAGTCGACGACTTGGACGCCCTAGCCCCCAACTCGACGAGTTAAACCCCTCCCCCTCGCCGGAGTTCAGTCGCCGGTGAGCCCCCGCTGCTGCCATTGCTAGGAGGAAGACCCTGCCACCAAAGGGAAGTGAGGTAGGTCTTCGTTACCCATCTTACGACGTCGTCACTGTTTCTACACATTCGTTTTCTTTGCTCCCTTCGAACCTAAACTTTTTCGTGTGGACAGATCACGTTTTGATCGGTTTTTGACGGTGGGATTGATCTAGATCTTGAGTCAAGATCATCACCTCATCCACACTTGATCCCTACACCCTTCTTCGTCATAAAACCCCATGAAAGCCCATTAAAACATGCAAGAACACGTACAAACTTGTTTAATAAAACAGCACCATAGGATTTGCATTCATCTACACCATTGCATCTTGAGTAAAGTTTGTGCATGATGTTTGATTTCTGTAAATTTTGTATGTGTGTGGCCGTGAGTAGAAGGACAATCTCAGGAAGCCATCTACGAAGAACTACAGCACCAAGACTTCGAGACGCTCGAACAACAAGAACCACGGGAGCAAGGCAAGTGCCTCTTGACCATATTGATCCCATGTTTTGAAACTGTTTTGTTTGTGAAAACGTGTATGCTTGAGTCAACTTGATGGGACACCCTTTTATAGGAGTTTACTAGTTTTGTTAACCATCCTTGTCGCCGGGAAAGTTGATGAGTCGGGTACGGTCATTTTTCCTTTTTGCTTCGCTTAATCCACGGGATACGTGAAGCTGAATTAAAACATGGTTAGCTACTGCACTCATATGAATAATGACGATGAGAACTTGATGATGTTAATGAGCATGGAATCAGGGGAGATCTAGGCAAGCTTGGTTCCTGGATGTTGCTGAATGAGATGGTGGTTTACTTGTCATAGATCTAAGGACCGGTTCATGCCAGCACATGCCAGGAAAACAGTGCCACAACAAGGCCAAATATGGGTGCAGCTTAGCTGACTAATTAGGTGTGTTGCTAGCTTGTTATGGACCGTGGATGGCGTGGGGAATGGGAGTCGAGAGAGGAATGCCTTGGGAACTGCATCGCACAACAGGGGGCCTGTGGGTGGGAGAATGGTGATTCGAGCCTGCCGGTGAAACCTCAGTGAGCCCATACATCTAGTAGCCCCTTTGTTAAGGCTATTTTGTGATCTCTTGGCCATACACCGACAGTTGTGTACTGGTATAATGGAGGTTTTGCAGTCGCCGACGGGTGACGAAATCACAAACTTGTGGGTAAAGTGGTGCCACCTCTGCAGAGTGTAAAACTATCATGATAGACGTGCTTCCGGTCACGAGCACCTGGCCAACTCACATGATTAGAGGGAAAACTTGGGATGGCTACTCAGTATGGTTGTGGTATGGTCATTGGGTGGTTTTGGGACTGTTTTGAGTCATGAAAATGAGTTTGGTTTTGGTTATATATGAATATGAGATGGATATGAATATTTATGAGTATGAGAAAGATTATTGTCTGGTTGAGACATGATAAATGGTGAGTTATGATGAAGGAAAGTTGCTTATATAGCATGGCTATGATGGGATTAAACTCACATAGGAATAGTTGCTGTTTTTATCATGTTTGTGAAATAAAATTTGCTTGCTGCAATGAGCCTTTTTATTCCTACCTTGTTGTAAGCTACATGTCATATTTTTCCCGCACTTGCTGAGTATGACATGTACTCACCCTTGCATTATCACATAAACATCAGCAACAGGAGAAGAGTACTTCAAGGACCATGGGGAGTACTAGGCGTGCGAACTACCGTCAACATGCCTGTGGAGTTGAAGATGGAGCCTGCTGCTATTTAGTTATTTCCGCTGTCGTTTAGAGACTTCTGCTGCAAGAATAAGTTAGATATTCATGTGTGAGACGATGAGTCAATGTAATAAAGTACTTAAACACTATTTATTCGTGGTTATATTCTGAATTCAGTTTGTGGATTACATGTGTATGTGTGATGAACATCTTGGGCACACATATGCATTCACTTGGTTCTATTTTCGGAACCGGGTGTCACAAATTGGCATCAGAGCCACGTTGACCGTAGGACTCAAGCCTAGGTAGAATCGACAATCTAAAGCACATAGGAACACCCCTCTAAACTGTTATTTTCAAAAATTGCTTGCTGCTGCCATTTACTTGTCAATTCAGCCACCGCAAAGTGCTATTTTCAGCCCCTCTTTTCTTCTTTTCTTGTGGGCAGCCACACTTTCTATTTCCTTGCTTCATAGCTTCTGAAGTTTTGGAATTATTTCCTTCTTCTCTAAAGACTCTCATGTCTTACTTAGAGATGCCGATCACTAGGAGCACATCATGCATGAGAACTCATCCACCACCACTTGGGAGTGCACTTAACCCCATTGAGGTTTCCGATGGACCATATTGGGAGGAGGTGAAGATGGAACCTCATGATGAAGATGAAGTCAATAGCTCTATGCATGAGGAAGAGGATCCGGAAGAGGTGGAACCATTCGAAGACGACATGGAAGATGATCCACAAGAACGGCATTGGTACGCACCTCAGGAGGAGTTTCATGCGGGCTTACACCACGTGGAGCCTCATGAAGCTATGTTGGAAGGAGATGAATCTGAAGAGGAGCCACCCCCTGCTGAGGCTGAGAATGAAGGTGATGAACGGGCCAACCGTTCAGTTCAAGAATGACGGGACCCGCCATCCCGGTTCACGTCACGGGGACGGGGCACCTCGCCCGGGAATAGCATTGGGTGGTGCCGTGTTATGCGGCACCCAACAGCACACATATAAGGAATAATGTATTACATAAATTAAAGCGGAAGCTTACATCTGCTCTTTGTAAATATTTTACATAAAGTAGCTACAGCAGAAGTCTATAACATCTCACGTTGAATATCTAAGAAGCACTCGAGAAGAGGTCCAGCCCGCGGGCTCCTCTCGCTAGCAACACGAAGACATGGCAGCGGCTAGGTTCTCCAAGTGTGACATGACTCAGAAGTTCCTGAGTCTCACCGGACAACCTTCTTTATAGCGTTGAAGTTTACCTGCAAAACCACTTATATAGCAAGAGTGAGCACAAAGGCTCAGCAAGACTTAACCGTCTCTCCTAAAGCATGAAACTCTACATGAACGTAACCTAAGACTTAAGCCTGTCATTTGCGAAAAGACTCGCCTACGAGTTCATCCTTAACTTTCAGATTTTAGCCATAATAGTAGTGACCTTGCGCCCAGAAACATTGGAACTCCACAATCAAACAAGAAACGCTTCATTCCAATGTTACTTATCCCAAGGTGGAAAATAACTTTAGTTTGCTCTGTCTCTACTTCAAACAGGGTTTTCATGCAACTTAACATAATCATAGCAGCAATTATACTTTTGCAAACTGTTTCCACACAAGTTGATTACTACGTCACAACATGGGATCAAGCGGTACTCAATAACCGTGAGGGACGGTGATTCGAATCAAACACTACCCGGATAACTCGACACATACGCCCGCCTCTGAAGACCCAACTCTGGCGTCCTTCATTACGTCGTATGTGGCAACCTTTGTCAGGACACTAAACTGTAGAACCGGTCGCGCTGTCTCGGGCTCATTGGTCTAACGAGACGATGTGGTATGCCTCTACAATCCAGTGAACCTGGTACATCGGTTTCCTGGTTTCCATATGTCAGTAAGCATCTGGTACACAACTAAATACTTGCTCCTGGACGCGGCACACGCATCGGTCCTTAACCGACACAGGCAGAGCTACGTGACCAAGACCTCGTCTTGTCGCTGCCTAACCCCTCTCCCTGTCTCATCTTTAGAAATGTAAACTTTAGTTTGCCTCCTTTCCCAAAAATACTTATGATATTCTGAACTATAGCTCGCGAGTAGATTCCAACTACTCGTCTTCTACCGGATGCCCTAGTCTATTTAGCATGGCCTTATTCTACAGCGATGACACAATTCTACCATTGACCTCAGGGTTCATGTTTGGTTATGCAAGTGGAGTATAAAACATCGTTGACCTAATGCACATACAGACTTTGACCAATAGTAGTGAACAAAAGGAAAACTTTAAAAACAACTTAAATGCAAACCGGGCCTTGCCTTGGTTTTGCAGGTGACTACAGTCAGAGATGTATGAAGTTAGCTGTTGATGACTTGAAGCTCAATCCCTGCCTTCTTGCTCCTTGATCCAAGCTCAACTTCTCCTTCTTCACTTTCCACGTTTGATCACTACACTTTATGAATATGTATACATGTTTAATTATAAAACTTTTGCTAACAAGTTTTTAAAGACAAGTTTAAAACTGGCACTCTGTTTAAGAATTTAAAATGACACTGGTGCTAGTGGTTTGGGTGTGTTTAAGTATTGTCATCAAGTGAGAAGTGAGGTGAGCAGAGGTATAGGCGAACCTTTTTGCTGTTGCAACTGAAGAGGAGAGGCTCTATGGTGGCCAGGCGACAGATTCTTGCGACGGCGGCTTCACCTGGTGCCATGGAGAGAAAATGAGCTCGACGCCGGGGTTCCCGTGGGTTTAGCACCGGTTCTTTGCGTTGGTCACGTTTGGGGAGGGCTGGCGATGCTGTGGAGACGTTCAGCGCGGTGTGCAGCGGCGTGGAGCAGCCGGCCGATGGTGAACCGCTCGGGTGCACGCCGTCGGAGGAAGAAATCGCTCGGGGAGGCAGTATTCGAGTGAGAGAGGGCGCTGTCGCTGCGAGGACCATATGACCGGGGCTGTGGTCGGCAGGGATGATTGAGTCGATCTCAACCGAGGCGGTTACCTTGTGGAGACAGCCGGGAAGCCACGGGCGCATGCGCTGTCGCCGCTGTGCTGCTGCTGTCGCACGCTCGGCAGAGGAGAAACAGAGACCGTGTTCCCTCTCACAGACAACTGGGCCCCACTGAACAGAAGACTTAAGGGGCAAGTCTATATGGCTCAATGGCAAGTGGGTCCACCCCTATTCCTCCATAAAAGATCTTCTAAACTTTGGCACAAAGCAAATTTAAATTCTGAACAGCTCAGATTCAAAAAGTTGTTTGGAATTTTGACTTGGTGTTCTGCAGTTCAAATTTAAATTCAAATTTCAAGGAAATCCATAGGCCCCTTTGATACTCATATCAAAGCTCCTCCAAATTTTCTCAAAACTTGGCTCCCTCATAATTTGGACCTGAGGAATTCAAATATGTCCTCTGATCTTTGAGCTGGCCATTGCAAATACAACTTCTTAACCAACAGTTTGGATTTTCCTTTTTGAAAATGGCCCTCTTATCTTTGGAGTGAGCCTTTTAGTTCAAACTGAATTTAAAGTTTTATTGCACATGCCCACACTTTCATGAGTAAACAAAAGTTTTTGCAAGTCCCATTTCTTGTATTTACACTCAACTTTATTCATAGCTCAAGTTTTCCATTTACAAGTTTTGGGACTTTCACATTCCTCCCCCCATTAAAAAGAATCTCGTCCCGAGATTCATGATTAAGGACAACGTGGAGAGGACAACTACTAAGTATAAGCCTCTAACAACTCCGGATGATTGCGTTATAAATATTCCTCGCTTTCTCATGTAGCTTCGTCGGACGTGTGATTTTCCCATAGCACCTTGAAAAATCGCAGCGTCCGGTTTCTGGTCTCGCGAGTCTTTTCATCAATTATCCGGGTTGGATGCTCAACATAAGTGAGGTCCGGCTTCAAATCTGCTATATCTCCCGTGAGAATCTCCGTTGGAACTTTCAAACACTTCCGCAACTGGGATATGTTGAAGACGTTATGAACTCCGGCTAAGGCTACCGGTAGCTCCAAACGGTATGCCACGGGTCCACACCTTTCAATGATGACAAAGGGACCGATGAAATGCGGAGCTAATTTTCCTTTCACTCCGAATCGGTGAATGCCCTTCATAGGAGATACATGGAGGTATACGTGGTCCCCAACTTGAAAGTTCAGAGGACGGCGTCTCTTATCCGCATAGCTCTTTTGCCTCGACTGAGCGGCTTTAAGATTTGCTTGAATAAGCCTTACCCGCCCTTCTGCTTCATTTACGAGATCAATCCCGTAAATCACTCTCTCGCCAGATTCACACCAGTTCAAGGGTGTGCGGCACTTCCGGCCGTAGAGAGCTTCATAAGGTGCCATTTTTATGCTCGTTTGATAACCGTTGTTATACGAGAATTTCGCCAACGCTAAGTGATCATCCCAGCTCTTACCGTGGTGGATGGCACACACCCTTAGCATATCTTCAAGGATTTGATTCACCCTCTCCGTTTGCCCATCGGTTTGAAAGTGATACACGGAGCTTCAAATCAATTTAGTTCCCAAGGATGCGTGTAGCTGTTCCCAGAAGCGGGACACGAACAGCGATCCTCTGTTGGAGACAATGGTACGGGGAACTCCATACAAGCAAAAGATTCGTGCTATGTACAACTCCGCATACTTTTTGGCGTTGTATTTGGTACGCACCGGGATGAAGCGTGCTGACTTGGTTAAGCGATCCACGATTACCCAAATCGAATCATGATTATTACACGTGAGAGATAGTCCAACAATGAAGTCCATACTAATATCCTCCCACTTCCATGCCGGAACGCTTAGCGGTTGTAAGGTTCCCGCTTTCGGCTTTAACTCGCCGACACGTATCACATTCAGATACGTATTTAGCAACTTCTCTCTTCATCCGGGTCCACCAAAATTTAGTCTTCAATTCCTGATACATCTTGTTGCTGCCCGGATGAATAGAAAATTTGGATAAGTGAGCCTCATCCAAAATTTTCTTCCGCGGCCTCATATCACGGGGTATCACTATCCGGTCCTTGAACCATAGAGTGTCTTTATCATCTAACCGGAAACATTTCATCTCCCCGTTCTTCAATCTCCTTCTGATATGAGCCATGCCCTTGTCTTTCTTTTGAGCTTCCATAACCTCCTCTCTTATTGGGGGTAAGAGGTCTAGATTATGTAGAGCTCCATATGGAACCAAGTAGAGACCTGGTTCTTCCTCTTCTATCGGCGCAATGGTCAGGTTATGAATATGAGACTTCCGGCTGAGTGCATCAGCAACCACATTTGCCTTGCCCGGATGATAATGAATTTCAATCTCATAGTCCTTGATCAGCTCCAACCATCGCCGTTGTCACATATTCAACTCTTTTTGAGTGAATATGTACTTTAAACTTTTGTGGTCGGTGTAGAGATGAACCAGATTTCCCAATAGGTAATGTCTCCACATCTTCAAAGCTAGTACCACGGCAGCAAGCTCGAGATCATGAGTTGGATAATGTTGCTCATGATTCCGTAATTCCCGTGATCCATATGCAACCACTCGTCCTCCTTGCATGAGTACACAACCAAGCCCGATGCCAGACGCATCACAATAAACATCAAAAGGCTTGGTCGTATCCGGTTGAGCTAAAACCGGGGCTGTTGTGAGGTGTTTCACCAACGCTTGAAAAGCTTCCTCACATGGATTGCTCCAATCATATTTGATGCCCCTTTTCAGTAGCTCCGTCATAGGTCTGTAGATTTTTGAGAAGCTAGGAATGAACCTCCGGTAATATCCCGCCAAACCCAAGAAGCTACGAACTTCGTGGACTGATGTTGGAGACTTCCACTTCAGCACTTGTTCAATCTTGCTTGGATCAACAGCAATGCCTTCCGCTGAAATAATATGTCCAAGAAACGGCACTTGGTTGATCCATAATTCACATTTACTAAACTTTGCATAGAGCTTGTGATCTCTCAAGCGTTGAAGCACAATATGCAAATGTTTAGCGTGTTCCTCTTCAGATTTGGAATAGACCAAGAGGTCGTCGATGAATACCACAACGAACTGATCCAGCTCCGGCATGAACACCAAGTTCATAAGATACATAAAGTGAGCCGGAGCATTGGTCAACCCAAATTACATGACAAGATACTCATAGAATCCATATCTTGTCGAGAATGCTGTTTTCGGGATATCTTCCGCTCGAATCTTGATTTGATGATATCCCGACCTTAAGTCCATCTTGGAGAAGACTTTAGCACCCACTAGCTGATCGAAGAGGATATCAATTCTTAGTAGTGGATACTTGTTCTTTATTGTCACAGCATTTAAAGGACGATAATCGACGCATAGCCTCAGCGTTTCATCCTTCTTCTTCACAAATAAAGCCGAGCAACCCCATGGTGATGAACTTGGACGAATAAACCCCTTGTCCATCAGATCTTTGAGTTGCTCCTTCAATTATGCTAACTCACTCGGAGCCATTTTGTATGGTCTCCGAGAGATCGGCGTGGTTCCCTGTATCAACTCTATTTTGAATTCCACCTCGCGCTCAGGTGGTAAGCCTGGAAGATCTTCGGGAAAACGTCCGGATATTCACGGACTACCGGAATGTCTTCTAACTTGCACGCCTTGGCATTACATACTTCCGGGTCTTTGGAAACCGCTTCGCTGAGATACAATGTTTGACGTCCGTGAAGTGGAGAGTCCAAGTGAACACTCCTGTTCTCGATGTCCAGAACAGCCTTATGGAAGGTCAACCATGATATTCCTAATATGGCATTGATTCCCTGGTCTTCGAGAATAATGAGGGTGGTAGGATAAATTTTTCTACCCAAACAAAGTGGTGCTCGAGAAACGACTTCATTAGTTGATATGTCTCCACCTGGCGAATGAATAAGGTAAGAACCTTTTGTGATAGTGGTGGAGATCTGATCTCGGGTCACCGTCGCCCTGCTAATGAAGTTATGTGTTGCACCAGAGTCGAATAAATGACAACCGGCTTGTCGTTTAAGGTGAACCTGCCGGCAAGAACAGGTCCTCCCTTTGGCAGATCATCGACTGACACATAATTAACTGTTCCCACTTTGGACATGGCTTTTCTTTGCTGTCCAAAATCACTCTTTGGAACTGGACCCGCAGACATAACGTTGATGCTCGGTTCATTTGCTTCATTGACGTTGAGGTCATTGTCAATATGAAGTGGGACTGCACTTGGTTCAGCTGAGAAATCACCGTGATCATTTTCAGCATCTGGAGGGAAACAGCATCCTGGTGCACCTTGTTGATACTGAGGTGCATAAGAAATAAGCTGCTGCTGCGGTGGAGGTGAACAAGATCTCTGTGGAGTATACGAGTCGTCATACTCCAGGAATGACTGCACTCTTTGTGGAACCTCTTGACCGGAAGGTGAACGGATTACCCACCGATACTTCTGAGGTAGACGATTGCATTCATCCTGTGATGAGTCCCTCTCCCTCTTTTCTTTAAGATAGAGATTGGAATAATACTCCTGAGTGATAGCACAGCTCACAAACTCATCAAAATTCTCTTGGCTAACTTGAGCCAATTCACATCGCAGCCTAGCGGTCAGCCCTCGGTAAAAGTGATAACCCTTCATGGCTGGTGACTTCACATAGTCAGGGACATATTGAGCTAAGCGATTGAATTCCTTCGCATACTCAATAACACTCATGTCACCTTGCTTTAGGTTCCAGAATTCGTCATGGCTTGTTTGCATTATGCCCGCAGGGATGAAACGAGCATGAAATGCAGCCTGGAACTCTGCCCATGTGACACGATGTCCGGCTGGTTGGACAGCAAGGTATTCTGCCCACCATGCTCTAGCAAAGCCGTGAAGCTGCTGAGCGGCATATAGAGTCTTCGAGAATTCATCACATTGGATCAACCCAAAATTGGACTCAATGACACGTAACCAGTGATTTGCTTCACAATGGTCAGCCGCCTCAGAGAATACCGGCGGTTGTGTCGCCAAGAAATCCAGATAGGTGCTCGGGGTTGGCATGTGACGCTGAGCTTCTCTATTTATGCCTTGCTGAACTAGAGTTTGGAGAGTTTCATTCATCTTCGCCATAATTTCAGCCAACCCGGCTGGCGATGGCTCTTGAGATGAAGTCGAGTCATTCCCACCTCGACTTGAACGTCCAATCTCCATTTGAGAATGTGCGCGTACCATACTGCACGAAACAAAATTTGAGTCAATCAAAATTCTATCTCAGTAGTAAGTAAAGATAAGTAAAACATGAACATGTCATGAACTTTATGGAAGCATAACCACATTCATGTTTAAACAAATCTTAAGTACGCTAAACTAATCAGCGGGACTACCCTGACCAGTTCACACAAACTCCAAATTTTACTCAAGTTATCAACAGATTATTGACTTGAGTTCAATACCAAAGTTTTAGTAAATCTCAGTAGATTTCCAACAAGTACTCATAGGCTCCTTAAAGATTTTTCTATAAAAAGTTATGGCTTAAAAACAGAAAGGTCCAGAGAGGTTTTTGCTACTGTCCTGGTTCTGAACAGTTTGCCTTCAACTGGACTTTTCATCCACTTAACGTTTGATTCTGCTCTGGAGGCATTCAAGGAAGTTGTAGAGAACTTGAAAATATTTCCAGAACTGTATCATACACCTTATTTGGGTCAATCTACTCAGAGTTATGCTCTGTTAAAGTCCAGCAAGAATTTCTGCCAGAAACAGAGCACTCTGTTTTTGAAAACTTTGACACCTAGTTATACTCTCATTTGAATATTAGCTCAAAATAAGAGTTCAGTAACTAATACTTGTTTCAAACTTCCATTTTTAGTTGAAAGTTAGTTCATGAATCATTTCTTTATAGGGAAGAGGATTATATGTTTGGTACGGTGTCGATGCACCGTAAAAATCATGTCGGTACTACGTTACCTCACCAAAAGAAAATCCTACCCAGATTATACCGGTATATATGTATTATCAGTGGCACTAAGACGGTCTCTCGCACACGTGTACTACACGGGATACGTATGTGGTTTGTACCTGTAGAAGAAGACTCAATAGTGGTGCACTCAAAGGTTGTTTCATTTCAGGCAGTTCCATATTTGAAAATAAATACAAACGCCCGTATCAGTGTCATACGGTCGTCCCTGAGTTAAGCCACGTCTCAAGGCACGTGATCATATTTCAGCACCACACGACGGGGAACCCGACTAGATCATGAACGGGTTGTCACGGTTGGGAATGTTATCAACCCAACGGATACCACCTACTGCCCTGCAGGGCACACTGATGGAAAGCGCTGTGTATGTCCTCCTGGGCTATTTCCAGACGAACACACTATCGCGTTACTGACCACACGATGGGTCTCCACTTACTTGCCTAATGCACGCTAGGGATCAGCATTTCATATGAACTCAGGAACATGAAGAGTCCAAGAGTTTCATATTAACGTCTCACACCAAGCTGTGAGACCTATCCCTGAACCACTTTCCTCGTCAGGGGAGCTAACCGAAATTGAACCACTTTCGGTGGCGTTCCTTACCATTCTTACCAGAACGTAGGTGCGTCGTTACATAATGAAAATTTAGAATTATAACACATATGTTAGTCTTGCCACTTTAAGTAACTATACTACTATAGTCCTTATGTGGGCATAATACCGTTTCTGATGTGGACATCACTTCTGCAGATATACACAACACTCACATGGTAGACATGCAAGGTCCAATTACTAGAGCTCGAGCACGACAATTGAATTTAGAGGTGAGCTCGTTCCTGAACAATTTTTTATATGTGAATTTTGAGAGTATGTTGCTACCTAATGGATTAATTATGATTAGGAACCATGGAGAGGACATGGAGATACATGGAGAGGGGTTTGGAGGCGTGGAGAACCAGAAAATACGCCAACAAGAAGTTAGAGACCGAGCCCAACTCAAACTCGAGTCCAACTCGGGCCCAGGAGCAGTCCACCTTAAAATGGATGCATAGGAGGCATACGGACTCCGTTTTTGACGTTCTACATATGCATGGAAAGCTAAGAGGATAAACTTTCCAATGGAACTGCCCCCACGTCAGAATTCACATGGAGTCGACGGGAAACATCAAAACAATATAAAGTTTAGAGTCTGTCAGGGTGTTGCATCACCTAGTTGGGCCATTGGGCCTTGTATCGAGTCCAAGTCCATTATGTACGTGTTTTAGGGTTAGGTCACGACCCCAGCACCCCCTGGTCATCCTTCACCTCCTTTATACCCCCTAGCCGCCGTCACAAACAGCTGGGTTTTGCTTAGATTATTCTGTCAAGAACAGTTTCGCCGTTCATCGGTTTGTGAGACCCCAACTTGAGTGCTTCATATCTGTCGGTACCCGCGATATGGGGTACCACCGCGCACAGGAGAAAATGCCTAAGGAACTCGCCCTTCTCCGCAGGGAGAGCTCCGAAGGCGCCACGCGTCTGGAGGGGCCGGACCTCCCTCTCCTCAGAGGAGAGCTCCGGGCCCGCCACGTGGCATACAGAGGCCGGACCTCCCCCTCCGCGGGAGAGAGGTCCGAAGGTGCCACGTATCCGGCGGGGCCGGACCTCCCTCTCCTCAGAGAGGAGCTCCGGGCCCGCCACGTGGCTGACAGAAGCCGAACCTCCCCCTCCGCGGGGAGAGGTCCGAAGGCTCCACGTGTCCCGCGGGGCCAGACCCTCCTCTCCTCTGAGGAGGGCTCCGGGCCCGCCATGTGGCCAACAGAATGGCGCTGCCTGCCCCCGAGCGATAGGCAGTGGGCGTAAAGACGCCCCATACCTTGCCCGTACAAGGTATTCAAGGCCCGCGTCTTCCCAAGACGCGGAGACGCGGAGCACGCCTCTGTCAGGCGCCGTTGCGCCCAGTCGCATCACAGACTGGCGCGCAGTGTCAGAGCCTGCCAGCCAATAAACGCAACGACAAGACATCCCATGCCGCCTGCGCCGTCATCTACCACTACGACTAGCATGCGGCATGGGCAGGGCTGCAAGACGGAGACTCAGAAGCCTTCGCCAGAGGCAACTACCGGCATAACTGCAGATACGGTAGATGACAGACGATCTCCCCGGGACCACCTATCGGGTCCCGGGCCCCCCTTCTAAGCCACCCGAGTCTTGGACTATAAAAGACTCGGGTAGGCGACGATAGCAGAAGTTCGCACCTCTGCAACTCATACGCTAGCCATTCACACCCAAGCTGTAACTCACCCCCAAGCTCAGGACTCCGGTTCTGAGCAGCAAGCAATACAGCGAGCTCCATAGCTCGCCGTGGACGTAGGGTTTTACGCTCCGGCGGCCTGAACCACGTAAAACTCACCATGTCAAGCTCTTACTAACTCGTCCATACGCGCAAGCTCTCCGCAAGGGACTAGCCCCACCAAAAAAAAGAACCTCCGCGGGCTGCCCAGTGCAGGCCCGGGGAAGTGTCAACCGAACACTTCGACAATATCTTTCAGCAATCTGGTTGCATTCTTTCTTGTTCTTGCTTGTGTTCTTCGATTCGCAGGCAAGGATTAGCCTTCTTGGAGAGGTCAACCGCGCAATATCTGTTGATAACCTGAGGAGATGTGGTGCTGCGATTGCAGGGTTCAGAACGTGTTGTTCGGAAGCCGGATCGATTTGTGTCAAGTCTCCACCAAATCGAGAGTTATCAGAACCTTTCGGAAGATCGGGACCCCTGGACACATCAAGTGATAATCAGAGCTTTAGGTGCACCGTCAGGTTCGCCTTCCCCTAGTTTTGTTTATCTTGAACTCGTCCTATCATCCATGAAAAAGCCAAAAAAAATTACAGTCATAGGTTTCCCCATCCCAGACCAGGTTTAGCCTTTTGCACAATTCTGTTTTGAAGTCCGTAGTGTTGAATTTTTGTCCTAGTTCGTGTTTTGTTGCTGGTTTAATCGTGTTTTGTTCCTACTTTGTTATTCCATCCGCTGCATTCCATCGAAACCCTAGCTGCCACAATCGTTATCAAATTGATCACCATAACTATTCATTGTGCTAGGGTTATCCTTGTTCTTCAGTTTTTATCACATATTACGTGAGTTTATCCTCCTTGATATACGCACACCATCCCACACGTTGTCACCATCATATCCAATTTTTTTCTCACCACCGTTTCCAATTCAGCTCCACCAAAAACATAATCTTGTGGTGCTGTCTTAAAACAGCCATAACCCTGGCATTGGATTAAATTACATTGCCCAGATTCACTTTGGAAGATTGAGTATTTGCCATCTAAAGGCTCAACAATAATCATAAAGAAACATATTGGATTTCTGTTGTCCACATCTTCTTTCTTCAAGTGAGCTGAAAATTTGTGTGACGTGTATATTAGTGCTCCTGATTTCACGGCAGATATTAAAAAAATCAAAGAAAGAATATAGAAAAGAAAATTTGTGAAGAGGAGCACAAATATCAAAACTTGGGTGTGTTATTTTGCCTTGTGGTGCAATTGTTCCTGCTCAATTTTTGTCCTTATCATTCATACTTCTTGCTGTCTTGTTCATAACATCCGGGATAAGACACGAGTAGGCCAGCAACTAGGACAAGTGTTTGGACATCTATTCAGCATTACTATCTGTTATTGAATTGTGTGCTACTCACATATATTTGGCCATCCAAACTCCACATTCATCCTTTCGAACAACACAAGTTTTTGACCCCTGCAATCGCTGAATCACGCCGTCCAGGTATCCTTTGCCTTGTTGTGGTAAGAAACTTGTAAGAGCTTGGTAAGACTTGACCCATTGCTTTGTGAGTTCCACCATCATTGCGTAGTAGTTGATAGGGATAATCTTGTTGTTTTCCATATTATTCTTGCTAACAATGTCAGATCATGTTGATCCTACGGAGTGTGTTTTGAAAAGTGAGATGAAGGGTTACATAGAACAAATGATGAAGTCTGTCAAGGAAGCAATCGCACAAGGGGTAAAAGATTATCTTGCTGAACAGAGAATACCCCACACCCTTGAGAGGTTGGACAAACGCTTAAGCTCGCTAGTTGGAAGGATTGATGATATGGAGACCCACCTACCATTCAGCCATGATGCTACCCACCACAACAACTTTGAAGAAGAAGAAGACGTGTTGTGTAATGTCAATGGAGAGGTGGATGCACGTGCTGCGCAGAATGTACATCTACGTCAACGCCTTCGTCAAAACACTAATGGTATGGTAGGAAACAACATGCGTGGTAACAATAACCGCCCTCTTGATGACCCTTTTTCTAAAGTTAAATTGTCCATACCTTCATTTTCTGGTGCTTATGATGCTGAGGCATATCTTGATTGGGAAATGACGGTTGAGCAGAAATTTAATTCCCACCTTGTTCCTGAACAACATAGAGTTTGACAAGCCACTAGTGTGTTTAAGGATTTTGCTATAATATGGTGGAATGAACTAGGTACCACACGCTTACAACCTGATACATGGGAACGTTTAAAAGAAGCTATGTGTAATCGTTTTGTTCCTCCATCCTACCAACGTGATTTACGAAAGAAATTGCAGGGCTTAGAGCAGGGAAATAATTCTGTCCAAGATTATTATGTGGAGCTTCAAAAAGGTATGATACGATGTGGGGTAGTAGAGGACACTGAAGATAATATTTGTCGTTGCTATGGGGGGTTGAGACGTGAGATACAGGATATTGTTGATTACAAGGAATTTAATACTGTCAACCAGTTGTTCCAGCTTGCTATGCTTGCAGAAAAGGAGTTACAGGGTCGTCAACAAAAGAACAAGAGCAGCAGCGGTGCCTCCTACACTCCACGCACGACAACATCTTCGGGGGCGTCCAAGTCATTCCGTTTTGATGCCCTTTCACAAAAACCAGCAGCCAAGCTTCCTTCTGGCAGCAACAACATTTCAGCAGCACCGAGACCACCACCTGCACGACCTGTGGATTCAGGTAAAATTCCATGCAGGTACCCACCAAAAGTGCTCCATCCGTTGCTTCAACAGGACGCACTTCCGGCATTCAGTGCCACCGCTGCCATGGTCTTGGTCATGTGCAAAAAGATTGTCCTAGTCAGCGGGCATACGTGGCTACAAAAGAGGGAGGATACATCAGCACCTCCGATGTCGAAGACAACAATGATGATGAAGCTTCCACGGACAATGATGAGGGACATGTTTTTGGGAGTGAAGACACGTCAGACTACATGAACATCATTGTGCAGCGGGTGCTGAACACACAGGTACAACAACTTGATAGATGACAACGCCATAATTTGTTTCACATTTTCTTTGTCATCAAGAACCGGCGAGCACGTGTCATCATTGATGGAGGAAGTTGCAACAACTTAGTGAGTTCTGAATTGGTCAAGAAGCTTAGCTTGAATACACGACCACACCCACATCCATACTATATTCAATGGTTGAATGATTCTGGAAGAGCTAAGGTAACACAAACTTGCAGAATTTCGTTTTCCATTGGTACATATGTTGATTCCTTTGATTGTGATGTGGTACCCATGCAAGCGTGTTCACTTTTATTGTGTCGACCTTGGGAACATGATAAGGATGCTTTGCATCATGGTAGAAGTAATAAATATACTTTTATGCATAAAGGAAAGAAAATTACTTTGCTACCTTTGACTCCTACTGAAATTGTACAAGCTGATAGGGAGAGAGCTGGAATTTTCAGTAGTTCTAAATCATATAATCAATAAGTCATTAATTCTGTGTTACCACCAAATAATGAGAGATCTACACCTAGTTCTAAGACTGAGGGAATTAAATTGAAGGGTCATGTAATGCTTGCTACAAAATCAGACCTTGCTGAAATTTCTGATCATGATATTTTCTGTGCATTGGTGTGCAAACAAGTTTTGTTCTCCATTGATGATATTGCTAGGTCTTTGCCTCCAGCAGTTACTAACTTGTTGCAAGAGTATGAGGATATTTTTCCAGCTGAGATACCCCCGGGACTTCCACCTTTGAGAGGGATTGAACATCAAATTGATTTGATTCTAGGTGCAATTTTGCCAAACTGTGCTGCATATAGGACCAACCCCGAGGAGACTAAGGAAATTCAGCGGCAAGTCCAAGACCTTTTGGACCGTGGGTATGTACATGAAAGCCTTAGTCCTTGTGCTGTTCCTGTACTTTTGGTTCCTAAGAAAGATGGTACTTAGCGTATGTGTGTTGATTGTAGAGCCATTAACAATATTACTCTAAGGTATCATCATCCTATTCCTAGGCTAGACGACATGCTTGATGAGTTGTGTGGTTCTATAATTTTCACTAAGATTGACTTGCGTAGTGGTTACCACCAAATAAGAATGAAATTGGGAGATGAATGGAAAACAGCTTTCAAAACCAAATTTGGGTTGTATGAGTGGTTAGTAATGCCTTTTGGTTTAACTAATGCACCAAGTACATTCATGTGTTTGATGAATGAGGTCTTGAGAGCTTTTATTGGAAAATTTGTGGTGGTTTACTTTGATGATATCTTGATTTATAGCAAGTCATTGGATGAACATATGGATCATTTACGTGCTACTTTTAATGCTTTGAAAGATGGACGTTTATTTGGTAACCTTGAGAAGTGCATCTTTTGTACGAATCGAGTTTCATTTCTTGCCTATGTTGTGACTCCACAGGGAATTGAGGTGGATGAGATGAAAATTAAAGCAATTAAGAGCTGGCCAATACCTCAAGCCATCACACAGGTAATGAGTTTTCTTGGTCTTGCAGGTTTCTACCGACGTTTCGTCAAGGATTTTAGCACTATTGCTGCCCCATTGCATGAGTTGACTAAGAAAGGTGTGGTGTTCCATTGGGGGAAAGCACAAGAGGAGTCATTTGACACCTTGAAGGACAAGCTTACACACGCACCATTGCTGCAACTTCCTGATTTTAGTAAGACTTTTGAACTTGAATGTGATGCTAGTGGAGTTGGCATTGGTGGTGTCTTACTGCAAGGTGGTAAACCGGTCGCATACTTTAGTGAAAAACTTAATGGTCCTGTCCTGAATTACTCCACATATGATAAAGAATTTTATGCTCTCGTACGATGCTTAGAGACATGGCGTCATTAATTATGGCCTAAAGAATTTGCTATTCATTCTGATCATGAATCGCTAAAGCATATTCGTTCTCAAAATAATCTGAATCGTAGACATGCAAAATGGATTGAATTTATTGAGTCTTTTCCTTATGTCATTAAACATAAGAAAGCAAAGGATAATTTGATCGCTGATGCATTGTCTAGACGATATAATATGCTGTCCCAACTTGATTGTCCAATTTTTGGACTTGAATCAATTAAAGAACAATATGCTCTTGATGCTGATTTTAAAGATGTGTTGCTGCATTGTAGAAAAGGTCATACCAGGAATAAATTTGTACTGGATGATGGATTATTGTTTAGAGCTAACCGCCTATGCATTCCAGTTGGTTCTATTCGTCTTTTGTTATTACAGGAGGCACATGGTGGAGGTTTGATGGGCCATTTTGGTGCAAAGAAGACGGTAGATGTTCTGGCCACACATTTCTTTTGGCCAAAGATGAGGAGAGATGTAGAGCGGTTTGTAGCTCGCTGCACCACATGTCAGAAAGCTAAGTCCCGTTTGAATCCACATGGTTTATACATGCCTCTTTCCACTCCTTTCATTCCTTGGGCGGATATCTCTATGGACTTTGTTTTGGGATTGCCTAGGACTAAGAGGGGGAGGGATATCATTTTTGTTGTGGTGGATCGTTTTTCTAAGATGGCACATTTTATACCGTGTCAGAAAAGTGATGATGTTGTACATATTGCCGACCTTTTTTTCAAAGAGATTGCTCGCTTGCATGGTATGCCTTCTACTATTGTTTCAGATCGTGATGCTAAATTTTTGAGTCACTTTTGGCGCACCCTATGGAACAAGTTGGGTACAAAACTGTTGTTCTCTACAACATGTCACCCACAAACTGATGGGCAAACAGAAGTAGTGAACCGCACTTTGGGCACCATGTTGAGAGCTGTTTTGAAGAAAAATTTAAAGATGTGGGAAGAATGTTTGCCACATGTGGAGTTTACATATAATCAGGCAACACATTCTACCACCAAGGTAAGTCATTTTCGGGTAGTGTATGGATTCAATCCTCGTGCTCCTATTGATATCTTGCCTTTACCTACTAGTGAGAGAACTCATAATGATGCAAAGAAACGTGCTGATTTTATTTTGAAAATTCATGAGACCACTAAACACAATATTGAAAAGATGAATGAAAAATATAGAATTGCTGGTAGTAAAGGTAGGCAGGAAGTTAGACTTGAACCGGGTGATTTAGTTTGGTTACACTTGAGAAAGGATAGATTTCCAAAACTGAGAAAGTCTAAATTGATGCCTAGAGCTGATGGTCCTTTAAAATACTTGAGAAGATTAATGATGCATATAAACTTGAGTTGCCTCCCGAGTTTGGGGTTAGTCCTACCTTTAACATTTCAAATTTGAGACCATATTTGGGAGAAGAAGATGAGCTTGAGTCGAGGACGACTCCAATGCAAGAGGGGGAGGATGATGTGGACATCACTCCTGCAGATATACACAACACTCACATGGTAGACATGCAAGGTTTAATTACTAGAGCTCGAGCACGACAATTGAATTTAGAGGTGAGCTCGTTCCTGAACAATTCTTTATATGTGAATTTTGAGAGTATGTTGCTACCTAATGGATTAATTATGATTAGGAACCATGGAGAGGACATGGAGATACATGAGAGGGGTTTGGAGGCGTGGAGGACCAGAAAATACGCCAACAAGAAGTTAGAGACCGAGCCAAACTCAAACTCGAGTCCAACTCGGGCCCAAGAGCAGTCCACCTTAAAATGGATGCAAAGAGGCATACGGACTCCGTTTCTGACGTTCTACATATGCAAGGAAAGCTGAGAGGATAAAATTTCCAATGGAACTGGCCCCACATCAAAACTCCTTCAGATTCGACGGGAAACTTTGAAACAATATAAAGTTTAGAGTCTGTCAGGGTGTTGCATCACCTTGTTGGGCCATTGGGCCTTGTATCGAGTCCAAGTCCATTATGTACGTGTTTTAGGGTTAGGTTACAACCCCAGCACCCCCCTGGTCGTCCTCCACCTCCTTTATACCCCCTAGCCGCCGTCACAAACAGCTGGGTTTTGCTTAGATTATTCTGTCAAGAACAGTTTCGCCGTTCATCGGTTTGTGAGACCCCAACTTGAGTGCTTCATATCTTTCAGCAATTTGGTTGCATTCTTTCTTGTTCTTGCTTGTGTTCTTCGATTCGCAGGCAAGGTCTTTAGCCTTCTTGGCGAGGTCAACCGCGCAATATCGGTTGATAACCTGAGGAGACGTGATGCTGCATTTGCAGGGTTCAAAACGTGTTGTTCGGAAGCCGGATTGATTTGTGTCAAGTCTCCACCAAATCGAGAGTTATCAGAACCTTTCGGAAGATCGGGACCCCTGGACACATCAGTTTCCTCACCGTATCCTAAGTTTTTGTTGTAATACGATCCTTATTCCGTGTGCTAATACCAATGCGGCTCTGATACCACGCTGACAGGACCCGCCATCCCGGTTCACGTCACGGGGACGGGGCACCTCACCCGAGAATCACATTGGGTGGTGCCGTGTTATGCGGCACCCAACAGAACACATATAAGGAACAATGTATTACATAAATTAAAGCGGAAGCTTACATCTGTGTGACGCCCTCAATTCTGTGGAAAACCACGGAACCGAGAACTAATGCATATGTGTGCCCAGGATGTTCATCACACATACACATACGTTCCACAAACTGAATTCAGATTATATATTACCACGAATAACAGAGTTTATTACAACACCTCATGAGTCTTGGACTCATGCTCACAGCGGAAGTCTTTATTTCTATGCAGCGGAAATCTTTATTTAAATGAGGAAGCAAAAACTAATGCGGAACAAGACTAAGCAGAAGTGGCTCCATCTCTAATCCCTCCACAGGCAAGGTTGAGAACAGATCACACGCCATAATGCTCTACTCGGTCTTCATCGTAGTCTTCTCTTGCTGTTGATGAAGAAATAATAATGCAAGTTTGAGTACAATGATGTACTCAGCAAGTGCGGGAAAACACATGATATGCAGCTCATAAACAAGGTAGGCATAAAAGGTTTATTTGCAGAAAAGCAGTTCTGTAAAAACCATGATAAAACAACAACTTAAGTTTAAATGTAATCCCAACTTGTATTAAATTACCAACATACCTCCATCACTTCCTGTGTTCCATCCGAACATTAACCAATCTTTTATTCATACTCACGAATACCTCCTCGTATTCGCTACCATTTCACCTCATAAAACAACCTCGTCTCGCACCGAGACCAATCTCATGTCATGACCCATCAGTCATGCAACCATCTCATCTCCCGGACTCCACAGTCCCAAACCAAACCATAATCAATAACCATAACCAAGAACCTTCCCAATAACCATTCCAATAACCATCCCAGTAACCATTCCAATAACCATTCCAATAACCATTCCATCTAATCATGGCAGTTTAGCCAGGTGCTCGTGACCGTAAGCTCGGCTATCATGATAGTTTTAATAACTCTGCAGAGTTTGCACCTCTTTACCCACAAGTTTGTGATTTCGTCACCCGTCGGCGACTGCAGAACCTCCATTTTACCAGTACACAACCGTCGGTGTATGGTCAAGAGATCACAAAATAGCCTTTACAAAGGGGTTACTAGATGTATGGACTCACTAAGGTTTCACCGGCAGGCTAGAATCTCCAATTCTCCCACCCACGGGCCCCCTCTTGTGCCATGCAGTTCCCAGGGCAGTCCTCACTCGACTCCCATTCCCCGCGCCTTCCACAGTCCATAACACTCTAGCAACTTACCTAATTACTCAGCTAAGCCGCACCCATACTTGGCCTTGTGGTGGCACTGTTATCCTGGCATGTGCATGCATGAACCGGTCCTTAGATCTATGGCAAGTAAACCACCATCTCAAGCTACCTCTTTCACAAACCCGGGCTTGCCTAGATCTCCCTCCGATCCATTTCCATTGTTAACATCAGTTTCTTATTATCAATATGAGTCCAGTTAGCTAGACACATCTATCTCGCTTCCCAATTCCATAGACTCAGCGAAGCATAAAGCAAAAACCATACCCGACTCATAAACTTCCCAGGCAACAAGGATGGTTTAATCAAAACTAGTAAACTCCTATAAAAAGGGTTTTCCATCATGTTTGACTCAGCACACACACCTTTTCGCAAAACAAAATAGTTTTACCCAAAACATAGGATCAACATGGTCAAGGAGCACTTGCCTTGTTCTTGCGGTTCCGGTTGTTCTCGATTCTCAAAACCCTGTTGCTGCAGTTCGTCGTAGACAGCTTCCTGAGCTTGTCCTGCTATGTAGGATTCACGTGCATACAAGATTCACAGCAATCAATATCATGCACAAACCCTAAACTAGATGCGATGATGCACATGCATGCTATCCTATGATTAGTTTCATTAGATTGATCTGTACGAGTTCTTGCATGGCTTGCATGGTCAGAGGTGTTCAGATCAAAGATGAACATGGCAATGATCTTGTCTTTAGATCAAACTGATCATCGAGTGTTCTACCCACGAGAAGGCTTCTGTTCGAAAGAAATTGAAGAACAGATGCAAAGAGATGAACACAATGATATCGTAAGGTGGTATTGAAGTCCTACCTCACGCTCTTCTTGACTTCGAGGTCCTCCTCAGACCACTCGGTTCTTCTCCGATGATCTCCCTTGTTGCGCTTCGGCGATGTTTTGCTCGGCGAGTTAGGGCTAGGGCTCTAAGTCGTCGGCTCAGGAGTTGAAAGAGAAGTTCGTGGTTTCGGCCAGAGGTTTTGGGTTCTATTTATAATCGGGAAGAGAAGAGTCCTAATCTGATCGGATCCTGAATAAGAGTCTTATTCAGATCTTTGTTAGATCCTGACGTCTTATCTTTAGTAATATCGTGGAGTTTAGATTGGTTTCTGTCGCGTACCGGTATCTTTACGTGTAAAAACCGCTCCAGACTTGTTACCTCCACGGTGATGAGCTCCAGAAGCTCCACGTGTCCTCCGGGCCTGGTATCTCCTCGTCCGCAGAGACGAACTCCGGTCGTGTCGCATGTCAACCGATCGAGACCCCCCTCTTCTTCGGAGGTGAGCTCCGCGCACGCCACGTGCGGGTGCCGGTCTTTCCGCTTTCCTTTCCTCAGGGACATGCCCCGAGGTCGACACGTGTCCAGCAACGAGGGGCCTCCGGAGATAAGCTCCGGTGGCGACGCGTGTTTGATAGATCCAGAATTTTCTCTGAGATGGGTTCCGAGATCAACACGTATCCCGTGCGCCGGGTCCCCTAGCTCCGAAGATGACACGTGTCCTATGAAAAATGCCTTTGCTTCTTCCGCAGAGGCTAGTTCCACGGGCAGCACGTGTCCCACAGGGTCGGACCCCTTTCCAAATGCGGAGGTGACCCCCCGAGCCTGCCACGTATCCAGTTTAGCATCGGACCTCTCCCAATCTCTCGGAAATGAGTTCCGAACACGCCACGTGGTCTGCTGGTCGTGGAAGTTGCCTTCGGCGCTCTCAGAGAGCTTTGTTGGCCATCCTTTTGATACTTGTCTCTGTTCCTTCTTTTCTTAAAATGTTTTTCTTCTTCACAAAATATGAACATATGCTGAAACCCGAGATGAGGGTGTCACAAATCTACCCCCCTTAAATTGAATCTCGCCCTCGAGATTTGTTAGTAGAAAATAGATAGGGGAATTCAGCCTTAATATCCTCTTCACGCTCCCATGTGGCTTCAGCTTCAGTATGATGACTCCATTGTACCTTGCACCATCAAATCACTTTGTTTTGGGTGACCCTTTCCTTTACGTCCAGGATTCGGACAGGGTGTTCTGCGTAGGTCAGGTCTTCTTGAAGTTCAAGTTCTCCCATTGACACTTGTTCCTCTGGTACTCTCAAGCACTTCTTGAGCTGGGATACATGAAACACGTCATGTACGTCGCAGAGGTGGTTTGGGAGCTCTAGTTGATAGGCTACTTCTCCTCGCTTGTCCAAAATCTTAAATGGTCCGATGTAGCGAGGCGCTAGTTTGCCTTTGACGTTAAAACGTCGTTGGCCTCGGATAGGCGATACCTTAAGGTATACGAAGTCTCCCACTTCAAAGGTCAACTTCCTACGCCTATTGTCCGCATAGCCTTTCTGTCGTGACTGAGCAGCCTTTAAGTTTTCCCGTATCGTTTGGACTTGCTTTTCAGCCTCTTGTAATACTTCGGGTCCAAACACCTGGTTCTCTCCAGTCTCGTTCCAGAACAGCGGCGTTCTACACCGTCTGCCGTATAAGGCTTCGAAAGGCGACATCTTCAAGCTAGCTTGATAGCTGTTGTTATAGGAGAACTCGGCATACGGTAAACTCCCATCCCAACTACGCCCATGTTTCAAGGCGCAAGCTCTCAACATGTCCTCCAAAATTTGCTTTGTCCTTTCGGTTTGCCCATCTGTTTGTGGGTGATAGGCGGAGCTAAAATTCAGTCGTGTACCCATGGCTTTCTGCAGCTTCCTCCAGAATCTAGAGGTAAACTGAGAACCTCGATCTGAGACTATCCTCTTCGGAACTCCATGTCGGCACACGATCTGCTCCATGTACAACTCTGCCAACTGTGTAATGTTGTAACTGGTCTTTACCGGAAGAAAATGGGCGGTTTTCGTCAACCGGTCCACAATGACCCAGATGGAATCGTATCCTGACTGAGTTCGTGGCAATCCGACAATAAAGTCCATACTGATGTCCTCCCATTTCCATTCAGGTATTTTCAAAGGTTGCAACAATCCAGCGGGTTTTTGATGTTCGGCCTTGACCCGTTGGCATGTGTCGCATAGGGCAACGTATTCGGCTATATCCCTCTTCATACCATCCCACCAATAGCAAGTTTTCAAGTCCTTGTACATTTTGGTGCTCCCTGGATGTATGGAATAGGGTGAATCATGTGCCTCCTTCAATATCATGTCGCGAAGGTGTCTTATGTGTGGCACACAAATCCTTTTTCCTAGCCAAAGCATACCCTTTTCATCCTCCTTGAAATCCTTTTCTATCCCTTGTCGGATTCTTTCCTTGATCTCCTTGATCCCCTCGTCCGTTGCTTGGCCCTCTCTTATTTCTTGCTCCAATGGGGAGTGGATCTCTATTATCTCCACGTTTTTCAAGAATCCGAGGTGTAACCGTTCGAACTCCTTTCGAAGTTCGGGTGGTAGCTCCCGAACCGTGAGTTGGTGGCATGCTCCCTTTCTGCTCAATGCGTCAGCGACCACATTGGCCTTCCCGGGGTGGTAGTTGATTCCCACATCATAATCCTTTATAAGTTCTAACCATCGACGTTTCCTCAAATTCAAGTCTGTTTGTGTAAATATGTACTTGAGGCTTTTATGATCTGTATAGATCTCACATCGATGACCAAGGATATAATGTCTCCAAATCTTCAATGCATGCACCACTGCTGCTAACTCCAAATCATGAGTAGGATAGTTAAGCTCATGCTTCTTTATTTGTCGTGAGGCATAGGCTACCACTTGTCCTTCCTGCATGAGTACACATCCGAGCCCTTGTCTGGATGCGTCACAATATATGTCAAAACTCTTGCTTACGTCTGGCAATACCAGAACTGGTGTTGTGGTTAGCCTTTTCTTGAGCTCCTCAAAACTTTCTTGGCAGGCTTGTGTCCATTGAAAGACCTTCCCCTTCATTAACAACTCCGTCATAGGTTTTGGCTATCTTAGAGAAGTTTTTAATGAAGCGCCGATAGTATCCTGCCATCCCAAGGAAACTTCGAATATCCCTCACGCTCTTCGGTTGGTCCCACTTTAGGACATCTCTCACCTTTCCAGGATCAACCGATACCCTTTCTTTGGAGATGATGTGGCCTAGGAAGGATATTTCCTTAAGCTAGAATTGACACTTGTTGAGCTTGGCATACAATTGATGCTCACGCAACTTCTGCAAGGTCAATCTCAGATGTTCTTCATGCTCCTCCTTACTTTTTGAATACACCATAATGTCGTCGATGAAAACCACGACGAACTTGTCCAAGTACTCCATGAAAACCTTATTCATAAGGTACATGAAGTATGCGGGTGCATTCGTCAATCCAAAAGACATAACGGTATATTCATATGAACCATACCGTGTCCGAAAGGCTGTCTTAGGTATATCGGAGGGCTTAATCTTCAGCTGGAAATATCCCGACCGAAGATCAATCTTGGAGAACACTTGGGCTCCTTTCATTTGATCGAACAGATCCTCTATACGGGGCAGAGGGTATTTATTCTTGATTGTCACCTCGTTGAGAGACCTGTAGTCCATGCACATTCTTTGGGTTCCATCCTTCTTGTCCACGAAGAGTACCGGGGCTCCCCATGGTGACGAGCTTGGCCGGATAAAACCCTTCTCCAACTGTTCTTGAATTTGCTTCTTGATTTCTACTAACTCGTTGACAGGCATCCTATATGGTCTCTTAGCTATGGGTGCAGTTCCAGGTACCAAATCTATGGCAAACTCGATGTTCCGGTCAGGTGGCATACCTGGAAGTTCTTCCGGGAACACATCAGAAAATTCCTGAACCACTGGAATGTTGTCCAATGCTACTCCTTCAACATGGTTCAAATCCGCCCGTTCGTTTGCTTGCTGGGCTGACTCAAACTCGACACGGATACGGTGTTCGTTTGTCAACTGCACGCTTCTCTCAGCGCATTGGATTACTCCATTGTGGTTGCTTAACCAGTCCATTCCAAGTATGATGTCAATTCCGTGGGAGTCCAAGACAATAAGGTTGGCAATGAAGTCTACCCCCCTTATTTTAAGGCTTACCTTAGGACATACTATACTAGTCCTCATTTCTCCTCCGGGGGAATTAACTAACATAGCACATTCTAAGTGGGATACGGGTAGATGATGTTTGGCAACATATTTGAATGATATGAAGGAATGCGATGCTCCAGAATCGAATAAGATGGTGGCTGGGTTGGAGTTGGCAAGGAACATACCAATTGCGACGTCCTCAGCCTGTTGTGCTTCCTCAACAGTGACATGGTTAACGTGGCCACGAGCATAGTTCTGCGGTCCACGGTTCCCTTGGTTGTCCCCTCCGTTTGGTCGCCGGTTCTGCTTGGGCACGTTACCTTGCTGTCCAGGGCCTCTCTTCGGGCACTGGTTAGCGAAGTGGCCTACTTCCCCGCATGCAAAGCATGCCCTGTTGCCTACGGCAGCAGGTACGTTGGGGTGGGAGTTTTGAACAGGAGCGCCATTGTTAGGCTGGGGCGCAGGAGGCATGGGCACACGAGGCGCCGGTGCAACAAACCGTTGCTGTGGTGGCTGACCAGAGCGGTACGTAGAAGTGGTTGATCCATACTGCGGTGCAGGGGGCATGTACCTAGGTCGTACGTTGCTCCCTTGGGGCTGGTATGGGATCTTCCTTTTGCACTCGCGCTCGATCTCTCGGATCTTGTTTTCCACCACAATAGCCTTATCAACTAGCTTCTGGAAGCTTACGTAGTCATTGTTGAGGAGCTGAACTTGGATCTCATTGTTCAACCCTCTCATGAAAAGGTACTGCTTCCTCTGATCTGAGTTGACATCTTCGGGGGCATACCGTGACAGTTGTATGAACTTGTCGAGATATTCGTTCACACTTTTCTGCCCTTGGCGGAGACCTTCAAACTCCTGCCTTTTGAGCATCATTATGCCAACAGGGACGTAGTGGGAGCGGAAACTTTCCTTGAACTCAGTCCAAGTGATTGTCTCTGGGTTGGCATGGGCGTTGCTCAAGGCATCCGACCAGTCAGCAGCTGCTCCCATCAGTTGGTGCGACGCAAAGAGAACCTTCTCTCGGTCGTTGCACTGAACAATGCCAAGCTTCTTCTCCATGGATTTCAACCAGTCATCGGACTCCATTAGATCGCTTGCTTGAGCAAAGGTGGGTGGTCGAGTCCTCATGAACTCTCCCAACCTGTTATGAGCCGGCGGCGGTGGTGGCGGTGGCGCCGGAACGGAGTTTTGGTTGGCCTGCAACTGACCCAAACTTTGGATCATGGTTTGCATAAGCTGGTTTTGCATGGCCATCAACCTTTCTAGGTTGTTTTCGCCAGCTCCGGGGTTAGCAGGAACTTCCTCATGGTCATCTTCCTGGACGTTCCTTCGGCTGGCATTTCCTCTCACCATCTGTGAGAGAGAACGAAATAGGATAGAAGGTTAGAAAGTTAGGTAGGTCCTTTCAACTATATGCATCAAGGTGAGTTGGACTATATATATTAGCCCTTATGAGGATGTGAGCAAGTGCCGAAACATCTCACACCTCCTTCTTCTTATGTGTGGATATGGACAACGTTTTTGAGACGTCCCACAACTCACACTAAGCACATATTCACAAATAATCACCACAAGGGCCCACTCAACTCCTATTCAAGGATGGTTTCCTATGTCAAGGTGGTTTTAAAGGCCAATCTAGGCTATTCACCCTAGGGCGCTTCCTTTGGTCAGCGTGGCTTAGCTACCTGTGACTTCTATTTAGGGGTGTAACTTGCTGTTAACCCGTGGCTTCTAATATCAATCTAAGGTTTCTATCTAGGCGTGTAACCTACTGTCAACCCGTGGCTCTGATACCAATCTGTGACGCCCTCGATTCTGTGGAAAACCACGGAACCGAGAACTAATGCATATGTGTGCCCAGGATGTTCATCACACATACACATACGTTCCACAAACTGAATTCAGATTATATATTACCACGAATAACAGAGTTTATTACAACACCTCATGAGTTTTGGACTCATGCTCACAGCGGAAGTCTTTATTTCTATACAGAGGAAATCTTTATTTAAATGCGGAAGCAAAAACTAATGCGGAACAAGACTAAGCAGAAGTGGCTCCATCTCTAATCCCTCCACAGGCAAGGTTGAGAACAGATCACACGCCATAATGCTCTACTCGGTCTTCATAGTAGTCTTCTCTTGCTGTTGATGAAGAAATAATAATGCAAGTTTGAGTACAATGATGTACTCAGCAAGTGCGGGAAAACACATGATATGCAGCTCATAAACAAGGTAGGCATAAAAGGTTTATTTGCAGAAAAGCAGTTCTGTAAAAACCATGATAAAACAACAACTTAAGTTTAAATGTAATCCCAACTTGTATTAAATTACCAACATACCTCCATCACTTCCTGTGTTCCATCCGAACATTAACCAATCTTTTATTCATACTCACGAATACCTCCTCGTATTCGCTACCATTTAACCTCATAAAACAACCTCGTCTCGCACCGAGACCAATCTCATGTCATGACCCATCAGTCATGCAACCATCTCATCTCCCGGACTCCACAGTCCCAAACCAAACCATAATCAATAACCATAACCAAGAACCTTCCCAATAACCATTCCAATAACCATCCCAGTAACCATTCCAATAACTATTCCAATAACCATTCCATCTAATCATGGCAGTTTAGCCAGGTGCTCGTGACCGTAAGCTCGGCTATCATGATAGTTTTAATAACTCTGCAGAGTTTGCACCTCTTTACCCACAAGTTTGTGATTTCGTCACCCGTCGGCGACTGCAGAACCTCCATTTTACCAGTACACAACCGTCGGTGTATGGTCAAGAGATCACAAAATAGCCTTTACAAAGGGGTTACTAGATGTATGGACTCACTAAGGTTTCACCGGCAGGCTAGAATCTCCAATTCTCCCACCCACGGGCCCCCTCTTGTGCCATGCAGTTCCCAGGGCAGTCCTCACTCGACTCCCATTCCCCGCGCCTTCCACAGTCCATAACACTCTAGCAACTTACCTAATTACTCAGCTAAGCCGCACCCATACTTGGCCTTGTGGTGGCACTGTTATCCTGGCATGTGCATGCATGAACCGGTCCTTAGATCTATGGCAAGTAAACCACCATCTCAAGCTACCTCTTTCACCAACCCGGCTTGCCTAGATCTCCCTCCGATCCATTACCATTGTTAACATCAGTTTCTTATTATCAATATGAGTGCAGTTAGCTAGACACATCTATCTCGCTTCCCAATTCCATAGACTCAGCGAAGCATAAAGCAAAAACCATACCCGACTCATAAACTTCCCAGGCAACAAGGATGGTTTAATCAAAACTAGTAAACTCCTATAAAACGTTTTTCCATCATGTTTGACTCAGCATACACACCTTTTCGCGAAACAAAATAGTTTTACCCAAAACATAGGATCAACATGGTCAAGGAGCACTTGCCTTGTTCTTGCGGTTCCGGTTGTTCTCGATTCTCAAAACCCTGTTGCTGCAGTTCGTCGTAGACAGCTTCCTGAGCTTGTCCTGCTATGTAGGATTCACGTGCATACAAGATTCACAGCAATCAATATCATGCACAAACCCTAAACTAGATGCGATGATGCACATGCATGCTATCCTATGATTAGTTTCATTAGATTGATCTGTACGTGTTCTTGCATGGCTTGCATGGTCAGAGGTGTTCAGATCAAAGATGAACGTGGCGATGATCTTGTCTTTAGATCAAACTGATCATCGAGTGTTCTGCCCACGAGAAGGCTTCTGTTCGAAAGGAATTGAAGAACAGATGCAAAGAGATGAACACAATGATATCGTAAGGTGGTATTGAAGTCCTACCTCACGCTCTTCTTGACTTTGAGGTCCTCCTCAGACCACTCGGTTCTTCTCCGATGATCTCCCTTGTTGCGCTTCGGCGATGTTTTGCTCGGCGAGTTAGGGCTAGGGCTCTAAGTCGTCGGCTCAGGAGTTGAAAGAGAAGTTCGTGGTTTCAGCCAGAGGTTTTGGGTTCTATTTATAATCGGGAAGAGAAGAGTCCTAATCTGATCGGATCCCGAATAAGAGTCTTATTCAGATCTTTGTTAGATCCTGACGTCTTATCTTTAGTAATATCGTGGAGTTTAGATTGGTTTCTGTCGCGTACCGGTATCTTTACGTGTAAAAACCGCTCCAGACTTGTTACCTCCACGGTGATGAGCTCCGGAAGCTCCACGTGTCCTCCGGGCCTGGTATCTCCTCGTCCGCAGAGACGAGCTCCGGTCGTGTCGCGTGTCAACCGATCGAGACCCCCCTCTTCTTCGGAGGTGAGCTCCGCGCACGCCACGTGCGGGTGCCGGTCTTTCCGCTTTCCTTTCCTCAGGGACATGCCCCGAGGTCGACACGTGTCCAGCAACGAGGGGCCCCCGGAGATAAGCTCCGGTGGCGACGCGTGTTCGATAGATCCGGACTTTTCTCTGAGATGGGTTCCGAGATCAACACGTATCCCGTGCGACTGGTCCCCTAGCTCCGAAGATGACACGTGTCCTATGAAAAATGCCTTTGCTTCTTCTGCAGAGGCTAGTTCCGCGGGCAGCACGTGTCCCACAGGGTCGGACCCCTTTCCAAATGCGGAGGTGACCCCCGAGCCTTCCACGTATCCAGTTTAGCGTCGGACCTCTCCCAATCTCTCGGGAATGAGTTCCGAACACGCCACGTGGTCTGCTGGTCGTGGAAGTTGCCTTCGGCGCTCTCAGAGAGCTTTTTTGGCCATCCTTTTGATACTTGTCTCTGTTCCTTCTTTTCTTAAAATGTTTTTCTTCTTCATAAAATATGAACATATGCTGACACCCGAGATGAGGGTGTCACAATCTGCTCTTTGTAAATACTTTACATAAAGTAGCTACAGCGGAAGTCTATAATATCTCACGTTGAATATCTAGGAAGCACTCGAGAAGAGGTCCAGCCCGCGGGCTCCTCTCGCTAGCAACACGAAGACATGGCAGCGGCTAGGTTCTCCAAGTGTGACATGACGCAGAAGTTCCCGAGTCTCACCGGACAACCTTCTTTATAGCGTCGAAGTTTACCTGCAAAACCACTTATATAGCAAGAGTGAGCACAAAGGCTCGGCAAGACTTAACCGTCTCTCCTAAAGCATGAAACTCTACATGAACGTAATCTAAGACTTAAGCCTGTCATTTGCGAAAAGACTCACCTACGAGTTCATCCTTAACTTTCAGATTTTAGCCATAATAGTAGTGACCTTGCGCCCAGCAACATTGGAACTCCACAATCAAACAAGAAACGCTTCATTCCAATGTTACTTGTCCCAAGGTGGAAAATAACTTTAGTTTGCTCTGTCTCTACTTCAAACAGGGTTTTCATGCAACTTAACATAATCATAGCAGCAATTATACTTTTGCAAACTGTTTCCACACAAGTTGATTACTACGTCACAACATGGGAGCAAGCGGTACTCAATAACCGCGAGGGACGGTGATTCGAATCAAACACTACCCGGATAACTCGACACATGCGCCCGCCTTTGAAGACCCAACTCTGGCGTCCTTCATTACGTCGTATGTGACAACCTTTCTTAGGACACTAAACTGTAGAACCGGTCGCGCCGTCTCGGGATCATAGGTCTAACGAGATGATGTGGTATGCCTCTACAATCCAGTGAACCTGGTACATCGGTTTCCTGGTTCCCATATGTCAGTAAGCATCCGGTACACAACTCAATACTTGCTCCTGGACGCGGCACACGCATCGGTCCTTAACCAACACAGGCAGAGCTACGTGACCAAGACCTCGTCTTGTCGCTGCCTAACCCCTCTGCCCGGTCTCATCTTTAGAAATGTAAACTTTAGTTTGCTTTCTTTCCCAACCATACTTATGATATTCTAAACTATAGCTCGCGAGTAGATTCTAACTACTCGTCTTCTACCGGATGCCCTAGTCTATTTAGCATGGCCTTATTCTACAGTGATGACACAATTCTACCCTTGACCTCAGGGTTCATGTTTGGTTATGCAAGTGGAGTATAAAACATCCTTGACCTAATGCACATACAAACTTTGACCAATAGTAGTGAACAAAAGGAAAACTTTAAAAACAACTTAAATGCAAACCGGGCCTTGCCTTGGTTTTGCAGGTGACTACAGTCAGAGATGTATGAAGTTAGTTGTTGATGATTTGAAGCTCAATCCCTGCCTTCTTGCTCCTTGATCCAAGCTCAACTTCTCCTTTTTCACTTTCCACGTTTGATCACTACACGTTATGAATATGCATACATGTTTAATTATAAAACTTTTGCTAACAAGTTTTTAAAGACAAGTTCAAAAACTGGAACTATGTTTAAGAATTTAAAATGACACTGGTGCTAGTGGTTTGGGTGTGTTTAAGTATTGTCATCATGTGAGAAGTGAGGTTCATCACTTGGGTGGTGATCACCTAATTGGTTGAACATAACACTATTGATCCAGGGCTCCAATGGAGCTGGAAATTTTCTTGCGAGTTCCTTGTCACAAGAAAGTCCTCTGGACCAAAATTCAGAATATTTCCCTAAGTATATCACCCAGAACAATTTCCTAAGCATTTAGGCATAAAGAAATTAATTCTGATTAAACTTGCACTTTCATGCAAATCCAAGTGAACCATAATTTCACACATTGCTCAGGGAGCATGCATGAATTTTCCGAGGATTTGTGGAGCTAAGGAATGCCCAGAACTGAATTTCCAAGTTTTGGAAATTCTCTGAAAATGTTTCTGTATTCATTTGAATACAGAAACTTGAAATCAGAATTACCCTAACTAAATCAACTCCAAATGTGCTGACCCTTTTACAGGGGTCTTCTATCATTCTAAAGAATATTCTGGCAAAATTTGGGGATTTTTTGGTGAACCAAACTCCCTCTAAAATTCTTTTGCTGAAAAGTTTTAAAGAATTTTCCAGAATTTTCTATTGGTTTTCGTGCAAATTGGGCTGCATATTTGGATAAACATTTTCATCCTGAACCCAACCCAATTTTATTCACTAAAATTGGAGATTCCTAGCAAACGTTATGAGGTCCTAAAGTTTGAGCTGAATTTAGAATTCAAATTAATCGGGAATTGTTTAAATTCTGACTGCGGGCCACAGGGCCACGTGTGGACCGCTGGAACCCGAGCCACACGGGCCACAGAGTTTTTCCCGCATTGTCACAGACAGATCCGAGGCCACAGAAGATCTAACCCCTCGTAACAGAGACTGACCCGTGGGCCAGCCCCCGTCTTCGTCTTCCTCCAGCAGCCCGTGCTCCCGCGCCGCCGAGCTCGCCGGAGCTCTCGCCGGGAGTGGGTTCCGGTGCTCGGAACTTGCTGGTCCTCGTCGCCCCCATGTATTCCCACGCGAGGAACACGTTGCCGGGCTTATCTCAGCTCGACGACGGCCGAAAACCTAAGTGCAACGGCGACAGTGGCTGTGGCACCTCCGGTGATGTCGTTAGGGCATTACACCGCACCAAACACGTCGCCGTTTGCTCGTACAGCACCACTGCACCTAGGAGAACACGGATCTAGCCTCTGATCTTGCTGAAACTCATCGGGAGTATGAACTCACCGTCGGGCTAGGTAAAAATCCGATGAAAATCGAAAAACTCGATTAACAGCGGCTTTGCTCGATGGTTCTCGGTGGTTCTTGATCCTATGAGCGCTCGGAGGTGTAGAAGGTGTATGCTACGTTGTGTGTGAAGTGGTTCGACAGGTGAGACGAATTTGCCGAGTTTATCTCCTCGGTTATTATTGTATGTCGTCGGCAAAAATGAAATTCCGGCGAGCACCGTCCAGAACAGGCAGCCGGGGTTGCGGTGAAGTGAGCAGAGGTATAGGCGAACCTTTTTGCTGTTACAACTCGAGAGGAGAGGCTCTGTGGTGGCCGGGCGATGGATTCTTGCAACGGCGGCTTCACCCGGTGCCGTGGAGAGAAAATGAGCTCGACGCCGGGGTTCCCGTAGGTTTAGCACCGGTTCCTTGCGTCGGTCACGTTCGGGGAGGGCTGGCGATGCTGTGGAGATTGTCAGCGCGGTGTGCAGCGGCGTGGAGCAGCCGGCCGATGGTGAACCGCTCGGGTGCACGCCGTCGGAGGAAGAAATCGCTCGGGGAGGCAGTATTCGAGTGAGAGAGGGCGCTGTCGCTGCGAGGAGCGTATGACCGGGGCTATGGTCGGCAGGGATAATTGAGTCGATCTCAACCGAGGTGGTTCCCTCGTGGAGACAGCCGGGAAGCCACGGGCGCGTGCTCTGTCGCTGCTGTGCTGCTGCTGTCGCGCGCTCGGCAGAGGAGAAACAGAGACCGTGTTCCCTCTCACAGAGAACTTGGCCCCACTGAACAGAAGACTTAAGGGGCAAGTCTATATGGCTCAATGGCAAGTGGGTCCACCCCTATTCCTCCCTAAAAGATCTTCTAAACTTTGGCGCAAAGCAAATTCAAATTCTGAACAGCTCAGTTTCAAAAAGTTGTTTGGAATTTTGACTTGGTGTTCTGCAGTTCAAATTTAAATTCAAATTTCAAGGAAATCCATGGGCCCCTTTGATACTCATATCAAAGCTCCTCCAAATTTTCTCTAAACTTGGCTCCCTCATAATTTGGACCTGAGGAATTCAAATATGTCCTCTGATCTTTGAGCTGGCCATTGCAAATACAACTTCTTAACCAACAGTTTGGATTTTCCTTTTTGAAAATGGCCCTCTTATCTTTGGAGTGAGCCTTTTAGTTCAAACTGAATTAAAGTTTTATTGCACATGCCCACACTTTCATGAGTAAACAAAAGTTTTTGCAAGTCCCATTTCTTGTATTTACACTCAACTTTATTGATAGCTCAAGTTTTCCATTTACAAGTTTTGGGACTTTTACAAAGAATTCCGGTCCGACGGAATGGAAGGAGGGCACATATCCAAGGAGCTTAAAGAGTTTCTCGATTGTTGCAACCTATACCCGGAATATCTTCTCAAGAAAGTCCCTCGCCTCGGACATGAAGAGTGGAAGTCTGAGGTAACCATCCTATCTAACGGTAGGGTTGTCACTCGTCACTTCACACCCACATGGAGAGCTACAAGGGAAGAAGCTATCGATGATGCTTCCTGGGATGCACTCACCGGACTATGCTACACTTTCCGTGAGCAGCTTGAGAACACTACTTTTGAGCTGCACCTGTATCAGAAGAGTGGAACAAGAGAGATCATTGGACCCCATGGAGTAGCTCTTTCCAACCCACAAGCTGCTGACAAGTCTCAAAGGTTGCTCGTGGAGTTAGAAACCGCTATGCAAGCGCACAAGAAGAGATCCGTTACCTCCGCAAGAAGCTGTATTTGCTGGAGAAACAGGAGGAGATTCGTGCCAAAATGGGAGCAAATTGAGCACCAGCGTCATCTATCCCTATATGGACTGCCGACTCACCATGGCGTGCGCCCATGTATGGACCACAGGCGTCACACGGCGAGAACAGCACCGGTTCTCACGATTAAGTTTAGGTTCCCATTGAATAAAGCTGTAATAGGAACATTTAGATCGTAGTAGCTTAAATAAGAGTGGTGTGCTAAAATTTTTGTGATGATTGCTTGGTTTGTGTGCTGGTGTGAGTTGTGGGACGCTTCAGCGGATGTCCACATCCACACATAGTGGAGAGATGTGAGATGCTTCGGCACGTGTTCACATCCTCATATAGGCTAAAATTAATAAACAAGTTGCTTAGTTCATACACCTTGATGCATATAGTTGGGAAATCGCTTCTTTCAAATCTGAATTCTAGCTCCTACTAATATAGTCTGTCCGAAAGTAAGCCTTAAAATAAGGGGGTAGACTTTCTTACCAACCTTATTGCCTTGGATTCCCAAGGGATTGACATAATACTTGGAATGGATTGGTTAAGCAAGTACAACGGAATGATTCAATGTGCTCAGAGGATCGTGCAGTTGACGAGTGAGCACGGTACTCGTATTGAGTTCGAGGCAGCTCAACCTACAACCGAGAAGGCAGTGCTGAACCATATCGAAGAAGCGACATTGGAAAGCATTCCGGTGGTTCAAGGATATTCAGATGTGTTCCCGGAAGAACTTCCAGGTATGCCACCTGATCGGGACATTGAATTTGCCATTGATAAGTACCCAGAACTGCACCTATAGCAAAGAGGCCATATAGGATGCCTGCTAATGAATTAGTGGAGCTCAAGAAGCAAATTCAGGAGCAGCTAGAAAAGGGCTTTATGCGCCCAAGCTCGTCACCGTGGGGAGCCCCCGTGCTCTTCATGGACAAGAAAGATGGAACCCAAATGATGTGTGTGGACTATAGGTCTCTCAACGAAGTGACGATCACGAATAAATACCCGCTGCCCCGTATAGAGGACCTATTCGATCAAATGAAAGGTGCCCGAATTTTCTCCAAGATCGATCTTCGGTCGGGATACTTCCAGCTGAATATTAAGCCCTCCAACATACCCAAGACTGCATTTCGAACATAGTATGGTTCGCATGAATATACCGTTATGTCTTTTGGGTTAACGAATGCACCCGCGTACTTTATGTACCTCATGAATAAGGTCTTCATGAAGTACTTGGACAAGTTTGTCGTGGTTTTCATCGAAGATATCATGGTGTATTCAAAAAAGCGAGTAAGAACATGAAGAACACTTGAGGTTGACGTTGCAGAAACTGCGAGAGCATCAATTATATGCCAAGTTCAGCAAGTGTCAATTTTGCCTAAAGGAGATATCGTTCCTAGGCCACATCATATCCGAAGTAGGAGTATTGGTTGATCCCAAAAAAGTGAGGGATGTTTTGAAGTGGAAACAACCGCAGAATGTGAGAAATATTCAAAGTTTCCTTGGGATGAATGGATACTACCGCCGGTGCATCAAGGATTTCTCCAAAACAGCGAAGCTTATGACTGAATTACTCATGAAAGGGAAAGCATTTCAGTGGACACAAGCATGTCAAGACAGCTTTGAGGAGCTAAAGAAGAGATTAACAACAGCACCGGTTTTGGTATTGCTGGACGTGAGCAAGAGTTTCGATATATATTGTGACGCATCAAGACAAGGGATTGGATGTGTGCTTATGCAAGGAGGACAAGTGGTTGCCTATGCATCGAGGCAATTAAAGAAACATGAGCTGAATTACCCCACACATGACTTCGAACTTGCAGCCATGGTACATGCCTTGAAGATTTGGAGGCATTACATCCTTGGTCACCGATGTGAGATCTATACGGATCACAAAAGCCTCAAGTATATATTCACGCAAACAGATCTGAATTTGATGCAACGTCGATGGTTGCAACTCATCAAGGATTATGATGTTGGAATCAACTATCACCCCGGAAAGGCCAATGTGGTAGCTGATGCGTTGAGCCGAAAAGGAGCATGTCATCAACTCACGGTTTGGGAGCTGCCACCTGAGCTGCGTAAGGAGTTTGAACGGTTGCATCTCGGATTCTTGAATGAGATGAAGGTGATCAAACTGAACTCAACGCTGGAACAAGAGATACGAGATGGCCAAGCAACGGATGAGGAAATCAAGGAAATCAAGGAAAGAATCTGACAAGGCATAGAAAAGGATTTTAAGGAAGATGGGAATGGTACGCTTTGGTTAGAGAAAAGGATTTGTGTGCCTAACATGTGTGAGACCTATGTGTGCTGAATACATTGGCTTTGACGATAGAAGTTTTGAATACTACCAAAACACCTTTTTAACAAGGTCCGACTCTAGGTCCAAGCTCCTGAAAGGTTCGACGATAGGTCCGACTTGTTTTGGGTAGCTCCAGCAAGGTCCGACGTAAGGTTCGACTTTCTTTGTCTAGGTCTGACTTATTTTGGCTAGGTCCGACTTGTTTTTGCTAGCTCCGGTGCTAGGTCCGACTAGCTTTGGTAAGTTCCGTGCTAGGTCCGACTAAGCTTTAGTAAGCCCCGGCGCTGGGTCCGACTAGCTTTGGTAAGCTCTGGTTCAAGGTCCGGCTAGCTTTGGTAAGGTTCGGAGCTTGATTGCAATGGTTCTGCTTTTAACTTGCAATGTTTTGAACTTGCTTTATTCTTATGGAAAGTTTTCTTAGTATTATTTTACTAAGTTTTTGGTGTGTTTTGGTGGTTATGTCTGATATCATTTTGCTATGGTTTACAACATGCTTATGTGAGGTGCTCACGTAAGATGTTGTAGTTTCTGAACTAACGAGAGTCAAGTCGAGGATTTGTGCTCGGAAGTATTGGTTGTTTATTCATGTGCAGGTGTTGCTTGAGTTCAATACATGGCTGGTGATGGGATCCATTGAACTAGTCTTAGGGAGAAGATGAGGTTCAACAACCAAGTTCGGGAGGAATTGTGGTTGAGTTGATCGGGAGGTTGCGCAGTATGTTTGAATCAAGAACAATGCATATGAAGGTATCTTGGATATCGTTGGAAGATGTTTGCACGTGTGCAAGGAGTGCATGGACGTGGCTGCATGGTTCCAAGGCGTGATGAAGAGATGTGGACGTAAAGAATTGGTCGGAAAGGTCCAACCGACTAGGTTATGGACTCAGGCTGCGGCTGAGTCGTGTTTGACTCAAATATGGAAAGTTTTGAGTTGGTTATGATAGGATTTCGTGTGGGTCACGAATTTGAGTTATTTTAGCAATGTGGGATACGTTACTAAGGTGTTTGGAAGTCTTAAGATTGCCTCTATCTGCGTATAGAAGAGTCCTAAGCAGTATTGGAAAGTTACAATTTGAATCCAAGTAGAAGTAGGAGTCCTAGTTTGAGTTGAGTTGGCCTTCGGGCTGGTTATATAAGCAACAGACGCCAGAGCTCGTGGGGCACGACTTTGGGGCTGTTCCTCTTGTGTTTTGATAAATAAAATTCGTATTCTAAAGGAATTTTTTGTGCCTTGTTCGTCCGACTTGTTTCAGACAAGTTTTTCTCGTCGAGTTTCTGTTCAGCACTACCTTGCTTCGGTGGTTTTATCATAACTCGAGTTTTACAGATCCAATTGATGTGATTCTTTTTGGGTTGTCTTCACAACTTGATTATCTATCATCTGTGAAAATTTCACGGTCATTGAATTTGTGGTTTCTTATCTACACGAGTTTATTTGCAGTATTCCAGAACTGTTTTTCTCGTGTAGGACAGATTGACCTTTGTTCGATCTTTCGATCGTAACTTGAGTTTCTCTCAACGGATTTTCATGATTCTTGTTGTGACGTCTTCGTGACTTGATTCTCTATAATCTATACTAGTTTTGTAACAGTTGAACAGGTTTAGATTAGTCACACACACGGTTTCTTTAACAGATCGGTTTTCTGTTGAGGGGTGTTTTGTTGCTTCTGCTGAAAAGTTTTTATCTACCATTCACCCCCCTATGGTAGCTTTACACGTGTACTTCGATCCTACAATTGGTATCAGAGCCAGGTTGCTCTAATCTTTGTGATTTGCACGTGTTTTAACTAATCATCATGGAGAAATACTCCGCCAAACCTTGTGTGTTTAGTGGTATTGATTTTCAGGTTTGGAAGGCACGCATGGAAGCTTTCATCCAGGCGCAAGACTTTGCAATATGGGAAAAGGTGTACAAGCCTTACGTTGTGCCTTCAAACAGTCAAGTCACCGCTACAAACATGAGAGATGTCGACAACAACAACAAGGCTCGGAACTTGATCATACAAGGACTAACTCAGAGCGACTTCGACCGTGTTGCACACCTCCGATCGCCGTACGATGTGTGGAGAGCACTTTGTGACTACCATGAAGGATCCAATACGATCAAGGAGGTAAGACAGAATATGTTCAAGAAAGAATACATGCGTTTTGAGATGCAACCCGGTGAGTCCATTGATGACCTCTTTGCTCGCTTTAATAAAATTCTCAGCAACTTGCGTAGCGTCAATGTTAATTTTTCAGGTGCTGAAAATGCTAGGCAATTAGTAAGTGCATTAGACATGTCAATTTGGGAAATGAAAGTAACATCCATACGTGAATCCACTGTCATGAGTACCCTTACATTAGATGTGCTTTATTCTAAGCTAAAAACTTATGAAATTGACATTATAACACGTAAGAACCGAAATAAGACTATTGCATTTGTCTCACAACGTGATATGCCTAGCTCCGGCCAATCATCTAGCAATACACTTGCTTTGCTGTCTTCACTAACCCTAGAACAGATTGAGGAGTTTCCAGGGGAGGAGCTAGTACTTCTTTCTACTAGATTCTCAAAAGCATTGCAAAATGTGAGAACTAGAAGGAGAGGAAGCTCCGGACCTCAATGATGCTTTGAATGTGGTAAGACAGGACACTTTCGTATAGATTGCTCTAACCTTTCAGGTTCTTCTAACCGTGATGAAAAGCAGAATAAAGTCAAGTCCTCTTTTGGCAACACCAACAAGAAAAATAAGGGTTTTACAGGACGCAAACTGATAAACAGTTTCATCACCGCACTTCAAGAACTTGGCTTGAGTGATGTAGACATTGGAAGTGATGAAGATGAAGATGATCTGGCAAACTTATGCTTCATGGCGGGCAAATCAAAATCAAGTATGGAGGATGCAGAACACAACATGACAACGAAGAGGTATGTCCTACTTGCGAAGAAATGTGTGATGCTATTTCTCGTGCCACTATTATTGTTAAGAAAAAGGACAAAAATCTTAGGGACAATGCTGTTAAAATTGAGTCACTAGAATCTGAAATTAATTGTTTAAAATCCTTGATTCCTAGTGATGATTCTTGTTCCTCATGTGATTTAATATATGAATAATTGTCCTCTATAAGAAGTGCACACACCTCCACACTTGATAAACTTGAACTTGAAATCGAAAAGAACAAAAAGCTTGCTGCACTTAATGATAAAAACTTGAAATATGCTTGTTGTTCTACTATTGATTTGCATTGTTCTACTTGCGATGATCTTGATAAGAAACTACAAGATGCTATGAAAGAAATTTCTATATTGAACAATGCTTTACGTTCTCATGAAGTTAAATGTTGTTCCAATTACAAATTAAAAGGAAAAACTTCATGTGAAAATTATCTCGATCTATCAAATAAACTTGATAACATGCATAGGACATTAGATCGGTTTTGTAATGGGAATAAGAACCTAAACTTGCTGCTGAATTCTTCCAAGTCTTGCAATGATAAAACTGGTTTAGGTTTTGATTCACATGCTCATGCTAAGGAACATCCACCTAAAATTGTAAAATCAATAGGAAGTGGTTTGATTCAAACAGTTCCTAAACAAAAAGAAGTGGTTTTTAAATCTGCAGGAGTGTTGTCACATTCGGGTTCAAATAAGTATACTACATGCTTATCTAGACATGAACACAAAGTTAAATTTCATTGTACCTATTGTGGTAGAGATGGTCATGTCATAGATTTTTGTTATAGACTAGCTAAACAACATAAAAAGGAAAGAATGCAAGCTAGATCTTATAACTCTCATGCAAAATTTGCTGCACATACTAAACCGAATGTCAGGAACATGCAACCTGCTGTTATGAGTCAGAAATATTCAAAGTTTACCTCCGGAGCTTCAGGTTTTGCCTCCGGAGCTTCAGTTTTTGCCTCCGGAGCTACTGATTTTCGTGCTACACAAGTAACACCTCATAGGTCAGTAGTTAAGAACAAAAAATCTTAAACTTTGACTTATAAACCTGATGTTTTATCTCAGCTTTCGCATGTTATTCCTGCTGGATGTCGTGTGACTCAGTACTGGATTCCTAAATGCCTTTTAACTAACCCCAGTATTGAGTCATCGACGTAACATGCTTGAGGAAGGAGAACATTTGGATTGTGGATTAAGATTGCTCACACCACATGACAGGTAACAAAGAATGGTTCTCCTCTCTCTCTTTTGTGTCACGTGTAGAGAATGTTACTTTTGCCGATAATTCTTCAACTCCTATAATTGCTGAGGGTTCGGTTAGAGTAAATGATCACTACACTTTGAAGGATGTGGCACTTGTCAAAAATTTGAAATACAACTTGCTTTCTGTTTCACAATTGCTAGATGAAAATCTGGAAATTATTTTCAATAAAAACTGCTGCAAAGTTGTAGGTTCAAATAGTGAGCTTATTTTTAACATGTCTCGGTTTGGAAGAGTTTTTAAATCTGATTTTGATATGTCTTCCTCTAAGCATAGATGTCTAGTTGCAAATGATTCCAAAGATTTATATTTTTGGTGTCGTAGACTTGGTCACGTAGGCTTTGATCATCTCACGCGTGTTAGTGCTCTTGATCGCATACGTGGGCTGACTAAGCTTAAAGGGGACAAAGAAATTGTGTGCTCTTCTTGTAGACATGCTAAGATGGTTGCAGGTTCACACGCTCCTCTCACAATGACCATGACAACTGAACCGGGTCAACTTTTACACCTTGACACCGTAGGACCTTCACGTGTTCAATCCTTCGGAGGTAAATGGTATGTTCTTGTGATTGTTGATGACTATTCTAGATACTCTTGGGTTTAATTTATGGCATTTAAGAATGAAGCTTTTAGTCACTTTGGAACTTTATTTCTTAGATTATCAATTGATCACCCAGGATCTTTAAGAGCAATTAAAAGTGATAATGGAACCGAATTTAAAAATCAATCGTTTGATCACTTTTGTGCTGAAAATGCAATAGATCATCAGTTTTCTTCACCATATGTACCTCAACAAAACGGTGTTGTAGAGAGAAAGAACAGAACCTTAGTTGAGATGGCTAGGACTATGCTTGATGAATATCGAACTCCTAGGAAATTTTGGGCTGATGCAATTGCAACCGCTTGTTATGTCTCAAAGCGTGTTTTCTTGCGTGCTAAGCTAGGTAAAACACCATATGAGCTCAGGTTTGGACATAGGCCTAGTGTCACACTTTAGGGTCTTTGGCTGCAAATGCTTTGTTAAGAAACATGGTAATCTTGATAAATTTGAAGCTAGATCTGTTGATGGCATGTTTCTTGGTTATCCATCTCATACTAGAGGCTACCGTGTGCTTTTACTTGATACTAACAAAATTGTGGAGACTTGTGAGGTTTCTTTTGATGAATCTAGCCCAGGTACTAGTTCAAATATTGCAGGTATGGATCCATAGAGAGTATTTTCGTTGAAGAAGAGGAAGAAGTGGTGCTGCTGCCCGAAAACTCAGCAGCTAATGACATTGTTCCAGCTCCTGATCTTGATTCACAGCCAGCATCGACGACCACCATTGCTGGTCCAGATCCTCCTCACGTCACAAGCTCATCTATTTGTTATGAACATGAAGAAGAAGCTTGTGAAGTGTCCACTCCACTCCGGATTCTCAAAAGTCATCCTCCACAACAAATTATTGGAAGCTTGCATGAACGAGTTACAAGATCCAGATTTTTCGACCCCAATTCTCATGCTCATTCTGCTTTTGTTGCTTCTTTTGAACCCAAAGATATATCACACGCACTCACTAATGAATCTTAGATTATTGCCAGGCAAGAAGAGTTCGAAAATTTTGAAAGAAATAATGTTTGGAAACTTGTACCTCCACCTCAAGGTCACACTTTAATTTGAACTAAATGGGTGTTTAAAAATAAACTAAGTGAGAATGGGGTTTTGGTTAGGAATAAGGCTAGGTTGGTTGCTCAAGGTTTCACACAAGTTGAAGGTCTAGATTTTGATGAAACTTTTGCTCCTGCTGCTAGATTAGAAGCCATAAGAATTTTGTTAGCTTTTGCTGCATCTAAAGGTTTTAAGCTATATCAAATGGATGTTAAAAGTGCTTTTCTTAATGGCTACATAGATGAGGAGGTTTATGTCAAACAACCACCTGGTTTTGAAAATCCAAAATTTCCTAATCATGTTTACAAACTGTCCAAAGCCTTTTACGGTCTCAAACAAGCCCCTAGAGCATGGTATGATAGGTTAAAAACATTCTTACTTGAAAAGGGGTTTACCATGGGCAAGGTTAATAAAACTCTTTTTTTGCTTAAGCATGGCAATGACTCATTATTCGTTCAAGTGTATGTGGATGATATTATCTTTGGTTGTGCTTCTCATGATCTTGTGTCCAAGTTTTCAGCTATGATGAGTTCAGAATTTGAGATGAGTATGATGGGAGAACTCACGTACTTTTTGGGGCTGCAAATCAAGCAAACCAAGGAGGGTACCTCTGTGCATCAAATAAAGTATACAAAAGATCTCCTAAGGCGCTTCAACATGGACAAAAGCAAGCCTCTTCGGACACTAATGGGAACAGAAACAACACTTGAACTTGACGAAGACTGTGATCCCGTTGATCAAAAAGAATATAGAAGCATGATCGGATCACTTTTGTATCTCACGGCATCAAGACCGGACATACAATTCAGCGTATGTCTTTGTGCACGGTTTCAAGCCTCCCCACGTGCTTCACATCATCAAGCCATCAAAATGATTCTCAGGTACTTACATGGAACTCAAGAATTTGGCATTTTTCTTCCTTCTTCCTCAACCGTTACTTTGAAAGCTTTTTCCGATGCTGATTTTGGGGGTTGTAGGATTGATAGGAAAAGTACTTCTGGTGCTTTCTATTTTCTTGGTAATTCACTTGTTGCCTGGTCCTCTAGAAAACAAAGTTCAGTTGCACAATCCATAGCCGAATCTGAATATGTAACTGCTGCTGGTGCTTGCTCACAAATTCTTTGGATTGTCACACTTAAGGACTATGGGGTTGATCTAGATAGTGTTCCACTGTTTTGTGATAACACTAGTGCCATTTGCATTGCTAAAAACCCCATGCAACATTTGAGAACTAAGCACATTGACATTAGGTATCACTTTCTCTGTGATAATGTCGAAAAAGGGAACATTGTGCTTCACCATGTAGATGCCGAACAACAATTGGCTGACATTTTTACAAAACCTTTGGATTTCACTCGTTTTTGTTACATTCGTAGTGAAATAGGGGTTATGCATCCTCATGGCTTAAATTGAGGGAGAATTTTGAAACTTGGGAAGTCTATGTGTGAATCTGAAATTAAAATAATGTGAGCATAGTATTTCATGCATATATGACTTTGTGATTCCTTTTTCATGCTGAAAGTTCTTACTACATTACTCGTGTTATACATTTTGTAGTTTTTACCATGTCTAGTAATTCGAATAATTACTTACACTAAATCTGGTCATGGTCGAACTTTCTTGCTGTTTTGGACTTGTTGCATGCTCACAAGTGCTTTTAATCATAAAGAATTAATCAAGTAATCAACTCACATGTTGAGTTTTTATGTTCAAATAAAAAAATGAGAAAAGATCAAGAGAATATGCATGCATCGCACTTCTTCTTTTGAGATGGCATATCATTACACTTAGATATGAACTTGAAAGGAGTTGTGAGATGACTAAAACCATGTCCTTAAGCTTCTGACTGTCAAATGACATAGGCTTGGCTTGGTTGGTTAGAATAAGGCTGATGCTGCATATAATCTCTTGCAAATGTCATAAGATCAAAATTTGTGCTTTAAATGATAAATAAAATGCAGCAACAAGTGTCATGTTTTCAGGTCTTGAAATAGTTAAGTTTGTGAGATCATGACTTGCTTAAATTGAAAATTACACTTGATCTCTAGCATGGCTTACACCACTTTATGTATCTCATTGATGTGATAGTGTAAGTTACTTGATAGTATGATTTGGATGAGCTTTGTTTTATATGTATATGTTATAATGTGCTCATAACAAATTAAAATTTCTCTTTTGTACCTTGTTGAATACATTGTCAAAGGGAGAGAAATTGATCACACATTGCACACATTTACAAGTGTTTTGGCACGATTCTTCTCAGGGGGAGAATTTTTGGTATTTTTGTTTTTCTTCTCATTTTATTTCTTATTTACAAAGGGGGAGAAATTGTTTTCAAAACTTTTCATGTGAATAAGCCAATGTTCGGATTTTAAGTGGTGTTGCTAATGCATTCATCAAGGGGGAGATTGTGAGACCTATGTGTGCTGAATACATTGGCTTTGACGATAAAAGTTTTGAATACTACCAAAACACCTTTTTAATAAGGTCTGACTCTAGGTCTGAGCTCCTGCAAGGTCCGACGATAGGTCAGACTTGTTTTGGTTAGCTCCGGCAGGGTCCGACGTAAGGTCCGACTTGCTTTGTCTAGGTCTGACTAATTTTGGCTAGGTCCGACTTGTTTTTTCTAGCTCCGGCGCTAGGTCCGACTAGCTTTGGTAAGTTCCGTGCTAGGTACGACTAAGCTTTAGTAAGCTCCGGCGCGGGGTCCGACTAGCTTTGGTAAGCTCTGGTTCAAGGTCCGGTTAGCTTTGGTAAGGTTCGGAGCTTGATTGCAATGGTTCTGCTTTTAACTTGCAACGTTTCGAACTTGCTTTACTCTTATGGAAAGTTTGCTTATTATTATTTTACTAAGTTTTTGGTGTGTTTTGGTGGTCATGGCTGATATCATTTTGCTATGTTTTACAACATGCTTATGTGAGGTGCTCACGTAAGATGTTGTAGTTTCTGAACTAACGAGAGTCAAGTCGAGGACTTGTGCTCAAGTATTGGTTGTTTATTCATGTGCAGATGTTGCTTGAGTTCAATACATGGCTGGTGACGGGATCCATTGAACTAGTCTTAGGGAGAAGATGAGGTTCAACAACCAAGTTCGGGGGGAATTGTGGTTGAGTTGATTGGGAGGTTGCGCAGTATGTTTGAATCAAGAACAATGCATATGAAGGTATCTTGGACATCGTTAGAAGATGTTTGCACGTGTGCAAGGAGTGCATGGACGTGGATGCATGGTTCCAAGGCGTTATGAAGAGATGCGTACGTAAAGAATTGGTCGGAAAGGTCCAACCGACTAGGTTATGGACTCAGGCTGCGGCTGAGTCGTGTTTGACTCAAATATGGAAAGTTTTGAGTTGGTTATGATAGGATTTTGTGTGGGTCATGAATTTGAGTTATTTTAGGAATGTGGGATACGTTTATAAGGTGTTTCAAAGTCTTAAGATTGCCTCTATCTGCGTATAGAAGAGTCCTAAGCAGTATTGGAAAGTTACAATTTGAATCCAAGTAGAAGTAGAGTCCTAGTTTGAGTTGAGTTGGTCTTCGTGCTGGTTATATAAGCAAGGGAGGCCAGAGCTCGTGGGGCACGACTTTGGGGCTGTTCCTCTTGTGTTTTGATAAATAAAATTCGTATTCTAAAGGAACTTTTGTGCCTTGTTCGTCCGACTTGTTTCAGACAAGTTTTTCTCGTCGAGTTTCTGTTCAACACTACTTTGCTTTGGTGGTTTTATTATAACTCAAGTTTTACAGATCCAATTGATGTGATTCTTTTTAGGTTGTCTTAACAACTTGATTATATATCATATTTGAAAATTTCACGGTCATTGAATTTGTGGTTTCTTATATACACGAGTTTCTTTGCAGTATTCCAGAACTGTTTTTCTCGCGTAGGACAGATTGACCTTTGTTCGATCTTTCTATCGTAACTTGAGTTTCTCTCAACGGATTTTCATGATTCTTGTTGTGACGTCTTAGTGACTTGATTCTCTACAATCTATACTAGTTTTGTCACTGCTGAACACGTTTATATTAGTCGTACACATGGTTTCTTTAACAGATCGGTTTTCTGCTGAGGGGTGTTTTGTTGCTTCCGCTGAAACGTTTTTATCTACCATTCACCCCCCCTCTGGTAGCTTTACACGTGTACTTCGATCCTACAACGTGAAGCACATACACAACACGATACTAAAGGAGGCACATGACTCGCCTTGTTCCATACACCCCGGCTGTACAAAGATGTACAAAGACCTGAAAACTTGCTATTGGTGAGAAGGTATGAAAAGGGACATTGCTGAATATGTTGCCCTCTACGACACGTGCCAACGAGTGAAGGCCGAACACCAAAGACCCGCTGGATTTTTGCAGCCATTAAAAGTACCTGAGTGGAAGTGGGAAGACATCAGCATGGATTTCATAGTCGGACTGCCACACACTCAGTCGGGTTACGACTCCATTTGGGTTATCGTGGACCGATTGACAAAAACAGCCCATTTCCTTCCTGTTAGAACCAAGTACACCGTCGCACATCTAGCTGAGCTGTATATGGAGCAAATCGTGTGTCGCCATGAAGTGCCGAAGAGGATAGTTTCGGATCGAGGTTCTCAATTTACCTCTAGGTCTGGAGGAAGCTGCATGAAGCCATGGGTACGCGGTTGAATTTCAGCTCCGCATATCACCCGCAAACCGACGGACAAACCGAGAGGACAAATCAGATTTTGGAAGACATGTTGAGAGCTTGCGCCTTGAAACATGGGCGTAGTTGGGATAAGAGCTTGCCATATGCTGAATTCTCGTACAACAACAGCTACCAAGCCAGCTTGAAGATGTCACCTTTCGAAGCACTGTATGGTAGACGGTGTAGAATACCGCTGTTCTGGAATGAGACTGGAGAAAGCCAAGTATTTGGACCCAAAGTGCTGCAAGACGCCGAAAAGAAGTCCAAACGATACGTGAAAACTTGAAGGCCGCTCAGTCACAATAGAAGGGTTATGCGGATAATAGGTGAAGAAGATTGACCTTTGAAGTGGGAGACTTTGTGTATCTTAAGGTGTCACCTATCTGAGGCCAACGACGGTTCAACGTCAAGGGCAAGTTAGCACCTCGCTACATCAGGTCATTCAAGATTTTGGGCAAGCGAGGAGAGGTAGCCTATCAACTAGTGCTGCCAACGCACCTCTCCGACGTGCACGACGTATTTCACGTATCCCAACTCAATAAATGCCTAAGAGTACTGGAAGAACAAGTAACGATAGATGAGCTAGAGCTTCAAGAGGATCTGACCTACGCGGAAAACCCCGTCAAAATCTTGGACGTGAAGGAAAGGGTCACGAGGAACAAAGTAATCCCTTAGTGCAAGGTACAGTGGAGCCATCACATGGAAGCCAAAACTACATGGGAACGTGAGGAAGATTGTGACACCCGGTTCCGAAAATAGAACCAAGTTAATGCATATGTGTGCCCAGGATGTTCATGACACATACACATGTAGTCCACAAACTGAATTCAGAATATAACCACGAATAAATAGTGTTTAAGTACTTTATTACATCAACTAATTGTCTCACTCGTGAATCTCTAACTTATTCTTGCAGCAGAAGTCTCTAAATGACAGCGGAAATAACTAAATAGCAGCAGGCTCAATCTTCGACTCCACAGGCATGTTGACGGTAGTTCGCACGCCTAGTACTCCACATGTCTTCGAAGTACTCTTCTCCTGTTGCTGATGTTTATGTGATAATGCAAGGGTGAGTACATGTCGTACTCAGCAAGTGTGGGGAAAGTATAACATGTAGCTTACAACAAGGTATGGAAATAAAAGGCTTATTGCAGCAAGCAAATTTTATTTCACAAACATGATAAAAACAGAAACTATTTCTAAGTGATATTTATCCCAATATAACCAAGTAAAACAGCAACATTCCTACATCATGATTCACCATTTATCAAGTCTCAACCAACCATTAATCTTTCTCAAGTTCATCTCATGCTCATAAATATTCATAACCGTCGCATATTCATATAACCAAACCAAACTCATTTTCATGACTCAAAAAGGCCCAAAACCAACCTTAATGAGCATACCATAACCATACCAAACATCCATCCCAAGTTTTCCCTTCTAATCATGTGAGTTGGCCAGGTGCTTGTGACCGTAAGCACGGCTATCATGATAGTTTTACACTGTGATACCCTCATTTTTGAGTTCTGCATATATTCATATCTTATATGTAGAAAACATTTTAAAATAAGTAGAAACAGAGAAAATATTAAAAAGATAGCCAAAAAGAGCAAATTCCAGTTCGCCGAGGAGCGCTGTAGAAAATTTCCGCGGCCGCTGGCCACGTGGGTGTTCGGAGCTCATCTCCACAAAGGGGGAGAGGTCCGCCGCCAAACTGGCTACATGGTAGGCTCGGAGGTTGCCTCTGTAAAAAGGGCAAGGTTCAACCCCGTGGGACATGTGTTGCCCCGGAGCTAGCCTCTGCGGAGGAGCGAGGCCAGTCCCGCAAGACACGTGTCGGCTGCGGAGCTAGTCACCGCGGAAAAGAGAGAATCAGCCGCGCGGGCCACGTATTGCTCTCGGAGCTAACCTCCGAGAGGTCCGGTCCTACTGGACACGTGTCACCTCCGGAGCTTGCCTCCGGGAGGTCCGACACTTTTGGATATGTGTCACCTCTGGAGCTTATCTCCAGGAGATCCGACACTAATGGACACGTGTCGACCTCAGAGCTCGTCTCTGAGGATAAAGGAAATCTGGCGCTGTTAGGACACGTGGCACTATCGGAGCTCACCTCCGAAGAGAGGGGAGGTCCGGAACTGACATGTGGTGTTCGCGGAGCTTGCCTCTGTTGAGAGGGGAGGTCCCGACCCACCAAACACGTGGCGCACGCGGAGCTCGTCTTTGGAGAGAGGGAGGTCCCGCCCGCCAGGACGCGTGGTGCACGCGGAGCTCACCTCTGAGGGAGAGGGTGGTCTCGCCCGCCTGACACGCTGCACAACCAAAACTTGCATCTGTGGAAAAGGGAAGCCCGGGCCTCCGCAGGACACGTGGAGCCTCCGGAGCTTATCCCTGCGGAAGGACGCGGTTCTAAAGCGGTTTTTCTCCCATGCACGAGTGCCTGACATGGAGGAAACCGACACGAACTCTTCTCCGTTGAATATTGCAATCAAATCAACTGAAGATAAGTTGTAAGGATTCAAAAACAATTTGAATAGGACACTTATTTGAATTCCAATCAGATTAGGACTCTTCTCTTCCCGATTATAAATAGAACCCGAAACAAACCCCTTGGTCGTAACGTCTTTCTAAGCTGACAACTTAGAAGCCCTAGCCCCAGCTCACCGAGTAAACCCCTTCGCCGGAGTTTGACCACCAGAGAGATCACCAACGAGCCCAGAGACAATTGTCATCGCTGGAGGAGAGCTGATGATCTGAGGAAAGACCCGAAGGAAGTAAGGTAGGTCTCCAATACCACCTTATGACATCATCGCGTTTTCTTTGCATCTGTTTTTCGATTCCTTTCGAACAGAAGCTTTTTCGTGGACAGATCACGTGTTGATTGGTTTGATCTAAAGTCAAGATCATCGCCACGTCTACATTTGATCCCTACACCTTTGTTCATCGTAAAACCCATGCAAGCCATGCAAGAACACGTAAAAACTGATAGTATCATAGGATTAATATGCATATGCATCATTGCATCTTAAAGTAGATTTTGTGCATGATGATTGATTGCTATGAATCTTGTATGTGCGTGATCGTGAAGGACAAGCTCAGGGAACTACCTAAGACGAACTACAATAGCAAGAATTCGAGCATTAGGAACCGCAAGAACAAGGCAAGTACCCCTTGACCATATTGATCCCATATTTTGGAAGACTGTTTTTTTTGTGAAAAGGTGTGTGTGCTTGAGTCAACATGATGGGAGACCCTTTTATAGGAGTTTACTAGTTTTGGTTAAACCACCCTTGTCGCCAGGGAAGTTTATGAGTCGGGTATGGTTTTCGCTTTTATGCTTCGCTGAGTCCATGGGATACGGGAAGCGAGATAGATGTGTCTAGTTAACTGCACTCGCATGAATAATAAGAAAATGGATATTGTTAATGCACATGAATCAGAGGGAGATCTAGGCAAGCCTGGGTTTGTGAATGAGGTAGAATGAGATGGTGGTTTACTTGACGTAGATGTAAGGACCGGTTCATGCGAGCACATGCCAAGATAACAGTGCCACCACAAGGCCAAGTATGGGTGCGGCTTAGCTGAGTAATTAGGTAAGTTACTAGATTGTTATGGACCGTGGAAGGTGCGGGGAATGGGAGTCGAGTGAGGACTGCCCTGGGAACTGCATGGCACAAGAGGGGGCCCGTGGGTGAGAGGATTGGATATTCTAGCCTGCCGGTGAAACCTCAGTGAGTCCATACATCTAGTACCCCTTTGTAAAGGCTATTTTGTGATCTCTTGATCATACACCGACGGTTGTGTACTGGTACAATGGAGGTTCTGCAGTCGCCGACGGGTGACAAAATCACAAACTTGTGGGTAAAGTGGTACAAACTCTGCGGAGTTCTTAAAACTATCACAATAGCCGATCTTACGGTCACGAGCGCCTGGACATCCCACATGATTAGATGGGATGGTTATTGGGTGGTTATAGTTTTTGGATGGTTTGGTTTTTGGGACTGTTGAGTCTGGGTAATAAAATTGGTTTTAAGACTGTTGAGTTTTGGTGATGAAATTGATTGCATGACTATTGAGTCATGGCAATGAGATTGGGTCTCGGAATGAGACAGAATGGTAGTGAATACGAGATGGTATTCATGAGATGGTAGTGAATATGAGATGGTATTTATGAGATGGTAGTGAATACGAGATGCTATTCATGAGCAAAGTTGAGAAAGATTAATGTCTGGTTGAGACATGGAAAAGGGATGATTCATAATGGAGGTAAGTTAATATTGGGATTAAATTCACTTAAAGCTAAGTTGATGTTTTTATCGTGCTTTGATAACTAAACTTTGGTTTCTGCAATGAGCCTTTTTATACCTGCCTTGTTGTGAATTACATATCATACCCGCACTTGTTGAGTACATCATTGTACTCAAACTTGCATTATTACTTCATCATCAGCAACAGGAGAGGAATACTGTGACACCCTCATCTCGGGTGTCACCATATGTTCATGCTTTATAAAGAGGAAACATTTTAAAAAAGAAGGAACAGAGAAAAATATCAAAGGGATAGCCAATAAGAGCCGAATCCAGCTCTCAGAAAGCGCCAAAGACAACTCACCGCGGCCACTGGCCACGTGGCATGTTCGGAGCTCATCCCTGCGAATTGGGGAGAGGCCGCCGCCAAGCTGGCTACGTGGCAGGCTTGGGGCTCGTCTCCGCAAAGGGGAGAGGTCCGATCCTGTGGGACATATGTTGCCCACGGAGCTAGCCTCTACGGAAGAAGCAAAGGCATTTCCGCAGGACACGTGTCATCCTCGGAGCTAGTCCTCGCAGAAGTCAGAGGACCAGTCGCGCGGGATACGTGTCGATCTCGGAGCCCATCTCCGAGAGGTCCTGATCTATTGGACACGCATCGCCACCGGAGCTTATCTCCAGGAGGTCTGTCGCTGCTGGACACGTGTCGACCTAGGGGCATGTCCCTAAAGAAAGAAGAGAGGAAAGACAGGCGCCAACACGTGGCGTGCGCAGAGCTCACCTCCAAAGGAGGGGGAGGTCTCGGTCGATTGACACGCGGCACAACCGGAGCTCGTCTCTGCGGAGAAGGAGATACCAGGCCCCGTGTCACACCCGGTTTTTCCGAAGAACAACCAAGTGAATATCACATGTATGCCAGGATCATTTTCTCATACATGTGATGACAAATAGTGAAGCATCATTTATTACAAGCCAGGTGTCGAATATAAATAAGTATTACACAGCAAATGTCTCGATGGACAATAATAAGTTCATCACAAGTAAATAAACTAGCAGCGGAATAATTATTCTCGTGGGCTCCGTCACAGGCGTTGCCCGGGGTTCTCCATGAACCTAGAAACCTTCTTCGGGTCCAAAGTCTTGGTCATTATACACCACCTCATTATCTTTACCTGTGCAGCAATATAAACCAACAACTATGCAAGGTTGAGTACCGATGGTACTCAGCAAGTGTGGGAAAGTTATGTCATGCATGGCTAGAACAAGGGGAGGTTGAACTCATGGTTAAAACACTATGCAGTTAATACCTATCACCTTAGCTTATTCAGCACCTACATTACTACACAGGTGAAATGGTCCCAATCTCCCATCCCATCATCAAATAACCATAACATCATTTCCAATGTTAAGCTCCCCTCTTAACATCCACAACTTCCAAAACTATCAATCCTCTAATCATGAATAAGTCCAAGCCGCTCTTGACCGTGAGCACGGCTGTCATGACAGTTTTGACTCTGCAGAGTTTGCACCACTGTACCCACATGTAGTGATTTCATCCCCCGTTGCTGGGTGGACTAAAAGAACCTCCATTATGCCAGTGGCCATGAACCACATTCACACTTCCCAGGTGTGTAGCCAGGAGATCACTACGAAGCCTTTACAAAGGGATTCCCGACGAGCGTGGGCCCACTGAGGTTTCACCCCTAACAGATACAAGAGGCTCAAACCCCGCTGAAGTGGCCCCCTCTTGAGCCTTGCGGTTCATATGGTAGTCCAGCTGACACCTATTCCCCGCACCATCCAACACACCCATACTACGCTGGGGATACACCTAATTAATTGGCCAAGCTGCCCCATCTCAGCATGTGGTTGGCACGGTAAAGCCAGGTTACATGCTCCATGAACCGGTCCTTTGGATCCAGGCAAGTACTAAACACAAACCTGAGTCTCGTGCACCCAGCACCAACCAAAACATCAAACTTTCCTTGATCCCTACCTCTACATAACTCACAATATCTCATTCAAGAGTATGGTAAAATAAACTGATGATCTCATATCCCAAATATCCCATACTAAGCATGGCTAAGCACAAGTAATATGAATGGCATAATGAAACAAAACCCCAACCCAAGCTACAAGGAAAACAAGGTAATGCAATTCTAGGGAAACTTCCTACCATGGGTTTCATATTTCAATTGACAATGCAAATAAAATTCTATCTACACACCCTAGTATAGGATCAAAGTGGTCAAGGACACTTGCCTCCTTCCTGCTGCGCTTGGAATGGGTAGTCCTGATCTTGGAAAGGAAGAACTTGCTCTGGAGCAGGTTCTACATCATACCATCACACATAGCAAAAGAAAAACAACAATCCATAAGACATAGTTCACACTTCCACTTCATACAAACCACACATTCCCATTTATGAAAGTCATTCACAATTATATGTGTTGTGGTTACTCTATGGGTGTTGATTTGTGGCCTTCATGCACTTTTAATCATGTGTATATGATTCCTACTTTTGTATTCACATTTATGCTTGCATACTATATATATGAGTTTCCAATTTAAATAAATTCCTTACATTCAATTACTACACCTTTTAGCTTCCAAGTATGCATGAAAGGTATTTTCCTACTCCATATGTGTCTTCAGAACTTCTACCAACCCTAAACTGAATTCTTTGGATTTTGAAAACTTCATTTATCATTTTCTAATTATTTATACCTAGCTTGCTATATTTTCAAATTTACTTCCTATGCCTAAATATGTACTTTATTATGAAAATAGTAAGACACATCATCTAAACAGAATAGGTTCTGATCCAAAATAGTTAATAATATATATTTTTAATCTTTTCCTTTGATGTAAACTATTTTATATTTATTTTTCTAATTTTCAGAATTATTCTCTACTTAAAATGTGTCCCTCTAACTAATAAATGTGAATAATCAATTATACAGATTCATTTCATCCAAAAATCTATTTTTATCTCACTCCAAGGTTTTCTAAGCACTGGGAAAGTTTTTAATTTGAATTTGACCCTATGTTTGTCCCACCTTTTAAATTTTAAATACTAGCCACATATTCAAATTCCTAACTTTTATATCAAATAGGGTTAAAAAGGTAAACTCACCCCACTACAGGGTCCATTAATTTATTTTAAGAATTTCCAGGGGTCTAACTACACTTAACAGAGGGGTTTTTCCTAATTTTTATTAAGTCCAGGGGCTAAAACTGATTTTTAATGAATTTACATAATTTTCTGAAGTTCCAGGGGCTAGATCAGAAGTTTCCGGGGCTAGCTCTTATTTCCCGAGAACCCTAGGGGGTAGCGAGTAAGAATTCCAGTCTTTATAACGCGGGGCTGACGTGGACCGTCCGATTTAAAACAGACGGCTGAGATTATAACATCGAACCGGTACGCGGGGATTTAAACTCTACCGTGCGATTTAAAATAAATGGCGCACAAGCGGCCACGTCGCTCTGATCGAGCGCGGGCGGCGCTGCCTGGCGGCGCACGGCAGAGGGAGGCGGCGATCTCGCCGGAGAGTTTCGGATCTTCGTCAATTCTTCCTAAAACTGTGATTTTATGGCATAGATCGGTGGAGGGGAGGTCGGGGATCTCACCTCGGGGGTTTTCTTGAGCTCGGAGGTCCTGGAAGGCGGTCGGCGACGAGGTCCGAGGTGAATTCACGGCAAGGCTCGTCGGCGCTGTGTTTGAACCGCAAACCACCGCGTTTTCTGCACCTACGAGGTTCCCCGGAGGCGGTGGATCAAGACCAGCGAGTTAGATCGGAATTCCTGAGCGTAGATCGGGCAGAATTCGCCGGAGGGGCTCGGGTTCTCACCGGAGAGAAAATCGGCGGATCGTGGGGAAAAACGGGACGATGCCAGGGTTTTTATAGACGGGGGAAGGGCGGCGGGTTGGTTTAGATCGAGCTGGAGTCTTCAGGGTCCGGAAGTCGGCTGGGATACGCGAGATTTTCCGGTCGGTTTTGATTCGGGTGAGAGAGTCCGGCCGAGCGCGGGCGCGGGCGCGAGGAGGAAGAAATGTTGGCGGGCCCTGCATGTCAGTGGGAAGAAGGGGGGGCGCGCGCGGCTGCGGGCTGGCGCGGGATCGGTGGGCTGGCTGGTGGGTTTCGGCCCACTGGCCGGTTTTTTTCTGTTTTCCTTTTTCTTTTTCTATTTCTTTTCTGTTTTGAGTTTAAGATGAATTCCAGTTTGAATTTGAATTTTTGCAACACATGCAACACGTCCAAAAAATTTTTAAATTCCCCTCTTAACAGGATTTTGGGGTGTTACAACTCTACCCCCCTTAAAAGAAATCTCGTCCTCGAGATTGGTGGTTCTAAGAAAACAATTCCGGAAATTGTGCCTTAAGCTCATCTTCTCGCTCCCAGGTGTCTTCCTCTTCTGAGTGATGCTTCCACTGCACCTTGCACATCCGAATTCTTTTATTTCTGGTGAGGCGTTCCATTGTCTCCAAAATCTTGGATGGTTGCTCGGCATAAGACAAATCCTCAGCTACGTCCACTTCATTCATGGGTAACACCTCTTCAGGCGTTCTCAGACATTTCTTGAGTTGTGACACATGGAATACATCGTGCACATCCGATAGGCGAGCCGGTAATTCTAGTTGATACGCCACTTCGCCTTTCCTCTCCAGAACTTGAAAGGGTCCGATGTATCGAGGTGACAACTTCCCTTTTACCTTGAATCGACGAAGTCCCCGGATAGGGGACACCTTGAGATAGACATAGTCTCCCACGTTGAAAACGAGCTCTCTTCTTCGTACATCGGCATAGCTCTTTTGGCGTGTCTGTGCTATCCTCAAGTTGTTGCGAATTTGTCTCACCTTCGCCTCGGCTTCTTGTAGTACTTCGGGACCAAACACTTTACTTTCCCCTGTTTGGTTCCAAAATAGGGGAGTTCTGCACTTCCTCCCATACAAAGCTTCGAACAGTGACATCTTCATACTGGCCTGGTATCTGTTGTTATAGGAGAATTCCGCATACGGTAAGTTCTTGTCCCAACTCCGATTGTTTTTGAGTGCACATGCCCTCAGCATATCCTCAAGAATCTGATTAGTTCTTTCCGTCTGCCCATCGGTTTGTGGATGATAGGCAGAACTAAAGTTCAGATGGGTTCCCATGGTTTCATGCAACTTCTGCCAGAACCTCGAGGTGAACTGTGTCCCTCGATCCGACACTATCTTCTTCGGCACCCCATGGTAACACACGATCCTTGACATGTACAACTCTGCCAATTTGGATCCGCTGTAGCTTTCCTTCACGGGGATGAAGTGAGCTACCTTGGTTAGCCTGTCGATGATGACCCATATTGAATCATATCCTGATTGGGTCCTAGGCAATCCCACTATGACCGATTTCTTCCCATTTCCATTCAGGCACTTTGAGTGGTTGCAATAATCCCGCGGGTCGTTGATGTTCTGCTTTCACCAACTGACATGTGTCACATAGGGCAACATGTTCCGCGACATCTCGCTTCATGCCATACTACCAATACCTGCTCTTGAGGTCCTGGTACATCTTCGTACTCCCAGGATGAATGGAATAGTCGGAATCGTGAGCCTCCTTCAAAATCAATTCACGGATCTCCTTTACTTCAGGCACACACATCCTTTTTCCTGTGCCACACCGTACCTTGTTCGTCCTCTCTAAAACCAAGGGCTTTATTTTCCTTGATGAGTTGTCTGATCTCTTGTATCTTCTCGTCATTCTTTTGACCCTCGCATATGTCTCGCTCGAGTGTGGAGTCCACTTCCATGGCGATGGCTTCACCACTATTTACCAGGCATAGATTGAGCCTTATAACCTCGTCCTTCAATTCTGCAGGCATGTCCTTCAAGCTCAACTTATTGACCTGCACTTTCCGACTTAGAGCATCGGCCACGACGTTTGCTTTTCCAGGATGATAGTTGATGCCCACATCGAAGTCATTGATTAGCTCTAACTATCTCCTTTGTCTGAGGTTGAGATCTGGCTGTGTGAAAATGTACTTCAAACTCTTATGATCTGTATATATCTCTGTCCTCTTCCCCATCAAATAGTGTCGCCAAATTTTCAACGCGTGTACCACTGCGGCTAGTTCTAGGTCATGTGTAGGATAGTTCTTCTCATGCTTCCGGAGCTGCCGAGATGCATAAGCCACGACATGCCCTTCTTGCATGAGAACACATCCCAACCCGTTTCCAGAGGCATCGCAGTACACCGTAAAGTTCTTTTGCATATCTGGCATAACCAGCACTGGGGCTGTTGTCAATCTTTCCTTTAACTCCTGAAAACTCGTCTCGCACTGTGGCGTCCATGTGAATGTGATTCCCTTCTCCAATAGTTTGGTGAGCGGTCTCGAGATCTTAGAGAATCCCTCAATAAACCGTCGATAGTATCCAGCCAATCCCAAGAAGCTTCGAACTTCCCCGACATTTTCAGGGGTCTTCCACTTCTGTATATCCTCGATTTTGGCGGGATCTACGGAGATTCCTCCCTCCGAGATTATATGTCCTAAGAAGGGGACTCTCTTCAGCCAAAACTCACACTTGCTCAACTTGTCATATAGTTGGTGTTCTCTCAGCCTCTGCAACACCAACCTTAGATGTTTCTCATGTTCTTCTTCATCTTTGGAGAAGACGAGAATGTCATCTATGAAAACCACCACAAATTCGTCAAGATATTCCATGAATACCTTGTTCATGAGATACATGAAGTATGCCGGGGCATTAGTTAGCATGAAAGGCATGACAGTGTATTCATACAGTCTGTACCGAGATACGAAAGCTGTCTTGGGAATATCAGATTGCCTTATCTTGAGTTGGTGGTATCCCGACCTGAGATCAATTTTCGAGAACACACAAGCTCCCCTCAACTGATCAAACAAGTCTTCAATGCGGGGTAATGGGTACTTGTTCTTGATGGTTACCTCATTCAAGGCACGGTAATCCACGCATAACCTTTGGTTCCGTCCTTCTTGGGCACAAATATGACCGGAGCTCCCCAAGGTGAGGAACTAGGACGAATATACCCCTTCTCTGACAATTCTCTCAAATGATCCTTGAGTTCTCCCAGCTGCTTGGAGTCCATCCGATAAGGTCTCTTGTATATCGGGGCTGTTCCAGGCACTAGCTCGATTGCAAATTCCACTTCACGATCAGGAGGCATACCTGGCAACTCCTCCGGAAAAACATCTGGATATTCCCTGATAATCCTGATCTCCTCCACTTTCACCTCAACTTGATTTAATTTAACGTCCCTCGTAGGCTCTTGTATTGTTATAAACTTTACTTTTGTGCCACTAGGGTGCGTTAGTTCCACCGTTCTGGTCGAACAATGGATGATTCCTTTATGTTTGGTCAACCAATCCATACCCAAGATAATATCGATCCCTTGGGAATCTATCACTATGAGGTTAGCAGTAAACACTACCCCATCAATGTCTAGATCCACCTTGGGACACACTTGTCTTGTCCTTATTTCTCCACCTGGAGAGTTTACTGCTAGCATATGATTCATTTGTGTTGTTGCTAGGTCATGCTTCTTAACAAACCCTTGGGCAATGAACGAGTGGGTAGCACCAGAATCAAACAACAAGGTTGCAATGTGTAAATTGGCAGGAAACTTACCAACTACCACGTCATGTGCCTCTTGCGCTTCCTCCATGGTGACGTGGTTCACCCGTCCTCTCATTACATTCTGCTGTTGTGGCTGCGTGGGCTTCTTCTTTGGGCACTTATGGGCGTAGTGCCCCACTTCACCACAGTTGAAACATTGCACCCCAACCTTAGGTGCCTGTCCTTTGCTGTCTTCGTGTAGGTTTGGGGGTCCTTGTACTGCTGGTCGAGGTGGATATGCGGGGCGAGGCTGCTGTACGAACTGACGTTGTGGCTGTATTGGTGCTGCCGGAGGCCTGTAGTTCGGGTTGTACCCTCTTGGTGCTGAGTAGGGTACTGCAGCACGGTTCGTCTGCCCCGCGGGTTACTGCATCAGATGTGGGCGGGTGTTGCTCCCTGAGGCCTGATGTGACCACCCGGCCTTCCTCTTGTTCTCATTTTCCAAGGCCTTCAGCTTCCGTTCTACCACAAACGCTCTGTCCACCATCTTTTGGAAGCTTTCATATTCGTTGGAGGACATTGCGCACTGCATTTCTGTGGTAAGCCCTTCCACGAAACAATCCTGTTTCTGCTCATCAGTCTCTATGTCCCATGGGGCATTACGGGAGAGTTGGGTAAATTTAGTGAGGTATTCCCTCACAGTCAAGTTACCTTGCTGCAACCCCAAAAACTCCTTCCTCTTGTTTTTGATTTCACCCCTTGGGATGTAATGGTTGTGGAAGCTACGCTTGAACTCTTCCCAGGTGATGTTCTCAGGGTCATGATGGGCGGCCACGTAGGCGGTCCACCAATCAGCAGCAGGTCAATTGATGAGAGGCAAACAGCACCCTCTCATACCCTTGGCACTGTATGATCCTCATCTTGCTCTCAATGGTCTTTAGCCAATCATCTGCCTCCAGAGGTTCAGCAGCACTTGCAAACTTTGGAGGTTGACTTCCTAGAAACTCACTCAACCATGGTTGGCGTGGTGCAGCTTGTGGAGGTGGAACTTGATGCAAGTTGGCCACCACTTGAGTCAAGTTCTGGATGAGCTGATTTTAATTCTCAAGCATTTGGTGGAGGGGATCAACTCCTTCACGGCGACCACCCCTGTCTTGGCCTCCAGAAAGATGAGGGTTGCAGGCCTCATCGTCGTTATTGGCAGGGTTGGCAGCACGACCCTTTCCTCTTCCGACCATCTAGCATGACCAACCAATGTTAATTTAAAGCATTACGTATCATCTTACTACTTTCACTCGTTTTTACTTTGAAGTGTTGAGGCTTTGTTATACTTTCTGAGGGTTCATGTCTCATACAAAAATAAATGCACTATTATTTCATGTGGGTTCACACATCAAAGCAAAACAATCTGAAGACGAGGTTGTGGACAATTGCTCATGGCTTCCACAACTCACGTCACACACACCCCAAGCATTAACACACCATTTACTAAGGTAATGACTCGACTATTCGACATCTTGCTAACTCAGGGAAAAACTCTACCCTACTCGGATTCCTGAGCTGGCTCCTCGAGATCTTCCTCATTATTGTGGCTACCTTCTGACTCTGCTTTGGGTGGGGAGGCTGCTGGTGGAGAAGTGCGACGACGCCTGATCGCCCGGCGATCTGGGGAGTCAGGAGTCCATGTATCATTCACGGTGACACACAGTTCATTCCCATCTCCTCTTTCTCTCGCCCTCAAGCAGGCTCGAAGCAACGCCTCGGTTTCCTTCAGGGTGTCCCGAACATCCTGAAGCTCTTGCTGACACTTCTGCAGTCTAGTGCTAAGCATAGCAGCATCCTCCAAGCACAAGTCCATGTGCTCATGGGAAGTCCCCTTCTGCACTGGAGGACATACATGTACTCAGTTCTGTCCAGGTGGCGACGATAGATGTGACTCTGGCAGGTGATGGCCTCCCAGGTGACATCCTTCTCCGCATCGACCTGTGTCGCTCGACAAGCTGGAGAGCGGTGGATCTTAAGCAGCTGATTTTCATGGATAATCCTCATCTCTGAACTCCATTCTTCCCTCTTTTCACGGATTGTCCTGGTGGAGCTATAGTGTATGATTAGCTTGCCCGTATTGCCGGCGGCTTGGAGCATACGTCGAAGACGGCGCAACAAACCTCCTACAGCCAATCCGTAGGAAAGGTACGTCACCGGACGGCTCTCCTCTCTTTGGGCGATGTCACACCCGGTTTTTCCGAAGAACAACCAAGTGAATATCACATGTATGCCAGGATCATTTTCTCATACATGTGAGGACAAATAGTGAAGCATCATTTATTACAAGCCAGGTGTCGGATATAAATAAGTCTTACATAGCAAATGTCTCGATGGACAATAATAAGTTCATCACAAGTAAATAAACTAGCAGCGGAATAATTATTCTCGTAGGCTCCATCACAGGCGTTGCCCGGGGTCTCCATGAACCTAGAAACCTTCTTCAGGTCCAAAGTCTTGATCATTATACACCACCTCATTATCTTGACCTGAGCAGCAATATAAACCAACAAATATGCAAGGTTGAGTACCGATGGTACTCAGCAAGTGTGGGAAAATTATATCATGCATGGCTAGAACAAGGAGAGGTTGAACTCATGGTTAAAGCACTACGCAATTAATACCTATCACCTTAGCTTATTAAGCACCTACATTACTACACAGGCGAAATGGTCCCAAACTCCCATCCCATCATCATAATCAAATAACCATAACATCATTTCCAATGTTAAGCTCCCCGCTTAACATCCACAACTTCCAAAACCATCAATCCTCTAATCATGAATAAGTCCAAGCCGCTCTTGACAGTGAGCACGGCTGTCATGACAGTTTTGACTCTGCAGAGTTTGCACCACTGTACCCACATGTAGTGATTTCATCCCCCGTTGCCGGGTGGACTAAAAGAACCTCCATTTTGCCAGTGGCTATGAACCACATTCACACTTCCCAGGTGTGTAGCCAGGAGATCACTACGAAGCCTTTACAAAGGGATTCCCGACGAGCGTGGGCCCACTGAGGTTTCACCCCTAACAGCATACAAGAGGCTCCAACCCCGCTGCAGTGGCCCCCTCTTGAGCCTTGCGGTTCATATGGTAGTCCAGCTGACACCTATTCCCCGCACCATCCAACACACCCATACCACGCCGGGGATACACCTAATTAATTGGCCAAGCTGCCCCATCTCAGCATGTGGTTGGCACTGTAAAGCCAGGTTACATGCTCCATGAACCGGTCCTTAGGATCCAGGTAAGTACTAAACACAAACCTGAGTCTCGTGCACCCAGCACCAACCAAAACATCCAACTTGCCTTGATCCCTACCTCTACATAACTCACAATATCTCATTCAAGAGTATGGTAAAATAAACTGATGATCTCATATCCCAAATCTCACATTCTAAGCATGGCTAAGCATATGCATAATAATAAATGACATGATAAAATAAATCCCAACCCAAGCTACAAGGAAACAAGGTAATGCAATTCTAGGGAAACTTCCTAGCATGGGTTTCATATTTAACTTGACAATGCAAATAATTCTATCTACACATCCTAGCATAGGATCAAAGTGGTCAGGGACACTTGCCTCCTTCCTGCTGCTCTTGGAATGGGTAGTCTGATCTTGGAAAGGATAACTTGCTCTTGAGCAGGTTCTACATCATACCATCACACATAGCAAAAGAAAAACAACAATCCATAAGACATAGTTCACACTTCCACTTCTTACAAACCACATATTCATATTTATGAAAGTCTTTCACAATTATATGTGTTGTGGTTACTCTATGTGTGTTGATTTGTGGCTTGCATGCACTTTTAATCATGTGTATATGATTCCTACTTTTGTATTCACATTTATGCTTACATACTATGTATATGAGTTTCCAATTTAAATAAATTCCTTATATTCAATTACTACACCTTTTTGCTACCAAGTATGCATGGAAGGTATTTGCCTTCTCCATATGTGTCTTCAGAATTTCTACCAACCATAAACTGAATTCTTTGGATTTTAGAGACTCCATTTATTTTTTTCTAGTTGCTATATTTTTAGATTTATTTCCTATGCCTAAATGTTAACTTTATTATGAAAATAACAAGACACATCATCTAAGCAGAATAGGTTCTGATCTAAAATATTTACTAATATATTTTTGACCTTTTCCTCTGATGTAAACTATTTTACAATTATTTTCACTATTTTCAGAACTATTCTTTACTTAAAAATGTGTCCCTATACTAATAAATGTTAATAATAAATGAAACAGATTCATTTCAGCCCAAAATATATTTTTATCTCACTCCAAAGTTTTCTAAGTACTGAGAAAGTTTTTAATTTAATTTTGACAATATGTTTTGTCCCACTTTTTAAATTTTAAATACTAGCCACATATTCAATTTCCTAAATTAAATATCAAACAGGGCTAAAAAGTTAAACTCACCCCACTACAGGGTCTATAATATTATTTTAACAATTTTCAGGGGTCTAGCTACTCATAACAGAGGAGTTTTTCCTAATTTTCACGGCGGCGGGAAGCGGCGATCTCGCCGGAGACTTTCGGATCTTTGAGAATTCTTCCTAGAACTGTGATTTTATGGCATAGATCGGTGGAGGAGAGGTCGGGGATCTCACCTCGGGGGTTTTCTTGAGCTCGGAGGTCTTGAAAAGCGACCCGCGACGAGGTCCGAAGTGAAACCACGGCGAAGCTCGTTGGCGCTGTGTTTGAACCGCAAGTTACCGAGTTTTCTGCACCTGCAAGGTTCCCCGGAGGCGGTGGATCAAGTCCAGCGAGTTAGATCGGAATTTCCGAGCTTAGATCGGCCAGAATTCACCGGAGAAACTCGGGTTCTCACCGGAGAGAAAATCGGCGGATCGCGTGGGAAAAACGGGACAAGGCCAGGGTTTTTATAGACGGGGGAGGGCGGTGGGTTTGTTTAGATCGAGTGGGAGTCCTCCGGAACCAGAATTCGGCCGGAAATCCGGTTGGTTGCGATCGCGCACGCGCGGGTGAACAGTCCGAGTTTCAGACGATCGGGGGTTAGGGATGACAGGTGGGTCCCACCTGTCTGAGAGAGAGAGAGCGCGGGCGCACGGCTGCGGGCTGGCGCGGGGGCAGGGTGGGCTGGCTGATGGGTTTCGGCCCACTGGCCGGTTTTTTTCTGTTTTTTTTCTTTTTCTATTTCTTTTCTGTTTTGAGTTTAATTTGAATTCCAGTTTGAATTTAAATTGTTGCAAAACATGCAACACGTCCAAAAATTTTTAAATTCCCCTCTTAACATGATTTTGGGTCTTATCAAGATTTTGGGGTGTTACAGCTTTACCCCCCTTAAAAGAAATCTCGTCCTCGAGATTGGTGGTTCTAAGAAAATTCCGGAAATTGTGCCTTGAGCTCATCTTCCCGCTCCCAGGTGGCTTCCTCTTCTGAGTGATGCCTCCACTGCACCTTGCACATCCGGATTCTTTTATTTCTGGTGAGGCGTTCCATTGTCTCCAAAATCTTATATGGTCGCTCGGCATAAGACAAATCCTCAGCTACGTCCACTTCATTCATGGGTAACACCTCTTCAGGCGTCCTCAGGCATTTCTTGAGTTGTGACACATGGAATACATCGTGCACATCCGATAGGCGAGCCGGCAATTCCAGTTGATACGCCACTTCGCCTTTCCTCTCCAGAACTTGAAAGGGTCCAATGTATCGAGGTGACAACTTCCCTTTCACCTTGAACCGATGAAGCCCTCGGATAGGGGACACCTTGAGATAGACATAGTCTCCCACGTTGAAAACGAGCTCTCTTCTTCGTACATCGACATAGCTCTTTTGGCGTGTCTGTGCTATCCTCAAATTGTTGTGAATTTCCCTCACCTTCGCCTCATCTTCTTGTAGTACTTCGGGACAAACACTTTACTTTCCCCCGTTTGGTTCCAAAATAGGGGAGTTCTGCACTTCCTCCCGTACAAAGCTTCAAACGGTGACATCTTCATACTAGCTTGATAGCTGTTGTTATAGGAAAACTCCGCATACGGTAAGTTCTTATTCCAACTCCGATTGTTTTTGAGTGCACACGCTCTCAGCATATCTTCAAGAATCTGATTGGTTCTTTCCGTCTGCCCGTCAATTTGGGGATGATAGGCAGAGCTGAAATTCAGATGGATTCCCATGGTTTCATGCAACTTCTGCCAGAACCTGGAGGTGAACTGTGTCCCTTGATCCGACACAATCTTCTTTGGCACTCCATGGTAACACACGATCCTTGACATGTACAATTCTGCCAATTTAGATCCGCTGTAGCTTTCTTTCACGGGGATGAAATGAGCTACCTTGGTTAGCCTGTCGACGATGACCCATATCGAATCATATCCTGATTGGGTCCTAGGCAGTCCCACTATGAAATCCATACTGATTTCTTCCCATTTCCATTCAGGCACTTTGAGTGGTTGCAATAACCCCGCGGGTCGTTGATGTTCTGCTTTCACCAACTGACATGTGTCACATAGGGCAACATGTTCCGCGACATCTCGTTTCATGCCATACCACCAATACCTGCTCTTGAGGTCCTGGTACATCTTTATACTCCCAGGATGAATGGAATAGTCAGAATCATGAGCCTCCTTCAAAATCAATTCACGGATCTCCTTTACTTCTGGCACACAGATTCTTTTCCCGTGCCACACCGTTCCTTGTTCATCCTCTTTAAAACCCGGAGCTTTATTTTCCTTGATGAGTTGACTGATCTCTTGTATCTTCTCGTCTTTCTTTTGACCCTCGCGGATGTCTCGCTCTAGTGTGGAGTCCACTTCCATGGTGATCGCTTCACCACTATTCGCAAGGCATAGATTGAGCCTTATAACCTCGTCCTTCAATTCTGCAGGCATGTCATTCAAGCTTAACTTATTGACCTGCACTTTCCGACTTAAAGCATCGGCCACAACGTTTGCTTTCCCAGGATGATAGTTGATGCCCACATCAAAGTCATTGATTAGCTCTAACCATCTTCTTTGTCTGAGGTTGAGATCTAGCTGTGTAAAAATGTACTTCAAACTCTTATGATCCGTATATATCTCTGTCCTCTTCCCCATCAAATAGTGTTGCCAAATTTTCAACGCGTGTACCACTGCGGCTAGTTCTAGGTCATGTGTAGGATAGTTTTTCTCGTGCTTCCGAAGCTGCCGGGATGCACATGCCACGACATGCCCTTCTTGCATGAGAACACATCCCAACCCGTTTCTAGAGCCATCGCAATACACCGTGAAATTCTTCTGCATATCTGGCATAACCAACACTGGGGCTGTTGTCAATCTTTTCTTTAGCTCCTGAAAACTCGTCTCGCACTGTGGCGTCCATGTGAATGTGATTCCCTTCTCCAATAGTTTGGTGAGGGGTCTCGAGATCTTAGAGAATCCCTCAATAAACCGTCGATAGTATCCAGCCAGTCCCAAAAAGCTTCGAACTTCCCCGACATTTTCAGGGGTCTTCCACTTCTGTATAGCCTCGATTTTGGCAGGATCCACGGAAATTCCTCCCTCTGAGATTATATGTCCTAAGAAGGGAACTCTCTTCAGCCAAAACTCACACTTGCTCAACTTGGCATATAGTTGGTGTTCTCTTAGCCTCTGCAACACCAACCTTAGGTGTTTCTCATGTTCTTCTTCATTTTTGGAGAAGACGAGAATGTCATCTATGAAAACCACCACAAATTTATCCAGATATTCCATGAATACCTTGTTCATGAGATACATGAAGTATGCGGGGGCATTAGTTAGCCCGAAAGGCATGACAGTGTATTCATACAGTCCGTACCGAGATACGAAAGCTGTCTTGGGAATATCAGATTGCCTTATCTTGAGTTGGTGGTATCCCGACCTGAGATCAATTTTCGACAACACACAAGCTCCCCTCAACTGATCAAACAAGTCTTCAATTCGGGGTAATGGGTACTTGTTCTTGATGGTTACCTCATTCAAGGCATGGTAATCCACGCATAACCTTTGGGTTCCGTCCTTCTTGGGCACAAATATCACCGGAGCTCCCCATGGTGAGGAACTAGGGCGAATATACCCCTTCTCCGTCAATTCTCTCAAATGATCCTTGAGTTCTTCTAGCTGCTTGGAGTCCATCCGATAAGGTCTCTTGTATATCGAGGCTGTTCCAGGCACTAGCTCAATTGCAAATTCCACTTCACGATCGGGAGGCATACCTGGCAACTCCTCCAGAAAAACATCTGGATATTCCCTGATGGTCCTGATTTCCTCAACTTTCACCTCAACTTGATTTAATTTAATGTCCCTCCTAGGCTCGTGTATTGTTATGAACTTTACTCTTGTGCCACTAGGGTGAGTTAGTTCTACCGTTCTGGTCGAACAATGGATGATTCCTTTATGTTTTGTCAACCAATCCATACCCAAGATAATATCTATCCCTTGTGAATCTATCACTTTGAGGTTAGCAGTAAATACTACCCCATTAATGTCTAGGTTCACCTTGGGACACACTTGTCTTGTCCTTATTTCTCCACCCGGAGAGTTTACGGCTAGCATATGGTTCATTTGTGTGATTGCTAGGTCATGCTTCTTAACAAACCCTTGAGCAATGAACGAGTGGGTAGCACCAGAATCAAACAGCAGGGTTGCAATGTGTAAATTGGCAGGAAACTTACCAACTACCACGTCGGGTGCCTCTTGTGCTTCCTCCATAGTGACGTGGTTCACCCGTCCTCTCATTACATTCTGCTGTTGTGGCTGCGTGGGCTTCTTCTTTGGGCACTTATGGGCGTAGTGCCCCACTTCACCACAGCTAAAGCATTGCACCCCACCTTAGGTGCTTGGCCTTTATTGTCTTGGGGTTGGTTTGGAGGTCCTTGCACTGCTGGTCGAGGTGGATATGCGGGGCGAGGCTGCTGTACAAACTGACGTTGTGGCTGTGCTGGTGCTGCGGAAGGGCTGTAGTTCGGGTTGTACCCTCTTGGTGATGAGTAGGGTACCGCAGCATGGTTCGTCTGCCCTGCATGTTGCTGCATCAGACGTGGGCGAGTGTTGCTCCCTGAGGCTTGGTGTGACCACCCGGCCTTCCTCTTGTTCTCATTTTCCAAGGCCTTTAGCTTCCTTTCTACCACAAACGCTCTGTCCACCATCTTTTGGAAGCTTTCATACTCATTTGAGGACATTGCACACTGCATTTCTGCGGTAAGTCCCTCCATGAAACAATCTTGTTTCTGCTCATCAGTCTCTATGTCCCGTGGGGCATAACGGGATAGTTGAGTAAATTTAGTGAGGTATTCCCTCACCGTCATGTTTCCCTGCTGCAGTCCCAAAAACTCCTTCCTCTTGTTTTTGAGTTCACCTCTTGGGATGTAATGGTTGCGGAAGCTACGCTTGAACTCTTCCCAAGTGATGTTCTCAGGGTCATGATGGGCGTCCACGTAGGCGGTCCACCAATCAGCAGCAGGTCCATGCAACTGATAAGAGGCAAACAGCACCCTCTCATACCCTTGGCACTCTATGATCCTCATCTTGCTTTCAATGGTCTTTAGCCAATCATCTGCCTCTAGAGGTTCAGCAGCACTTGCAAACTTCGGAGGTTGAGTTCCTAGAAACTCACTCAACCTTGGTTGGCGTGGTGCAGCTTGTGGAGGTGGAACTTGATGCATGTTGGCCACCACTTGAGTCAAGTTCTGGATGAGCTGATTCTGATTCTCCAGCATTTGGTGGAGGGGATCAACTCCTTCACGGCGACCACCCCGGTCCTGGCCTCCAGAAAGATGAGGGTTGCATGCCTCATCGTTGTTGTTGGCGGGGTTGGCAGCACGTCCTTTTCCTCTTCCGGCCATCTGGCAGAATCAACCAATGTTAATTTGAAAGCATTTAGTATCATCTTACTACTTTCATTTGTTTGTACTTTTGAAGTGTTGAGGCTTTGTTATACTTTTCTGAGGGTTTATTTCTCACAAAAAAATAGATGCAATATTATTTCATGTGGGTTCACTCACCAAAGCAAAACAATCTAAAGACGAGGCTGTGGACAATTGCTCATGGCTTCCACAACTCACGTCACACACCAAGCATTAACACACCATTAACTTAACGTAACGACTCGACTAATCGACATCTTGCTAACTAAGGGAAAGACTCTACACTACTCGTTTTCTTGAGCTGGCTCCTCGGGATCTTCCTCATCATTTCGGCTTCCTTCTGACTCTGCTTTGGGTGGGGAGGCTGCTGGTGGAGAAGTGCGACGACGCCTGATCGCTCGATGATATGGGGAGTCAGGAGTCCATGTACCATTCACGGTGACACACAGTTCATTCCCATCTCCTCTTTCTCTCGCCCTCCGGCAGGCTCGAAGCAACGCCTCGGTTTCCTTCAGGGTGTCACGAACATCCTGAAGCTCCTGCTGACACTCCTGCAGTCGAGTGCTGAGCATAGCAGCATCCTCCAAGCACAAGTCCATGTGCTCATGGGAAGTCCCTTGCTGCACTGGCGGGTACTTGTACTCCGTGGTACCACTCTCACGCTGGAGGACATACATGTACTCAGTCCTGTCCAGGTGGCGATGATAGATGTGACTCTGGCAGGTGATGGCCTCCCAGGTGACATCCTTCTCCGCATCAACCTGTGTTGCTCTACAGGCTGGAGAGCGGTGGATCTTAAGCAGCTGATTTTCGTGTATAATCCTCATCTCTGAACTCCATTCTTCCCTCTTCTCACGGATGGTCCTGGTGGAGTTATAGTGGATGATTAGCTTGCCCGTATTGCCGGCGGCTTCGAGCATACGTCGAAGACGGCGCAACAAGCCTCCTACTGCCAATCCGTAGGAAAGGTACGTCACCGGACGGCTCTCCTCTCTTTCGGCAAGGGCAACTATGGGAACTCTCCCTCCTGTGGACTTGCGAGCGGTGCGAATCATGCGAACCATCTAAAAACGAAAAGCATTTAAACTTAGGTTAGATAAAACTTTTTAAACAAAATCCTATTTTGAATGAAAATTGGGGTAAGATGAAGAAAGTGACTCATTAAATAACACTTTTCAACACACATCTTGCAAAAAAAATAGTTTTTAAGAAAATAGGGCCCTTAAATACGTCCATTTCTACCTAGGTCCACGTTCCTATGGGCAACCTTGGCTCTGATACCACTTCTGTCACACCCGGTTTTTCCGAAGAACAACCAAGTGAATATCACATGTATGCCAGGATCATTTTCTCATACATGTGAGGACAAATAGTGAAGCATCATTTATTACAAGCCAGGTGTCGAATATAAATAAGTCTTACATAGCAAATGTCTTGATGGACAATAATAAGTTCATCACAAGTAAATAAACTAGCAGCGGAATAATTATTCTCGTAGGCTCCATCACAGGCGTTGCCCGGGGTCTCCATGAACCTAAAAACCTTCTTCGGGTCCAAAGTCTTGATCATTATACACCACCTCATTATCTTGACCTGAGCAGCAATATAAACCAACAAATATGCAAGGTTGAGTACCGATGGTACTCAGCAAGTGTGGGAAAATTATATCATGCATGGCTAGAACAAGGAGAGGTTGAACTCATGGTTAAAGCACTAGCAATTAATACCTATCACCTTAGCTTATTAAGCACCTACATTACTACACAGGTGAAATGGTCCCAAACTCCCATCCCATCATCATAATGAAATAACCATAACATCATTTCCAATGTTAAGCTCCCCGCTTAACATCCACAACTTCCAAAACTATCAATCCTCTAATCATGAATAAGTCCAAGCCGCTCTTGACCGTGAGCACGGCTGTCATGACAGTTTTGACGCTGCAGAGTTTGCACCACTGTACCCACATGTAGTGATTTCATCCCCCGTTGCCGGGTGGACTAAAAGAACCTCCATTTTGCCAGTGGCTACGAACCACATTCACACTTCCCAGGTGTGTAGCCAGGAGATCACTACGAAGCCTTTACAAAGGGATTCCCGACGAGCGTGGGCCCACTGAGGTTTCACCCCTAACAGCATACAAGAGGCTCCAACCCCGCTGCAGTGGCCCCCTCTTGAGCCTTGCGGTTCATATGGTAGTCCAGCTGACACCTATTCCCCGCACCATCCAACACACCCATACCACGCCGGGGATACACCTAATTAATTGGCCAAGCTGCCCCATCTCAGCATGTGGTTGGCACTGTAAAGCCAGGTTACATGCTACATGAACCGGTCCTTAGGATCCAGGCAAGTACTAAACACAAACCCGAGTCTCGTGCACCCAGCACCAACCAAAACATCCAACTTGCCTTGATCCCTACCTCTAAATAACTCACAATATCTCATTCAAGAGTATGGTAAAATAAACTGATGATCTCATATCCCAAATATCCCATTCTAAGCATGGCTAAGCATCTGCATAATAATAAATGACATGATAAAATAAATCCCAACCCAAGCTACAAGGAAACAAGGTAATGCAATTCTAGGGAAACTTCCTAGCATGGGTTTCATATTTAACTTGACAATGCAAATAATTCTATCTACACATCCTAGCATAGGATCAAAGTGGTCAAGGACACTTGCCTCCTTTCTACTGCTCTTGGAATGGGTAGTCCTGATCTTGGAAAGGGATAACTTGCTCTTGAGCAGGTTCTACATCATACCATCACACATAGCAAAAGAAAAACAACAATCCATAAGACATAGTTCACACTTCCACTTCATACAAACCACATATTCATATTTATGAAAGTCTTTCACAATTATATGTGTTGTGGTTACTCTATGTGTGTTGATTTGTGGCTTGCATGCACTTTTAATCATGTGTATATGATTCCTACTTTTGTATTCACATTTATGCTTACATACTATGTATATGAGTTTCCAATTTAAATAAATTCCTTATATTCAATTACTACACCTTTTTGCTACCAAGTATGCATCGAAGGTATTTGCCTTCTCCATATGTGTCTTCAGAATTTCTACCAACCATAAACTGAATTCTTTGGATTTTAGAGACTCCATTTATCATTTTCTAGTTGCTATATTTTTAGATTTATTTCCTATGCCTAAATGTGAACCTTAGTATGAATATAACAAGACACATCATCTAAACAGAATAGGTTCTGATCTAAAATATTTACTAATATATTTTTGACCTTTTCCTCTGATGTAAACTATTTTACAATTATTTTCACTATTTTCAGAACTATTTTTTACTTAAAAATGTGTCCCTATACTAATAAATGTGAATAATAAATGAAACAGATTCATTTCAGCCCAAAATATATTTTTATCTCACTCCAAAGTTTTCTAAGTACTGAGAAAGTTTTTAATTTAATTTTGACAATATGTTTTGTCCCACTTTTTAAATTTTAAATACTAGCCACATATTCAATTTCCTAAATTAAATATCAAACAGGGCTAAAAAGTTAAACTCACCCCACTACATGGTCTATAATATTATTTTAACAATTTTCAGGGGTCTAGTTACCCATAACAGAGGAGTTTTTCCTAATTTTTATTAAGTCCAGGGCTAAAACTGATTTTTAAATGAATTTACATGATTTTCTGAAGTTCCAGTGGCTAGATCAGAAGTTTCCGGGGCTAGCTCTTATTTCCCGAGAACCCCAGGGGGTAGCACGTAAGATTTCCAGTCTTTATAACGCGGGGCTGACGTGGACCGTCCAATTTAAAACAGACGGCTGAGATTATAACGTCGAACCGGTACGCGGGGATTTAAAGTCTACCGTGCGATTTAAAATAGACGGCGCACAAGCGGCCACGTCGCTCTAACCGAGCGCGGGTGGTGCTGCCCGGCGGCGCACGGCGGCGGGAAGCGGCGATCTCGCCGGAGACTTTCGGATCTTTGAGAATTCTTCCTAGAACTGTGATTTTATGGCATAGATCGGTGGAGGAGAGGTCGGGGATCTCACCTCGGGGGTTTTCTTGAGCTCGGAGGTCCTGGAAAGCGACCGGCGACGAGGTCCGAAGTGAAACCACGGCGAAGCTCGTCGGCGCTGTGTTTGAACCGCAAGTTACCGAGTTTTCTGCACCTGCAAGGTTCCCTGGAGGCGGTGGATCAAGTCCAGCGAGTTAGATCGGAATTTCCGAGCTTAGATCGGCCAGAATTCGCCGGAGAAACTCGGGTTCTCACCGGAGAGAAAATCGGCGGATCGCGTGGGAAAAACGGGACAAGGCCGGGGTTTTTATAGACGGGGGAGGGCGGTGGGTTTGTTTAGATCGAGTGGGAGTCCACCGGAACCAGAATTCGGCCGGAAATCCGGTCGGTTGCGATCGCGCGCGCGCGGGTGAACAGTCCGAGTTTCGGACGATCGGGGGTTAGGGATGACAGGTGGGTCCCTCCTGTCTGAGAGAGAGAGCGCGGGCGCACGGCTGCGGGCTGACACGGGGGCAGGGTGGGCCGGCTGGTGGGTTTCGGCCCACTGGCCGGTTTTTTTCTGTTTTTTTCTTTTTCCATTTCTTTTCGGTTTTGAGTTTAATCTGAATTCCAGTTTGAATTTAAATTGTTGCAAAACATGTAACACGTCCAAAAAATTTTAAATTCCCCTCTTAACATGATTTTGGGTCTTAACAAGATTTTGGGGTGTTACAGGCGAGGCAACTACGGGAACTCTCCCTCCTGTGGACTTGCGAGCGGTGCGAATCATGCGAACCATCTAAAACAAAAAGCATTTAAACTTAGGTTAGATAAACTTTTAAATAAAAAATCCTATTTTGAATGAAAGTTGAGGTAAAATGAAGAAAGTGACTCCATTAAATAACACTTTTCAACACACACCTTGTAAAATAGTTTTTAAGAAAATAGGGCCCTTAAATACGTCCATTTCTACCTAGGTCCACGTTCCTACGGGCAACCTTGACTCTGATACCACTTCTGTCACACCCGGTTTTTCCGAAGAACAACCAAGTGAATATCACATGTATGCCAGGATCATTTTCTCATACATGTGATGACAAATAGTGAAGCATCATTTATTACAAGCCAGGTGTCGAATATAAATAAGTCTTACATAGCAAATGTCTCGATGGACAATAATAAGTTCATCACAAGTAAATAAACTAGCAGCGGAATAATTATTCTCGTGGGCTCCGTCACAGGCGTTGCCCGGGGGTCTCCATGAACCTAGAAACCTTCTTCAGGTCCAAAGTCTTGGTTATTATACACCACCTCATTATCTTGACCTGTGCAGCAATATAAACCAACAAATATGCAAGGTTGAGTACCGATGGTACTCAGCAAGTATGGGAAAGTTATGTCATGCATGGCTAGAACAAGGGGAGGTTGAACTCATGGTTAAAGCACTATGCAGTTAATACCTATCACCTTAGCTTATTAAGCACCTACATTACTACACAGGTGAAATGGTCCCAATCTCCCATCCCATCATCAAATAACCATAACATCATTTCTAATGTTAACCTCCCCGCTTAACATCCACAACTTCCAAAACCATCAATCCTCTAATCATGAATAAGTCCAAGCCGCTCTTGACCGTGAGCACGACTGTCATGACAGTTTTGACTCTGCAGAGTTTGCACCACTGTACCCACATGTCGTGATTTCATCCCCCATTGTTGGGTGGACTAAAAGAACCTCCATTATGCCAGTGGCCACAAACCACATTCACACTTCCCAGGTGTGTAGCCAGGAGATCACTACGAAGCCTTTACAAAGGGATTCCTGACGAGCGTGGGCCCACTGAGGTTTCACCCCTAACAGCATACAAGAGGCTCCAACCCCGCTGCAGTGGCCCCCTCTTGAGCCTTGCGGTTCATATGGTAGTCCAGCTGACACCTATTCCCCGCACCATCCAACACACCCATACTACGCCGGGGATACACCTAATTAATTGGCCAAGCTGCCCCATCTCAGCATGTGGTTGGCACGGTAAAGCCAGGTTACATGCTCCATGAACCGGTCCTTAGGATCCAGGCAAGTACTAAACACAAACCCGAGTCTCGTGCACCCAGCACCAACCAAAACATCCAACTTGCCTTGATCCCTACCTCTACATAACTCACAATATCTCATTCAAGAGTATGGTAAAATAAACTGATGATCTCATATCCCAAATATCCCATTCTAAGCATGGCTAAGCACAAGTAATATGAATGACATAATGAAACAAAACCCCAACCCGAGTTACAAGGAAAACAAGGTAATGCAATTCTAGGGAAACTTCCTAGCATGGGTTTCATATTTCAATTGACAATGCAAATAAAATTTAATCTACACACCCTAGTATAGGATCAAAGTGGTCAAGGACACTTGCCCCCGTCCTACTGCTCTTGGAATGGGTAGTCCTGATCTTGGAAAGGAAGAACTTGCTCTGGAGCAGGTTCTACATCATACCATCACACATAGCAAATGAAAAACAACAATCCATAAGACATAGTTCACACTTCCACTTCATGCAAACCACACATTCACATTTATGAAAGTCATTCACAATTATATGTGTTGTTGTTACTCTATGGGTGTTGATTTGTGGCCTTCATGCACTTTTAATCATGTGTATATGATTCCTACTTTTGTATTCACATTTATGCTTGCATACTATATATATGAGTTTCCAATTTAAATAAATTCCTTACATTCAATTACTACACCTTTTAGCTTCCAAGTATGCATGAAAGGTATTTTCCTACTCCATATGTGTCTTCAGAACTTCTACCAACCCTAAACTGAATTCTTTGGATTTTGGAAACTTCATTTATCATTTTCTAATTATTTATACCTAGCTTGCTATATTTTCAAATTTACTTCCTATGCCTAAATATGTACTTTATTATGAAAATAGTAAGACACATCATCTAAACAGAATAGGTTCTGATCCAAAATAGTTAATAATATATTTTTTAATCTTTTCCTCTGATGTAAACTATTTTACATTTATTTTTCTAATTTTCAGAATTATTCTCTGCTTAAAAATGTGTCCCTCTAACTAATAAATGTGAATAATCAATTATACAGATTCATTTCAGCCAGAAATCTATTTTTATCTCACTCCAAGGTTTTCTAAGCACTGGGAAAGTTTTTAATTTGAATTTGACCCTATGTTTGTCCCACCTTTTAAATTTTAAATACTAGCCACATATTCAAATTCCTAACTTTTATATCAAATAGGGTTAAAAAGGTAAACTCACCCCACTACAGGGTCCATTAATTTATTTTAAGAATTTCCAGGGGTCTAACTACACTTAACAGAGGGGTTTTTCCTAATTTTTATTAAGTCCAGGGGCTAAAACTGATTTTAAAATAAATTTACATGATTTTCTAAAGTTCCAGGGGCTAGATCAGAATTTTCCGGGGCTAGTTCTTATTTCCCGAGAACCCCAGGGGGTAGCGTGTAAGAATTCCAGTCTTTATAGCGCGGGGCTGACGTGGACCGTCCGATTTAAAACAGACGGCTGAGATTATAACATCGAACCGGTACGCGGGGATTTAAACTCTACCGTGCGATTTAAAATAAACGGCGCACAAGCGGCCACGTCGCTCTGATCGAGCGCGGGCGGCGCTGCCCGGCGGCGCACGGCGGCGGGAGGCGGTGATCTCGCCGGAGAGTTTCGGATCTTCGTCAATTCTTCCTAAAACTGTGATTTTATGGCATAGATCGGTGGAGGGGAGGTCGGGGATCTCACCTCGGGGGTTTTCTTGAGCTCGGAGGTCCTGGAAGGCGGTCGGCGACGAGGTCCGAGGTGAATTCACGGCGAGGCTCGTCGGCGCTGTGTTTGAACCGCAAACCACCGCGTTTTCTGCACCTGCGAGGTTCCCCGGAGGCGGTGGATCAAGACCAGCGAGTTAGATCGGAATTCCCGAGCGTAGATCGGGCAGAATTCGCCGGAGGGGCTCGGGTTCTCACCGGAGAGAAAATCGGCGGATCGTGGGGAAAAACGGGACGATGCCAGGGTTTTTATAGACGGGGGAAGGGCGGCGGGTTGGTTTAGATCGAGCTGGAGTCTTTGGGGTCCGGAAGTCGGCTGGATACGCGAGATTTTCCGGTCGGTTTTGATTCGGGTGAGAGAGTCCGGCCGAGCGCGGGCACGGACGCGAGGAGGAAGAAAGGTTGGCGGGCCCCGCGTGTCAGTGGGAAGAAGGGGGGCGCGCGCGGCTGCGGGTTGGCGCGGGATCGGTTGGCCGGCTGGTGGGTTTCGGCCCACTGGCCGGTTTTTTTCTGTTTTCCTTTTTCTTTTTCTATTTCTTTTCTGTTTTGAGTTTAAATTGAATTCCAGTTTGAATTTGAATTTTTGCAACACATGCAACACGTCCAAAAAATTTTTAAATTCCCCTCTTAACAGGATTTTGGGGTGTTACACCCCGGAAGGACACGTGGAGCCTCCGGAGCTCATCGTCGCGAAGGTGACGAGTTCTGGAGCGGCTGTTACGCGTAAGAATACCGGTACGTAAAGGAAACCGACCTGAATTCCACAACGTTACCGCACCAAATCAACTAAAAATAAGATGATAGGATCCAACGACGATCTGAATAAGACTCTTATTCGGGATACAATCAGATTAGGACTCTTCTCTTCCCGATTATAAATAGAACCCAGAACATCTGGCCGAAACCACAAACTTCTTTCCCAACTCCTCAGCCGACGACTTAGAGCCCTAGCCCCAATTCGCCGAGAAAGCCATCGCCGGAGCGCGGCAAGGAAGATCACCGGAGGAAAGCCCATCGGTCTGAGGAGGACCTCAAAGAACGTAAGGTAGGCCCCAAAACCACCTTACAATATCGTTGTGTTTCTTTTGCATCTGTTCTTTGATTCCTTTCGAACAGAAGCCTTCCCGTGGACAGATCACTTGATGATCAGGTTGATCTAAAGACAAGATCACTGCCATGTCCACCTTTGATCCGAACACCTCTGTCCATGCAAGCCATGCAAGAACACACCAATCTAATAAAAATCATAGGATAGCATGCATATGCATCATCGCATCTAGTTTAAGGTTTGTGCATGATATTGATTGCTGTGAATCTTGTATGCACGAGATCCTACCTAGCAGGACAAGCTCAGAGAGCTGTCTACGACGAACTGCAGCAACCAGGTTTTGAGATTCAAGAACAACCGGAACCGCAAGAACAAGGCAAGTGCTCCTTGACCATGTTGATCCTATGTTTTGGGTAAAACTATTTTGTTTGCAAAAGATGTGTGTGCTGAGTCAAACATGATGGGAAACCTTTTTATAGGAGTTTACTAGTTTTGGTTAAACCACCCTTGTCGCCTGGGAAGTTTATGAGTCGGGTATGGTTTTTGCTTTATGCTTCGCTGAGTCTATGGGATTGGGAAGCGAGATAGATGTGTCTAGCTAACTGCACCCGTAATGATAATGAGAAACTAATGTTAATAATGGACATAGATCGGAGGGAGATCTAGGCAAGACTGGGTTTGTGAATGAGGTAGCATGAGATGGTGGTTTACTTGCCATAGATCTAAGGACCGGTTCATGCATGCACATGGCAGGATAACAGTGCCACCACAAGGCCAAGTATGGGTGCGGCTTAGCTGAGTAATTAGGTAAGTTGCTAGAGTGTTATGGACTGTGGAAGGCGCGGGGAATGGGAGTCGAGTGAGGACTGCCCTGGGAACTGCATGGCACAAGAGGGGGCCTGTGGGTGGGAGAATTGGTGATTCTAGCCTGCCGGTGAAACCTTAGTGAGTCCATACATCTAGTAACCCCTTTGTAAAGGCTATTTTGTGATCTCTTGACCATACACCGACGGCTGTGTACTGGTAAAATATGCATTAGTTCTCGGTTCTGTGGTTTTCCACAGAATTGAGGGCGTCACAGATTGGTATCAGAGCCATGGGTTGACAGTAGGTTACACGCCTAGATAGAAACCTTAGATTGATATTAGAGCCACGGGTTAACAGCAAGTTACACCCCTAAATAGGAGTCGTAGGTAGCTAAGCCACACTGACCAAAAGAAGCGTCCTAGGGAGAATAGCTTAGATTGGCCTTGAAACCACCTTGGCATAGGGAGCCATCCTTGAATAGGAGTTGTGTGGGCCCTTGTGATGATTATTTGTGATTGTGTGCTTAGTGTGAGTTGTGGGACGTCTCAAAACGTTGTTCATATCCACACGTAATAAGAAAGAGGTGTGAGATGTCTCGGCACTTGCTCACATCCTCATATGGGCTAATATATACATAGTCCAACTCACCTTGATGCATATAGTTGAAGGAATCTACCTAACCTTCTAACACTCTATTCTATTTCGGTCTCTCTCACAGATGGTGAGAGGAAACGCCGGCCGAAGGAACGTCCAGGAGGATGACCATGATGAAGTTCCTGCTAACCCAGGAGCTGGCGAAAACCATCTGGAAAGGTTGATGGCCATGCAAAACCAGCTTATGCAAACCATGATCCAAACTTTGGGTCAATTGCAGGCCAACCAAAACCCCGTTCCGGCACCAACGCCACCACCACCACCGGCTCATAACAGGTTGGGAGAGTTCATGAGAACTCGACCACCCACCTTTGCTCAAGCTAGTGATCCCATGGAGGCCGATGATTGGTTAAAATCTATGGAGAAAAAGCTTGCCATTGTTCAGTGCAATGACCGAGAGAAGGTTCTCTTCGTGTTGCACCAACTTATGGGAGCCGCTGCTGACTGGTGGGATGCCCTGAGCAATGCTCATGCCAACCCGGAGACAATCACTTGGACTGAGTTCAAGGAAAGTTTCCGCTCTCACTACATCCCTGCTGGTGTGATGATGCTCAAAAGGCAGGAGTTCGAAGGTCTCCGCCAAGGACATAAAAGTGTGAATGAGTATCTCAACAAGTTCATACAACTGTCCCGGTATGCCCCCGAAGATGTCAACTCAGATCAGAGGAAGCAGTACCTGTTCATGAGAGGGTTGAACAATGAGATCTAGGTTCAGCTCCTCAACAATGACTACGTAAGCTTCCAGAAGCTGTTTGACAAAGCCATAGTGGTTGAAAACAAGATCCGAGAGATCGAGCGAGAGTGCAAGAGGAAGATGCCATACCAGCCCCAAGGGAGTAACGTACGACCTAGGTACATGCCCCCTGCATCGCAGTATGGATCGACCACTCCTGCGTACCGCCCTGGTCAGCCACCACAGCAACAATTCGTTGCACCGGCACCTCGTGTGCCCATGCCTCCTGCGCCCCGACCTAACAATGGCGCCCCTGTTCAAAACCCCCGCCCCAACGTACCTGCTGCCGTAGGCAACAGGGCATGCTTTGCATGCGGGGAAGTGGGCCACTTCGCGAACCAGTGCCCAAGGAGAGGCCCTGGACAGCAGGGTAACGTGCCCAAGCAGAACCCGCGACTGAACGGAGGAGATAATCAAGGGAACCGTGGACAGCAGAACTATGGTCGCGGCAACGTGAACCATGTCTCTGCTGAGGAAGCACAACAGGCTGAGGACGTCGTAATTGGTATGTTCCTTGCCAACTCCAACCCAGCCACCATCTTATTTGATTCTGGAGCCTCGCATTCCTTCATATCATCCAAATACGTTGGCAAACATCATCTACCCGTATCCCACTTAGAGTGTGCTATGTTAGTTAATTCCCCTGGAGGAGAAATGAGGACTAATATAGTATGTCCTAAAGTAAGCCTAATAATAAGGGGGGTAGACTTCCTTGCCAACCTTATTGTCTTGGACTCCCAAGGGATTGACATCATACTCGGAATGGATTGGCTAAGCAAGCACAACGGGGTAATCCAATGTGCTGAAAGAAGTGTGCGGTTGACAAACGAGCACGGCATTCGTGTCGAGTTTGAGTCAGCCCAGCAAACAACCGAAGGGGCAAATTTGAACCACGTCAAAGGAGCAACATTGGACAGCATTCCAGTGGTTCAGGAATTTTCGGACGTGTTCCCGGAAGAACTTCCAGGTATGCCACCTGACCGGGACATCGAGTTTGCCATCAATTTGGTACCCGGAACTGCACCCATAGCCAAGAGACCCTATAGGATGCCCGTCAACGAGCTAGTTGAACTCAAGAAGCAAATTCAAGAACAGTTGGAAAAGGGTTTTATCCGTCCAAGCTCGTCACCATGGGGAGCTCCGGTGCTCTTCGTAGACAAGGAGGATGGAACCCAAAGGATGTGTGTGGACTATAGGTCCCTCAACGAGGTAACCATCAAGAACAAATACCCTCTACCCCGTATAGAGGACCTGTTCGACCAAATGAAAGGAGCCCGAGTGTTCTCCAAGATTGATCTTCGGTCAGGATACTTCCAGCTGAAGATTAAGCCCTCCGATATATCTAAGACAGCCTTTCGGACACGGTATGGTTCGTATGAATATACCGTTATGTCTTTTGTATTGACGAACGCACCTGCATACTTCATGTACCTTATGAACAAGGTTTTCATGGAGTACTTGGACAAGTTCGTCGTGGTTTTCATCGACGACATTATGGTGTATTCAAAAAGTGAGGAGGAGCATGAAGAACATCTGAGATTGACCTTCCAGAAGTTGCGTGAGCATCAATTGTATGCCAAGCTCAACAAGTGTCAATTTTGGCTAAAGTAAATATCTTTCCTGGGCCACATTATCTCCAAGGAAGGGGTATCGGTTGATCCTGGAAAGGTGAGAGATGTTCTGAAGTGGGACCAACCGAAGAGCGTGAGGGATATCCGGAGTTTCCTTGGGATGGCAGGATACTATCGACGCTTCATTAAAGACTTCTCTAAGATAGCGAAACTTATGACGGAATTGCTAATGAAGGGAAAAGTCTTTCAATGGACACCAGCCTGCCAAGAAAGTTTTGAGGAACTCAAGAAAAGGCTAACCACATCACCAGTTCTGGTATTGCCATACGTAAGCAGGAGCTTTGACATATATTGTGACGCATCCAGACAAGGGCTCGGATGTGTGCTCATGCAGGAAGGACAAGTGGTAGCCTATGCTCCACGGCAATTAAAGAAGCACGAGCTTAACTATCCTACACATGACTTGGAGTTAGCAGCAGTAGTGCTTGCATTGAAGATTTGGAGACATTATATCCTTGGTCATCGATGTGAGATCTATACGGATCATAAAAGCCTCAAGTACATATTCACACAAACGGACTTGAATTTGAGGCAACGTCGATGGTTAGAACTCATCAAGGATTATGATGTTGGAATCAACTACCACACCGGGAAGGCCAATGTAGTAGCTGATGCATTGAGCAGGAAGGGAGCATGTCACCAACTCACGGTTCGGGCGCTACCACCCGAACTACGTAAGGAGATCGAACGGTTAAACCTCGGATTCTTGAATAACATGGAAATAATAGAGATCCACTCCTCATTGGAGCAAGAAATAAGAGAGGGCCAAGCAATGGACGAGGAGATCAAGGAGATCAAGGAAAGAATCCGACGAGGAATAGAGAAGGATTTCAAGGAGGATGAAAAGGGTACGCTTTGGCTAGGAAAAAAGATTTGTGTGCCGAACATAAGACACCTCCGCGACATGATATTGAAGAAGGCACATGATTCCCCCTATTCCATACATCCAGGAAGCACCAAAATGTACAAGGACTTGAAAACTTGTTATTGGTGGGATGGTATGAAGAGGGATATAGCCGAATACGTTGCCCTATGCGACACATGCCAACGGGTGAAGGCCAAACATCAAAAACCCGCTGGATTGTTGCAACCTTTGAAAATACCCAAATGGAAGTGGGAGGACATCAGTATGGATTTCATCGTCGGATTGCCACGTACTCAGTCGGGATACGACTCCATCTGGGTCATTGTAGACCGATTGATGAAAACCACCCATTTTCTCCCTGTAAAGGCCAGTTACAACGTTGCACAATTGGCAGAGTTGTACATGGAGCAGATCGTGTGCCGTCACGGAGTTCCGAGGAGGATAGTCTCAGATCGAGGTTCTCAGTTTACCTCTAGATTCTGGAGGAAGCTGCAGAAAGCCATGGGTACACGACTGGATTTTAGCTCCGCCTATCACCCACAAACAGATGGACAAACCGAAAGGACAAACCAAATTTTGGAGGACATGTTGAGAGCTTGCGCCTTGAAACGTGGGCGTAGTTGGGATAGGAGTTTACCGGATGCCGAATTCTCCTATAACAACAGTTATCAAGCTAGCTTGAAGATGTCTCCTTTCGAAGCCTTATATGGTAGACGGTGTAGAACGCCACTGTTTTGGAACGAGACCGAAGAAAACCAGGTGTTTGGATCTGAAGTGCTACAAGAATCCGAAGAGCAAGTCCAAACGATACGGGAGAACCTAAAAGCCGCTCAGTCACGACAAAAAGGCTATGCGGATAATAGGCGAAGGAAGTTGACTTTTGAAGTAGGAGACTTCGTATACCTTAAGGTATCGCCTATCCGAGGCCAACGACGTTTCAACGTCAAAGGCAAGCTAGCACCTCGCCACATAGGACCATTTAAGATTCTGGATAAGCGAGGAGAAGTAGCCTATCAACGAGAGCTCCCAAACCACCTCTCCGACGTACATGACGTGTTTCATGTATCCCAACTTAAGAAGTGCTTGAGAGTACCAGAGGAACAAGTATCAATGGGAGAGCTTGAACTTCAAAAGGACCTGACTTATGCGGAACACCCTGTCCGAATCTTGGACGTAAAGGAAAGGGTCACCGGAACAAGGTGATTCGATGGTGCAAGGTACAATGGAGCCATCACATCGAAGCTGAAGCCACGTGGGAACGTGAAGAGGATATCAAGGAAGAATTTCCCCATCTATTTTCTACTAACGAATCTCGAGGGCGAGATTCAATTTAAGGGGGGTATATTTGTGACACCCTCATCTCGGGTGTCACCATATGTTCATGCTTTATGAAGAGGAAACATTTTAAGAAAAGAAGGAACAGAGAAAAATATCAAAGGTATAGCCAATAAGAGCCGAATCCGGCTCTCAGAAAGCGCCAAAGACAACTCACCACGGCCGTTGGCCACGTGGCGTGTTCGGAGCTCATCCCTGCGAAGTGGGGAGAGGCCGCCACCAAGCTGGCTACGTGGCAGGCTCGGGGCTCGTCTCCGCAAAGGGGAGAGGTCCGATCCTATGGGACATGTGTTGCCCACGGAGCTAGCCTCCGCGGAATAAGCAAAGGCATTTCCGCAGGACATGTGTCATCCTCGGAGCTAGTCCTCGCAGAAGTCAGAGGACCAGTCGCGCGGGATACGTGTCGATCTCGGAGCCCATCTCCGAGAGGTCCTGATCTATTGAATACGCGTCGCCACCGGAACTTATCTCCAGGAGGTCTGTCGCTGCTGGACACGTGTCAACCTTGGGGCATGTCCCTGAAGAAAGAAGAGAGGAAAGATAGGCGCCAACACGTGGCGTGCGCGGAGCTCACCTCCAAAGGAGGGGGAGGTCTCGGTCGATTGACACGCGGCACAACCGGAGCTCGTCTCTGCGGAGAAGGAGATACCAGGCCCCGGAAGGACACGTGGAGCCTCCGGAGCTGCTGTTACGCGTAAGAATACCGGTACGTAAAGGAAACCGACCTGAATTCCACAACGTTACCGCACCAAATCAACTAAAGATAAGATGATAGGATCCAACGACGATCTGAATAAGACTCTTATTCAGGATACAATCAGATTAGGACTCTTCTCTTCCCGATTATAAATAGAACCCAAAACCTCTGGCCGAAACCACAAACTTCTTTTCCAACTCCTGAGCCGACGACTTAGAGCCCTAGCCCCAATTCGCCGAGAAAGCCATCGCCGGAGTGCGGCAAGGAATATCGCCAGAGGAAAGCCCAGCGGTCTGAGGAGGACCTCACAGAACGTAAGGTAGGCCACAATACCACCTTACGATATCGTTGTGTTTTCTTTTGCATCTGTTCTTTGATTCCTTTCGAACAGAAGCCTTCCCGTGGACAGATCACTTGATGATCAGGTTGATATAAAGACAAGATCATTGCCACGTCCACCTTTGATCCGAACACCTCTGTCCATGCAAGCCATGCAAGAACACACCAATCTAATAAAAATCATAGGATAGCATGCATATGCATCATCGCATCTAGTTTAAGGTTTGTGCATGATATTGATTGCTGTGAATCTTGTACGCACGAGATCCTACCTAGCAGGACAAGCTCAGGGAGCTGTCTACGATGAACTGCAGCAACCAGGTTTTGAGATTCAAGAACAACCGGAACCGCAAGAACAAGGCAAGTGCTCCTTGACCATGTTGATCCTGTGTTTTGGGTAAAACTATTTTGTTTGCGAAAAGGTGTGTGTGCTGAGTCAAACATGATGGGAAACCTTTTTATAGGAGTTTACTAGTTTTGGTTAAACCACCCTTGTCGCCTGGAAAGTTTATGAGTAGGGTATGGTTTTTGCTTTATGCTTCGCTGAGTCTATGGGATTGGGAAGCGAGATAGATGTGTCTAGCTAACTGCACCCGTAATGATAATGAGAAACTGATGTTAATAATGGACATAGATCGGAGGGAGATCTAGGCAAGACTGGGTTTGTGAATGAGGTAGCATGAGATGGTGGTTTACTTGCCATAGATCTAAGGATCGGTTCATGCATGCACACGCCAGGATAACAGTGCCACCACAAGGCCAAGTATGGGTGCGGCTTAGCTGAGTAATTAGGTAATTTGCTAGAGTGTTATGGACTGTGGAAGGCGCGGGGAATGGGAGTCGAGTGAGGACTGCCCTGGGAACTGGATGGCACAAGAGGGGGCCCGTGGGTGGGAGAATTGGAGATTCTAGCCTGCCGGTGAAACCTTAGTGCGTCCATACATCTAGTAACCCCTTTGTAAAGGCTATTTTGTGATCTCTTGACCATACACCGACGGATATGTACTGGTATAATGGAGGTTCTGCAATCGCCGACGGGTGATGAAATCACAAACTTGTGTGTAAAGAGGTGCAAACTCTGCAGAGTTAATAAAACTATCATGATAGCCGAGCTTACGGTCACGAGGACCTGGCTAAACTGCTATGATTAGTTGAGATGGTTATTGGGAAGGTTCTTGGTTATGGTGGATGAGTTTGTTATGGTTTGGTTGTTAGGACTGTTGAGTCCGGGTAATAAGATGGTTGCATGACTGTTGAGTCATGGCAGCGAGTTTGGTCTCGGTGAGAGACGAAGTTGTTTTAAGATGGTAGCAAATACGGGGAGGTATTCGTGAGATGGTAGCGAATACGAGGAGGTATTCGTGAGTAAGAATGAGGTTGGTTAATGTTCGGGTGGAACATGGAAAGTGATGGAGGTATGTTGGTAATTTAATACATGATGCGATTACATTCATCTAGAGTTAAGTTGCTGTTTTATCATGGTTTTATAAATCTGCTTTTCTGCAAATAAGCCTTTTTATACCTACCTTGTTATGAGCTGCATATCATGTGTGTTCCCGCACTTGCTGAGTACATCATTGTACTCAAACTTGCATTATTATTTCATCATCAGCAGCAGGAGAAGCCTACTATGAAGACCAAATGGAGCATTATGGCGTGTGATCTGTTCTCAACCTTCCCTGTGGAGGGAGTAGAGATGGAGCCACTCCTGCTTAGATTTGCTTCCGCATTAGCTGAATTGCTTCCGCATTAGAATAAAGACTTCCGCTGCATAGAAATAAGACTTCCGCTGTGAGCATGAGTCCAAGACTCATGAGGTATTGTAATAAACTCTGTTATTCGTGGTAATATATAATCTGAATTCAGTTTGTGGAACGTATGTGTATGTGTGATGAACATCCTGGGCACACATATGCATTAGTTCTCGGTTCTGTGGTTTTCCACAGAATTGAAGGCGTCACAAATACTGTGAAGACCAAGTGAAGGATTAGGCGGTGTAATCTGTCCTCAACCTTGCCTGTGGAGTAGAAGATGGAGCCGCTGCTACTGCTTAGTTGCTTCCGCACTAGTTAGAAGACTTCCGTTGCTAAGATTTAGACTTCCGCTGCTAAGATAAGACTTCTGCTGTTAGAATGAGTCCAAGACTCATATTGTAATAAACCCTGTTATTTGTGGTAATATATATTCTGAATTCAGTTTGTGGATGATATGTGTATGTGTGATGAACATCCTAGGCACACATACACATCAGTTCTCGGTTCTGTGTTCTACAGAATTGAAGGCGTCATAGATTGGTATCAGAGCAACGGGTTGACGGTGGGTTACACGCCTAGATAGAAAACACAAATTGGTATCAACCTGCCATGGATTGATCATAGATCACACAGCCTAGATAGGTCACAGATTGATATAGAGCTGCCATGCCTAGTCACAGATTGGTACAATCCACAGATTGATATCAAGCCACCACGATTGACTGTAGGTCACAAACCTAGAATGATCACAGATTGTTAGCTGAACCACGTTGACCCTAGGATGCACCCCTAGTAACAGATTGATATTAGAAGCCACGCTGACCATAGGATGCAAGCCTAGGATGCATAGATTGGCATTGAGACCACCTTGACATAGGATGCAAGCCTAGGAGAAGCCATAGTTGGATCACAGATTGGTATCACCCCAAACCACCTTGACATAGGGTGAAGTCACAGATTGGTATCACCCTAAAACACATAGGACTCCCATTGAATAAGCTTGAATAGGATTGGTGTGAACCTTTGTGATGATTGATTGTGATTGTGTGCTTAGTGTGAGTTGTGGGACGTCTCAAGCATTGTCCATATCTACACCTAAGTAGAAAGAGGTGTGAGATGGCTCGGCACTTGTTCACATCCTCATAAAGGACGATATATAGTCCACCCACCTTGATGCATATAGTTAGGGGGATCATCTAAACTTCTAAATCTCTATACTATCCAATTCCACTCAAGATGGTGAGAGGAAGCGCCGGCCGTCAAGGGAGGAACGTCCGCAGCAACCAAGAAGAGGACCATGTCGAAGTTCCTGAGAATGATAACCCCGGAGCTGGAGAAAACAACCTGGAACGGTTGATGGCCATGCATAATCAGCTTATGCAAACCATGATCCAAACTTTGGGTCAGCTGCTGGCCAACAACAACAACCCAGTTCCTGCACCACCGCCACCACCACCGGCTCACAACCGACTGGGAGAGTTCATGAGGACTCGACCACCCACTTTTGCTCAAGCTAATGACCCCATGGAGGCCGACGATTGGTTGAAGTCCATGGAGAAGAAGCTTGCCATCGTCCAATGCAATGACCGAGAGAAAATTCTCTTTGCGTTGCTCCAACTCATGGGAGAAGCCGCTTATTGGTGGGATGCCCTTTGTAACGCTCACGTCGACCCAGAGACTATTACTTGGACTGAGTTCAAGGAGAGTTTCCGTTCTCATTACATCCCTGCTGGTGTAATGATGCTCAAGAGGCAAGAGTTTGAAGGTCTCCGCCAAGGACAGAAGAGCGTGAATGAGTACCTCAACAAGTTTACGCAACTGTCACGCTACGCCCCCGAAGATGTCAACTCGGACCGACGGAAGCAGTACCTGTTCATGAGAGGGTTGAACAATGAGATCCAGGTTCAGCTCCTCAACAATGACTATGCGAGCTTCCAGAAGTTAGTTGACAAAGCCATAGTGGTTGAGAGCAAGATCCGAGAGATCGAGTGAGATGGCAATAGGAAGATGCCATACCAGCCACAAGGGAGCAACGTACGCCCTCAGTACATGCCCCCAGCTGCACCGCAGTATGGATCGACCGCTCCTGCATACCGCCCTAATCAGCCACCAAAGCAACGACCCATTGCACAAGCACCTCGTGTGCCTTTACCTCCAGCGCCCCAACCCAACATGGGCGCTCCTATTCAAAACCCCCGCCCCAACGTACCTGCTGTCGTGGGCAACAAGGCCTGCTTTGCATGCGGAGAGACGGGACACTTCGCGAGCCAGTGCCCAAGGAGAGGTCCTGGACAGCAAGGCAACGTGCCCAAGCAGAACCCACGGCCGAATGGAGGAGTCAACCAAGGAAACCGTGGACAGCAGAACTACGCTCACGGCAACGTGAACCATGTTTCTGCTTAGGAAGCGCAACAGGCTGAGGACGTCGTGATTGGTATGTTCCTTGCCAACTCCAACCTATCCACCATTCTGTTTGATTCCGGAGCATCACATTCATTCATATCATCCATGTATGTTGCCAAGTATAATATACCCATATCACACTTGAAATATACTATGTTGGTTAATTCTCACGGTGGAGAGATGATGACTAATATAGTATGTCCAAAAGTAAACCTTAAAATAAGGGCGGTAGACTTCCTTGCCAACCTCATTGTCTTGGATTCCCACGGGCTAGACATAATACTCGGAATGGATTGGCTAAGTAAGCACAACGGAGTAATCCAATATGCTGAGAGGAGCGTGCAGTTGACCAACGAGCACGGTACTCGCATCGAGTTTGAGTCAGCCCAACCAACAGCCGAGAAGGCAGAATTCTCTCATCTATTCTCCACTAGCAAATCTCGAGGGCGAGATTCAATTTAAGGGGGGTAGATTTGTGGCACCTTCATTTTTAGGTTCTGCATATATTCATATCTTATATGTAGAAAACATTTTAAAATAAGTAGAAACAGAGAAAATATCAAAAAGATAGCCAAAAAGAGCAAATTCCAGTTCGCCGAGGAGCGCTGTAGAAACTTTCCGCGGCCGCTGGCCACGTGGTGTGTTCGGAGCTCATCTCCGCAAAGGGGGAGAGGTCCGCCACCAAACTGGCTACGTGGTCGGCTCGGAGCTTGCCTCTGTAAAAAGGGCAAGGTTCAACCCCATGGGACACGTGTTGCCCCGGAGCTAGCCTCTGCGGAGGAGCGAGGCCAGTCCCGCAATACACGTGTCAGCTGCGGAGCTAGTCACCACGGAAAAGAGAGAATCAGCCGCGCGGGACACATGTCGCTCTCGGAGCTAACCTCCGAGAGGTCTGGTCCTACTGGACACGTGTCACCTCCGGAGCTTGCCTCCGGGAGGTCAGACACTTTTGGATACGTGTCACCTCCGGAGCTCATCTCCGGGAGGTCCGACACTAATGGACATGTGTCGACCTCGGAGCTCGTCTCTGAGGAGAAAGGAAGTCTGGCGCTGTTAGGACACGTGGCACTATCGGAGCTCACCTCCGAAGAGAGGGGAGGTCCGGAGCTGACACGTGGCGTTCGCGGAGCTCGCCTCTGTTGAGAGGGGAGGTCCCGACCCACCAGACACGTGGCGCACGCGGAGCTCGTCTCTGGAGAGAGGGAGGTCCCACCCGTCAGGACGCGTGGCACACGTGGAGCTCACCTCTGAGGGAGAGGGAGGTCTCGCCCGCCTGGCACACGGAACAACCAGAGCTCGCCTCTGAGGAAAGGGGAAGCTCAGGTCTCCGCAGGACACGTGGAGCCTCCGGAGCTTATCCGTGCGGAAGGACGCAGTTCTGAAGCGGTTTTTCTCCCATGCACGAGTGCCCGACACGGAGGAAACCGACACGAACTCTTCTACGTTGAATACTGCAATCAAATCAACTGAAGATAAGTTGTTAGGATTCAAAAACAATTTGAATAGGACACTTATTCGAATTCCAATCAGATTAGGACTCTTCTCTTCCCGATTATAAATAGAACCTGAAACAACCCCTTGGTCCACTACAGGAAAAACGATCATTGACGACGGCCAAATTTATTGTCGACGGGGCTGTCGTCTTTAATGTTATTGACGACGGCTAAAGGAGTACCGTCGTCAATAAATTATTGATGACGGTGCCCGTTGTCTTTAACTTAATTTGGGCCCACCCGAGGAGTTATTGACGACGGCTTTATCTAGCCGTCGTCAATAACACAGTTATTGACGACGGCTAAACAAGTACCGTCGTCAATAAATTATTGACGAAGGTGCCCATCGTCTTTAACTTAATTTGGGCCCACCTGAGGAGTTATTGACGATGGTGACCTAGCACTGTCGTCAATAACGGGACATATAACCCGTACGCGAGCCGGGAGGCGGCCAGTGCCGCCTCCCGACTCGCGCCGGAGGTCTCATCGCCGCAGCCCGTCCCCGCCGCCGCCGGCGCTGGTCCCCGCCACCGCCGGCGCTGGTCCCCGCCACCTGAGGTAAGTCTCCCTCCCCCTCCCCCTCCAGCCTCCGGCCCGAACAGCAGCAGCAGACCGGCCGGTAAGTCTCCCTCCCCCTCCCCCTCCCCCTCCGGCCTCCGGCCTGAGCAGCAGCAGCAGACCAGTGTTTGTTTATTTGAGATGGAGAGGACAGCTTAGTAATATGCTTGGGTAAATTAAAATCTGATTGCGCCTAAGTGAAGATTTTGTTGAGTAGAATCACTCTGCAAAATTTTATAATTTTTGGAAGCCTCTAGGTATTTATTTTCGAATTAGGAAATTGGTGCGCGTTTGAAATTCAAAGAAATTGAGGAGGCTGCGGGTCCCGCGTGTCAATGTGCTGTTCGTTCTACCCTGCCATCCTCGAGCGAACGCTGCAGCGCTGCGCTGCTGCATGCCTGCCACGGCACCGCGCGTGCCGTGCCCGCTAGCGACGGAGCAGCCGCGCCTTAAACTCGTCCAGTGCTCCTCCTCCTCCTACTCACTCCATTGTGTTGGTTCTTCACGCACCCACCGCCATAGCATCCGCCACCAAGCTCATCCCCGTCGCCGTCGTGTTTCGCTGCACCAAGACTCAAAGGAGGTGCGTCTTTGCACGCCGAAGCCCTAGCTCCCCTCCAATTTCTTCATCTGTGAGCGCTTCCAACTTCCCCTCATTTCTCCCCATTTTTGGCCGCCGGCGAACTCCCCGGGAAAACGGTCGAATACTCCGCCACCGTTCAATAAATCCCCGTTGTGGTCTACCTCTAGCTTCTAGAGAGCCTGACGCAGCTCCTAGAGCCAACCACAGGGCGAGAAATTGGTTCTGCAGGCCGGGATTTGAGTTTTCGTCGCCGCCAATGGGAGCAGCCATGGCTGCACGGTGCACCCTCGTATCCGTGATTTGCCGCCCCGATTTTGGTCCATGTCGGCAATGCTTGTTGTTCCAAAAAACCCTAGGGACGTCCAGCGAGTTTTCCCCTGCTCACCTCGCCCAATGCGCCACCGCCGGAGTTAGGGTTTCATCTGCCAGTGCCACCAGCTCGTTCCGGTCGCCGTGAGCCAAATCTGACCCCAAATTTGAGTCCAGTGACCCCCAAAACCCCTAGGTAGGTTGGCTAAGCTAATAGGAGGCCGCCGCTGGCCCTGGGCAAACCACGCCGGCGAGCTCCCTTTAGAGGCGAACGCCCTGGCTGGAGGTTGAAGAAGCCTGCCAGTGGACCCCATCTCTATTTGATTTTCAGCCTGGAACTTTTCCCCCGAAAATAGCTAAACTTCAGAAATTCATAACTTCATGTAGGGGACTCCAAAAATTGTGAAACCAATTTTGTTGAGTCCACAAAAATATCCTCTACGCAGCTGTGTCCTACATATTTATTGTCCACCCCTGAACCAAGTTGAACTGAGCATAGGCCAGCTTATGTCGTGTATGCAGTTCTAGCGTGTGATTGACCCTTTTCTCTGTTATTTTTCTCCCTTGACGTGCCTTTTATGTATTTAGTAGATAATTAGTTTAATTGTTAATTATTTGGTTTAAATTAGTAATTGTTTCTGATTTTAGTTATTTAATTTAGTTAATTGATTAGTTAGTTGTTTAAGCACATTGTTTTTGCTTTACCCCCGGCCCCGCTGCCACCAGCCCCCGCTGTCGCCGACAGCGTACCGATGCATAGACGTCCAGTCGGTGGCGGGGGGATGCCAGGGCGGCTCGCCTCGCCTGGCCGAGCGTCGCCGATGCCGGCGCCGCCTCCGCCCGCCGCCGTCGCTGCAAGGTGCTGCTGGCCCCTCGCGCTGCCAGCGCCGATGCCTCACGCTGGCGATTCCTCGCGCCGCCATGCCCCACCCTTCCGCCGCGCACCACCGTCCCATGCCCCGCCCCACTGCGCACCGCCATCCCGTGCCCCGTCCCGCCGCAGCCGCTGCCGTCCCGCCCGAAGCCCCTCCCAGCCACCCCTGCTCGCGCCGAGCCCTGGCCGCGCCTCGGCCGCCCCGAGCCCCGCCCTGCTGTGCTGGCCGGCCCTGCCCCAAGCACCGCCCTGCCGCGCCGCCCGACCTTAGTTGATTAATTGTTTAATTAGTATTGTTTTTTATTATTGTTTAAATAATACTTTGATTGATTACGTGATTAGTTACTATATGTAAATAAATGAGTTTCGGCCCGGTCCGGCCTGACACGACCCATTTAGGGTCTGTCACGGCCCATTTATTGGTAATGTATTAGTTGAGACAGGCACGGAGGACGGCAAGCTCCGGCGCGTGGATGGCGGACCCCGACGGTGCGGTTTCATCTTTGACCCACTTACGACGGGGCATAACGTACGACGGCTAACCCTAAAGGCGTCGTAAGATAATGACAGGCCCCAGCGGGGCATAACTTAGGACGGCTGACCCACTTCTTTGTCTCTCGTTCTTTCCTTCTCTTTCGTTCTTTCCTCTCTCTCTTTTAAATGACTCAAAAATGAAAGATGCACGTAAACCTATACAACATGCGTCACCCGTTTGGAACGGGCCCGTCTCACATGTGTTACGCGTGTGAGGCGTGTCGGAATGAGTGACCGAGTGGGCGTGGCTTGTGATGAGACGTGGGTTTAGATCTAGACGAGATTTCGACGGCATAACCCTGTTGTTCTCTGCTGCACCATTTTCGGGCGTGCAGTGGAGAACAGCGGGGTTATGCTGCCGAAATTTCGTTCGGATCCAGACCACACGTCTCGTCATGAGCACGCTCCGCTCGGTCACTCTTGTGTGGGTTTAGGACCTATCCTTTCCAATAGATGTAGGGCCGTGACATAAATAAATTATAAAGTAACTATAATTTCCTTGACATTGAACTGCAGATTCAAACATGGGTGAGGATCGTAGTTGGATGTATACCGGTTGGAAGAACAGTTCTGGTGGCCACTCGGATGAGTGGTTTGCCAAGACAGATGCTTTTGTAGATCGAGCTTTTTCATTGTCAATGATCGATAAGGTGCGGTGCCCATGTACGAAATGTCAAAGTGCAAAGTGTTGGGACAAAGTGAATTTGGCGTTTCACTTGTGTCGATACGGTTTCATGCAAGATTATGAGGTGTGAACCTTTCACGGTGAGACATCTTCTCAACCCTTACAAGTTTCAGATGAGGATGACAACACGGGGGTCGATAGGATGGACGAGATGCTTGATGCCATAAATCCTGAATTGATGGAGGATCCTCCTACAATGGAGGTTGAAGCGTTTTTCACGCTTCTCAAAGCTTCAGAAGAGCCGTTGCATGAACACACCGAAGTGACGCTCCTTACTTTCATGACTAGATTTATGGCCATTAAGTCTAAGTATTTCTTCTCCAATAACTGCTACAACGATCTCATCAAATTGATCAGTGATATCCTTCCACAACCACATAAAGTGCCTAAAGATATGTATCAGTCTAAGAAGTTGATTTCTGGTCTAGGTATGAAATATGAGAAGATTGATATGTGTCTAGACAATTGCATGCTTTTTTGGAGAGAGCATGCCAACGAGAACAAGTGCTTAAAATGTGGTAAAGCGAGATTTGTCGAAGTTGTTAATGACGACGGTTCAAAAGTAATGACTCAAGTTGCACAGAAGCAGCTTCGCTACTTGCATGTCACACCTAGGTTCAAGCGTTTGTTTCTATCTAAAAAAACAGCTAGACACATGAGGTGGCATAAAGAAGATGTACGTGAGAACAACGGCATGATGGTGCACCCGTCGGACGGTGAAGCATGGAAGGCGCTTGACCGCTTCGATCCAGATTTCACCAATGACGCAAGAAATATTCGCTTTGGGTTGGCGACAGATGGCTTCTCACCGTTTAGTACAAACGCCACACCATACTCTTGTTGTCCCGTGTTCGCTATTCCATATAACTTACCACCATCTCTTTGTATGAAGTATGAGTTCATGTTCCTATGCCTTATTGTACCTGGACCGGATCATCCTGGTTCACGACTGAACGTGATGATGCAGCCATTGATTGAAGATTTGAAAATGTTATGGACAGGAGTCGAAGCGTACGACTGTTAAACAAAACAGATATTTAACCTTCGAGCTGCGTACTTGTGGTCTGTTCATGATTTTCCAGCTTACGGCATATTTTCTGGCTGGAGCACTATGGTCGATTGACATGTCCAATATGTGCTTCCGACACGGATTGTTTTTGTCTAAGTCATGGTGGCAAGATATGTTACTTTGATTGTCATAGACGTTGGTTACTGCCAAATCACGTGTTTAGGCAACAGAGAAATGCCTTCAGGAAGGGTACCATTGTAAAAAAGGGACCACTACAACGTCTGAACGGGTCGGAAATTGTTAAACAGCTCAACAATCTAGTGCCAGATGAAGGTCGTCCTGGATATTTTGTTGGTTACGGTGAGGATCACAATTGGACTCATATATGTGCACTATGGGAGTTACCGTATGTAAGGGCCTCAGTTTTTGGACACATATTTAAAGTGTTCATCACCACACACACACACCTCATTTGAAGAAAGTTGATGAACACATTTGAAGAGCAAGTAACCACCATCAACATGCTCATTAGAGAATACAACAACAACCAAGCCTTTATCCCAAGCCTGTTGGGGTCGGCTAGACATGAAACCCAATATCAATGAAGTAAAAAAGAGGACGAGATATAAGAACAAGGAAAAAAGAAAAAAGAGAAAAAAAGAAAAAGAAAAAAAAAAGAAAAAGGAAAAAGAGAAAAGGAATAAGAAAAAAACAAAAGAAAAGAGAAAAGAAAAAAGAAAAAAAAGAAAAAAACAAGACTACGATTCTGGCACATGAATTTCTACTTTCCATGCGGTCCTATCATGAGCTAAGTCTCTGGATACATTCCAATCTCTCAAATCTCGTTTTACTGCCTCCTCCCAGGTCAACCTTGGTCGTCCTCTACCCCTCCTAATATTTTCTCTACCTCTTAAAATCCCACTGTTAACCGGTGCTTCTGGAGGTCTCCGTTGGATATGTCCAAACCACCTAAGTCGATGTTGGACTAACTTCTCTTCAATCGGCGCCACCCCTACCTTATCACGAATCGCCTCATTCCTTATTCGGTCTCTTCTCGTGTGCCCGGACATCCACCGTAGCATGCGCATCTCTGCGACACTCATTTGTTGGACATGTTGCCGTTTAGTTGGCCAACATTCCGCCCCATAGAGCATCGCGGGTCTGACCACCGTCCTATAGAACTTCCCTTTTAGCTTTTGTGGGACTTTTCTATCACATAGGATTCCAGAGGCTTGTCGCCATTTCATCCACCCTACCTTGATCCTGTGGCAAATATCCTCATCAATATCGCCATTGCTTTGTAACATTGATCCTAAGTATCGGAAAGAGTCCCTTCTAGGTACTATTTGTCCTTGTAGACTAACATTTCCCTCTTCACGACCAACACCACTAAAGTCACACCTCATATACTCGGTTTTGGTCCTACTAAGTCTAAACCCCTTGGACTCTAAGGTTTGTCTCCATAACTCTAATTTCTTATCAACACCATCTCTAGTTTCATCTACCAGCACTACATCATCAGCAAAGAGCATGCACCAAGGGATATCACCTTTTATATCCTTCGACACCTCATCCATCACCAAGGAAAAGATGTATGGGCTCAAAGCTGATCCTTGATGTAGTCCTACCGTGATAGGAAATGCATCAGTCTCACTATCACTTACGCGCACACTTGTCCTAACATTATTGTACATATCCTTGATAAGGGTAATGTACTTTGTTGGCACTTTATGTTTCTCTAGTGCCCACCTCATGACTGACCTTGGTATCTTGTCGTACGCCTTCTCCAAGTCGATGAACACCATATGCAAGTCCTTCTTCTGCTCCCTATATCTCTCCATAAGCTGACGAAGCAAGAAAATCGCCTCCATTGTAGACCTCCCAGGCATAAAACCAAACTGGTTTTTAGTGACATTGGTCACTTTCCTCAGGCGGTGTTCAATCACTCTCTCCCAAAGCTTCATAGTATGACTCATAAGCTTAATACCTCGATAATTAGTACAACTTTGAATATCTCCTTTATTTTTGAAGATAGGTACTAATATACTTTTCCTCCATTCTTCAGGCATCTTGTTTGACCGAAAAATGTGGTTGAATAGCTTTGTGAGCCATACTATTGCGACGTCCCCAAGACATCTCCACACCTCAATAGGGACATCGTTAGGGCCGAGGGCCTTTCCTCCTTTCATCCTTTTTAAGGCCTCCTTAACCTCAAACTCTTGTATCCTCCGCATGAACCGCCTATTGGAGTCATCAAAGGAGGCATCCAACTCAACCATAGTGCTCCCATTCCCATCATTGAGAATAAACTCAAATATTGTAAAAGTGGTATTTCCCACATGTAATATATAGGGGCTGGGCATATGAAAAAAACTCCTACACATTGCTAGGAATATCTATGCCAAGTTTCACCCAAATTCAAAACCTTTTGAGATCATTTTGGGCATAGCTAGAAAGAGGGCAGTTTGAAACTACATTCAAATTCAAACTGTTTTTATCCCATGAATTCAAAAGTGGGAGACATATTCTTACTCAGCACATTTTTGTGAGCTCACACACCAATTTTCACTCCATTTGGAGATGATCTTGACATGAGCTAATTGGGGCAAATTCAAACTTTATTTGAATTTCAAACTGAACATGTGCTGAAATTTATCCAAACCAAACCCAATTTGAATTGTAGCCAATTCAAATGGCTCAAAGATTCATAATTCAAATCACCAGGGGCTTTGTGGGGATTACTGTTTACAACAGTGATAAGGAGTTAATCTCAGAGGTTAAAATAGGGGTGGGACCCACCTGTCATAGGCTGCTGAAGACTTGCAACCGAAGCAGTGGACTTTGCCTCTGCCAGTTCAACGCCACCGAGGGCTGCTCGTGCGCAACAGAGGAGGAGCAGCGCCACCAGCTGCTTCCCGCTTCCACACGCGAGCCCAGGGTCGGTCCCGGGGTCCTCTTAAGGCGCTCCACGCGCTCCACCGAAGCGATCATCGCTCGCTTCCTTCTCCTCAGTGCACACCGAGTCCCCCAGCTTCCGCCTCTCTGCTCGATCGGGAAACCGCGAAAACATCGCGCCCCCTCCTTTCCTGAGCTGCTAGGCAGCATCCTGAGGTCAGACTCCACTTCCCCGACGCCAAAAACCCCGAGCTCCGGCCTTTCTTGCCCGAGAACGATCGCCACAACGGCCACCTAACCTCAGCCGAAGTTCAGGCGCTCGTGGACAGCATTCCACAGGGACTTTCACGGGCCAGCAAGAGCGGCAACAGGAGCGCGGCCACCGTGTTGCTCTCCACCAAGTCTTGAAGCAAACCGTGAAGCATCCGCTACGAATTTCCAGATTTTGCTCCGGCGGTCTTAAACCGAGCTTCTGGTACGGTTTCCTCGAATTTCCACTCTATGATCCTTCTTAAGTTATCAAATCTTGCACATAGGCACTAGACTAGCCGGCGATCAATTTCCTTTGTGCATCCATGGTATGAAACCGACTAGCAGTGACGAATTTTGAGCTTGATCGAGGACGTTCATGGCGGGAACGATCGGTCACACGGTGCCGACCAACTTGCCGCAATCTTTGAACACTTTTGAAACCTTGTCGAGCTTCCTAGGGGTTTACTGATGTTGTAGAACTGATTGTTCAAGGTCTGGGCAGGTTAGAACCCACGGCCGACGGCGCCGAACCTCAACCGAGGCCGCCGCACGTCGCCGGGTTATTTCCGGTCATGTTCCTCGACGTCGATAACCCCCTGGCAGCTTGTTTCAGACCGTGCGATAGCCGGCAGCGGCAAGCCGGCGAGCTGCGGGTCTGCTCCGGCGAGGGGAGGCGGCGTGGGCGCGAGGGAGCGTCGGGAGGAAGAAGAAGATGTGGGGCCCGGCCGTCAGCGGCTTAAAAATTCAAATCAGGATCGTGTGCGGCTAGGATCCGTTGTGCTGGCGCGCAGGAACCCCGTAGACCCCGGTGTGCCGACGCCTCAGGGCGCAACACGTGTCCCCGTGGCCCACCCGCAGGTTTAAACTTTTTCCCGATTTTCAGATTTCATTCAAACTTCAAATCCTCATAACTGATTCTAGAAAGCTCCAAATCGAGTGAACCAAATTTCGTTGGATTCATCTCTACGAGCACTTTCCAGCAAATCAAGTTTCACTTCATGAAAAGCCTTAATTCTCTAGAATTAATTCCTCAAAATTTAAATTCTTTGGAATTTTAATTGGAGAATCCTTTGGAGGAAAATTCTGAAATTTCGCTGGGATGTTCACCAAAATATCCCTGAACTACCATACAAATTTCAGGTCTTTTGAGCTCATTTGATCCACCTAATGGTGTGATTAGTGAAACTGTTCCAGAGAAAATAGAAAATGTTCAGAAACATTTTCAGAATTTTCTCTGAAATTGTTTAGCTCATATCTTTAGTTAGGAACCTTCAAATTAAGTGAGACCAACTCTATTAGAACCTTCTGAAGATCTAGTTTTCATAAAGTCATGGCTTGTTCCATGAAAATCCCTAGAACACCCTAAGAGTTCCAATTAAGGTCAAGGACATAATTATTTGTGCAGGGCTCAATTGAGCTGTGCTGCATCTAAAACTTGACCAAGTCTCTGTTTAGGTTGTAACAAGGCCCCAGCAAAAATTTCAGAGTCATTGTGTCTGTCTAGTGGGACTTATAAACTTCACAAGTTCAAACTTAATACAAATGCATTTAAATTAATACATGTATTTCTGATGTCATGTAGCCGCTAAGGTCAAGGAGGAGCCCGAAGTCCTAGACTTTGTTACTCCGGAGGAGCAGCTAGCCTACGACCAAGAGCAGCAAGGCAAGCTCTGGTTTGCATTAACTTTTTACAAATTTTTATTGTTTTAAGCACTTACTTGAGTATCGTAAATTCGTGCATTAGGGTCTTGTTTGAAAACCCAACTGCATAGCCAAGAAAACCATGGGTTGGGTTTAGGATTGCAAAACCTCGTTAGCTACTGCAAAGCTAAATTAGGGTAGGATTCGGTACAAGTCGAGTAGTTGGAACTACTCGCGAGCATAGGCTAGAGGTACTCGACTTGGATAGAGATAGCACATGATACACATGGCAAGAAAGATGAGACCGAGCGGAGAGTAAGGGCAGCAGGACTTTGGGGGCCTGTGTGCTGTAGCTCCGCTTGCGTCGATTGAGGACCGAGCCGTGTGCGGGCCTGTTGAGCAAGCTAGAACAGTACCGAAGACCTACCGGATATATGGGAACCGGGAAACCGAAGTAACTCGGGTAGCTGGGTGTTGAGGCATAGCTGGTCGTTCAGAGGGTAGGTTGAGAGCTCGAGGTGTAAATCGGCTGGCGTCACTGAGATGCGCGTGCAGAGACCTCTTGCTCGGGACGATTGGACTGATTCAACATTTGGCTAACGGGTCAAAGGTGGTTGCGTACGGCGTCCGTGATGGTTGTTGTAGGCAACATCGAGTACGGTCGTACGTGACGGGTTGTTCGGGTAACCTTGCAGGTGTAAATCGATTATAATCGCCGTCCCTCACGGTCAGTGAGTACCACTTGTTCACTGTACCGTGACGTAGAAAGAACATGCTAGTTACATGTTAAAATGTTGCTGATTGAAAGATGGACTTTGATTGTTAATGATTTGTTGTAGTTTAGAGCTAACTAAAGTTCTTTTCAACTTTGGGAAAAGTACATGAGAGAAATGCGTTTCTTGTTTGATTGCGGCTCTCTCTTGTGCCTTAGCGTAAGGTTCTCCACAACTTGCTGCTAAAACTTGAAAGTAAGGTTCTACTAATTAGGCGAGTCCTTGCAAATGATATTTATCTCATGTAACCTATCAACCCTCATGTAGAAGTTCCATGTTTAGGAGAGACGGGTCAGTCTTGCTGAGCCTTCGTGCTCACTGCTTGTGTTTGAAGCTTTTGCAGGGTTCTATGAGGAAGGGACTCCCGAGGAGGAGACGAAACCCCAGGAGGGGAACCCCGTCGAGTGGGAGTCGTGCACGCCGCCGTGTTAGTGTGCGTGCGTGCTAGCAAGGACACGTTCACGGGCTGGACGTGAACTTGATGCATAGTCTACGCCCGTGAGTGTCGACTGGACCTATTTTGATGTAAAAATGTTCATAAACCACTTTATGTAATAAAAGTTTTGCTTCCGCTTTGTACCTTTGATGTGTGTTATTTGGTGCTGTGCAACGTAGCACCCCTCAGCGTCATCCTAGCTCGACAAGACCATGGGGTCGTGTCAGCATTGGTATCAGAGCTCGCTTGAGGTTTAACGCACAAAAAGGGTCATCTTTTTCAAAAATCCAGTGAGGAATGAGTTAGTAGCCCATATAAGGATGTTATTAGTGTATAGAAAGTTGCATACTAACCTAATTGCTTATGTCAGAAAATCGTGTATCTCGGGACGTTTATGTCTTGGGGGGTGCACGTAAGCGCTGTCCACCAGTGCACACAAGCTGAAGGGTGGAGCCCCACGGGTGGCAGGTAACCCGTCCCGCTTTGGTATCCTCTACGACTCTTCATGTCGTTTGGGGTATTCGAGCAACGTCTGTCCCTTGCGTGCATGGTGCAATTTGGGAGACCCCGTCACGTGGTCTGAAACGTGAACACGTAGCTGAAGGCGTGTTTGGCTTGAGAACATCCGGGCGAGTGATGACGGCCGGGTGTACGAACTGTATGGATACCGGGCTCGGTGTGCAGCCGAGTCTGACGATTGTTTGAGTTTCTGCAGGTAGTCTAACCATGAAACGGTAGACGTGTAGCATCCGTGTGCGATAGACGCTTAGTGCCACTGAACTAATGAAGCCGGCTAAGTCCGGTATAGGTTTTTCTTTGTGAGGGCGTAGTACCAACATGATCTGGTGACGCATCGATGTCACACCCCACTAAATGAACAACTTCATTGTAAAACTTGAAAGTTTTAACTTGGAGCATTAAAACTTTGCTGTAACCTCTTCCCTTAATCAGGAGATTCAAAGTTAACAAGTTTTCAACTTATAGGTTGCTAAGGACAGAGCACTCTGTTTTCAGCTGAATTAAGGCTGAAGTTAATCAGAGATTAGAGATTGAGTTATTTCGAGGTTGGGGTCATATGATACATTTCTGGAAAGCTTTGGAAGAGTTTTACAACTTTTCTGTGGAGGTTCATAGGTGTTTCATCCCTTAACCAATCGAAAAATGCAGTAGAGTTGAAACTGTCCAGAAAACAGGGCAGAGCAAAGACTCTCTGTAAACTCTCTGTAAATTTAGTATAACTTCCTGCATAAATATCCAAAAATAGAAAATGAGGTAGTTCTGGAAAGCTTATGAGATGGGTTACAACTTTGTAACAGAAAGTTTTGTCAGATTGGGAGCAGAATTAACTGGAATTCTTGGATTAAATCAGTACTTAAAGCAGGGAGGTGCTGTCCAATTTTCTCCAGAAATTCTTTTAATTTTGACATCTCATAACTTTTGAACCAGGACAGATCTTAGGCAAAGCAAATACTTTCTGGAAAGCTATTGAAGTTAGCTTTAACTTTGATGTTGAGCTCCAGAATTGGTTTTGCTTTAACATGGCCTAAATCAGGTTGAGATGGAAACTGATCAGGGCTATCATGTTGAACAGCAGATCAGCAGTCAAATTTACTTAAAATTTGAACTATGTTTCCAAGTTTTAGGGGTTCAATGACATGTCTTATGTTATAACTCAATGGTTTACTGTTTAAATAATTATTTGACATTTCTCAAATATATTTTTACAGATGACAGCAGATAAACAGTTGGAGAACGGGTGGGTGGTGTTCCACTGTTCTCACCGCAGCGGCTATCCGGAAGCATTGAGGCAGATGCTTCAATATTTCGGGTACAACCAGATGCCACAGTACTTCACCAAGGAAGAAGGCGAGGAGGGGAACAAGACGTGGACAATCCATGTCGATGTCCCTGCAGGACCTACGCCACCCGGTTGGGTGCCGTTCACCGTCACGGTGAGAGGTAGACAACCGGAAGGGATGTGGCAAGTGGCAGCCCGTGACACTATGTCACGTTTCTGCCAACTACACGTGAAGGCTATGGAGGACACTCCATACACACTCGTTCCGGTGGAGGTACGGGCTCATCATGTGTGGGAAGGGAGGTACCGGGAGGCAGCCGATCCGGGTTTCCCAAGGTACAGCCCCGCGGAGGCAAACCTTAGCCTCCAGATGAGGGCGGGGAACACCGTGATGGACAGCCAAGCTGTTCATACGGAGCATCTGTCCGCAAGGCTCAAGGAGAGCACAAGCCGTGGAGACCATTTCGAGAGTGCCCACAGCGCACTCCGCAATGTGCTCCTTCCGATGATCAAGCGACTGAATGAACAGCATAATCAGTAGCATCGTCTGAAGAAGGCGAAGAAGAAAAGCCGGGTCGACATCGCGGCGTTGCAAGAGCTGGTGCAGACTCTAACCCAGCAGAATGAGGACCTTGCTCAAGAGCGGGATGACGCTATTGAGGAAGGGCAAGGCTGGGAAGAAGACTACAACCAGGCCATGGACGAGGTGCATGTATTGCAGGACCTCGTACCTCCGGTATTGGGCATACCGGTGGTCTTGGCCCTTCCAGCAATGGGAGAACCCGAGATGGGAGAAGAGGTGGTGGATCCAGAGCCACCAGCGGAGGTACCGGAGGAGGACGACCCGCAGGAGGTCGAGTTCTACTCCGAGTAGGAGGTTACAGTTGCCAAGTAGGGCAGCTAGAGTAGTGTAACCCGACTTTTGTAACCGGTAACATGTCGTGTAGGCAGTAGCGTATGTATAGGTAGTGACGACATGAGCACGACTTCTCGGAGACCCGAGAATAATGGATCTTGTATAAAGTTTATGCTTTATCAATATATGTGAATGTTGTGCAAATTATTCATGTGTCACTTCAATACCTACTGTTGCATATGGAATTTTAAGTATGACATGTGCTAATCGCTGCTGTTTTGAATTTCAGAATGACTCGTACTTGTGCCAACCCGGACATTGGGGGTACTAGCCAAGGGGGAGAGACCTCCCAACCGCCTTCTGAGGACTCCTCGGGACAGCAGCAGCAACAGCAGCAACAGCAACAGCAAACACCGCCACCGCCACTGCCAACGGTTACATTGGCTGACATCGTGGCGGCAATGGCGGGTTCTCATCAGCAGCACACGGAATTGCTGCAGACTCTCATTGCCAATACGTCTCACCCAGAGAGACGTCAAGACCGTGAGGAGCGTCAACAGAGCTCCTACTCCGACTTCCTAGCGACTCATCCCCCGGTATTCTCAAGGGCGGATGAACCTCTCGACGCGGACAACTGGCTCTGCGCAATAGAGATGAAGTTCGGGCTGCTCCAGATAAGTGAGCAGCGCAAGACTCAGTTCGCGGTCCAACAGCTCCAAGGATCCGCGAGCACGTGGTGGGAAAACTTCTGTGCTTCACAGCCCACCGACCGAGTTATGACCTGGGCAGAGTTCCGGATGGCCTTCAGGGCTTATCACACACCGCCAGGTCTGATGAAGAGGAAGAAGCATGAATTCCTACACCTGCAGCAAGGAAGCCGGAACGTGCTGGAATATTCCAGGGCGTTCAACGATCTCGCGCTCTATGCGTCATATCATGCCGATACTGATGAGAAGCGATGGGACCACTTTTACCAGGGGCTTAACCCGCTCCTGAAGGACAAATTGGCGATGTTCAATCGCGGCAGCCTCAACGACATCATTGATGCTGCGATTGTTCAGGAGGACTCCGGCAAGGAGTTAGCGGCAGCGGAGAGAAAGCGAAGCGTGCCGCAAAGCAGCGGAGAGGGAGGCGGTCCCTCCAGAAATTTCGGATGGTGAATCGCCCACCATCAGGTCCACGCTGGCAGCCACCACAGAGGTTGATGCCATTCCGCAGTCGGCCGTACTCTTCACCGGCATTCAGGCCGGCACTGCCAGTACCACCTCCGCAACAACAACAGCAGCAGCGGACGATGCCGCGTGCGTATGCACCTCAGCAACGCATGCCGAGATTTTGTCCCCCGAGTACCGCACAAGCAGCAGCCACATGTTACAGGTGTGGTCGTCCAGGACACTTCGCCAGCAGTTGCCCGGAGAGGCAAGGCGGCGGAGTTGCACCGCAATTTCCGGGGAGGAATCAGCCCCGGAACCCCACCAATGCGCGGCGGGCAAACCCTAGGCCCGGCACTATCCACCAGCTTGCCATAGAGGACGTGCCGGAGGGTGAGCCAATCCTTGCGGGTATGTTCCAACTCCACCAGCATCCCGCCATAGTATTGTTTGATTCAGGCGCCACGCATAGCTTCATTAGCCAAGCTTTCATTGATAAGTATAGCTTGCAAATACTACCCACCGATAGTCCTTATGTGATCTGTTCACCGGGTGGGAAAATTTCAGCAAGCATGATGGTTCCAAAAGCGCCATTGTGCTTAGAGGGTAGAGTATACCCTACGTCTCTCATAATTTTAGAGGGACAAAAGGTCGATGTCATCCTAGGGATGTCGTGGTTAACCCGCCACGGCGCTGTTTTAGACACCGTCCTCCGAGTTGTGCACTTAAACTCAGAAGTGCACGAATCTCATTCCATATTTCTGGACAGTCCAGAAATAAAACTTCCAAGTGTCTATCAGTCCATGACCCTCAGATTGGAAGATATTCCAGTGGTCCGAGAGTTCCCTGACGTGTTCCCGGATGATTTACCAGGAATGCTGCCCGATAGAGAGGTGGAGTTCAAGATTGAACTTGCACCGGGAACCATGCCAATATCCCGAAGGCCGTACAAGATGGCACCCAAGGAGTCGGCTGAACTGAAGACTCAGCTCACGGACCTCCTGGAGAAAGGTTTTATTAGGCCGAGCTCCTCGCCATGGGGCTGTTCGGCATTATTTGTAAAGAAGAAGGATGAGACGTTGCGGCTTTGCGTGGACTATCGTCCATTAAATGCCGTAACCATAAAAAACAAGTACCCATTGCCACGGATCGACATGTTGTTTGATCAGTTGGTCGAAGCAAAGATCTTTTCCAAGATGGACTTAAGATCCGGGTACCATCAGATTAAGATACGGGCTGAGGACATTCCGAAGACGGCTTTCTCAACGAGGTACGGACTTTATGAGTACCTGTTCATGTCCTTCGGCCTCACCAATGCTCCAGCTCACTTCATGTATTTAATGAACTCGGTGTTCATGCCGGAGCTGGACAAGTTTGTCGTGGTCTTCATCGATGACATCCTGGTATATTCCAAGTCGAAGGAAGATCACAAGAAGCATCTGGGTATAGTCTTGCAACGGCTGCGGGATCACAAGCTATACATGAAATTCAGCAAATGCGAATTTTGGATATCGCAAGTGCCTTTTTTCGGGCATATCATCTCAACGGAGGGTATCGCTGTAGACCCGAGTAAGATCACTCAAGTGCTGAATTGGAAGTCCCCGAGAACTGTTCACAAGGTACGGAGTTTCCTCAGACTCGCGGGATATTATCGGAGGTTCATTCCGAACTTCTCGAAGATTGCCAAGCCTATGACGGAGCTGCTGAAGAAGGCTACCAAATATGTTTGGAGTCCAGCGTGTGAAGCATCATTCAAGGCTTTAGTCAAGCACCTAACATCAGCACCGGTTTTGGCACAGCCAGACACAACAAAACCGTTCGATGTGTACTGCGATGCTTCCGGCATTGGGCTCGGGTGTGTGCTGATGCAAGACCGAAGAGTGGTCGCGTATGGATCACGGCAGCTTAGAAACCATGAGCAGAATTATCCAACCCATGACTTGGAACTCGCTGCCGTGGTACTCGCACTCAAAATGTGGAGGCACTACCTACTCGGTAACCTCGTATATTTATATACCGACCACAAAAGCCTCAAGTACATATTCTCTCAGAAGGAGCTGAACATGAGGTAGCGAAGATGGTTAGAATTGATAAAGGATTACGAAATAGAGATCCATTATCACCCCGGCAAAGCAAACAGAGTGGCGGATGCGCTGAGTCGCAAGTCACACGTCAACAATCTGACCATCACACCGTTGGAAGAGAGCGAACCACCACTGCATGTGATTCCACATGGAGCTCTCTACAACCTAGCTTTGATCCCCACCATCCGTGAAGAGATAGCGGCAGCTCAGAAACATGACAAGGGCATGTCGCATTTGCGGAGACGTGTAGACAGTGGAGAGTTGAAATGTTTCCGGAAGGACGGAGACGGTGTCCTATGGTTCAAGGACCGGATCGTCGTACCCCGTAAACAGGAGCTACGGAAGAAAATTTTTGATGAGGCTCACTTATCAAAATTTTCTATTCACCCCGGCAGTAACAAAATGTATCAAGAACTCAGAAGCAAGTTTTGGTGGACACGGATGAAGCGGGAGATCGCAAAGTACGTGTCCGAGTGTGATACATATCGAAGGGTGAAGGCAGATCATATGCGGAAACCGGGACTGCTACAACCACTGGGCGTTCCTGCCTGGAAGTGGGAGGATGTGAGCATGGACTTCATCGTCGGTTTACCCACCACTCTTCAAAAGCATGATTCTGTGTGGGTGATCGTCGACCGGCTCACCAAAGCTGCCCATTTCATCCCGGTCAACACCAACTACAACGCCAAGAAGTACGCTGAACTGTACATCTCACGGATCCTATGCTTGTACGGCGTACCCCGTACCATCATATTGGATCGGGGCACTTTATTTGTGTCCCATTTTTGGGAGCAGCTACACGCTTCCTTGGGGACGAAGCTGATCCGTAGTTCAGCGTACCACCCGCAGACGGATGGGCAAACCGGGCGGGTAAATCATATCTTAGAAGACATGCTACGAGCTTGCGCTATCAACCACGGCAAGAATTGGGATGATCACTTGCCGTTAGCCGAGTTCTCTTACAACAACGGGTACCAAGCCAGCATCAAGATGGCGCCTTACGAGGCGCTATACGGGAGAAAATGCCGCACACCACTGAATTGGTGTGCTTCTGGCGAAAGGGTCACCTTCGGGATTGACCTTGTCAACAACGCGGAAGAAAAAGTTTGGCTGATTCAAGCGAACCTAAAAGCCGCCCAATCCCGGCAGAAACAGTATGCGGACCGGAGAAGACGCCCATTACAATTCGAAGTGGGGGATCACGTATATCTACGTGTGTCTCCAATGAAAGGCGTAAACAGATTCAGGGTGAGAGGAAAGTTGGCACCCCGATTCATCGGTCCATTCTAGATTACCGAAAGATGTGGATCGGTAGCATACCGGCTGAAATTACCAGAAGCACTTTCCGGTGTGCACGACGTCTTTCACATTTCCCAGCTGAGGAAGTGTCTTAAGCTATCAACTACCGTTCAGCTGGAGGACATTGAAGAATTGCAACCGGATCTCACCTATCGAGAGGAACCGGTTCAGATTATTGACGAAAAGGCCCGAAACACACGCAACTGCACGTTGTGGTTCTATAAAGTTCTATGGAGTAATCACTCCGTGGACGAAGCGACATGGGAGAGCGAAGGATTTCTTCTCGCTAACTACCCCGACTTTTTCACGTCGCATATCCGGTAATTTTCTACCGTCCTCTCTCTCATTTTCACCTTATAATCTCGGGACGAGATTCTTTTAAGGGGGGATGAATGTAAGGGCCTCAGTTTTTGGACACATATTTAAAGTGTTCATCACCACACACACACCTCATTTGAAGAAAGTTGATGAACACATTTGAAGAGCAAGTAACCACCATCAACATGCTCATTAGAGAATAAACTCACATATTGCAAAAGTGGTATTTCCCACATGTAATGTATAGGGGCTGGGCATATGAAAAAAAAACTCCTACACATTGCTAGGAATGTCCATGCCAAGTTTCACCCAAATTCAAAACCTTTTGAGGTCATTTTGGGCATAGCTAGAAAGAGGGCAGTTTGAAACTACATTCAAATTCAAACTGTTTTTATCCCATGAATTCAAAAGTGGGAGACATATTCTTACTCAGCACATTTTTGTGAGCTCACACACCAATTTTCACTCCATTTGGAGATGATCTTGACATGAGCTAAGTGGGCCAAATTCAAACTTTATTTGAATTTCAAACTGAACATGTGCTGAAATTTATCCAAACCAAACCCAATTTGAATTGTAGCCAATTCAAATGGCTCAAAGGTTGATAATTCAAATCACCAGGGGATTTGTGGGGATTACTGTTTACAACAGTGATAAGGAGTTAATCTCAGAGGTTAAAATAGGGGTGGGACCCACCTGTCATAGGCTGCTGAAGACTTGCAACCGAAGCAGTGGACTTTGCCTCTGCCGGTTCAACGCCACCGAGGGCTGCTCGTGCGCCACCGAGGAGGAGCAGCGCCACCAGCTGCTTCCCGCTTCCACACGCGAGCCCAGGGTCGGTCCCGGGGTCCTCTTAAGGTGCTCCACGCGCTCCACCGAAGCGATTATCGCTCGCTTCCTTCTCCTCAGTGCACACCGAGTCCCCCGGCTTCCGCCTCTCTGCTTGATCAGGAAACCGTGAAAACATCGCGCCCCCTCCTTTCCTGAGCTGCTAGGCAGCACCCTGAGGTCAGGCTCCACTTCCCTGACGCCAAAAACCCCGAGCTCCGGCCTCCCTTGCCCGAGAACGATCGCCACAACGGCGACCTAACCTCAGCCGAAGGTCAGGCGCTCGTGGACAGCGTTCCACAGGGACTTTCACGGGCCAGCAAGAGCGGCAACAGGAGCGCGCGGCCACCGTGTTGCTCTCCTCCAAGTCTTGAAGCAAACCGTGAAGCATCCGCTACGAATTTCTAGATTTTGCTCCGCGGTCTTAAACCGAGCTTCCAGTATGGTTTCCTCGAATTTACGCTCTATGATCCTTCTTAAGTTATCAAACTCTTGCACATAGGCACTAGACTAGCTGGCGATCAATTTCCTTTTTGCATCCGTGGTATGAAACCGACTAGAAGTGACGAATTTTTAGCACGATCGAGGACGTTCATGGCGGGCACGATCGGTCACACAGTGTCAACCAACTTGCCGCCATCTTTGAACACTTTTGAAACCTTGTCGAGCTTCCTAGGGGTGTACTGATGTTGTAGAACTGATTGTTCGAGGTCTGGGCGGGTTAGAACCCACGGCCGACGGCGCCGAACCTCAACCGAGGCCGCCGCACGTCGCCGGGTTATTTCCGGTCACCGCCAGCTCGAACTGACTCCACAGACGTGTTCCTCGACGTCGATAACCCCCTGACGGCAAGTTTCAGACCGTGCGATAGCCGGCAGCGGCAAGCCGGCGAGCTGCGGGTCTGCTCCGGCGAGGGGAGGCGGCGCAGGCGCGAGGGAGCGTCGGGAGGAAGAAGAAGACGCGGGGCCCGGCCGTCAGCGGCTTAAAAATTCAAATCGGGATCGGGTGCGGCTGGGATCCATTGTGCTGGCACGCAGGAACCCCGTAGACCCTGGTGTGCCGACGCCTCAGGGCGCAACACGTGTCCCCGTGGCCCACCTGCAGGTTTAAACTTTTCCCCGATTTTCAGATTTCATTCAAACTTCAAATCCTCATAACTTTGGCTAGAAAGCTCCAAATCAAGTGAACCAAATTTTTTTGGATTCAGATCTCCGAGCACTTTCCAGCAAATCAAGTTTCACTTCATGAAAAGCCTTAATTCTCCAGAATTAATTTCTCAAATTTTAAACTGTTTGGAATTTTAATTGGAGAATCCTTTGGAGGAAAATTCTGAAATTTTGCTGGGATGTTCACCAAAATATCCCTGAACTACCATAAAAATTTCAGGTCATTTGAGCTCATTTAATCCACCTAATGGTGTGATTAGTGAAACTGTTCCAGAGAAAATAGAAAATGTTCAGAAACATTTTCAGAATTTTCTCTGAAATTGTTTAGCTCATATCTTTAGTTAGGAACCTTCAAATTAAGTGAGACCAACTCCATTAGAACCTTCTGAAGATCTAGTTTTCAGAAAGTCATGGCTTGTTCCATGAAAATCCCTAGAACACCCTAAGAGTTCCAATTAAGGTCAAGGACATAATTATTTGTGCAGGGCTCAATTGAGTTGTGCTGCATCTAAAACTTGACCAAGTCTCTGTTTAGGTTGTAACAAAGCCCCAGCAAAAATTTCAGAGTCATTGTTTCTGTCTAGTGGGACTTATAAACTTCACAAGTTCAAACTTAATACAAATGCATTTAAATTAATACATGTACTTCTGATGTCATGTAGTCGCTAAGGTCAAGGAGGAGCACGAAGTCCTAGACTTTGTTACTCCGGAGGAGCAGCTAGCCTACGACCAAGAGCAGCAAGGCAAGCTCCGGTTTGCATTAACCTTTTACAAATTTTTATTGTTTTGAGCACTTACTTGAGTATCGTAAATTCGTGCATTAGGGTCTTGTTTGAAAACCCAACTGCATAGCCAAGAAAACCATGGGTTCGGTTTAGGATTGCAAAACCTCGTTAGCTACTGCAAAGCTAAATTAGGGTAGGATTCGGTACAAGTCGAGTAGTTGGAACTACTCGCGAGCATAGGCTAGAGGCACTCGACTTGGATAGAGATAGCACATGATACACATGGCAAGAAAGATGAGACCGAGCGGAGAGTAAGGGAAGCAGGACTTTGAGGGCCTGTGTGCTGTAGCTCCGCTTGCGTCGATTGAGGACCGAGCCGTGTGCGGGCCTGTTGAGCAAGCTAGAACAGTACCGAAGACCTACCGGATATATGGGAACCGGGAAACCGATGTAACTCGGGTAGCTGGGTGTTGAGGCATAGCTGGTCGTTCAGAGGGTAGGTTGAGAGCTCGAGGTGTAAATTCGCTGGCGGCACTGAGATGCGCGTGCAGAGACCTCTTGCTCGGGATGATTGGACCGGTTCAACATTTGGCTAACGGGTGAAAGGTGGTTGCGTACGGCGTCCGTGATGGTTGTTGTAGGCAACATCGAGTACGGGCGTACGTGACGGGTTGTTCGGGTAACCCTGCATGTGTAAATCAATTATAATCACCGTCCCTCATGGTCAGTGAGTACCACTTGTTCACTGTACCGTGACGTAGAAAGAACAGGCTAGTTACATGTTGAAATGTTGCTGATTGAAAGATGGACTTTGATTGTTAATGATTTGTTGTAGTTTAGAGCTAACTAAAGTTCTTTTTAACTTTGGGCAAAGTACATGAGAGAAATGCATTTCTTGTTTGATTGCGGCTCTCTCATGTGCCTTAGCGTATGGTTCTCCACATCCTGCTGCTAAAACTTGAAAGTAAGGTTCTACTAATTAGGCGAGTCCTTGCAAATGATTTTTATCTCATGTAACCTGTCAGCCCTCATGTAGAAGTTCCATGTTTAGGAGAGATGGGTCAGTCTTGCTGAGCCTTCGTGCTCACTGCTTGTGTTTGAAGCTTTTGCAGGGTTCTATGAGGAAGGGACTCCCGAGGAGTAGACGGAACCCCAGGAGGGGAACCCCGTCGAGTGGGAGTCGTGCACGCCGCTGTGTTAGTGTGCTTGCGTGCTAGCAAGGACACGTTCACGGGCTGGACGTGAACTTGATGCATAGTCTACGCCCGTGAGTGTAGACTGGACCTATTTTGATGTAAAAATGTTCATAAACCACTTTATGTAATAAAAGTTTTGCTTCCGATTTGTACCTTTGATGTGTGTTATTCGGTGTTGTGCAACGCAGCACCCCTAAGCGTGATCCTGGCTCGACAAGACCGTGGGGTCGTGTCACTGTATATGAAGTCTTTAATTCTAATGCATAACTTTGATGTCATGCACCAGGAACGTAACATGGGCGAATGCATCATAAGCACGTGCTTGGATATGACGAGCAAAACAAAAGACAATATAAAAGCTCGGAAGGATTTGGCAGAGGTTTGTAACCAACCAAGTCTTGAGCTCTCCGAAGCTGGTGGCAAACCACGAGCTTCTTTCTGCCTTCGACCAAAAGAAAAGAAAAAAGTCGTCAAGTGGTTGAAACAGTTGAAGTTCCCAGACGGTTATGCTGCTAGCCTGAGAAGAGCCGTTAATGTTAAGACTTGAAATCTCACTGGTTTGAAGAGTCATGATTATCACATAATCATGGAAAGACTTCTGCCGGTTATGTTTCGAGGCTATCTTGACGATGAGGTGTGGAAGGTGTTAGCCGAGCTTAGCTATTTTTATAGACAGCTTTGTGCTAAAGAAATCAAAAGGGAGATGATGGAGAAGTTGGAAAAAGAGATACCCGTGCTTTTATGTAAGATGGAAAAAGTATTTCCCCCAGGGTTCTTCAATCCAATGCAACACCTTCTAATCCATCTTCCATATGAAGATAAAGTTGGCGGCCCTATTCAATATAGGTGGATGTACCACATTGAAAGAGCACTCAGATGTCTGAAACCGATGGTTCGTAATAGGGCAAGGGTTGAAGGATGCATCGCCGAAGCATTTACACTTCAGGAGATAGGATACTTTTCAAGTGTCTACTTTGCAGAAGAACACAATGTTAATGCATCGGTGTTGCGGTACAATATGGCTGAAGCAACCTCTTGTAGCGAACTCTCACTTTTTCAAACGAGAGGCACCACTGTTGGTAGTGGCACGAGCTATGATGCTTCAACAGATGAAAAGACAGCTGCTTTGTTATACATGTATGCTAACATAGATGGGATGGACAATTTTTTTCAGTAAGTGATTGTTCAACATCTATACTAATTTGCGTGGTGTGTTATACATCTATGCTAATAATTCTGTTTTGTCCTTATTTAGTGAGTTCGATCAACAAAATTGAAAGTCTAAGCAGCAACCTACTAGCAAGCAAATACAAACAATGCGACATTATTGAGTAAATGGAGGACCTAACTTTCAAACCTGGTTTTGAAATCATGTAACGTTTTCCTTGTCTTGTTCCTCTTAGTAATTATGTTCATAGCATCAAATAGTCTTCTTACTTCATATGTTGGACACTGCAAGACACAAGCCGGTGTTCATGAAGATTTGCGACAACTGTCCAACGGATCCATTAAAGTTAAACTGTTTGGTCGATATGATGTCAATGGGTTCCGATTTCGTTCAACTCAATTTGAAGCTCAACATCCTCTAAAGGCAACATCAAACACCGGAGTTGTGACGAGGGCCGCCGATGCCAAAGGACGTGAAACTAATTTCTATGGGATCATAAACGAAATCCTAGAATTCAGTTTTGCCAGGAGTAAAGACCTTAAAGTAGTCTTCTTTGACTGCGATTGGTTTGATAATAACAATGGAACTCGACAAAACCAATTTGGCATGGTAGAAGTCAAACACAAGGACCAACTACGAGGCTACGACACCTTTGTCCTTGCACACAAAGTCGAACAAGTGTATTATCTACAATATCCATGCGAAAAGCTTAGTGCATGGTGGGTTGTACAAAAGGTGAATCCTCGTGAGCGGTTATATACACCGGACAATACTGGTTACCTTGATGAGACTGATGTTGTTTACCAAGAAGAAGAGTTGTCGGATTCTTTTGTCGTTGAGCCTGGTCTACGACTGGATGAATTAGTTGGGGATGCACAAGATGTACAGACTCATAATGTGAAAAAATGAAAACGGCGAACAACCACGACAAAAGATCGATGTTCTGGTTTACGAAGTAGAGTACATGATCGTGATACTGATGAATTTTGAAATTGAGTACAAGTAACGTTTCCTTCATCTCTTTTTTTGTCTTCTATATTTTCCTTTAAATTCATTATCAAATTTCCATTCATCAGGATGTCGTCGAGCAGTAGACGACGGGGGACGTGGGGCTTTCAATCCCCGAGAGCAGACTCTGTTTTCCTATGCTGTCAGTCTAGCAATGGTAGAGTGTCTCAGCTGTTGGGCCTCGACAGAGGCCAGGGGTCACGAGAGCGGTCACGACAGGTAAAGAGTATTAAATTACATAAATTATATAAATAACTTCTTAAATCTATATTACCAATCATCAAATTTTTAGGACGACTCTACGTCTGAGGAGACAGAGGCCAGAGGTCCTCTTCAGACACCACAGGTTTCGGAGCCTGTTCTAGATCCTGCTTCGGATCCTCTTCAGGTTCCGGCACCGCAGGTTTTAGGCCTGCTTCGGAGCCTTCCACAGAGCCTGATGTGGAGCCGGCTCCACAGCGGCGTTACAGGAGGAGCCACTACTGGCTCCTCCTCCGGTCCCTGCACGGCCAGAAGATCAGGTCGTTATTCGTCCGGTTGGCGATAGGTAAGTAAATCTATAACAAATCAATTTAGATATTTTAACACTTATATATGTACTAATTGAGAATCGTGTATTAGGTCTTCGGCCGATGACTCGTTCACGGGTCAAGGACGCCACTGCCAGGTCAACGCTGTCCTGGGCCAGCTCATCCGTTGTCAGTACCCCGGTCTAGTGAACGGACGGGCTACTACGTCTTGGGACGATTACGCTATGGCCCAGGACATTACCTACGGCAACCACCAGGAGCATGTGTGGCATGAATTCATGGTAAATAAATTGTATATTTGTTAAATGCAAACCTATTATATGTTAAATACATTAACTTGTATATTTCTTCTTGTAGAAATATTACCGTTTGGAGGACGAGGCCCAGCTGGATCACGCTCGCCTGGTCTTCAACAATAACGCTAGGAAGCTCCTGACGCAGTCGATATCAACGGCTCGCATTCAGGCTACGAAGGCGTACTCTAAGTTGCATCCGGACGAGGGTGAGCCGGGGCAGTTTAGGGATGTGGCGGACAAGTACTTGACGGAGGCACAATACGCAGAGGTAAAATCTTTATTTTACTTTGCTTCATTATCCAATTTTCATCAATATTTTCATCCAATAACAAATGTGTGCAGGTCAGCGTACCGTGGCTTGAGTCCTGTCCAGACGCCTACAGTTCCCTGTGTGCTCGTTGGGCGAGCCAGGGCTTCCAAGGCGTGTCGATGACCCGCCGACAGAGTCGAGGGACGGACGGGAAACACCGTCTTGGCGGGGACGGCTACGTACGCCTTGCTAAACGGATGGTAAGTGATACTCGAATTATATTCTAGTTAATTTCTATCGCTATCATTGTGCTAACATGTATTGATAGGAGCGCGAGATCGGTCAGGAGCCGACCGCTATCTAGGTGTGGAGGAGGGGTCACATGGGAAGTAACCCCTCGCAGCCTGATCAGCTGTCTTCTCAGACAGCGACGGAGACGTTGGTGAGTACTTTAGTTAACTTAATTGTATTCTCTTTAAAACTTCTGATGACTTTAATCTTATGTATTTTCAGGAAAAGTATGGGGAGGAGGTGCGGAGGCTTCGAGGCGACGATTACGATTGGCAGAACTCGCCGATCGTACCTGAAGCCGCCTATGCAAGCGGTGGCAGTAAACCTCACAACCGGCGAGTTCTGTTGTTTTTCATTTACTTTCATGAACTTCGAGACACGAAATTTTCATAATCTTACTTTGTTGTGTAGGTTGGCCATCTTCGATGGAGTAGTCGACTCGAGGAGGCGCGGTCTTCCTCGAGGGTCTCTTCATCGCAGGGTGGATCCAGCAGGCGTGGAAGCCGAGATCTAGAGCTCCATAGTGTCCAGGAGGAGCTCCAGAGGACGCAGGAAGCGCTGAGGCTCGTGAACGAGAGGCAGGCAGCCGAGCTCAGAGCTAGGGACGAGAGACAGGCAGCCGAGCTCTGTGCTAGGGACGAGTATCAACACTCGTACATGCTACAGCTGCAAGCTGCCATGCAGGTAAGTTCAGATCATTGTACTCAATGTTTCTAATATATGAATGACATGTATAATAATTTACTTCATATTTGCAGGCTATGGCCATAGGACAGCCTGTTGTTTTTCCTCAGTGGGCGCCGCCACCGATACAGCTATCACAGGGGCCGACATCAGGAGCACAGGTACAAAATTTCTGATAATAGCTGCAACTAGTTAAACTTGCTCAAATTTAGTTGGATTTTATCAAACTTACTCAAACTTAGGGAAAACTAGTTAAACATTCTCAAACTGAGTAAAATATGGTACAACTTACTCAACCATAGTCAAATATGAGCAAACTTACTCAAACATAGCCAAAACTAGTTGAACTAGCTCAAACACAAACACTACTAGTCCATACTTCTCAAACTTAGTAAAATATGAGCAAACTTACTCAAACATAGCAAAATCTAGCTAACTTGCTCAATTCTAACTTGTAATGAGTTTATTTAATCATATACACATTTGTGAACTTCTAATTTGTCTAACTATACATGTACATCACCGGGATCGGTGACGCGGGCTCAGGAAACTCCATCCCCTCAGCAACCGGCGTTTGGACGAGCGCGCGACGACTTCCTGGACTCCGGTGGCAGCGGTCGGGGTAGCGTAGGGTAGTGTGGCATGCGTATAGTGTTTTTGTGCCTGCATGCGATGTATTTTTGATTGCCTGTGATCTAGCCATCGAGCCAGGGCTGGCCTCGAAGCCAGGGCAGGATTTTCTATTTTTAAAAATTGCAAAGCTTATTGACGACGGTTTCTGGTACCTGGCCGTCGTCAATAAGCCATTAGTATTGACGACGGCTAGGTACCAGAAACCGTCATCAATAAGCCATTGTTATTGAAGACGGCCAAAAACTTGGTCGTCGTCAATAAGCCATCGTTATTGACGACGGTATAAACCCTGGCCGTCGTCAATAAGCTAGCTTATTGACGAGAGCCTGACCCTGGCCGTCGTCAATATGTTGCTGTAGCTTATTGACGACAGCCGGATTTAGCTGTCATCAATAAGCTTTTTGACGACAGTTACCATCGTCAATAAGCTTATTGACGACATCAATAAATCGTCATCTATAACGTTTTACTGTCGTCAATAAGTTATTGGTGATGGTATTGTGCTTATTTACGACGGTTTTTGGCCGTCGTCTATTGTCCTGATTCCTGTAGTGGTCGTAACATCTTTCTAAGCCGACAACTTAGAAGCCCTAGCCCTAGCTTGCCGAGTAAACCCCTTAGCCAGAGTTTGACCACCAGAGAGATCGCCGACGAGCCCAGAGACAATTGTCATCGCCAGAGGAGAGTCGACGATCTGAGGAAAGACCCAAAGGAAGTAAGGTAGGTCTCCAATACCACCTTATGGCATCATCGCGTTTTCTTTGCATCTGTTCTTCAATTCCTTTTGAACAGAAGCTTTTTCGTGGACAGATCACGTGTTGATCGGTTTGATCTAAAGTCAAGATCATCACCACGTCCACATTTGATTCCTACACCTTTGTTCATCGTAAAACCCATGCAAGCCACGCAAGAACACGTAAAAACTGATAGTATCATAGGATTAACATGCATTTGCATCATTGCATCTTAAAGTAGAGTTTGTGCATGATGATTGATTGCTATGAATCTTGTATGTGCGTGATCGCATATAGAAGGACAAGCTCAGGGAACTACCTACGACGGACTACAACAGCAAGAATTCGAGCAACGGGAACCGCAAGAACAAGGCAAGTGCCCCTTGACCATATTGATCCCATATTTTGGAAGACTGTTTTGTTTGCGAAAAGGTGTGTGTGCTTGAGTCAACATGATGGGAAACCCTTTTATAGGAGTTTACTAGTTTTGGTTAAACCACCCTTGTCGCCAGGGAAGTTTATGAGTCGGGTATGGTTTTTGCTTTTATGCTTCGCTGAGTCCATGGGATACGGAAGCAAGATAGATGTGTCTAGCTAACTGCACTCGCATGAATAATAAGAAAACGTATATTGTTAATGCACATGAATCAGAGGGAGATCTAGGCAAGCCTGGGTTTGTGAATGAGGTAGAATGAGATGGTGGTTTACTTGTCGTAGATCTAAGGACCGGTTCATGCGAGCACATGCCAGGATAACAGTGCCACCACAAGGCCAAGTATGGGTGCAGCTTAGCTGAGTAATTAGGTAAGTTACTATATTGTTATGGACCGTGGAAGGCGCGGGGAATGGGAGTCGAGTGAGGACTGCCCTGGAAACTGCATGGCACAAGAGGGAGCCCGTGGGTGGGAGAATTGGAGATTCTAGCCTGCCGGTGAAACCTTAGTGAGCCCATACATCTAGTAGCCCCTTTGTAAATGCTATTTTGTGATCTCTTGACCATAGACCGACGGTTGTGTACTGGTATAATGGAGGTTCTGCAGTCGCCGACGGGTGACGAAATCACAAACTTGTGGGTAAAGTGGTATAAACTCTACAGAGTTCTTAAAACTATCATGATAGCCGAGCTTACGGTCATGAGCGCCTGGACAACCCACATTATTAGATGGGATGGTTATTTGGAGGTTATGGTTTTTGGATGGTTTTGTTTTTGGGACTGTTGTGTCCGGGTAACAAAATTGGTTTCAAAACTGTTGAGTCTTGGTGATGAAATTGATTGCGTGACTGTTGAGTCATGGCAATGAGATTGGGTCAAGGAATGAGACAGAATGGTAGTGAATACGAGATGGTATTCATGAGATGGTAGTGAATATGAGATGGTATTTATGAGATGGTAGTGAATACGAGATGCTATTCATGAGCAAAGTTGAGAAAGATTAATGTCTGGTTGAGACATGGAAAAGGGATGATTCATAATGGAGGTATGTTAATATTGGGATTACATTCACTTAAAGCTAAGTTGCTGTTTTTATCGTGCTTTGAGAACTAAACTTTGCTTTCTGCAATGAGCCTTTTTATACCTGCCTTGTTGTGAACTACATATCATATTTTCCCGCACTTGCTGAGTACAACATTGTACTCAAACTTGTATTATTACTTCATCATCAGCAACAGGAGAGGAATACTATGAAGACCAAGTGAAGGATTAGGCGTGTAATCTGTCCTCAACCTTGCCTGTGGAGTAGAAGATGGATCCGCTGCTGCTGCTTAGTTGCTTCTGCACTAGTTAGAAGACTTCCGCTGCTAAGATTTAGACTTCCACTGCTAAGATAAGACTTCCGCTGTTAGAATGTGTCCAAGACTCATATTGTAATAAACCATGTTATTCGTGGTAATATATATTCTGAATTCAGTTTGTGGATGATATGTGTATGTGTGATGAACATCCAGGGCACACATACGCATCAGTTCTCGGTTCTGTGTTATACAGAATTGAAGGCATCACATACACTCTGCAGAGGTGGCACCACTTTACCCACAAGTTCATGATTTTGTCACCCATCGGCGACTGCAGAACCTCCATTATACCAGTACACAACGGTCGGTGTATGGCCAAGAGATTACAAAATATCCATTACAAAGGGGCTACTAGATGTATGGACTCACTGAGGTTTCACCGGCAGGCTCGAATTACCATTCTCCCACCCACGGGCCCCCTCTTGTGCCATGGAGTTCCCAGGGAAGTCCTCCTCGACTCCCATTTCCCGCGCCATCTACGGTCCATAACGAGCTAGCAACACACCTAATTAGTCTGCTAAGCTGCACCCATATCTGGCCTTGTGGTGGTACTGTTTTCCTGGCATGTGCTGGCATGAACCGTTCCTTAGATCTATGGCAAGTAAACCACCATATTATTCAGCGACATCCACGAACCCATCTTGCCTAGATCTCCCAGATTTCATGCTAATTATCATCATCAAGTTCTCATAATCTTTATTCATATGAGTGCAGTAGCTAGACTTGTTTTAATTCAGCTTTCCATATCCCTTAGATTAAGCGAAGCAAAAAGGAAAAACGACCATACACGACTCATCAACTTTCCCGGTGACAACGATGGTTAACAAAACTAGTAAACTCCTATAAAAGGGTGTCCCATCAAGTTGACTCAAGCGTACAAGTTTTCGCAAACAAAACAGTTTCAAGACATGGGATCAATATGGTCAAGGGGCACTTGCCTTGCTCCCGTGGCTCTTTTTGCTCAAGCGTCTCAAAGTCTTGGTGCTGTAGTTCTTCGTAGATGGCTTCCTGAGCTTGTCCTTCTACTCATGACCATGCACATATAAAATTTACAGCAATCAAACATCATGCACAAACTTTACTCAAGATGCAATGGTGTAGATGAATGCAAATCCTATGATGCTGTTTCATTAAACCAGTTTGTATGTGTTCTTGCATGTTTTAATGGGCTTTCATGGGGTTTTATGATGAACAAGGGTGTAGGGATCAAGTTTGGACGTGGTGACGATCTTGACTCAAGATCTAGATCAATTCCACCGTCAAAAACCGATCAAAACGTGATCTGTCCACACGAAAAGTTTCTGTTCGAAGGGAGCAAAGAAAACGGATGCGTAGAAACAGCGACTACATCGTAAGATGGGTAACGAAGACCTACCTCACTTCCCTTTGGTGGCAGGGCCTTCCTCCTAGCAATGGCAGCAGTGGGAAATTTTCTATGGAAGATTAGGGCAGGACAGATCGTCGGCTCTTTTCCGGTGACGCGAGGCGTGACGGGGCTCGTCGGCGAGATCACCGGTGGGGCCCACCGATGACTGAACTCCAGCGAGGGGGGTCCAAATCGGTGAGTTGGGGGCTAAGGCCTCCAAGTCGCTTACTTGGGAGGGGGAAAAAGGGGAAGGGGTTTCGGCCAAGGGGGGGGGGGGGGGGTTGGGTTCTATTTATAAGGGGGGGGGGGGGGAAGAATCCAACTCTAATTGGAGCAAACTCCTAACGATTTGGTGCGGCAGTAATGTGGGGGAAATTCCCCAAATGTGGGGAAAATTTGGGGAAATTGTGTCGGTACCCTTAGTACCGGGTACCCCCGCGCACAGGAGGAAAAACCGCCTAAGTACCTCACCCCCTCCGCAGGGGTGAGCTCCGAAGATGCCACGTGTCCAGTGGGGCCGGGTCTCCCTTCTCCTCAGAGGCGAGCCCTGGGCCTTCCACGTGGCCAGCAGTGCCGGACCTCATCCCCTCCACAGGGGTGAGCTCCGAGGGCGCCACGTGTCCAGCGGGGCCGGGCATCCCTCTCCTCAGAGGCGAGCCCCGGGCCTGCCACGTGGCCAGCAGTGCCGGACCTCACCACCCTCCACAGGGGTGAGCTCCGAGGGTGCCACGTGTCTAGCGGGGCAAGGCCTCCCTTCTCCTCAGAGGCGAGCCCCGGGCCTGCCATGTGTCCAGCAGGGTCGGGCCTCCCTTCTCCTCAGAGGCGAACCCCGGGCCTGCCACGTGACCAGCAGTGCCGGACCTCACCCCCCCTCCGCAGGGGTGAGCTCCGAGGGCGCCACGTGTCCAGCGGGGCCGGGCCTCCCTCTCCTCAGAGGCGAGCCCCGGGCCTGCCATGTGTCCAGCGGGGCCGGGCCTCCCTTCTCCTCAGAGGCGAGCCCCAGGCCTGCCACATGGCCAGCAGTGCCAGACCTCACCCCCCCCCCCCCCCCCCCGCAGGGGTGAGCTCCGAGGGCGCCACGTGTCCAGCGGGGCCAGGCCTCCCTCTCCTCAGAGGCGCGCCCCGGGCCTGCCACGTGGCCAGCAGTGCCTGACCTCATCCCCTCCACAGGGGTGAGCTCCGAGGGTGCCACGTGCCCAGTGGGGACGGGGGAAGTGTCGACAGCGCACTTCGACAAATTGGAATTGGCTCATTTCAGCTATCTTTTTCCCATTCCCCACCATTTTTATGATTCTTTCTCCATTTCTATTGTTCCTTCATCCATTTCTACTTCTTTTATAATGTTTCTCTATATGAAAAATGTATGCAATGCATGCAAACGAATTTGTGGGTGTTACAAACCTACCCCCCTTAAACTGAATCTCCCCCTCGATATTCGATAGAGTAGAGGATAGATGAGTGAATTCTTCCTTGAGGTCTTCTCACGCTCCCATGTAGTTTCGGCTTCCGTGTGATGGCTCCACTGTACATTGCATCAACGGATCACTTTGTTCCTCGTGGCCCTTTCCTTCACGTCCAAAATTTGGACGGGGTGCTCCACATAGGTCAGATCCTCTTGAAGCTCGAGCTCATCCATCGGTACTTGTTCTTCCGGTACTCTTAAGCACTTATTGAGTTGGGATACGTGAACCACATCGTGTACGTCGGAAAGGTGCGTTGGCAGCTCTAGTTGATAGGCTACTTCTCCTCGCTTGCCCAAAATATTAAATGACCCGATGTAGCAAGGTGCTAATTTTCCCTTGACGTTGAACCGTCGTTGGCATCGGATAGGCGATACCTTAAAGTACACGAAGTCTCCTACTTCGAAGGTCAATCTTCTTCGCCTATTGTCCTCATAACCTTTTTGTCGTGACTGAGCAGACTTCAAATTTTCTCGTATCATTTGGACTTGCTTTTCGGCATCTTGCAGCACTTCGGGTCCAAACACTTGGCTCTCTCCGGTCTCATTCCAGAACAGCAGCGTTCTACACCGCCTACCATACAATGCTTCGAAAGGTGACATCTTCAAGCTGGCTTGATAGCTGTTGTTGTATGAGAATTCAGCATACGGAAAGCTCCTATCCCAACTGCGCCCATGTTTCAAGGCGCAAGCTCTCAACATGTCTTCCAAAATTTGATTTGTCCTCTCAGTTTGCCCGTCAGTTTGCGGGTGATAAGCGGAGCTGAAATTCAGCCGTGTACCCATGGCTTCGTGCAGCTTCTTCCAGAACCTAGAGGTAAATTGAGAACCCCGATCTGAAACTATCCTCTTTGGAACTCCATGGCGACACACGATTTGCTCCATATACAGCTTGGCTAGTTCTGCAACACGGTACGTGGTTCTAACATGAAGGAAATGCGCTGTTTTCATCAATTGGTCCACAATAACCCAAATGGAGTCGTAACACGACCGAGTACGTGGCAATCCGACAATGAAATCCATGCTGATGTCTTCCCACTTCCACTCGGGTACTTTCAATGGCTGCAACAGTCTAGCGGGTCTTTGATGTTCGGCCTTCACCCGTTGGCACGTGTCGCATAAGGCAACATATTCAGCTATGTCCCTTTTCATACCATCTCACCAATAGCAAGTTTTCAGGTCCTTGTACATATTTGTACAGCCAAGACGTATGGAATAAGGTGAGTCATGTGCCTCCTTTAATATCATGTCGCAGATGTGCTTCACGTTAGGCACACAAATCCTTTTCCCTAACCAAAGCGTGCCCTTCTCGTCTTCCTTGAAATCCTTTTCGATGCCTTGTCGGATTCTTTCCTTGATTTCCTCATCCGGCTTGGACATCTCGTATCTCTTGTTCCAGCGAAGAGTTGAGTTCTATCACTTCCATCTCGTTCAAGAACCCGAGATGTAACCGTTCGAACTCCTTGTGCAGCTCGGGCGGTAGCTCCCGAACCGTGAGTTGGTGACATGCTCCCTTTCGTCTCAACGCATCAGCTACTACATTGGCCTTTCCGGGGTGATAATTGATTCCAACATCATAATCCTTGATGAGTTCCAACCATCGACGTTGCCTCAAATTCAGATCCGTTTGCGTGAATATATACTTGAGGCTTTTGTGACCCGTATAGATCTCACATCGGTGGCCAAGGATATAATGCCTCCAAATCTTCAAGGCATGTACCACGGCTGCAAGTTCCAAGTCATGTGTAGGGTAATTCAGCTCGTGTTTCTTTAGTTATCTAGACGCATAGGCTACCACTTGTCCATCTTGCATGAGCACACATCCAAGACCTTGTATTGATGCGTCACAATATATATCGAAACTCTTGCTCACGTCGGGCAATACCATAATCGGCGCTGTGGTTAGTCTTTTCTTGAGCTCCTCAAAGCTTTCTTGGCACACTGGTGTCCACTGAAATGCTTTTCCCTTCATTAGCAATTCAGCCATAGGCTTCGCTATTTTGGATAAATCCTTGATGAACCGTCAGTAGTATCCAGCCATCCCAAGGAAACTCCGAATATCTCTCACATTCTGCGGTGGGTTCCACTTCAGGACATCTCCCACTTTTCCGGGATCAACCGATACTCCTCTCTCAGAGATGATGTGGCCTAGGAACGATATCTCCTTTAGCCAAAATTGACACTTGCTGAACTTGGCATATAATTGATGCTCTCGCAGTTTCTACAATGTCAATCTCAAATGTTCTTCATGTTCTTCCTCGCTTTTTGAATACACCATGATATCGTCGATGAAAACCACGACGAACTTGTCCAAGTACTTCACGAATACCTTATTCATGAGGTACATAAAGTATGCAGGTGCATTCGTTAACCCAAAAGACATAACGGTATATTCATACGAACCATACCGTGTTTGAAATGCAGTCTTGGGTATGTCGGAGGGCTTAATCTTCAGCTGGAAGTATCCCGACCGAAGATCAATCTTGGAGAAAATTCGGGCACCTTTCATTTGGTCAAATAGGTCCTCTATACAGGGCAGCGGGTATTTATTCTTGATCGTCACCTCATTGAGAGACCTATAATCCACACACAACCTTTGGGTCCCATCCTTCTTGTCTACGAAGAGCAAGGGCGCTCCCCACGGTGACGAGCTTGGGCGTATAAAACCCTTTTCTAGCTGCTCATGAATTTGCTTCTTAAGTTCCACTAGTTCATTAGTGGGCATCCTATATGGCCTTTTCGCTATAGGTGCAGTTCTAGGTACTAAATCAATGGCAAATTCAATGTCCCGGTCAGGTGGCATACCAGGAAGTTCTTCCGGGAACACATCTGAAAATTCTTGAACCACCGGAATGCTGTCCAATGTTGCTTCTTCGACATGGTTCAACGCTGCCTTCTCGGTTGCCGGTTGGGCTGACTCGAACTCAATACAAGTACCGTGCTCATTTGTCAACTGCACACTCCTCTCAGCACATTGAGTTACTCCGTTGTGCTTGCTTAACCAATCCATTCCAAGTATTATATCAATCCCTTGGGAATCCAAGACAATAAGGTTGGCAAGAAAGTCTACCCCCCTTATTTTAAGGTTTACTTTTGGACATACTATATTAGTCCTCATCTCTCCACCAGGAGAATTAACCAACATAGTGTGTTTCATGTGTGATATGGGCAGATTATACTTGGCAACATACTTGGATGATATGAATGAATGCGATGCTCCGGAATCAAATAAAACAGTGGCTGGGTTGGAGTTGGCAAGGAACATACCAATCACGACGTCCTCAGCTTGTTGCGCTTCCTCAGCGGAGACATGATTCACGTTGCCACGAGCGTAGTTATGCTGCCCACAGTTACATTGCATAGCTCCTCCATTCAGCCGTGGGTTCTGTTTTGGTGCGTTGGTCGGCTGTCCAAGGCCTTTCTTCGGGCATTGACTTCAAAGTGTCCCGCCTCTCCACATGAAAAGCATGCTTTGTTGCCCAAAACAGCAGGAACGTTGGGGCGAGGCTGGTTTTGAGCATAGGCGCCCATGTTGGGACGGGGCGCAAGAGGCAAAGGCATACGAGGTGCTTGCATAACAGGACGTTATTGTGGTGGTTGATTAGGGCGAGGTGGGTTTGCAGGGCGGAAAGTAGAAGCGGACGAGCCATACTGTAGTGCAGCTGGTGGCATGAAACGGGGACGTACATTGCTCCCTTATGGCTGGTATGGCATCTTCCTCTTGCCCTCTTGCTCAATCTCACGGATCTTGCTCTCAACCACTATAGCTTTGTCAACGAGCTTCTGGAAGTTTGCATAATCATTGTTGAGCAGTTGTACTTGGATCTCATTGTTCAATCCTCTCATGAACAAGTATTGCTTCCTTTGATCCGAGTTGACATCTTCGGCAGCATACCTTGACAGCTGAGTGAACTTGTTGAGGTTCTCATTCACGCTATTCTTTCCTTGGCAGAGACCTTTGAACTCTTGCCTTTTAAGCATCATGACTCCAGCAGGGACGTAATGAGAGTGGAAACTCTCCTTGAATTCAGCCCAAGTGATTGTCTCCTAGTTGACAAGAGCATTGCAGAGAGCGTCCCACCAGTCAGCGGCTGCTCCCATGAGTTGGTGCGATGCAAAGAGAACTTTCTCCTGATCATTGCACTGAACAATAGCAAGCTTCTTTTCCATGGATTTCAACCAATCATCAGCCTCCATGGGATCATTAGCTTGTGCAAAAGTAGGTGGTCGAGTCCTCATGAACTCTCCTAATCTGTTGTGAGCCGGCGGTGGTGGTGGGGGTGCAGGAACGGGGTTAGGATTGTTGTTGTTGTTGGCTTGCAGCTGGCCCAAAGTTTGTATCATAGTTTGCATGAGCTGGTTCTGCATAGCCATCAACCGTTCAAGGTTGTTTGCATCAGCCCCGGGTTAGCATTTTCAGGAACTTCAACGTTGCCATCCTCTTGTGGTTCAGGGTTGCCACAAACGTTCCTCCTTTGATGGCTGGCGTTTTCCCTCACCATCTGTGAGAGAGAGTTGAGTAGAATAGAAAATAGAAGTTTAATTTGATCAACCCAACTATATGCATCAAGGTGTATGAACTAAATATCTTCCTTTATTAATTTCAGCCTATATGAGGATGTGAACACATGCCGAAGCATCTCACATCTCTCCACTATGTGTGGATGTGGACATTTGCCAAAGCGTCCCACAACTCACACCAGCACACAAACACAACCAATCATCACAAAAGTTCAACACACCACTCCTATTCACTCTACTACGATTTAAACGTTCCTATTATAGCTTATTCAATGGGAGTCCTAAACTTAATCATGTGAGCTGGTGCTGTTCCCGCCGTGTGACGGGGGTGGTCCATACATGGGCGCATGCCATGGTGAGTCAGCAGTCCATGTAGAGTTAGAAGGCGCTGATGCTCCATTCGCTCCCGCGTTGGCGCGAGTCTCCTCTTGTTTCTCCAGCAAATACAGCTTCTTGTGGAGGTAACGAATCTCTTCTTGTGCGCTTGCGTAGTGGTTTCCTAACTCCACGAGCAACCTTTGTGACTTGTCAGCAGCTTGTGGGTTGGAAAGGGCGGTTACATGGGGTCCAATGATCTCCCTTGTGCCACTCTTCCGACACGGGTGCAGCTCAAAAGTGGCACCCTCAAGCTGCTCATGGAAGGCGTAGCACAGTCCGGTGAGTGCTTCCCATGCAGCGTCATCAATAGCTTCTGCCCTTGTAGCTCTCCATGTGGGTGTAAAGTGCCGAGTGACAACCCTACCGTTATATAGGATGGTTACGTCAGCCTTCCACTCTTCATGTCCGAGACAAGGGGCTTTCTTGAGGAGATACTCTGGGTATAAGCTGTAGTAATCCAGAAATTCTTTGAGCTCCCTGGATGTGTTTCCTCCTTCCATTCCATCGGACCGAAATTCTTGATCTGAATGATTGGCCCATTCATCACCTTCATTATTGGTCTCATCAAGGGGTGGCTCCTCCTGAGGTGCGTACCAATGCCGTTCTTGTGGATCATCTTCCATGTCGTATTTAAATTGTTCCACCTCTTCCGGGTCCTCTTCCTCATGCATATAGCTATTGACTTCATCTTCATTATGAGGTTCCGTCTTCACCTCCTCCAAATATGGTCCATCGGACACCTCAATGGGGTTAAGTGCACTCCTACATGGTGGTGAACGAGTACTTATGCGTGTCGTACTCCTGATCACCGGCATCTATAAATAGGACATGAGAATCTTTAGAGAAGGAACAAAATACTTCAAAACTTCAGAAGCTATGAAGCAAGAAAGCAAAAGTGTTGTTGTCCAAAAGAAGAGAAAAGAGGGGCTGAAAATAGCACTTTACGGTGGCTGACATGACAAGAAAAGTGTAGCAGCAAGCAATTTTTGAAAATAGCAATTTAGAGGGGTGTTCCTATGTGTTTTAGAGTGTCCCTCTACCTAGGCTTGCGTCCTACGATCAACGTGGCTCTGATACCAATCTGTGACACCCGGTTCCGAAAACAGAACAAAGTTAATGCATATGTGTGCTCAGGATGTTCATCACACATACACATGTAGTCCACAAACTGAATTTAGAATATAACCACGAATAAATAGTGTTTAAGTACATTATTACATCGACTAATTGTCTCACTCGTGAATCTCTAACTCATTCTTGCAGCGGAAGTCTCTAAAAGACAGCGGAAATAACTAAATAGCAGCAGGCTCCATCTTCGACTCCACAGGCATGTTGACGGTAGTTTGCATGCCTAGTACTTCACATGGTCTTCGAAGTACTCTTCTCCTGTTGCTGATGTTTATGTGATAATGCAAGGGTGAGTACAAGTCTTACTCAGCAAGTGCAGGAAAAGTATAACATGTAGCTTACAACAAGGTATGGAAATAAAAGGCTCATTGCAGCAAGCAAATTTTATTTCACAAACATGATAAAAACAGCAACTATTTCTAAGTGATATTTATCCCAATATAACCAAGTAAAACAGTAACATTCCTCCATCATGATTCACCATTTATCAAGTCTCAGCCAACCATTAATCTTTCTCGAGTTCATCTCATGCTCATAAATATTCATAACCGTCTCATATTCATATAACCAAACCAAACTCATTTTCATGACTCAAAACAGTCCCAAAACAAACCTCAATGACCATACCATAACCATACCGAACATCCATCCCAAGTTTTCCCTTCTAATCATGTGAGTTGGTCAGGTGCTTGTGACCGTAAGCATGGCTATCATGATAGTTTTACACTCTGCAGAGGTGGAACCACTTTACCAACAAGTTCGTGATTTTGTCACCGTGGCGACTGCAGAACCTCCATTATACCAGTACACAACCGTTGGTGTATGGCCAAGAGATCACAAAATAGCCTTTACAAAGGGGCTACTATATGTATGGACTCACTGAGGTTTCACCGGCAGGCCCGAATCACCATTCTCCCACCCACGGGCCCCCTCTTGTGCCATGCAGTTCCCAGGGCAGTTCTCCTCGACTCCCATTCCCTGTGCCATCCACGGTCCATAACGAGCTAGCAACACACCTAATTAGTCGGCTAAGCCGCACCCATATTTGGCCTTGTGGTGGCACTGTTTTCCTGGCATGTGCTGGCATGAACCGGTCCTTAGATCTACGGCAAGTAAACCACCATCTTATTCAGCGACATCCACGAACCCATCTTGCCTAGATCTCCCCGATTTTGTGCTAATTATCATCATCAAGTTCTCATCATCCTTATTCATATGAGTCCAGTAGCTAGACTTGTTTTAATTTAGCTTCCCGTATCCCATAGATTAAGCGAAGCAAAAAGAAAAAACGACCATACCCGACTCATCAACTTTTCCGGCGACAAGGATGGTTAACAAAACTAGTAAACTCCTATAAAAGGGTGTCCCATCAAGTTGACTCAAGCGTACAAGTTTTCGCAAACAAAACAGTTTCAAAACATGGGATCAATATGGTCAAGGGGCACTTGCCTTGCTCCCGTGGCTCTTGTTGCTCAAGCATCAAGAAGTTTTAGTGCTGTAGTTCTTCATACATGGCTTCCTGAGCTTGTCCTTCTACTCACGACCATGCACATACAAAATTTACAGCAATCAAACATCATGCACAAACTTTACTCAAGATGCAATGGTGTAGATGAATGCAAATCCTATGGTGCTGTTTTATTAAACTAGTTTGTACGTGTTCTTGCATGTTTTAATGGGATTTCATGGGGTTTTATGATGAACAAGGGTGTAGGGATCAAGTGTGGACGTGGTGATGATCTTGACTCAAGATCTAGATCAATTCCACCGTCAAAAACCGATCAAAACGTGATCTGTCCACACGAAAAAGTTTCTGTTCGAAGGGAGCGAAGAAAATGGATGCGTAGAAACAGCGACGACGTCGTAAGATGGGTAACGAATACCTACCTCATTTCCCTTTGGTGGCAGGGCCTTCCTCCTAGCAATGGCAGCAGTGGGGAATTTTTCTATGGAAGATTCGGGCAGGACAGATCGTCAGCTCTTTTCTGGCGATGGCGAGGCGTGACGGGGCTCGTCGGCGGGCTCACCGGTGGGGCTCACCAGCGACTGAACTCCGGTGACGGGGGGGGGGGGGGGATCCGACTCGGTGAGTTGGGGGCTAGGGCCTCCAAGTCGCCGACTTGGGAGGGGGAAAAAGGGGAAGGGGTTGCGGCCAAGAGGGGGGGTTTGGTTCTATTTATAAGGGGAGGGCGAAGAATCCTACTCTAATTGGAGCGAAGTCCTAACAAACTTTTCCCCAATTGATTTGGTGCGGCAGCAATGTGGGGGAAATTTGGGGAAATTGTGTCTGTATCCTCAGTACCGGGTACCCCCGCGCACAGGAGGAAAAACCGCCTAAGGACCTCGCCCCCTCCGCAGGGGTGAGCTCCGAAGGCGCCACGTGTCAAGCGGGGCCGGGCCTCCCTTCTCCTCAGAGGCGAGCCTCAGGCCTGCCACGTGGCCAGCAGTGTCGGACCTCACCCCCTCCGCAGGGGTGAGCTCCGAGGGCGCCATGTGTCCAGCGGGGCCGGGCCTCCCTCTTCTCAGAGGCGAGCCCCGGGGCTGCCACGTGGCCAGCAGTGCCGGACCTCACCCCCCTCCGCAGGGGTGAGCTCCGAGGGCACCATGTGTCCAGCGCGGCCGGGCCTCCCTTGTCCTCAGAGGCAAGCCCTGGGCCTGCCACGTGTCCAGCAGGGCCGGGCCTCCCTTCTCCTTCGAGGCGAGCCCCTGGTCTGCCATGTGGCCAGCAGTGCCGGACCTCACCCCCCCTCCGCAGGGGTGAGCTCCGAGGGTGCCATGTGTCCAGCGGGGCCGGGTCTCCCTCTCCTCAGAGGCAAGCCCCGGGCATGCCACATGTGATGTGGACATCACTCCTGCAGATATACACAACACTCACATGGTAGACATGCAAGGTCCAAATACTAGAGCTCGAGCACGAAAATTGAATTTAGAGGTGAGCTCGTTCCTGAACAATTCTTTATATGTGAATTTTGAGAGTATGTTGCTACCTAATGGATTAAATATGATTAGGAACCATGGAGAGGACATGGAGATACATGGAGAGGGGTTTGGAGGCGTGGAGGACCAGAAAATACGCCAACAAGAAGTTAGAGACCGAGCCCAACTGAAACTCGAGTCCAACTCGGGCCCAGGAGCAGTCCACCTTAAAATGGATGCACAGGAGGCATACGGACTCTGTTTTTGACGTTCTACATATGCACGGAAAGCTGAGAGGATAAACTTTCCAATGGAACTGGCCCCACGTCAAAATACCCTCGGAGTCGACAGGAAACTTCGAAATAATATAAAGTTTAGAGTCTGTCAGGGTGTTGCATCACCTAGTTGGGCCATTGGGCCTTGTATCGAGTCCAAGTCCATTATGTACGTGTATTAGGGTTAGGTCACGACCCAGAACCCCCCTGGTCGTCCTCCACCTCCTTTATACCCCCTAGCCGCCGTCACAAACAGCTGGGTTTTGCTTAGTTACAATCTGTCATTGAACAGTTCGCCGATCATCGGTTGTGAGACCCCAAATTCGTGATCAATTCAGTTTTGATTGCAACTTCCCTGTTCTTGCTTGTGTTCTTGATTGCGCTTGCAGGGATAAGCCTTCGTGGCGAGGTCATTCGTGTGACACGGGTGATAACCAACGGAGCAGTGGTGTAGTGATTGCGGGGTTTCGTTCGTTCGGAGCCTTGGATCATCAACGTCGAGATCTCCACCCAATCAAGTTTACCCTACCTCTCGGAAGATCGGGAATCGTCCTACTATCAATTGGTATCAGATTTCCAGGTTCACCGTGAGGTATACTTGTGTGCCCTTTAGATTTATTTTGTTTCAGTCCTATCGTCCACAAAAAGCCACAAAAAAAATTTTAGTTTCCCTGACCTACAACCCCCGCTCAACCTTTTGCACAATTTAGTTTCCGAGTCCGTAGTTCTGAGTTCGTGTCCTAGGTTGAGTCTGGTTTCTGGTTTAGATTTGTTTTGGTTCAGTTTTGTTTCTTCCATCCGCTGCCATCTACAAAAAACAATCTACAAAAGAATTCCATCCACCGATTCGTTTCTGTTGCAGTTTCCACCACCACTAAAACCTGATTCGGGGTATCCTCCTTAAAACGGGCATAACTTTTCGCTCGTAACTCCGATTGAGGCGCATTTTTTCCCCCAGAAAGGTATTGAAAAATTCCACATACGGTGTTTTCAGAAAAAAAAATAAAAAAAATTAAGAAGGCCCTCGTTTCGAACTCTGAAGTTCCAGCACCAGTTTTTCCAATCGCTCCTGAATTTATGCCGATCTCATCTTTCATCGGTTTGAGCTAATACTTGGTGCTGTTTCTATTCTTGTGCCCCTGATTGAGAAAAAAAAATATCAAAAAAAGAGAGAAAAAAAAATATTTTGATTTCTACTAGTGCTTCAAGACAAAAACAGGAGGCTAAGGGGTGTGCTATTTCTGTGCGAGTGCTGGATACTTGCTGATATTATCCTTGTTGTTCATCATCATCCATCCTTGTCCTTGCTTGTTGCCACAACTGTTCTAATACATTCTTAGGCCAGCAGCTAGGTGAAATTCTTTGGACACTTATTCAGCATTGCTATCTGTTACTAATTTGTGTGCCACATACATATACTGCATTTGAGCCTTCCAAGCTCCACCTTCTCTCGAGCAGAACAGGTAACCTTTGCAATCACACCCACTCTCTGCTTCCTTCACACCGGTCACCATTTGCCACCTGCAGTGCCGGTAAGAAACTTGTAAGAGTGGGGTAAGACGCATCTTACTGATCGATTTTCCACCCACTTCGGAGAGCGTAGTAATAGGGTTCTTCACGATCTTTTTGTCTTTGTTTCTATTTTGTACTAACAATGACAGGAAATAAGCCTATGGATAAGACCTCTGGTTCTACACCTCTGGATGATGATGAGTGTGTGTCCCATATGGAACTAAAGGACATGATGTGGGCAATGACCGAAGCTTTCAACAATTACCAGACCACTACAACAGCCACCTTTCAGGGGCTCCATACAAGTGTTGCTGGTCTGACCACACGGTTGGACGAGATGGAGACTCGTCTTCCCCAACAAGCTACACCCTCTATCATCCTTGATGGTGATGCACATGCTCACTACGACACAGAGGATGACTTCAATAACGATGAGGTTGATGCACAGCAGCGCCGTCGCCCTCGACGAAATCGTCAAGGTATGGGAGGTAGACCTCGTCCTCATGCTCCTGAACAAGATAATGATCCTTATGCTAAGATTAAGTTTTCTATTCCAACATTTTATGGATGTTATGATTCTGAGACTTACTTGGATTGGGATATGACGGTAGGACAAAAATTTAGCTCTCATCTTGTTCCTGAGCGACATAGAGTTAGACAAGCCACTAGTGAGTTTAAAGATTTTGCTATAATTTGGTGGAATGAACTTGTCAATACACGTAATGCACCACAGTCATGGGCTGCGTTAAAAGAAGAGATGCGCGCTAGGTTTGTTCCTCCTTCATATAGACGTGATCTTCTTAATAAATTGCAACGCTTTGATCAGGGTAACATGACTGTCCAAGAGTACTACCAAGAGTTGCAGAAAGGTATGCTTCGTTGTGGGGTAGTTGAGGATCAGGAAGACCAAATTGTTAGGTTTTATGGGGGCTTGCGGCGTGAGATCTAGGACATAGTTGACTACAAGGAATATCATTCTATTCAACGTTTATTTCAACTTGCCATGTTAGCAGAAAAAGAAGTGCAGGGTCGCCAATAGCAGCGGTGGAACAACACCTTCACGCCACGACAATTTCCGGTGCCATCCAAAGCAGCGCCCTCCTCGAGCGTACGTGATTCTACACCACCCTCCACGGGTGTTGTACGCAGCAGCATCGCACCTTCTACATCACGGGGACAATATAACAGCAAGTCCCAGATGCCTCCAGGTGTTGCAGCAAAGGCGGCTGCACCCAACACTTCGACAAGTCGCAGCTCCGACATCAGGTGCCACCGCTGCCAGGGACTTGGCCATATGCAACGAGATTGCCCCAGCAAACGGGCAATCATTGCCACTGCTGATGGTGGGTATGTTAGTGCTTCTGATATTGAAGATGAAAATATTATTGCAACTAACATTTCAGGTTCGGATGATGGTGCTGAGGAGGTTCTTGGTACATCTGCGACAAACAACTACAGGACTTTGATTGTGCAGCGAGCTTTGAGTGCCACGGTTCGAGAGGACGACAACCGCCAACGTCACAACCTTTTCAACATGTTTCTCGTCGTCAAGGACTGCCGTGTACATACCATCATTGATGGTGGTAGCTGCAACAATTTGGTGAATGTTAAGGTGGACAAGAAGTTTGGCTTGACCACACGGGAGCATCCCCACCCTTATCACATTCAATGGTTTAACAACAATGGTAAGGTTAAGGTAACACAAACAGCAAGGATACATTTTTCCATTGGTTCTTATCATGATTTTGCTGATTTTGATGTGGTACCTATGGATGCTTGTTCTCTTTTGGTGGGACATCCTTGGGAGTTTGATACTGATTCTATTCACCATGGTCGATCTAATAAGTATACTCTCATGCATAAGGGCAAGAAAATTGTGTTGCTTCCTATGAGTCCCACTGAAATTGTACAATTTGAGCAGGAGAAAAAGAATAATGCTAAGCAAAAGGGTGTTTTCAATTCTGAAATTCAGCAACCTATTAAGTTGAACAATCCTATTTTGCTTGCATCTAAATCTGATCTTGATGATTTATATGCCTCTAATGGAACTTGCTATGCTTTAGTGTGCAAACATGCTTTACATTCCATTGAGGATACATCCATTGTCTTGCCACCTGCTGTTGCTAACCTTTTGCAGGAATATATGGATGTTTTTCCATTAGAGATACCCCCTAGATTACCACCTGTGCGAGGCATTGAGCACAAGATTGATTTGGTTCTAGGGGCGAGCTTGCCAAACCGTGCTGCCTACAGGACCAACCCCGACGAGACTAAGGAAATTCAGCGACAAGTCCAAGATCTTCTGGACCGCGGGTACATTCGTGAGAGTCTTAGTCCTTGTTCTGTTCCTGTTCTTTTGGTTCCAAAAAAAGATGGCACTTGGCGCATGTGTGTTGATTGTAGAGCCATCAATAACATTACCATTCGTTATCGCTATACTATTCCTAGATTGGATGACATGCTTGATGAGTTGAGTGGTTCTGATATTTTCTCCAAGATTGATTTGCGTAGTGGGTATCATCAGATTCGTATGGCTTTAGGTGATGAATGGAAAACTGCTTTTAAAACTAAATTCGGACTTTATGAATGGTTAGTCACGCCATTTGGTTTAACTAATGCGCCCAGCACTTTCATGAGGTTGATGAATGAGGTTTTACGTGGTTTCATTGATAAATTTGTGGTGGTTTACTTTGATGATATCCTTATTTACAGAAAGTCATATGATGAGCATCTTGAACATTTGCGTGCTATTTTTAATGTCTTGCGCGATGCATGTTTATATGGTAGCCTTGAGAAGTGCACCTTTTGCACCGATCGTGTGTCTTTTCTTGGGTATGTTGTTACTTCGCAGGGCATTGAGGTGGACGAGGCAAAGATTGTTGCCATCACGAGCTGGCCACTTCCGACTACGGTCACATAGGTTCGGAGTTTTCTTGGTCTCGCAGGTTTCTACCGGCGTTTCGTGCGGGATTTCAGCACCATTGCGGCACCTCTCCACGAGTTGACAAAGCATGGAGTGCCGTTTCGATGGGGACCAGCACAACAACAAGCTTTTGATGTTCTCAAGTCGAAGCTCACACAAGCACCATTGTTGCAACTTCCTGATTTTGGGAAGACCTTCGAGCTTGAATGTGACGCGAGCGGCATTGGCATTGGAGGAGTGCTAATTCAAGGAGGTAAACCTGTTGCCTTCTTTAGTGAAAAATTGCATGGGCCTTCGCTGAATTATTCTACATATGACAATGAACTTTATGCTTTAGTGCGTGTCTTGCAAACTTGGCAATATTACCTATGGTCTAAAGAATTTGTCATACATTCAGATCATGAGCCTTTGAAGTATCTTAAAGGACAAGCTAATCTTAACAAATGTCATGCTAAATGGATTGAGTTCATAGAATCATTTCCTTACATCATTAAACATAAGACAGGGAAAGACAATGTGATTGCCGATGCTTTATCTAGACGTTATACCATACTATCCCAACTTTCTCATAAAATTTTTGGTTTGGAAACCATAAAGAGGTTATATGCTACTGATTTGGACTTCAAAGATGCCTTTGAAAATTGTAGAGAGGGAAGAACGTGGCAAAAATTCCTGCTGCGTGAAGGTCTTCTCTACCGTGCTAACAAGCCGTGTGTTCCAGCTAGCTCTGTTCGTCTTTTGTTGTTGCAGGAAGCGCATGGAGGTGGTTTGATGGGACATTTTGGTGTTAAAAAGACAGAGGATGTGCTGGCCGCTCACTTCTTTTGGGCACGAATGAGGCGTGATGTGGAGTGCTACGTTTCACGTTGCATGACATGCAACAAAGCTAAGACTCGACTTAACCCACATGGTCTTTATATGTCTCTTCCGGTTCCTAGTACACCTTGGGAGGATATTTCTATTGACTTTGTTTTAGGATTGCCTAGAACAAAGAGGGGGAGGGATAGTGTCTTTGTGGTTGTTGATCGTTTCTCTAAAATGGCTCATTTTATACCCTGCCACAAGACCAATAATGTTTCACATGTTGCTGATTTATTCTTTAATGAGGTTGTGCGTTTGCATGGTGTTCCCAATACTATTGTTTCTGATAGGGATGCTAAGTTTTTGAGTCACTTTTGGAGAACTTTATGGTATAAATTGGGAACAAAATTGCTGTTTTCTACTACTTGACATCCACAAACTGATGGGCAAACGGAGGTAGTTAATCGTACCTTATCTACTATGTTGCGTGCTGTTTTGAAAGACAATTTGAGGTTGTGGGAGGAGTGTTTGCCACATATTGAGTTTGCTTATAACAGGTCTATTCACTCCACAACCAAGTTAAGTCCGTTTATGGTAGTCTATGGTTTCAATCCTCGTGCTCCAATTGATTTGCTACCTTTACCACATACTGAAATTGTGAACTTAGATGCTACACAACGTTCTGAATTTATTCTTAAGTTGCATGAAACTACTAAGTTACAAATTGAAAAAATGAATGAAAAGTATCGCATTGCTGCTAGTAAAGGTAGGAAGGAGGTAAAATTGGAACCCGGTGATTTGGTGTGGGTTCATTTGAGAAAAGATAGGTTCCGGGATTTGAGAAAGTCCAAACTCATGCCACGTGCTGCTGGACCTTTTAAGGTTCTTGAGAAGATAAATGACAATGCATATAAACTTGAGTTGCCTCCTGAGTTTGGGGTTAGTCCCACATTTAACATTTCAGATTTGAAGCCATACTTGGGAGAAGAAGATGAGCTTGAGTCGAGGACGACTCCAATGCAAGAGGGGGAGTATGATGTGGACATCACTCCTGCAGATATACACAACACTCACATGGTAGACATGCAAGGTCCAATTACTAGAGCTCGAGCACGAAAATTGAATTTAGAGGTTAGCTCGTTCCTGAATAATTCTTTATATGTGAATTTTGAGAGTATGTTGCTACCTAATGGATTAATTATGATTAGGAACCATGGAGAGGACATGGAGATACATGGAGAGGGGTTTGGAGGCGTGAAGTACCAGAAAATACGCCAACAAGAAGTTAGAGACCGGGCCCAACTCAAACTCGAGTCCAACTCGGGCCCAGGAGCAGTCCACCTTAAAATGGATGCACAGAAGGCATACGGACTCTGTTTTTGACGTTCTACATATGCACGGAAAGCTGAGAGGATAAACTTTCCAATGGAACTGGCCCCACATCAAAATTATCTTGGAGTAGAAGGGAAACTTCGAAACAATATAAAGTTTAGAGTCTGTCAGGGTGTTGCATCACCTAGTTGGGCCATTGGGCCTTGTATCGAGTCCAAGTCCATTATGTACGTGTATTAGGGTTAGGTCACGACCCCAGCACCCCCCTGGTCGTCCTCCACCTCATTTATACCCCCTAGCCGCCGTCACAAACAGCTTGGTTTTGCTTAGTTACAATCTGTCATTGAACAGTTCGCCCATCATCGGTTGTGAGACCCCAAATTCGTGATCAATTCAGTTTTGATTGCAACTTCTTTGTTATTGCTTGTGTTCTTGATTGCGCTTGCAGGTATAAGCCTTCGTGGCGAGGTCATTCGTGTGACACGGGTGATAACTAACGGAGCAGTGGTGTATTGATTGCGGGGTTTCGTTCGTTCGGAGCCTTGGATCATCAACGTCGAGATCTCCACCCAATCAAGTTTACCCTACCTCTCGGAAGATCGGGACTCATCCTCGTATCAACATGTCCAGCGGGGCCGGGCCTCCCTTCTCCTTAGAGGCGAGCCCCGGGCCTGCCACGTGGCCAGCAGTGCCAGACCTCACCCCCCCCACCGCAGGGGTGAGCTCCGAGGGTGCCACGTGTCTAGAAGGGCCGGGGCTCCCTCTCCTCAGAGGCGAGCCCAGGGCCTGCCACATGGCCAGCAGTGCCAAATCTCACCCCCTCCGCAGGGGTGAGCTCCGAGGGTGCCACATGCCCAGCGGGGCCGGGGGAAGTGTCGACATCGCACTTCGACAAATTGGAATTGGCTCATTTCAGCTATCTTTTTCCCATTCCCCACCATTTTTATGATTCTTTCTCCATTTCTATTGTTCCTTCCTCCATTTCTACTTATTTTATAATGTTTCTCTATATGAAAAATGTATGCAATGCATTTAAAAGAATTTGAGGGTGTTATAAAGTTCTCAAGGCAGAATTCCTCCATCTCTTCTCCACTCTATCGAATCTCGAGGGTGAGATTCATTTTAAGGGGGGTAGGTTTGTAACACCCTCAATTTCACTACCATGCATTGCATACGTTTTTCATGTAGAGAAGCATTTGAAAAGAAGTAGAAATGGAGAAAAAACCATAGAAATGGAGAAAGAACCATAGAAATGAAGAAAGAACCATAGAAATGGAGAAGGGAATATAGAAATGGAGAAGGGAACATAGAAATGGAGAGAAATGGAAATAAGATAGCTGAATTGAGCCATCCCAAATTTCCCCCAAATTTCCCGCAAATGTCCCCAAAATTCCCCTATGGGGAATTTCCCCCAAATTGTCCGCAGCCTTGAGGGTAGGGAAACCCTAGAACTCTTTGGTTGAGTTCCAACTTGACTAGGATTCTTTGGTTGAGTCTCAACTTGACTAAGATTCTTTGGTTGAGTCCCAATTGGACTAGGACTCTCCTTCCCCCCCCCCCTTATAAATACAACCCCCCAGCCCCCCCCACACCTTTGGCCGCAGCCCCCCCCCCCCCAAACTCGCCGAATTGCACCTTCCCCCCACCAACTCGCCGAGTTGAGCCCCACAAAAGAGCCCCGCCGTCGAGCCCCGTCGTCGAGCCCCACCGTCGAGTCCCGCCGTCAAACCCCGTCACGCCTCGCTGTCGCCGGAGAAGAAGCCCAACGATCTTCCCTACCATAATCCCCCGCTGCTGCCGTTGGTAGGAGGAAGGCCCTGCCACAAGGAGGAAGTGAGGTAGGTCTTCATTACCCATCTTCCGACGTCGCCGCTGTTTCTGCGCATCCGTTTTCTTTGCCCCCTTCGAGCAGAAACTTTCGCGTGTGGACAGATCATGTTTTGATCGATTTTTTGACGGTGGAATTGATCTACATTATGTGTCAAGATCATCACCACGTCCACACTTGATCCCTACACCCTTGTTCCTCATAAAACCCCATGAAAGCCTATTAAAACATGCAAGAACACGTACAAACTGGTTTTATAAAACTGCACTATAGGATTTGCATTCGTCTACCCCATTGCATCTTGAGTAAAGTTTGTGCATGATGATTGATTGCTGTAAATTTTTTATGTGTGTGGTCGTGGGTAGAAGGAAAAGCTCAAGAGGCCGTCTATGAGGAACTACAGCACCAAGATTTTGAGACGCTTGAGCAACACTAATCACGAGAGCAAGGCAAGTGCCCCTTGACCATATTGATCCCATATTTTGAAACTGTTTTGTTTGCGAAAACGTATATTCTTGAGTGAAATCGCCTAGAGGGGGGTGAATAGGCTAAAGTAACTGAAATGACTTAACTAAATGAAATTAGAATGCAATGGCCAGACTAGTCTGGCTCAGGGGCGGACTAGTCTGGTTTGCTTGCTGAAAAGCCTAAAAGGGCCGGACTAGTCTGCCTTAGGGGCGGAGTAGTCTGGTCAAATTGCTGGAAAAGCCTAAAACTTGGTTTTTATGGGCTTTTCTCCAGATTTTAGTTTAACAAAATGTGAATGAAACAACTAGCAATCCTATATTACAAGTGTGATAGAATATTGAAAATGAATTGCAGGATTGTGATGATGTATACTCTAATTGCGAGATAATTAAAACAAACCCTAAACAATCTTGATCTTCAAAGAAATGTACTTGCAAGAGAGACACTGAGGATTTTTTTCCTGAGGTTCGATTCCACTCAGGAATCTACGTCCCCGTTGAGGAGTCCACAAAGGACCGGATCTAACAACCCTTTCCTCACCAAGTCGCCACTAAGGCCAACCCGGTTCTTCACTATATCAAGGGTGAACTTACAAAGTTTGGGGCTGCTCACAATCTGAGGCTCCCACTTGATCACTTCCACAAAGCTTCACCGATCTTACAAGCCACAGGTCACAACAAGTGCACGAGGTCACTCCGAGAGCTTTAAACACGAAGTTCTTCCTTCTCCTCTTCTTACACAACCAAATTCACTTAGGATTTGATTCAAGAGGGTGAATAGGCAATGGAGAAAGCTTGGAGAGGCTCTTGAAAGGTTGTGGCGGTGCTAGGGTTCCAGAGTTGTTTAAATGAGGTCGGGGCATCTCCTTTTATAGAAGTCTCAAAGCCAACCGTTGCCACCTACCAAAAGTCCGGACTAGTCCGCCTTACACCGGACTAGTCCGATCTCACACAGGAACTCTTTGTCCGGGTGAAAACGGACAAGTCTGTAGGACCTGGACTAGTCCGGCCACTGAGGCGGAGAAGTCCGGTCCACCAAGACTTAGCTGTGGGAGCTCTCATCTCACAATCATACGGACTAGTCCGCCTCAGAACGGGCTAGCCCGAACTCACACAGAAACTCTTGGTCCGTGTGAAAACGGACAAGCCTGGCTAGCCCGGACTAGTCCGGCCACTGAGGTGGACAAGTCCGGTCTACCAGGACTTTGTCCCAAAACACTCTCACCAAGAGAGAAACGGACTAGTCTGTCCCAAAACAGACAAGTCCGAACTCAGTCAGGAACTCTTAGTGTGAAACCTACGTGTGCTGAATACATTGGCTTTGACGATAAAAGTTTTGAATACTACCAAAACACCTTTTTAACAAGGTCCGACTCTAGGTCCGAGCTCCTGCAAGGTCCGACGATAGGTCCGACTTGCTTTGTCTAGGTCTGATTTATTTTGGCTAGGTCCGACTTGTTTTTGCTAGCTCCGGTGCTAGGTCCGACTAGCTTTGGTAAGTTCCGTGCTAAGTCCGACTAAGCTTCAGTAAGCTCCGGCGCTAGGTCTGACTAGCTTTGGTAAGCTCCGGTTCAAGGTCCGGTTAGCTTTGGTAAGGTTCAGAGCTTGATTGCAATGGTTCTGTTTTTAACTTGCAATGTTTCAAACTTGCTTTACTCTTATGGAAAGTTTGCTTAGTAATATTTTACTAAGTTTTTGGTGTGTTTTGGTGGTTATGGCTGATATCATTTTGCTATGGTTTACAACATGCTTATGTGAGGTGCTCACGTAAGATGTTGTAGTTTCGGAACTAACGAGAGTCAAGTCGAGGACTTGTGCTCGAAAGTATTGGTTATTTATTTATGTGCAGGTGTTGCTTGAGTTCAAGACATGGCTGGTGACGGGATCCATTGAACTAATTAGGGAGAAGATGAGGTTCAACAACCAAGTTCGAGAGGAATTGTGGTTGAGTTGATCGGGAGGTTGCACAGTATGTTTGAATAAAGAACAATGCATATGAAGGTATCTTGGACGTCGTTGGAAGATGTTTGCACGTGTGCAAGGAGTGCATGGACTTGGCTGCATGGTTTCAAGGCGTGATGAAGAGATGTGGACGTAAAGAATTGGTCGGAAAGGTCCAACCGACTAGGTTATGGACTCAGGCTGCGGCTGAGTCGTGTTTGACTCAAATATGGAAAGTTTTGAGTTGGTTATGACAGGATTTCGTGTGGGTCACGAATTTGAGTTATTTTAGGAATGTGGGATACGTTCCTAAGGTGTTTGGAAGTCTTAAGATTGCTTCTATCTGCGTATAGAAGATTCCTAAGCAGTATTGGAAAGTTACAGTTTGAATCCAAATAGGAGTATGAGTCCTAGTTTGAGTTGAGTTGGCCTTCGGGCTGGTTATATAAGCAAGGGAGGCCAGAGCTCGTGGGGCATGACTTTGGGGCTGTTCCTCTTGTGTTTTGATACATACAATTCGTATTCTAAAGGAACTTTTGTGCCTTGTTCGTCCGACTTGTTTCAGACAAGTTTTTCTCGTCGAGTTTCTGTTCAGCACTACCTTGCTTCGGTGGTTTTATCATAACTCGAGTTTTACAGATCCAATTGATGTGATTATTTTTGGGTTGTCTTCACAACTTGATTATATATCATCTTTGAAAATTTCACGGTCATTGAATTTGTGGTTTCTGATCTACACGAGTCTCTTTGCAGTATTCCAGAACTGTTTTTCTCGCATAGGACAGATTGACCTTTGTTCGATCTTTCGATCGTAACTTGAGTTTCTCTCAACGGATTTTCATGATTCTTGTTGTGACGTCTTCGTGACTTGATTCTATACAATCTATACTAGTTTTATCACAGTTGAACACGTTTAGATTAGTCGCACACACGGTTTCTGTAACAGATCGGTTTTCTACTGAGGGGTGTTTTGTTGCTTCCGCTAAAAAGTTTTTATCTACCATTCACCCCCCTCTGGTAGCTTTACACGTGTATTTTGATCCTACAATTGGTATCAGAGCCAGGTTGCTCTAATGTTTGTGATTTGCACATGTTTTGACTAATCATCATGGAGAAATACTCCGCCAAACCTTGTGTGTTTAGTGGTATTGATTTTCAGGTTTGGAAGGCACGCATGGAAGCTTTCATCCGGGCGCAAGGCTTTGCAATATGGGAAAAGGTGTACAAGCCTTACGATGTGCCTTCAAACGATCAAGTCATAGATACAAACATGAGAGATGTCGACAACAACAACAAGGCTTGGAACTTGATCATACAAGGACTAACTCAGAGCGACTTCGACCGTGTTGCACACCTCCGATCGGCATACGATGTGTGGAGAGCACTTTGTGACTACCACGAAGGATCCAACACGATCAAGGAGGTAAGACAGGATATGTTCAAGAAAGAATACATGCGCTTTGAGATGCAACCCGGTGAGTCCATTGATGACCTCTTTGCTCGCTTTAATAAAATTCTCAGCAACTTGCATAGCGTCAATGTTAATTTTTTAGATGCTGAAAATGCTAGGCAATTACTAAGTGCATTAGACATGTCAATTTGGGAGATGAAAGTAACATTCATACGTGAATCCACTGTCATGTGGGGACCACAGGACCTCGTTAGGTGGTGCCATGTTACGCGGCACCCAACAGCACACGGGTCGATGAACACACATCATATTACATAAATAGTTTGTGGAAGCATACAGGAAAGTTTTACAAATACTTGTATCATAGTAAGCTACAGCGGAAGACTATCACTCTCACGATTCATATCTAAACTAGCAACAAAGAAACAGCCCAGCCCGCGGACTGTCTCTTACTAGCAACACGAAGATCAATCTGCAGCGGCGAGGATGCTCTTTGAGTAAGCACTCGGAGGTTCCCGAGTCTCATCGGCATCCCTTCTCATAAGTATCGAGTCAATTACCTGCAAAACAATTCGGATAGCATCCGTGAGCATAACGCTCAGCAAGACTTAACCGTCACCCTAAACATGAAACTCTAAGTGAGGTTATGAACCTAACATAGGATGGCATAAGCATAATTAAACTCGCCTAAAAGTGAATCCTTACTTTCAGGTATTAATTGCAGCATTTTAAGTAACCCTGGGCACGCCACATCGGGAGTCCACAATCAAACAAGAAACGGTTTCCCCCGATGTAATTTGCTCATGGCATAAAAGAATCGAGTTTGCTCTAGCCTATTCATCAAGATCCAATACAAAGGTAGGATAATACTTCACATCAAAATGATTAGTTCCTTTCTCATGCAAGTTCTTACTACGTCACGACTGTGAGAACAAGTATGCTCGGTCCATTCCGTGAGCGACGGTGATTCGAATCAATAACACCCGGACTACACGACACGTACGCCCGTACTCGACGTTGCCTACAACAACCATCACTGACGTCGTACGTGGCAGCCTTTCCCCCGTTTCACCCCCGCTGAATCGATCAAGTCGCCCCGTACAGTAGCTACTCTCATGGTGCACCTTCCGACGTGAGATGTCATGAGAACATTCCCCACATACTGCACATCGGCCGTCCGCCTGAGGCGACCCGAAAAGTCCCAACGACAGCTTCCCGAGGTACATCGGTTTACTGGGTCCCATATAGCCAGCATGAGTCCGGTACACAACTCAAACTTGTTCAACAGGCCCGCATACGGATCGGTCCTTGACCGACACGGACAGGTCTATAGCACCCAGGCCCCTATGTCCTGCTGCTCCTACAACCTTCCGGTCTCAACTTTAACTTGCTAAATCATTTATGAACCAATCCCGTATGCCTCTGTTGTTCCTGAACATGCGAGTAGCATCTCACCACTCGACTTCTACCGAACTGTACTTAAGCATGACAGTTCTACACGGTGAAAGACACCTACCCAATACTCCATGGGTCATTTGGCTATGCAAGAGGAGTATCAAACATTAGACCTAATGCACAGTTTAAATCTTAACCGAAAGTGAATACAAAAGAAAAACTTAACAGCTGTTAAATGCAAACCGGAGCTTGCCTGTTTTGCAGGGTAGTCGTATATAAACAGTTAGTGTCCTTGCAGATGCACCCTTGACTCTCCGAAGCTTGATCCACTTCGATGAATCACTCCTTTGAGTCCCCTTCGTTGTGGTTCCTATTGAAATGCATATGCACATGTTTTATAGAATGTAATGGAAAGAAGTTATAGAATTAATCTTTTAGGAACAGAGGTTGTGTGGAAAAGCCAAGCATGGCTTGGTTTGCCTCTGTTGTGCAAAGAATAGAACTAAACTAATTTGTCCTAAAGGCTTTAGCTATACACTAATCATGTTCCCTAATAAACATAATAGATAAGCTGACAGGATTTGAGTGCGACTGAAGAACAAGAACTCCAATAGCCTCAAAACTTTTACAGCAGGTTCTATACTATCTAAGGATTTAGCTTGCCGAATTGCAGCTAATGTGGAGTCGTATTGTTGCCTCCCTAATTCTCACAATATCTCTTATGTATTCCCACATATACACAAGTATGGGGAGTAAGAACAGGGAGTTCAAGGACTCATCTTGGGCTGATAATTTACATATGAGTTCTTGATCACATGAGCGTAACCTGGTCCGAAATTCAGCCCTTTTACTTGAGTAGTTCTCCCAGAACAATTCTTTAAGCATTTGTACTCAAAAGAATTAATTCTGTAGTAATGTGCATTTTCATGCCCAACTAAGTGAACTACAATTCCAAGTATGTCTCAGAGAGCTTGCCTAAAGTTTCCTATGATTTTTGGAGCTATGGATTGCTCAGAAAATATTTTTGAAGTGGGAAACATTTTCTGAAAATGTTTCTGGACTCTTTTGAACACAATAGTTTGCATTTAGCAGATTCCTACTCAAATGATCTTCAAATGCGCTGAAAATTTGCTAGTAGGTCAAAAATATGCTAAAGAATATTCTGGCCAAATTTGGGGATTTTTGGATAAGCTAAATTCCCTCAATAATTCTTTTTCAGAAAACCTTCCAAGAATTATACAGAATAAACTATTGATTTTCATACAAATCTAAGTTCATATTTGGATAGATCTCTAAAAGATGAATTCAACCCAAGTGGAATCACTCAAATTGGAGTTTTCTACAGGGAGTTATGATTTTCCCAAGTTTGAGCCAACCCTGGAATTATTTTCCTATTGAAAACCCGGCTGGACCCACAGTTTTGAATTCCAGCCAATAGAAACGAAGCCCCACCTGGCCACAGCATCTCTGCGCGCCAACACACGGGATCCCGGCCACACCCGATCACCGGTTTAAAATTTGAGCTGCTGACAGAAGGGCCCCACGGCTTTCTTCTACCTCCTGCTCCTCGCTCGCGCCCGCGCGCTACCCCTCGCCGGAGTAACCGGAAGCTCGCCGGACCGGCCTTCCCGGCGACCACCTGAGCTACAACTCGCTGCCAGGGGGTTTTGGGTATCGAGGAACACGGCTGTGGGGTTTGCTTGGGCTGCTGACAACCGGAAAATGGCCGGCGACGTGTGACTGTTTCTGTGGTAGTTCAGCAGCGTCGCCCGAGGTCTCCAGCCCTCAAAAACTTGTGCCGACGAGCCCTACAGCACCAGCGTACCTCTAGGAAGATCGAAACGACCGCAAACTAGCTCGGAAATGGCTGGAACTAGGTTGTCATCGTGCGACCGAATGGGTCCGCCGTGAACAGCCCAAGAAAAGCTCGAAATTCGTCGGTCTGAGGCGTTTTCATGTGCTGGATGCAAAAGGGAAAATGATCGCCGGCTAATCCAGCTGCTACGTGCAAGATTTGAGGACCTAGGAAGGATTAGAGAGCGGGAATTTTTGCTGAATCCATACCGGAAGCTCGGAATGAGGTCGCCGGAGCAAAACCTCGAAATTCACCGTTGACAGCTCGCGGCACGGCCTGAGCTTGGGCTGAGAGCAGCACCGCACCCGTGCGTGTCCGTAGGTGTGATCGCTCGGCCGTGAAACCCGCTGTGGAGGGCTGTCCATGAGCGCCCGACCACGTTTTTGATCTAGGTCGTCGCGGCGTTTGTTCTCGGGCAACGGAGGCCAAAGCTTTCTTGCTTTCAGGTCAGGGAGGTGGAGGTTGAGCTCGTGGGAGTGTTTAGCAGCTCGGGGGAGGGAAGAGCGCGGTGGTTTCGCCGTTCTTCCGATCGGACCGAGAGAGCGGCGGGGAGAAACAGCCGCTGTTCGTGTGCTCACGAGGAGAGGAAAGCAAATGCTGTCGGCTTGGTCCGAGGAGGGAGAGATCACGTTGCTGAAGCGGTCAGAACCGACCCTTGGGCGCCAGCGCGTGGAGACCGGCAGCAGGAGCTGGCACGGAAAGCTCCTCAGTGGAGCCCGTGAGATGCTCGGGAAAAGTTCCCACCGAGAGTAAAACTTAGTGAGTAAGGCAGCCTCTTCATCTCTATGACATGTGGGTCCCACTCCACATTTCTTCCCCAAATATCTTCTCAAGCTGATCCTCTCAATCCCCAGAATGCTGAGTTTAAAAAGGGTGGCTAGAATTTGAATTCCTCAAATTCAGTTTGAATTTGCAAGACTAAATCTGAATTTGGTTTAAATTTGCAATTTCTTCTCTTTAACTCTCTTTTGAGCCCACCCTACAAATAGAAAGTTGGTGATCAAGCTCCTCCCTATAATTCCATCTATATGGCTGCATTTTTAATCAAAGTCCTTGACCACCCCATGTGTGAATTTTTGAATTTCAAATCTGAATTTTAAACTTACATGCAAAGAGTTATTTAACTCCTTATTGGTTCAACACTTTCAAATAAAAATGTGAGCCTCATTTTGGATGGTCATCCATGTATTACTTTGCATGAAGAAAAGTTTTAGCAAGTCCCATTTTTCATGTCTTTGCCACACATATGAACTCCAACCTTGGTTTTTATTCATACACATTTTAGGGACTTTTACATTCCTCCCCCCTTAAAAGAATCTCGTCCCGAGATTACAAAAGAGGAACGAGACGGGAGAGGTAATTACAAACTGTACAAAGCTAAAAATTCCGGATAATTGGTGTGGAGGTAATCTTCATTTTCCCACGTCGTCTCTTCCGCGGTATGATTACTCCACAGCACCTTGTAAAATCTGATCGTCCGGTTCCGGGTTGCCCGGGCCTTTTCATCCAAAATCTGAACCGGTCGCTCGGTGTAGGTCAGGTCCGGTTTCAATTCGTCGATGTCCTCGGTGCGAACAGCAGCGGTGAGTTTGAGGCACTTCCGCAGCTGTGAAACATGAAATACATCATGAACACCCGCTAGACTTGCCGGTAACTCCAGCCGGTAGGCTACGGGTCCGCACTTCTCCGTGATAGCAAAAGGACCAATAAAACGGGGAGCGAGTTTCCCCTTTACACCGAACCGGTGAATTCCATTCATCGGAGATACACGAAGATACACGTGCTCTCCAACGTCAAAATGTAATGGCCTACGCCTTTGATCAGCGTAGCTCTTCTGTCAGGATTGTGCAGCCTTTAAATTCTCTTGTATCAACCGAACTCGGTCTTCGGCTTCGTTGACAAGATCGATCCCAAACAGAACTCTTTCGCCGGACTCACACCAATTTAGTGGTGTGCGACACTTCCGGCCGTAGAGAGCTTCATACGGTGCCATTTTAATACTCGCTTGATAACTGTTGTTGTATGAAAACTCCACCAACGGTAGGTGATCGTCCCAATTCCTACCGTGGTGGATGGCACACGCTCTCAACATGTCCTCGAGCACTTGATTCACCCTCTCAGTTTATCCATCGGTTTGAGGGTGATATGCGGAGCTTCTAATCAGCTAGGTACCCAACGAGGCATGCAGCTGCTCCCAAAATCGAGCAACAAACAGCGCACCTCGATCTGAAATGATGGTCTTCGGGACACCATGTGAACATATAATTCTAGAGATGAATAACTCCGCATATTGCCTTCCTCGATAATGAGTGTTCACCGGTATGAAATGAGCCGACTTTGTCAACCGGTCGACGATCACCCATATTGAGTCATGCTTCCTGGATGTGAGCGGTAATCCGACGATGAAGTCCATACTCACATCCTCCCATTTCCATGCTGGTATCTTCAGAGGTTGTAGCGGTCCGGCTTTCCGCATATGATCAGCCTTGACCCGTCTACACGTATCACACTCGGATACGTATTTAGCGATCTCCCTCTTCATCCTCGTCCACCAAAATTTCTGTTTCAAATCTTGGTACATCTTGTTACTTCCGGGACGAATGGAAAACTTAGACAGTTGGGCTTCATCCAAGATCTTCTTCCGGAGTTTCATATTGCGCGGTACCACTATACGGTCATTAAACCATATCGTACCGATCTCGTCCTTCCGGAAACATTTCACCTCTCCGTTGTCTAGTCTTCTCCATATGTGAGGCATACCTCTGTCTCTTCTTTGAGCCTCAACAATCTCTTCCTGGATTGTTGGAATGAGTGCGAGATTATACAGTGCGCCATACGGAATGACACGGAGACTTGGTTCTTCATCTTCCAACTCAGCAGCCGCTAAGTTGTGAACGTGGACTTTCCGACTCAGCGCGTCGGCAACCACGTTTTCTTTTCCTGGATGATAGTGGATCTCAATTTCATAGTCTTTTATGAGCTCCAACCATCTCCGTTGTCTCATGTTCAGCTCCTTCTGCGTGAAGATATACTTCAGGCTTTTATGGTCGGTGTAGAGGTGAACGAGATTACCGAGTAGGTAATGCCTCCACGTCTTCAACGCCAACACCACCGCAGCAAGCTCAAGATCGTGAGTTGGATAATGCTGCTCGTGGTTTCGCAGTTGACGAGACCCATAGGCGACTACACGCCCTTATTGCATCAGAACGCAGCCGAGACCGATGCCGGATGCATCACAGTATACATCAAATAGCTTCGTTGTGTCGGGCTGAGCAAGAACTGGAGCTGTTGTGAGATGTTTCACCAAAGTTTTGAATGCGGCTTCACATGCTGCATTCCACATGTATTTAGTGCCCTTCTTCAGCAGCTCCGTCATTGGTATAGCAATCATTGAGAAGCTCGGAATAAACCTCCGATAATACCCCGCTAAACCTAGGAAACTTCGGACCTCATGGACGGATTTGGGAGATTCCCACTTCAGCACTTGTTCAATCTTGCTGGGGTCCACGGCAATACCTTCTGCTGAAATAATATGGCCTAGGAAAGGCACTTGATCGATCCATAACTCGCACTTGCTGAACTTGGCATATAACTGGTGCTCCCGCAACCGTTGTAGCACGATACGCAGATGTTCAGCATGCTCTTCTTTTGATTTGGAGTAAACCAATATGTCATCAATGAATACCACGACGAACTTGTCTAACTCCGGCATGAATACAGAATTCATCAAGTACATAAAGTGTGCCGGAGCGTTGGTTAGCCCAAATGACATGACGAGGTACTCATAGAGTCCGTATCTCGTCGAGAAAGCTGTCTTCGGTACGTCTTCCGGTCAGATCTTGATTTGATGATACCCCGATGGCACGACCCCATGGTCTTGTCGAGCCAGGATCACGCTGAGGGGTGCTGCGTTGCACAGCACCGGATAACACACGTCAAAGGTACAAAGCGGAAGCGAAATTTTATTATATAAACAAGTTTATGAACATTTGTACATCAAAATAAGTCCAGTCTACACTCACGGGCGTAGACTACGCATCAAGTTCACGTTCAGCCCTTGAACGTGTCCTTGCTAGCACACACGCACACTAACTCTGCGGCGTGCACGAATCCCACTCGACGGGGTTCCCCTCCTGGGGTTCCGTCTCTTCTTCGGGAGTCCCTTCCTCATAGAACCCTGCAAAAGCTTCAAACACAAGAAGTGAGCATGAAGGCTCAGCAAGTCTGACCCGTCTCACCTAAACATGGAACTTCTACATGAGGGTTGATAGGTTACATGAGGTAAAAATCATTTGCAAGGACTCGCCTAATTAGTAGAACCTTACTTTCAAGTTTTAGCAGCAGGTTGTGGAGAACCTTACGCTAAGGCACATGAGAGAGCCGCAATCAAACAAGAAACGCATTTCTCTCATGTACTTTGCCCAAAGTTAAAAGGAACTTTAGTTAGCTCTAAACTACAACAAACCATTAACAAGCAAAGTCCATCTTTCAATCAGCAACATTTTAACATGTAATTAGCCTGTTCTTTCTACGTCACGGTACAGTGAACAAGTTGTACTCACAGACCGCGAGGGACGGCGATTATAATCGATTTACACCTGCAGGGTTACCCGAATAACCCGTCACGTATGCCCGTACTCGATGTTGCCTAAAACAACCATCACGGACGCCGTACGCAACCACCTTTCGCCCGTCAGCCAAATATTGAACCGGTCCCATCGTCCCGAGCAAGAGGTCTCTGCACGTGCATCTCCGTGCCGCCAGCCGATTTACACCTCAAGCTCTCAACCTACCCTCTGAACGACGGGCAATGCCTCAATACCCAGCTACCCAAGTTACATCGGTTTCCCGGTTCCCATATATCCGGTAGGTCTTCGGTACTGTTCTAGCTTGTTCAACAGGCCCGCACATGGCTCGGTCCTCAATCGACTCAAGTGGAGCTACAGCACACAGGCCCCAAAGTCCTGCTACCCTTACGCTCCGCTCGGTCTTATCTTTCTTGCCATGTGTATCATGTGCTATCTCTACCCGAGTCGAGTGCCTCTAGCCTATGCTCGCGAGTAGTTCCAACTACTTGACTTGTACCGAATCCTACACTATCTTAGCATTGCAGTAGCTAACGGGGTTTGCAATCCTAAACCCAACCCATGGTTTTCTTGGCTATGCAGTGGGGTTTCCAAACAAGACGCTAATGCAAAGAATAAAGTAATCAAGTATGTGCTCAAAACAATAAAAACTTGTAAAAAGGTTAATGCAAACCGGAGCTTGCCTTGCTGCTCTTGGTCGTAGGCTAGCTGTTCCTCCGGAGTAACAAAGTCTAGGACTTCGGGTTCCTCCTCGACCTTAGCGACTACATGATATAAGAAGTACATGTATCAATTTAAATACATTTGTATTAACTTTTAAACTTGTGAAGTCTATAACCCTTACTAGACAAGCCCAATGACTGTGAAACTTTTACTGTGGCTGGGTTACAACCTAAGTACAGACTTGGTCATGTTTTAGTTGCAATAAAGCTCATTTCAGCCCTCCACAATTAATTATGTCCTTGACCTTAATTAAAGGCTCTTAGGGTGTTCTAAGGATTTTCATGAAACAAACTATAATTTTCTGAAAACTAGATTTTCAGAGGGTTCTAATGGAGTTGGTCTCACTTAATTTGAAGGTTCCTAGCTAAAGATATGAGCTAACCATTTTCAGAGAAAATTCTGAAAATGTTTCTGAACATTTTCTATTTTCTCTGGAACAGTTTCACCAATCACACCATTAGGTGGACCAAATGAGCTCAAATGGATCTGAAATTTTTATGGTAGTTCAGGGATATTTTGGTGAACATTCCAGCAAAATTTCAGGATTGTCCTCCAAAGGATTCCCCAGTTAAAATTCCAAACAGTTTAAACTTTGAGGAATTAATTCTGGAGAATAATGATTTTCATGAAGTGAAACTTGATTTGCTGGAAAGTAATCAGAGAGCTGAATCCAACAAAATTTGGTTCACTCGATTTGGAGTTTTCTAGCTCAAGTTATAAGGATTTGAAGTTTGAAGGAAATCTGAAAATCGGGAGAAAAGTTTAAACTTGCGGGTGGGCCCCGGGGACACGCTTTGCACGCCGAGGCGACGGCACACCGTGGTCTACGGGGTTCCTGCATGCCAGCACAGCCAATCCCGGCCACACCCGATCCCGATTTAAATTTTTCAGCCGCTGGCGCGCGGGCCAGCCGGCTTCGTCTTCCTCCCGACGCTCTCTCGCGCCCGCGCCGCCGCCCTCGCCGGAGCAGACACGGAGCTCGCCGGCTCGCTGCTGCCTGCCCTCCCATGGTCTGAAACTCGGCGCCAGGTGGTTGTCGACGTCGAGGAACACGTCGGTGGTGTCAGTTCGGGCTGGCGGTGACCGAAAATAGCCCGGTGACGTGCCGCGGCCTCGGTTGAGGTTCGGCGCCGTCGACCGTGGGTTCTAACCCGCCAACACCTTGAACAAACGGTCCTACAGCATCAGTGTACCTCTACGAAGGTCGACAAGGTGTAAAAAGGGTTCAAAGATGGCGGCAAGTCGGTCGGCACCATGTGACCGATCGTGCCCGCCATGACCACTCTCGATCGAGCTCAAAATTCGTCACTTCTAGACAGTTTCACGCCATGGATACAGAAAGGAACTTGATCGCCGGCTAGTCCAGCGTCTATGTGCAAGATTTGATAGCTAGAGAAGGATCTTAGAGCGAGAATTTGAAGGATCCGTACCGGAAGCTCAGTTTAAGGTCGCCGGAGCAAAAACTGAGAATTCGCCGTGGATTCTTCATGGTTTGCTTCCAAACTTGGAGGAGAGCAGCACGGTGGTCGCGCGCTCCTGTTGCCTCTCTTGCTGGACCATGAAAACGCCTGTGGAACGCTGTCCGCGGGCGCCTGACTCTCGGCTGAGGCTAGGTCGCCGCGGTGGTGATCGTTTTCGGGCAAGGGAGGTCGGAGCTCGGGGTTTCTGGCGTTGGGGAGGTGGAGGGCGATCTCAGGTTGCTGTCTAGCAGCTCGGGGAGGGAGAAGGCGAGCTGGTTTCGCGGTCCTCCGGTCGAGCAGAGAGGCGGCAGGTCGGGGCTCGGTGTTCACGGGAGAGGAGGAAATAATCGGTGCCTGCCTCTGTGGAGCGCCTTAAGAGGGCACTGGAACCGCCCTTGGGCTCGTCTGTGGGCGCGGGAAGCAGCTGGTGGCGCTGCTCCTCCTCGGTGGCGAGCGCAGCTGCTCCCGAGCGTGGAGTCGGCAGCTGCTCGGTGGAAGTTCCCACCAAGACTCTGACTTTGGGTGCAAGTCTCCCCTCTTCTCTCTACGACATGTGGGTCCCACCCGGGGTTTTAACCTCTGAAATTTACTCCTAATCACTGTTGTAAACAGTGAGCCCCCAAATACCCCTGGTGATTCAAATTATCCACCCATGAGCCATTTGAATTGATTAGAATTCAAATTGGGTTTGGTTTGAATGAATTTCAGCACAAGTTCAGTTTGGAATTCAAATAAAGTTTGAATTTGTCCCACTTAGCTCATGTCAAGATCAACTCCAAATAGAGTGAAATTTGGTGTGTGAGCTCACAAAAATGTGCTGAATAAGAATATGCCTCCCACTTTTAAATTCATGGGATAAAAACAGTTTGAATTTGAATATGGTTTCAAACTTCCCTCTTTCTAACTATACCCAAAAATGACCTCAAAAAGGTTTTGAATTTGGGTGAAACTGGGCATGGACATCCTTAGCAATGTGTATGAGTTTTCATATGTCCAGCCCCTCTATATCACATGTGGGAAATACCACTTTTGCAATATGTGAGTTTGTTTTCTAATGAGCATGTTGATGGTGGTTACTTGCTCTTCATTTGTGTTCATCAACTTTCCTCAAATGAGGTGTGTGTGTATGGTGATGAATACCTCAAATATGTGTCAAAAACTGAGGCCCTTACATTCCTCCCCCCTTAAAAGAATCTCGTCCCGAGATTATAAGGTGAAAATGAGAGAGAGGACGGTGGAAAATTACCGGATATGCGACGTGAAAAAGTCGGGGTAGTTAGCGCGAAGAAATCCTTCGCTCTCCCACGTCGCTTCGTCCACTGAGTGATTACTCCATAGAATCTTGTAGAACCATAACGTACGGTTGCATGTGGTTCGGGCCCTTTCGTCAATAATCTGAACCGGTTCCTCCCGATAGGTGAGATCTGGTTGCAGTGCTTCAATGTCCTCCAGCTGAACGGTAGTAGATAGCTTGAGATACTTCCTCAGCTGGGAAATATGAAATACGTCGTGCACACCGGAAAGTGCTTCTGGTAATTTTAGCCGGTATGCCACTGATCCACATCTTTCGGTAATCTGGAATGGACCGATGAATCGGGGTGCCAACTTTCCCCTCACCCCAAATCTGTTTACGCCCTTCATTGGAGATACACGTAGATATACGTGATCTCCCAATTCGAATTGTAATGGGCGTCTTCTCCGGTCCACATACTGTTTCTGACGGGATTGGGCGGCTTTTAGGTTCGCTTGAATCAGTCGAACCTTTTCTTCCGTGTTGTTGACAAGGTCAATCCCGAAGGTAACCCTTTCGCCAGACTCACACCAGTTCAATGGTGTGCGACATTTTCTTCCGTATAGCGCCTCATAAGGCGCCATCTTGATGCTGGCTTGGTACCCATTATTGTACGAGAACTCGGCTAACGGCAAGTGATCATCCCAATTCTTGCCGTGGTTGATAGCACAAGCTCGTAGCATGCCTTCTAAGATTTGATTTCCCTGCTCGGTTTGTCCATCTGTCTGCGGGTGGTATGCTGAACTACGGATCAGTTTCGTCCCCAAGGCAGCGTGCAGCTGCTCCCAAAAACGGGACACAAATAAAGTGCCCCGATCCAATATGATGGTACGGGGTACGCCGTACAAGCATAGGATCCGTGAGATGTACTGTTCAGCGTACTTCTTGGCGTTGTAGTTGGTGTTGACCGGGATGAAATGGGCAACTTTGGTGAGCCGATCGACGATCACCCACACAGAATCATGCTTTTGAAGAGTGGTGGGTAAACCGACGATGAAATCCATGCTCACATCCTCCCACTTCCAGGCAGGAATGCCCAGTGGTTGCAGCAGTCCCGGTTTCCGCATATGGTCTACCTTCACCCTTCGACATGTATCACACTCGGACACGTACTTCGTGATCTCCCGCTTCATCTGTGTCCACCAAAACTTGGTTCTGAGTTCTTGATACATCTTGTTGCTGCCGGGGTGAATAGAAATTTTTGATAAGTGAGCCTCATCAAAAATTTTCTTCCTTAACTCCGGGTTTCGGGGTACGATGATCCGGTCCTTGAACCATAGGACGCCGTCTCCGTCCTTCTGAAAACATTTCAGCTCCCCACTGTCTACACGTCTCCGCAAATGCGACATGCCTTGTCATGTTTCTGAGCTGCCGCTATCTCTTCACGGATGGTGGGGATCAAAGCTAGGTTGTAGAGAGCTCTGTGTGGAATCACATGTAGTGGTGGTTCGCTCTCTTCCAACGGTGTGATGGTCAGATTGTTGACGTGTGACATGCGACTCAGCGCATCTGCCACTACGTTTGCTTTGCCCGGATGATAATGGATCTCTATTTTGTAATCCTTTATCAGTTCTAACCATCTTCGCTGCCTCATATTCAGCTCCTTCTGAGTGAATATGTACTTGAGGCTTTTGTGGTCGGTATATAAATGTACGAGGTTACCGAGTAGGTAGTGCCTCCACATTTTCAGTGCAAGTACCACGGCAGCGAGCTCCAAGTCATGAGTTGGATAATTCTGCTCATGGTTTCTAAGCTGACGTGATCCATATGCGACCACTCTTCGGTCTTGCATCAGCACACATCCGAGCCCAATGCCGGATGCATCGCAGTACACATCGAACGGTTTTGTTGTGTCTGGCTGTGCCAAAACCGGTGCTGATGTCAGGTGCTTGACTAAAGCCTTGAATGCTGCTTCACATGTTGGACTCCAAACATATTAGGTAGCCTTCTTCAGCAGCTCCGTCATAGGCTTGGCAATCTTTGAGAAGTTCGGAATGAACCTCTGATAATATCCCGCGAGTCCGAGGAAACTCCGTACCTCATGAACAGTCCTCGGGGATTTCCAATTCAGCACTTGAGTGATCTTGCTCGGGTCCACAGCGATACCCTCCGCTGAGATGATATGTCCGAGAAAAGGCACTTGCGATATCCAGAACTCGCATTTGCTGAATTTCGCGTATAACTTGTGATCCCGCAGCCGTTGCAAGACTATACGCATATGCTTCTTGTGATCTTCTTCCGACTTGGAATATACCAGGATGTCCTTGATGAAGACCACGACAAACTTGTCCAGCTCCGGCATGAATACCGAGTTCAACAAGTACATGAAGTGACCTGGAGCATTGGTGAGGCCGAAGGACATGACCAGGTACTCATAAAGTCCGTACCTTGTCGAGAAAGCTGTCTTTGGAATGTCCTCAGCCCTTATCTTAATCTGATGGTACCCGGATCTTAAATCCATCTTGGAAAAGATCTTTGCTTCGACCAACTGATCAAACAACATGTCGATCCGTGGCAACGGGTACATGTTCTTGATGGTTACGGCATTTAATGGATGATAGTCCATGCAAAGCCACAACGTCTCATCCTTCTTCTTCACAAATAATGCCGAACAGCCCCATGGCGAGGAGCTCGGCCTAATAAAACCCTTCTCCTGGAGGTCCGTGAGCTGAGTCTTCAGTTCAGCCAACTCCTTGCGCGCCATCTTGTACGGCCTTCGGGATATTGGCATGGTTCCCGGTGCAAGTTCAATCTTGAACTCCACCTCTCTATCGGGCGGCATCCCTGGCAAATCGTCCGGGAATACGTCAGGGAACTCTCGGACCACTGGGATATCTTCCAATCTGATGGTTGTGGCTTGATAGACACTTGGAATTTTTATTTCTGGACTGTCCAGAAATAATGAGTGAGGTTCGTGCACTTTTGAGTTTAAGTGCACAACTCGGAGGACGGTGTCTAAAATAGCGCCGTGGCGGGTTAACCACGACATCCCTAAGATGACATCGACCTTTTGTCCCTCTAAGATTATGAGAGACGTAGGGTAGACTCTACCCGCTAAGCATAATGGTGCTTTGGAAATATTACACTTGCTGAAATCCTCCCACCCGGTGAACAAATTAAATATGGACTATCGGTGGGTAGTATTTGCAAGCTGTGTTTAGCGATGAAAGCTTGGCTAATAAAATTATGTGTGACGCCTGAATCAAACAATACTATGGCGGGATGCTGGTGGAGTTGAAACATACCCGCAAGGATTGGCTCACCCTCCGGCACGTCCTCTATGGCAAGCTGGTGGACGGTGCCGGGCCTAGGGTTTGCCCGCCGCGCATTAGTAGGGTTCCGGGGTTGATTCCTCCCAGGAAACTGCGGTACCACTCCGCCGCCTTGCCTCTCCGGGCAACTGCTCACGAAGTGGCCGCTGCTGGTGTAGTGCTCGGGGGACGAAAGCCCGGCATGCGCTGCTGAGGTGCATACGCACGCGGCATAGCCCGCTGCTGCTGTTGTTGTTGTGGAGGTGGTGCTGGCAGTGCCGGCCTGAACGCCGGTGAAGAGTACGGCCGACTGCGAAAAGGCATCGACCTCTGGGGTGGCTGCCAGCGTGGACCTGATGGTGGGCGATTCACCATCCGAAACTTCTGAGAAGGACCGCCTCCTTCTCCGCTGCTTTGCGGCGCGCTTCACTTTTGCTCCGCCGCCGCCAACTCCTTGCCGGAGTCCTCCTGAACAATCGCAGCATCAATGATGTCGTTGAGGCTGCCGCGATTGAACATCGCCAATTTGTCCTTCAGGAGCGGGTTAAGCCCCTGGTAAAAGTGGTCCCGCCGCTTCTCGTTGGTATCTGCGTGATACGACGCGTAGAGCGCGAGATCGTTGAACGCCCTGGAGTATTCCAGCGCGTTCCGGCTCCCTTGCTGCAGGTGTAGAAACTCCTGCGTCTTCCTCTTCATCAGACCCGGCGGTATGTGATAGGCCCTGAAGGCCGTCCGGAACTCCGCCCAGGTCATAACTCGGTCGGTGGGCTGTGAAGCACAAAAGTTTGCCCACCACGCGCTCGCGGATCCTTGGAGCTGCTGGACCGCGAACTGAGTCTTGCGCTGCTCACTTATCTGGAGCAGCCCGAACTTCATCTCTATTGCGCGGAGCCAGTTGTCCGCGTCAAGAGGTTCATCCGCCCTTGAGAATACCGGGGGATGCGTCGCCAGGAAGTCGGAGTAGGAGCTCTGTTGACGCTCCTCACGGTCTTGACGTCTCTCTGGGCGAGACGTATTAGCAATAAGAGTCTGCAGCAACTCGGTGTGCTGCTGGTGTGAACCCGCCATTGCCGCGACGATGTCGGCCAATGTAACCATTGGCAGTGGCGGTGGCGATGTTTGCTGTTGCTGTTGTTGCTGTTGCTGCTGCGGTCCCGAGGAGTCCTCGGGAGGCTGTTGGGAGGTCTCTCCCCCTTGACTAGTACCCCAAACATCCGGGTTGGCACGAGCACGCATCATTCTGAAATTTAAAACAGCAGCGATTAGCACATGTCTTACTTAAAATTCCATATGCAACAGTAGGTATTGAAGTGACACATGATTAATTTGCACAACATTCACATATATTGATAAAGCATAAACTTTATACAAGATACATTATTCTCGGTTCTCCGAGAAGTCGGGTTCATGTCGTCACTACCTATACATACGCTACTGCCTACACGACATGTCACCGATTACAAAAGTTGGGTTACACTACTCTAGCTGCCCTACTTGGCAACTGTAACCCCCTACTCGGAGTAGAACTCGACCTCCTGTGGGTCGTCCTCCTCCGGTACTTCTGCTGGTGGCTCTGGACCTACCACCTCTTCTCCCATCCCGGGTTCTCTCATTGCTGGAAGGCCCAAAACTACCGGTATGCCCAATACCGGAGGTACAAGGTCCTGCAAAGCATGCACCTCGTCCATAGCCGGGTTGTAGTCCTCTTCCCAGCCTTGGCCTTCCTCAATAGCATCGTCTCGCTCTTGAGCAAGGTCCTCGTTCTGCTGGGTCAGATTCTGTACCAGTTCCTGTAACGCCGCGATGTCGACACGGCTCTTCTTCTTTGCCTTCTTCAGACGATGAAACTGATTGTGCTGTTCATTCAGTAGCTTGATCATCGGAAGGAGCACATTACGGAGTGCGCTGTGAGCACTCTCGAAATGGTCTCCACAGCTCTGCTCTCTTTGAGCTTTGTGGCGAGATGCTCCAACAGCTTGGCTGTCCATCACGGCGTTTCCCGTCCTCATCTGGAGGCTGAGATTTGCCTCCGCGGGGTTGTACCTTGGGCAACTCGGGTCCATTGTCCCCAGGTACCTCTCTTCCCACACATGCTGAGCCCGTCCCTCCACCGGAACGAGCGCGTATGGAGTTCCCTCCATAGCCTGCATGTGTAGTTGGCAGAAACGTGACATGGTGTCACGGGCTGCCACTTGCCACATTCCCTCGGGTTGTCTACCTCTCACCGTGACGGTGAACAGCACCCACCCGGGTGGCGTAGGTCCTGCAGGGACTTCGACATGGATTGTCCACGTCTTGTTCCCCTCTTCGCCTTCTTCCTTGGGGAAGTATTGCGGCATCTGGTTATATCCGAAATATTGAAGCATCTGCCTCAATGCCTCCGGATAGCCGCTGCGGTGAGAACAGTGGGACACCACCCACCCATTCTCCAATTGCTTATCTGCTGTCATCTGTAAAAATATATTTGAGAAATGTCAAATATTTATTTAAACAGTAAACCATTGAGTTATAACATAAGACATGTCATTGAACCCATAAAGCTTGGAATCAGTTCAAATTTCAAGCAAACTTGACCGCTGATCTGCTGTCCAACATGACAGCACTGGCCAGTTTCTATTTCAACCTGATTTAGGCCATGTTAAAGCAAAACCAATTCTGGAGCTCAACATCAAAGTTAAAGCTAACTTCCATAGCTTTCCAGAAAGTATCTTCTTGGCCTAAGATCTGTCCTGGTTCAAGAGTTATGAGAGGTCAAAGTTAACAGAATTTCTGGAGACAATTGGACAGCACCTCCCTGCTTTAGGTACTGATTTGATCCAAGAATTCCAGTTAATTCTGTTCCTAATCTGACAAAACTTTCTGTTACATAATTGTAACCCATCTCATAAGCTTTCCAGAACTACCTCATTTTCTATTTTTGGAATTTTAAGCAGGAAGTTATGCTTAATTAATTTACAGAGAGTCTACAGAGAGTCTTTACTCTGTCCTGTTTTCTGGACAGTTTCAACTGTACTGCATTTTTCGAGTGGTTAAGGGATGAAACACCTCTGGACCTCGACATAAAAGTTGTAAAGCTCTTCCAAAGATTTCCAGAAATGTATCATATGACCCCAACCTCGAAAGAGCTTAACCTCTAACCTCTGATTAACTTCAGCCTTAATTCAGCTGAAAACAGAGTGCTCTGTCCTTAACAACCTATAAGTTGAAAACTTGTTAACTTTAAATATCCTGATTAAGGGAAAGAGTTACATCAATTTTTAGTGCTTTGGATCAAAACCTCCAAGTTTTTACAATGAAGTTGTTCATTTAGTTGGGTGTGACGTCGATGCGTCATCAGAGCATGTCGGTACTATGTCCTCACAAAGAAAAACCTATACCGGACTTAGCCGGCTTCGTTAATTCAGTGGCACTAAACGTCACTCGCACACGGATGCTACACGTCTACCGTTTCGTGGTCAGACTACCTGCAGAAACTCAAACAATCGTCAGACTCGGCTGCACACCGAGCCCGGAATCCATACAGTTCGTACAGCCGGCCGTCATCACTCGCCCGGATGTTCTCAAGCCAAACACGCCTTGAGCTACGTGTTCACGTTTCAGACCACGTGACGGGGTCTCCCAAGTTGCACCACGCACGCCAGGGACAGACGTTTCTCGAATATCCCAAACAACATGAAGAGTCGCAGAGGATATCAAAGCGGGTCGTGTTACCTGCCACCCGTGGGGCTCCACCCTTCAGCTTGTGCGCACTGGTGGACAGCGGTTATGTGCACCCCCCAAGACATAAATGTCCCGAGATGCACGATTTTCCGACATAGACAAATAGGTTAGTATGCCACTTTCTATATACTAATACATCCTTATACGGGCTACTAACTCGTTCCTCACTAGATTTTTGAAAAAGATGACCTTTGTAGTGCGTTAAACCTCAAGCGAGCTCTGATACTAGCGCTGACACGACCCCATGGTCTTGTCGAGCCAGGATCACGCTGAGGGGTGCTGCGTTGCACAGCACCGATAACACACGTCAAAGGTACAAAGCGGAAGCGAAATTTTATTATATAAACGAGTTTATGAACATTTGTACATCAAAATAAGTCCAGTCTACACTCACGGGCGTAGACTACGCATCAAGTTCACGTTCAGCCCTTGAACGTGTCCTTGCTAGCACACCCGCACACTAACTCTGCAGCGTGCACGACTCCCACTCGACGGGGATCCCCTCCTGGGGTTCCGTCTCTTCTTCGGGAATCCCTTCCTCATAGAACCCTGCAAAAGCTTCAAACACAAGCAGTGAGCACGAAGGCTCAGCAAGTCTGACCCGTCTCACCTAAACATGGAACTTCTACATGAGGGTTGATAGGTTACATGAGGTAAAAATCATTTGCAACGACTCGCCTAATTAGTAGAACCTTACTTTCAAGTTTTAGCAGCAGGTTGTGGAGAACCTTACGCTAAGGCACATGAGAGAGCCGCAATCAAACAAGAAACGCATTTCTCTCATGTACTTTGCCCAAAGTTAAAAGGAACTTTAGTTAGCTCTAAACTACAACAAACCATTAACAAGCAAAGTCCATCTTTCAATCAGCAACATTTTAACATGTAACTAGCCTGTTCTTTCTATGTCACGGTACAGTGAACAAGTTGTACTCACTGACCGCGAGGGACGGCGATTATAATCGATTTACACCTGCAGGGTTACCCGAATAACCCGTCACGTACGCCCGTATTCGATGTTGTCTACAACAACCATCACAGACGCCGTACGCAACCACCTTTCGCCCGTTACCCAAATATTGAACCGGTCCCATCGTCCCGAGCAAGAGGTCTCTGCACGCGCATCTCCGTGCCGCCAGCCGATTTACACCTCAAGCTCTCAACCTACCCTCTGAACGACGGGCAATGCCTCAATACCCAGCTACCCGAGTTACATCGGTTTCCCGGTTCCCATATATCCGGTAGGTCTTCGGTACTGTTCTAGCTTGTTCAACAGGCCCGCACACGGCTCGGTCCTCAATCGACTCAAGCGGAGCTACAGCACACAGGCCCCAAAGTCCTGCTGCCCTTACTCTCCGCTCGGTCTCATCTTTCTTGCCATGTGTATCATGTGCTATCTCTACCCCAGTCGAGTGCCTCTACCCTATGCTCGCGAGTAGTTCCAACTACTCGACTTGTACCGAATCCTACACTATCTTAGCATTGCAGTAGCTAACGGGGTTTGCAATCCTAAACCCAACCCATGGTTTTCTTGGCTATGCAGTGGGGTTTCCAAACAAGACGCTAATGCAAACAATAAAAACTTGTAAAAAGGTTAATGCAAACCGGAGCTTGCCTTGCTGCTCTTGGTCGTAGGCTAGCTGTTCCTCCGGAGTAACGAAGTCTAGGACTTCGGGTTCGTCCTCGACCTTAGCGACTACATGATATAAGAAGTACATGTATCAATTTAAATGCATTTGTATTAACTTTTAAACTTGTGAAGTCTATAACCCTTACTAGACAAGCCCAATAACTGTGAAACTTTTACTGTGGCTGGGTTACAACCTAACTACAGACTTGGTCAAGTTTTAGTTGGAGCAAAGCTCATTTGAGCCCTCCACAATTAATTATGTCCTTGACCTTAATTGAATGGTCTTAGGGTGTTCTAAGGATTTTCATGAAACAAACTATAATTTTCTGAAAACTAGATTTTCAGATGGTTCTAATGGAGTTGGTCTCACTTAATTTGAAGGTTCCTAGCTAAAGATATGAGCTAAACATTTTCAGAGAAAATTCTGAAAATGTTTCTGAACATTTTCTATTTTCTCTGGAACAGTTTCACTAATCACACCATTAGGTGGATCAAATGAGCTCAAATGGATCTGAACTTTTTATGGTAGTTCAGGGATATTTTGGTGAACATTCCAGCAAAATTTCAGGATTTTCCTCCAAAGGATTCCCCAGTTAAAATTCCAAACAGTTTAAACTTTGAGGAATTAATTCTGGAGAAATAAGGATTTTCATGAAGTGAAACTTGATTTTCTGGAAAGTAATCAGAGAGTTGAATCCAACAAAATTTGGTTCACTCAATTTGGAGTTTTCTAGCTCAAGTTATGAGGATTTGAAGTTTGAAGGAAATCTGAAAATCGGGGGAAAAGTTTAAACTTGCGGGTGGGCCCCGGGGACACGCGTCGCACGCCGAGGCGACGGCACACCGTGGTCTACGGGGTTCCTGCATGCCAGGACAGCCGATCCCGGCCACACCCAATCCCAATTTTAATTTTTCAGCCGCTGACGCATGGGCCAGCCGGCTTCATCTTCCTCCCGACGCTCTCTCGCGCCCGCGCCGCCGCCCTTGCCGGAGCAGACCCGGAGCTCGCCGGCTCGCCGCTGCCGGCCCTCCCATGGTCTGAAACTCGCCACCAGGGGGTTGTCGACGTCGAGGAACACGTCGGTGGTGTCAGTTAGAGCTGGCGGTGATCGAAAATAGCCCGGCGACGTGCCGCGGCCTCGGTTGAGGTTCGGCGCCGTCGACCGTGGGTTCTAACCCGCCAACACCTTGAACAAACGGTCCTACAGCATCAGTGTACCTCTAGGAAGCTCAACAAGGTGTCAAAAGGGTTCAAAGATGGCGGCAAGTCGGTCGGCACCGTGTGACCGATAGTGCCCGCCATGACCACTCTCGATCGAGCTCGAAATTCGTCACTTCTAGACAGTTTCACGCCACGGATGAAGAAAGGAACTTGATCGCCGATTAGTCCAGCGTCTATGTGCAAGATTTGATAGCTAGAGAAGGATCTTAGAGCGAGAATTTGAAGGATCCGTACTGGAAGCTCAGTTTAAGGTCGCCGGAGCAAAAACTGAGAATTCGCCGTGGATTCTTCACGGTTTGCTTCCAAACTTGGAGGGGAGCAGCACGGTGGTCGCGCACTCCTGTTACCTCTCTTGCTGGGCCGTGAAAATGCCTGTGGAACGCTGTCCACGGGCGCCTGACTCTCGGCTGAGGCTAGGTCACCGTGGTGGCGATCGTTTTCGGGCAAGGGAGGTCGGAGCTCGGGGTTTCTGGCGTTGGGGAGGTGGAGGGCGATCTCAGGTTGCTGTCTAGCAGCTCGGGGAGGGAGAAGGCGAGCTGGTTTCGCGGTCCTCCGGTCGAGCAGAGAGGCGGCAGGTTGGGGCTCGGTGTTCACGGGAGAGGAGGAAATAATCGGTGCCTGCCTCTTTGGAGCGCCTTAAGAGGGCACTGGAACCGCCCTTGGGCTCGTCTGTGGGCGCGGGAAGCAGCTGGTGGCGCTGCTCCTCCTCGGTGGCGAGCGCAGCTGCTCCCGAGCGTGGAGTCGGCAGCTGCTCGGTGGAAGTTCCCACCAAGACTCTGACTTTGGGTGCAAGTCTCCCCTCTTCTCTCTATGACATGTGGGTCCCACCCGGGGTTTTAACCTCTGAAATTTACTCCTAATCACTGTTGTAAACAGTGAGCCCCCAAATACCCCTGGTGATTCAAATTATACACCCATGAGCCATTTGAATTGATTAAAATTCAAATTGGGTTTGGTTTGAATGAATTTCAGCACAAGTTCAGTTTGGAATTCAAATAAAGTTTGAATTTGTCCCACTTAGCTCATGTCAAGATCAACTCCAAATGGAGTGAAATTTGGTGTGTGAGCTCACAAAAATGTGCTGAATAAGAATATGCCTCCCACTTTTAGATTCATGGGATAAAAACAGTTTGAATTTGAATATGGTTTCAAACTGCCCTCTTTCTAACTATACCCAAAAATGACCTCAAAAAGATTTTGAATTTGGGTGAAACTGGGCATGGACATCCTTAGCAATGTGTAGGAGTTTTCATATGTCCAGCCCCTCTATATCACATGTGGGAAATACCACTTTTGCAATATGTGAGTTTGTTTTCTAATGAGCATGTTGATGGTGGTTACTTGCTCTTCATTTGTTTTCATCAACTTTCCTCAAATGAGGTGTGTGTGTATGGTGATGAACACCTCAAATATGTGTCAAAAACTGAGGCCCTTACACCCGACCAAAGATCCATCTTCGAAAATAGCTTTGCACCCACAAGTTGGTTGAACAGGATGTCGATGCGGGGCAAAGGATACTTGTTCTTGATCGTGCCAGCATTTAGAGGACGATAATCAACACATTGCCGTAGTGTTTCGTCCTTCTTCTTAACGAACAGCGCTGAGCAACCCCAAGGTGAAGAACTTGGTCATATGAAACCCTTGCTCATGAGTTCATTCAGTTGCTCTTTCAACACCGCTAGCTCGTTAGGTGCCATCTTGTAAGGCCTCCGTGAGATAGGCGTCGTTCCCGGCGCCAGTTCAATCTTGAACTCGACGTCCTGTTCGGGCGGCATGCCCGGTAAATCATCGGGAAATACGTCGGGATAATCATGTACCACCGGAATATCTTCAAACTTCAGCGCTTCCGTGTGGTAGGCCCCTACCATATCTGGATCTTCGCTGTCTAAAAACAGCGTGTGCTGTCCGTGAATCGGCGAGTCAATCTGCACAGTCCGGTTACCGATATTGAGAACGGCATCGTGACGATTTAACCAAGACATCCCCAATATAATGTCTATCTTCTGCATATCCAACATAATCAGCGATGTTGGGTATATTTTTCCGCCCAAACACAAAGCTGCTTGGGACACAATCTGATGGGCAGAGATATTTCCTCCCGGTGAACGTATAAGAAAACTCGTTGTGGGATGTCACACACGGTTTCTCCGAAGATCAACCGAGTGAATGCCACATGTATGCCAGGATCATTCTCTCATACATGTGATGACAAATAGTGAAGCATCATTTATTACAAGCCAGGTGTCGAATATAAATAAGTCTTACATAGCATACGTCTCGATGGACGATAATAAGTTCAGAACATGTAAATAAAACAGCAGCGGAATATAAATCTTGTGGGCTCCATCACAGGCGTTGCCCGGGGGACTCCGTGAACCTAGAATCCTTCCTCGGGACCAAAGTCTTGATCATTAAACACCACATCATTCTCTTGACCTGAGCAGCAATATAAACCAACAGAAAAGCAAGTTTGAGTACCGTGGGTACTCAGCAAGTGTGGGAAAGTTATGTCATGCATGGTCAGAGCAAGGAGAGGTTGAACTCATGGTTAAAGCACTACGCAATTAATACCTATCACCTTAGATTATTAAGCACCTACATTACTACATAGGTGAAATGGTCCCAATCTCCCAACCCATCATCAGAATAACCATAACATCAATTCCAATGTCAAGCTCCCCGCTTAACATCCTCAACTTCCAAAGCCATCATCCTCTAATCATGAATAAGTCCAAGCCGCTCTTGACCGTGAGCACGGCTGTCATGACAGTTTTGACTCTGCAGAGTTTGCACCACTGTACCCACATGTAGTGATTTCATCCCCCGTTGCCTGGTGGACTAAAAGAACCTCCATTATGCCAGTGGCCACGAACCACATTCACACTTCCCAGGCGTTTAGCCAGGAGATCACTACGAAGCATTTACAAAGGGATTCCTGACGAGCGTGGGCCCACTGAGGTTTCACCCCTAACAGCATACAAGAGGCTCCAACCCCGCTGCAGTGGCCCCCTCTTGAGCCTTGCGGTTCATATGGTAGTCCAGCTGACACTTATTCCCCGCACCATCCAACACACCCATACTACGCCGGGGATACACCTAATTAATTGGCCAAGCTGCCCCATCTCAGCATGTGGTTGGCACGGTAAAGCCAGGTTACATGCTCCATGAACCGGTCCTTAGGATCCAGGCAAGTACTAAACACAAACCCGAGTCTCGTGCACCCAGCACCAACCAAATCATCCAACTTGCCTCGATCCCTACCTCTACATAACTCATAATATCTCATTCAAGAGTAAGGTAAATAAGTTGATGATATCATATCCCACTTATCCTATTCTAAGCATGGCTAAGCATAAGTAATATGAGTGAATGACATAATAAAACAAATCCCAACCCAAGCTACAAGGAAACAAGATAATGCAATTCTAGGGAAACTTCCTAGCATGGGTTTCATAGTTCAATTGACAATGCAAATAATTCTATCTACACATCCTAGTATAGGATCAAAGTGGTCAAGGACACTTGCCTTCTTCCTGCTGCTCTGGGAATGGAAAATCTTGGTCTTGGAAGGGGAGAACTTGCTCTAGGGCAGGTTCTACTCATGCCAATACACATAGCAAAAGAAAACAACAATCCATAAGACATAGTTCACACTTTCACTTCATACAAACCACACATACATACCTATGAAAGTCATTCACATTTCTAAGTGTTGTGGTTACTCTATATGTGTTGATTTTTTGGCCTACATGCACTTTTAAACATATGTATATGATTTCTAACTTTTGTATTCAGATTTCTGTTTGCACACTATATATGAATTTCCAATTTAAACAAATTCTTTATATTAAATTAATACACTTCTTAGCTACCAAGTTTGCATGAAAGGTAATTTCCTACTCCAAATAGGTTTTCAGATCTTCTACAAAATCCTAAATTGAAGCTTTTGGATTTGGAAAACTCATTTATCCTTTTCTAATTATGCATACTTATTTTCCTATATTTTCATATTTATTTTCTATGCCTAAAAGTGAACTTTATTATGAAAATAGTAAGACACATCATCTAAACAGAATAGGTTCTGATCTAAAATGTTCAATGATATATTTTTGAACTTCCTCTCTGATGTGGAACAAATTAAATTTATTTTACTAGTTTTTAGAATTATTTCCTAGCCTAAAATGTGTCTCTAGAGAAAATAAAAATGAGCAACACTTAGGCAGATTTCATTTCAGCCTAAAATCTATTTTTAACTCATTCTAAAGTTTTCCAAGGGCTAGGAGAGTTTAATTTTGAATTTGCACATGTGTTTGCCTTACCTTTTAAATTTAAATCCTAGTCACATATTCAAATTTCTGAATTTAATATCATATAGGGTCAAAAAGGTAAATCCACCCTACTGCAGGGTCTAATTTACTATTTCATAAATTTCCAGGGGTCTAACTCCACATAACAGAGGGGTTTTCCTAATTTTTATTAAGTCTAGGGGCTAAAATTGATTTTTAAATGAATTTACACGAATTTCTGAAGTTCCAGGGGCTAGATCAGAAGTTTCTGGGGCTAGCTCGTGTTTTCTGAGATCCCCAGGGGGTAGCGCGTAAGAATCCCGGCCTTTATAAGGCGGGGCTGACGTGGACCGTCCGATTTAAAACAGATGGCTCAGATTAGATCGCCGAACCGGTACGCGTTGGGTTTATTTCTACCGTGCGATTTAAAATAGATGGCCCTCAAGGGGCCACGTCGCCCTGGCCGTGTGCGGGCGGCGCTGCCCGGCGGCGCGCGGTGGCGGGAGGCGGCGATCTCGCCGGAGATCTTCGGGTTTTCGTCTATACTTCCTAAAACTTAGATTTCGTGGCATAGAACGGTACAGGGGAGGTCGGGGATCTCACCTCGGGGTTTTTCTTGAGCTCGGAAGCCCTGGAAGGTGGTCAGCGGCGAGGTCCGAGATGAAATGCGGCGGTGCTCGCCGGAGCTGCGTCCAGAGTGCAAAACACCGGGTTTTCTTCACCTGTGTGACTCCCCAGAGGGGGTGGAACATGATCAACGCGTTAGATCAGGAAGTCCAAGCAAGGATCGAAGGAAACACGATGATAAAAGTTTCAGTTCTCACCGGAGAGAAGAGTGGAGCGGCGTGGGGAATTCGGCGAGTTTTCCTTGCATGAATTGCACGAGGGGAGGCGGCGGCGGGTCGGTTTGGATAAATAGCATTGCCCGGGGCCGAAGATCGGGTTGGGGCACGGTTTTCCGGAGGTCTGTTGCGATCGGGCGTGAGAGAAGAGTCCTGGGCCGTTGGGGGCGCGCGGGGAAGAATATGACACGCGGGCCCCGCGTGTCAGTGAGAGGGAAAGAGGGGGCGCGGGTTCGGGCTGGCGCGGGGGATTGGGCCGGCTGGCGGGTTTCGGCCCATTGGCCAGTTGGGGTTTTTCTTTTTCTTTTTCCTTTTCTTTTCTGTTTTGATTTGAATTTGAATTCCAGTTTGAATTTGAATTTCTGCACCACATGCAATACGTCCAAAAAATTTTAAATTCCCCTCTTTAGCAGGTTTTTAGGGTGTTACAACTCTACCCCCCTTAAAAGAAATCTCGTCCTCGAGATTGGTGGTTCTAGGAAAACAATTCCGGAAACTGTGCATTAAGCTCGTCTTCTCGATACCACGTGGCTTCCTCTTCCGAGTGATGCTTCCACTGCACCTTGCACATCCGGATTCTTTTATTTCTTGTGAGGCGTTCCATTGTCTCCAAAACCTTGATCGGTTGCTCGGCATAAGATAGATCCTCTCCTACATCAACCTCATTCATGGGTAACATCTCTTCAGGCGTCCTTAGACATTTCTTGAGCTGTGACACATGGAATACATCGTGCACATCCGATAGGCGAGCCGGTAGTTCGAGTTGATATGCCACTTCGCCTTTCCTCTCCAGAATCTGAAAGGGTCTGATGTATCGAGGTGATAACTTCCCTTTCACCTTGAACCGACAAAGTCCTCAGATAGGGGACACCTTGAGATAGACATAGTCCCCCACGTTGAAAACGAGCTCTCTTCTCCGCACATCGGCATAGCTCTTTTGTTGGGTCTGTGCTATCCTCAAGTTGTTGTGGATTTCCCTCACTTTCGCCTTGGCTTCTTGTAGTACTTCGGGCCCAAACACTTTACTTTCCCCTGTTTGGTTCCAAAATAGTGGAGTTCTGCACTTCCTCCCATACAAAGCCTCAAATGGTGACACCTTCATACTGGCCTGATAGCTGTTGTTGTAGGAGAACTCCGCATACGGTAAGTTCTTATCCCAACTCCTATTGTTCTTGAGCGCACACGCTCTCAGCATATCCCCAAGGATCTGATTGGTTCTTTCCGTCTGCCCGTCAGTCTGGGGGTGATAGGCAGAACTAAAATTTAGATGAGTTCCCATGGTTTCATGTAACTTCTGCCAGAACCTTGAGGTGAACTGTGCCCTCGGTCTGACACTATCTTCTTTGGCACTCCATGGAAACACACGATCCTTGACATATACAATTCCGCCAATTTGGATCTGTTGTAGCTTTCTTTCACGGGAATGAAATGAGCTACCTTGGTTAGTCTGTCGACGATGACCCATATCGAATCATATCCCGTTTGGGTCCTGGGTAGTCCCACTATGAAATCCATACCTATTTCTTCCCATTTCCATTCAGGCACTTTGAGTGGTTGCAACAGCCCCGCGGGTCGTTGATGTTCTGCTTTCACCAACTGACATGTATCACATAGGGCAACATGTTCCGCGACATCTCGCTTCATGCCATACCACCAATACCTGCTCTTGAGGTCATGATACATTTTCGTACTCCCAGGATGAATGGAATAGTCGGAATCATGAGCCTCCTTCAAAATCAATTCACGGATCTCCTTCACCTCAGGCACACAGATTCTTTTCCCGTGCCACATCGTACCTCGTTCATTCTCTCTGAACCATGGGGCTTTATTATCTATGATTAGTTCTCTAATCTCTTGTATCTTCTCGTCATTCTTCTGACCGTTGCGTATGTCTTGCTCTAACATGGAGTCACTTCCATGGCGATGGCCTCACCACTATTCACCAGACATAGATTGAGTTTTACAACCTCTTCCTTCAATTCTGTAGGCATGTCCTTTAAGCTAAACCTATTGACCTGCACCTTCCGGCTTAAAGCATCCGCTACGACGTTCGCTTTCCCAGGATGATAGTTGATGCCCACATCAAAGTCGCTGTTTAGCTCTAACCATCTCCTTTGTCTGAGGTTGAGATCTGGCTGTGTGAAAATATACTTTAAGCTCTTATGATCCGTATATATCTCTGTCCTCTTCCCCATCAAGTAACGCCGCCAAGTCTTCAACGCGTGTACCACTGCGGCTAGCTCTAGGTCATGCGTAGGATAGTTCTTCTCGTGTTTCCGGAGCTGTCGGGACGCATAAGCCACGACATACCCCTCTTGCATGAGAACACATCCCAACCCGTTTCCAGAGGCATCGCAGTACACCAAAAAGTTCTGCATATCTGGCATAACTAGCACTGGGGCTATTGTCAATCTTTTCTTCAGTTCTTGAAAACTCGTCTCGCACTGCGGTGTCCATGTGAACATGATCCCCTTCTCTAACAATTTGGTGAGGGGTCTCGAAATCTTGGAGAAACCCTCGATAAACCATCGATAATACCCAGCCAATCCTAAGAAGCTTCAAACTTCCCCGACATTTTCAGGGGTCTTCCACTTCTGCACATCCTCGATCTTGGCGGGATCTACGGAGATTCCTCCCTCCAAGATTATATGTCCTAAGAAGGGAACTCTCTTCAGCCAAAACTCACACTTGCTCAACTTGGCATATAGTTGGTGTTCTCTTAGCTTTTGCAACACCAACCTTAAATGTCCCTCATGTTCTTCTTCATCTTTGGAGAAGACGAGAATGTCATCAATGAAAACCACCACAAATTTGTCCAGATATTCCATGAATATCTTGTTCATGAGATACATGAAGTATGCCAGGGCATTAGTTAGCCCGAAAGGCATGACGGTGTATTCATACAGCCCGTACCGAGATACGAAAGTTGTCTTTGGAATGTCAGTTTGCCTTATCTTAAGTTGGTGGTATCCCGACCTGAGATCAATTTTTGAGAACACACAGGCTCCCGTCAACTGATCAAATAAGTCTTCAATGCGGGGTAGTGGGTACTTGTTCTTGATGGTTACTTCATTCAACGCACGGTAGTCTACGCATAACCTTTGGGTCCCGTCCTTCTTGGGCACAAATATCACTGGAGCTCCCCATGGCGAGGAACTAGGACGAATGTACCCCTTCTCTGTCAATTCTCTTAAATGTTCCTTGAGTTCTTCCAGTTGTTTGGAGTCCATCCGATAAGGCCTCTTGTATATTGGAGCTGTTCCAGGCACTAGCTCAATCGCGAATTCCACTTCACAATCGGGAGGCATACCTGGCAACTCCTCCGGAAAACGTCTGGATATTCCCTGATAATTCTGATCTCTTCCACTTCCATCTCAACTTGATTGAGTTTAAGGTCCCTCCTAGGGTTTTGTACAGTTATGAACTTCACTCTTGCGCCACTAGGGTGAGTTAGTTCCACCATTCTTGTCGAACAATGGATGATTCCCTTATGTTTGGTCAACCAATCCATACCCAAAATAATATCTATCCCTTGTGAGTCTATCACTATGAGGTTTGCAGTAAATACTACCCCATTAATGTCTAGATTCACCTTGGGACACACTTGTCTTGTCCTTATCTCCCCCCTGGAGAGTTTACTGCTAGCATATGGTTCACTTGTGTTGTTGCTAGATCATGCTTCTTAGCAAACCCTTGAGCAATGAACGAGTGGGTGGCACTAGAATCAAACAACGGGGTTGCAATGTGTAAGTTGGCAGGAAACTTACCAATTACCACGTCAGGTGTCTCTTGTGCTTCCTCCATGGTCACGTTGTTCACCCGTCCTCGCATCACATTCTGCTGTTGCGGCTGCATGGGCTTCTTCTTTGGGCACTTATGGGCGTAGTGCCCCACTTCACCACAGTTGAAGCATTGCACCCCAACCTTAGGTGCCTGGCCTTTGTTGTCTTGGGGTTGGTTCTGTGGTCCTTGCACTGCTGGTCGAGGTTGATATGTGGGACGAGGCTGCTGTACAAACTGACGCTGCGGCTGTGCTGGTGCTGATGGAGGCCTGAAATTTGGGTTGTACCCTCTGGGTGCTGAGTAGGGTACCACAACGCGGCTCATCTGCCCTGCGGGTGGTTGCATCAGTCGTGGGTGTGTGTTGCTACCCGAGGCTTGGTGTGACCATCCCACTTCCTCTTGTTTTCATTTTCCAAAGCCTTCAGCTTCCTCTCCACAACAAATGCTCTGTCCACCATCTTTTGGAAGCTTTCATACTCGTTGGAGGACATTGCACATTGCATCTCCGCAGTAAGCCCTTCCACAAAGCAGTCCTGTTTCTGTTCATCAGTTTCGATGTCCCGTGGTGCATAACGGGATAGTTGGGTGAACTTAGTGAGGTATTCCCTCACAGTCATGTTTCCTTGCTGCAATCTCAAGAACTCCTTCCTCTTGTTTTTGAGTTCACCCCTTGGTATGTAATGGTTGCGGAAACTGCGCTTGAACTCTTCCCAAGTGATGTTCTCGGGGTCATGATGGGCTGCTACGTAAGCGGTCCACCAATCAGCAGCAGGTCCATGCAATTGGTGAGAGGCAAACAGCACCCTCTCATACCCTTGGCATTGTATGATCCTCATCTTGCTCTCAATGGTCTTTAGCCAGTCATCTGCCTCCAGAGGTTCAGCAGCACTTGCAAACTTTGGAGGTTGAGTCCCGAGAAACTCACTCAACCTTGGTTGGCGTGGTGCAGCTTGTGGAGGTGGAACTTGGTGCAAGTTGGCCACCACTTGAGTTAGGCTCTGGATGAGCTGATTCTGATTTTCAAGCATTTGGTGGATGGGATCAACTCCTTCACGGCGACCACCCCTGTCTTGTCCTCCAGAAAGATGAGGGTTGCCGGCCTCATCGTTGTTGTTGGCGGGGTTGGCACCACAACCCTTTCCTCTTCCGGCCATCTATCATGATCAACCAAATGTTAATTTAAATCATTTCGTATTAAATTCCCAATTTGCTTGTTTAAACTTAAACTCATGAGGTCTTATTATATTAACATTTTCTGAGGGTTTCACGTCTCACGCGAACATAAATGCACTCTTAATTCATAGGGGTTCACACCTCAAAGCAAAACATCCTAAAGACGAGGTTGCGGACAAATGCCCATGGCTTCCACAACTCACGTCCCACACCAAACATTAACACACCATTAACTAAGGTATCGACTCGACTACTCGATAACCTGCTGGACTAAGGGAAAGGACTCTACACGACTCGTATCACTGAGCTGGCTCCTCGGGATCTTCCTCATTATTGCGGCTGCCCTCTGACTCCGCTTTGGGTGGGGAAGCTGCTGGTGGAGAAGTGCGGCGACGCCTGCTCGCCCGATGATCTGGGGAGTCAGGAGTCCATGTGTCATTCACGGTGACACACAGTTCATTCCCATCTCCTCTTTCTCTAGCCCTCAAGCTGGCTCGAAGCAATGCCTCGGTCTCCTTCAGGGTGTCACGAACATCCTGAAGCTCCTGCTGACACTCCAGCAGTCGAGTGCTGAGCATAGCAGCATCCTCCAAGCACAGGTCCATGTGCTCATGGGAAGTCCCCTGCTGCACTGGTGGGAACTTGTACTCCACTGTACCACTCTCACGCTGGAGGACATACATGTACTCAGTCCTGTCCAGGTGGCGACGGTAGATGTAACTCTGGCAGGTGATGGCCTCCCAGGTGACATCCTTCTCGGCATCGACCTGTGTTGCTCGACAAGCTGGAGAGCGGTGGATCTTGAGCAGCTGATTTTCATGGATAATCCTCATTTCTGAACTCCATTCTTCCCGCTTCTCACGGATGGTCCGGGTGGAGCTGTAGTGTATGGTTAGCTTGCCCGTATTGCCGGCGGCTTGGAGCATACGCCGAAGACGGCGCAACAAGCCTCCTACTGCCAATCCGTAGGAGTGGTACGTCACCGGACGATTCCCCTCTCTTAGGGCAAGGGCAACTACAGGAACTCTCCCTCTGGTGGACTTGCGGGCGGTGCGGATCATGCGAACCATCTAAAATATAAAGCATTTAAAATCAAGTTAGATAAGATTTAAACAAAAATCGTGTTTTGAATAGAGTTGGGGCAAGGTGAATAAAGTGACCCATTAAATAACACTTTTCAACCCACACCATTGTAAAATAGTTTTTACGAAAGTAGGGTCCTTAAATACGTCCATTTCTACCTAGGTTCATGTTCCTACGGGCAACCTTGGCTCTGATACCACTTCTGTCACACCCGGATTCTCCGAAGATCAACTGAGTGAATGCCACATGTATGCCAGGATCATTGTCTCATACATGTGATGACAAATAGTGAAGCATCATTTATTACAAGCCAGGTGTCGAATATAAATAAGTCTTACATAGCATACGTCTCAATGGACGATAATAAGTTCAGAACATGTAAATAAAACAACAGCGGAATATAAATCTCGTGGGCTCCGTCACAGTCATTGCCCGGGGGACTCGCGTGAACCTATAATCCTTCCTCGGGACCAAAGTCTTGGTCATTAAACACCACATCATTCTCTTGACCTGACCAGCAATATAAACCAACAGAAAAGCAAGTTTGAGTACCGTGGGTACTCAGCAAGTGTGGGAAAGTTATGTCATGCATGGTCAGAGAAAGGAGAGTTTGAACTCATGGTTAAAGCACTACGCAATTAATACCTATCACTTTAGCTTATTAAGCACCTACATTACTACATAGGTGAAATGGTCCCAATCTCCCAACCCATCATCAGAATAACCATAACATTAATTCCAATGTCAAGCTCCCCGCTTAACATCCTCAACTTCCAAAGCCATCATCCTCTAATCATGAATAAGTCCAAGCCGCTCTTGACCGTGAGCACGATTGTCATGACAGTTTTGACTCTGCAGAGTTTGCACCACTGTACCCACATGTAGTGATTTCATCTCCCGTTGCCGGGTGGACTGAAAGAACCTCCATTATGCCAGTGGCCACGAACCACATTCACACTTCCCAGGTGTGTAGCCAGGAAATCACTACGAAGCCTTTACAAAGGGATTCCCGATGAGCGTGGGCCCACTGAGGTTTCACCCCTAACAACATACAAGAGGCTCCAAACCCGCTGCAGTGGCCCCCTCTTGAGCCTTGCGGTTCATATGGTAGTCCAGCTGACACCTATTCCCCGCACCATCCAACACACCCATACTACGCCGGGGATACAGCTAATTAATTGGCCACGCTGCCCCATCTCAGCATGTGGTTGGCACGGTAAAGCCAGGTTACATGCTCCATGAACCGGTCCTTAGGATCCAGGCAAGTACTAAACACAAACCCGAGTCTCGTGCACCCAGCACCAACCAAATCATCCAACTTGCCTCGATCCCTACCTCTACATAACTCATAATATCTCATTCAAGAGTAAGGTAAATAAGTTGATGATATCATATCCCACTTATCCCATTCTCAGCATGGCTAAGCATAAGTAATATGAGTGAATGACATAATAAAACAAATCCCAACCCAAGCTACAAGGAAACAAGATAATGCAATTCTAGGGAAACTTCCTAGCATGGGTTTCATAGTTCAATTGACAATGCAAATAATTCTATCTACACATCCTAGTATAGGATCAAAGTGGTCAAGGACACTTGCCTTCTTCCTGCTGCTCTGGGAATAGAAAATCTTGGTCTTGGAAGGGGAGAACTTGCTCTGGGGCAGGTTCTACTCATGCCAATACACATAGCAAAAGAAAACAACAATCCATAAGACATAGTTCACACTTTCACTTCATACAAACCACACATACATACCTATGAAAGTCATTCACATTTCTAAGTGTTGTGGTTACTCTATATGTGTTGATTTTTTGGCCTACATGCACTTTTAAACATATGTATATGATTTCTAACTTTTGTATTCAGATTTCTGTTTGCACACTATATATGAATTTCCAATTTGAACAAATTCTTTATATTAAATTAATACACTTCTTAGCTACCAAGTTTGCATGAAAGGTAATTTCCTACTCCAAATAGGTTTTCAGATCCTCTACAAAATCCTAAATTGAAGGTTTTGGATTTGGAAAACTCATTTATCCTTTTCTAATTATGCATACTTATTTTCCTATATTTTCATATTTATTTTCTATGCCTAAAAGTGAACTTTATTATGAAAATAGTAAGACACATCATCTAAACAGAATAGGTTCTGATCTAAAATGTTTAATAATATAATTTTGAACTTCCTCTCTGATGTGGAACAAATTAAATTTATTTTACTAGTTTTCAGAATTATTTCCTAGCCTAAAATGTGTCTCTAGAGAAAATAAAAATGAGCAACACTTAGGCAGATTTCATTTCAGCATAAAATCTATTTTTAACTCATTCTAAAGTTTTCCAAGGGCTAGGAGAGTTTAATTTTGAATTTGCACATGTGTTTGCCTTACCTTTTAAATTTAAATCCTAGTCACATATTCAAATTTCTGAATTTAATATCATATAGGGTCAAAAAGGTAAATCCACCCTACTGCAGGGTCTAATTTACTATTTCATAAATTTCCAGGGGTCTAACTACACATAACAGAGGGGTTTTCCTAATTTTTATTAAGTCCATCGGATAAAACTGATTTTTAAATGAATTTACATGAATTTCTGAAGTTCCAGGGGCTAGATCAGAAGTTTCTGGAGCTAGCTCGTGTTTTCCGAGATCCCCAGGGGGTAGCGCGTAAGAATCCCGGCCTTTATAATGCGGGGCTAACGTGGACCGTCCGATTTAAAACAGACGGCTCAGATTAGATCACCGAACCGGTACGAGTCGGGTTTATTTCTACCGTGCGATTTAAAATAGACGGTCCTCAAGGGGCCACGTCGCCCTGGCCGTGTGCGGGCGGCGCTGCCCGGCGGCGCGCGGCGGCGGGAGGCGGCGATCTCACCGGAGATCTTCGGGTTTTCGTCTATACTTCCTAAAACTTGGTTTCTTGGCATAGAACGGTAGAGGGGAGGTCGGGGATCTCACCTCGGGGTTTTTCTTGAGCTCGGAGGCCCTGGAAGGTGGTCAGCGGCGAGGTCCGAGATGAAACGCGGCGGTGCTCGCCAGAGCTGCGTCCAGAGCACAAAACACCGGGTTTTCTTCACCTGCGTGACTCCTCGGAGGCGGTGGAACATGATATACGCGTTAGATCAGGAAGTCCGAGCAAGGATCGAAGGAAAAACGGTGATAAAAGTTTCGGTTCTCACCGGAGAGAAGAGTGGAGCGGCGTGGGGAATTCGGCGAGTTTTCCTTGCGTGAATTGCACGAGGGGAGGCGGCGGCGGGTCGGTTTGGATAAATAGCATCGCCCGGGGCCGAAGATCGGGTTGGGGCGCGGTTTTCCGGAGGTCTGTTGCAATCCGGCGTGAGAGAAGAGTCCGGGGCCGTTGGGGGCACGCGGGGAAGAAGATGACACGCGGGCCCCACGTGTCAGTGAGAGGGAGAGAGGGGGCGCGGGTTCAGGCTGGCGCGGGGGATTGGGCCGGCTGGCGGGTTTCGGCCCACTGGCCGGTTGGGGTTTTTCTTTTTCTTTTTCTTTTTCCTTTTCTTTTCTGTTTTGATTTGAATTCCAGTTTGAATTTGAATTTCTGCACCACATGCAATACGTCCAAAAATTTTTAAATTCCCCTCTTTAGCAGGTTTTGGGTTGTTACATGGGAGTATTGGTGGATAATTGGTGCTGATCCACGCATGTTTTGCTGATAAAATTGTGGGTTGCACCGGAATAAAAAAGTATGAGCATGGGCACGTCTTTGAGAGTGAACGTGCCCGCTAACACCGGTGCTCCCTCCGGGACATCCTCAATAGCAAGATGTTGCACACTCCCGGATTGCAATGCTGTTATGTTGACTTGAGCAGGTGGTGGCATACCACCTGACAATGATGGCTGTCTGGTATTCAACAACTTCTCCCGGCATTCTTGCCTAAAATGCCCAGAACGGTGGCAATAAGAACACGGAGGTTTCCCCGGTTCTTCATTGGCTTGTGGTTGAGAAGTTGATGTACTTGGTTGCAGCAATGATGTGACAGGTGTCCTCCTTTGCTGTGGCAAAGGTGTTGCTTCAAGACATGATTCTTGAGTGGGAAATCTGTACGGAGTTGATCTCACTGGTGATTGCCATCTTCCCTCGGATGGTGTGTGATACACCACACGGTATTTGCGAGGAATGACTGGTGTGTCTTCTTGCACATCCTCCCGGTCCCTCTTCTCTGCTTGACACTCAAGTGTCGCTTGTTCTTGCAGCAGAGCAGCACTGATCAACTCGGTGTAACTACCTTGATTGAACAAAGCTAACTTCTCTTTTAGTATGGCACTCAAGCCATACTAAAATAGTCACACATTGCAGCTTCACTCGTCACATAAGCAGGAGCATATTGTGCCAGAAGGTTGAATCGTCTGACATAATCGAGGACACTAATGTCCCCCTGCTTCAAGTTTCTGAACTCTTGTTGTTGGGCCTTGATAAAACCCATAGGAATGTGACGAGCCCGGAATGCTTCACAAAATTCCGTCCATTCCACTTGATGGCCTTCTGGAACGGTGGCGAGATAAGCAAACCACCAATTTCCAGCGGCTCCATGAAGCTGTTGAGCTGCAAGTAATGTCTTCTGATATTCGTCGCACTCAAACACTCCAAACTTGGATGTCACATCCGGTTTTTCTGAAGAACAACCAAGTGAATATCACATGTATGCCAGGATCATTTTCTCATACATGTGATGACAAATAGTGAAGCATCATTTATTACAAGCCAGGTGTCGAATATAAGTAAGTCTTACATAGTAAATGTCTCGATGGACAATAATAAGTTCATCACAAGTAAATAAACTAGTAGCAGAATATTATTCTTTAGGGCTCCATCACAGGCGTTGCCCGGGGGTCTTCATGAACCTAAAAACCTTCCTCGGGTCCAAAATCTTGGTCATTATACACCACCTCATTATCTTGACCTGAGCAGCAATATAAACCAACAAATATGCAAGGTTGAGTACCAATGGTACTCAGCAAGTGTGGGAAAATTATATCATGCATGGCTAGAACAAGGAGAGGTTGAACTCATGGTTAAAGCACTACGCAATTAATACCTATCACCTTAGCTTATTAAGCACCTACATTACTACACAGGTGAAATGGTCCCAATCTCCCATCCCATCATCATAAATCCAATAACCATAACATCATTTCCAATGTTAAGCTCCCCGCTTAACTTCCAAAACCATCAATCCTCTAATCATGAATAAGTCCAGGCCGCTCTTGACCGTGAGCACGGCTGTCAAGACAGTTTTGACTCTGCAGAGTTTGTACCACTGTACCCACATGTAGTGATTTCATCCCCTGTTGCCGGGTGGACTAAAAGAACCTCCATTATGCCAGTGGCTACGATCCACATTCACACTTCCCAGGTGTGCAGCCTGGAGATCACTACGAAGCCTTTACAAAGGGATTCCCGACGAGCGTGGGCCCACTGAGGTTTCACCCCTAACAGCATACAAGAGGCTCCAACCCCGCTGCAGTGGCCTCCTCTTGAGCCTTGCGGTTCATATGGTAGTCCAGCTGACACCCACTCCCCGCACCATCCAACACACCCATACTACGCCGGGGATACACCTAATTATTTGGCCAAGCTGCCCCATCTCAGCATGTGGTTGGCACTGTAAAGCCGGGTTACATGCTCCATGAACCGGTCCTTAGGATCCAGGCAAGTACTAAACACAAACCCAAGTCTCGTGCACCCAGCACACAACCAAAACATCCAACTTGCCCTGATCCCTACCTCTACATAACTCACAATATCTCATTCAAGAGTATGGTAAAATAAACTGATGATCTCATATCCCAAATGTCCCATTCTAAGCATGACTAAGCATATGCCTGTAAATAAATGACATGACAAAATAAATCCCAACCCAATCTACAAGGAAACAAGGTAATGCAATTCTAGGGAAAACATCCTAGCATGGGTTTCATCTTTCATTTGACAATGCAAATAATTCTATCTACACATCCTAGCATAGGTTCAAAGTGGTCAAGGACACTTGCCTCCTTCTTGCTGCTCTTGAAATGGGTAGTCCTGATCTTGGAAAGGGATAACTTGCTCTTGAACAGGTTCTACTTCATACCATCACACATAGCAAAAGAAAAACAACAATCATAAGACATAGTTCACACTTCTTACTTCATACAAACCACACATTCACCTTTATAAAAGTTCTTTACCATTATATGTGTTGTGGTTACTTTATGTGTGTTGAGTTGTGGCTTGCATGCACTTTTAACCATGTGTATATGATTCCTACTTTTATGTCCACATTTATACTTACATACTATTTATATGGGTTTCCAATAAATTTCTTATATTCAACTACTACACCTTTTCACTACCAAGTGTGTATGAAAAGTATTTTTCTTCCCCATATGTGCCTTCATAATTTCTACCAACCCTAAACTGAACTCTTTGGATTTTAAAAACTCCATTTATCATTTACTAGTTGCTATATTCTCAGATTTATATTCCTATGCATAATTGTGTATTTTATTATGAAATTAGTAATACAAATCATCTAAACAGTATAGGTTCTGGTCCTAAATAATTTAATAACATATTTTGACCTTGGCCTCTGATGTAAACTATTTCATAATTATTTTCCCTATTTTTCTATAACTATTCTTTACTTAAAAATGTGTCCCTATACTAATAAATGTGAATAATAAATGAAACAGATTCATTTTAGCCCAAAAATATATTTTTGTCTCACTCCAAAGTTTTCTAAGTACTGAGAAAGTTTTTAATTAATTTTGACAATTATGTTTGTCCCACTTTTTAATTTTTAAACACTAGTTACATATTCAATTTTCTAAATTAAATACTAAACAGGGCTAAAATAATGAACTCACCCCATTACAGGGTCTATAATATTATTTTCATAATTTCCAGGGGTCTAGCTACACTTATCAGAGGTGTTTTTCCTAATTTTTATTAAGTCCAGGGGTTAAAACTGATTTTTAAATGAATTTACATGATTTTCTGGAGTTCCAGGGGCTAGATCGGAAGTTTCCGGGGCTAGCTCTTATTTCCCGAGAACTCCAGGGGGTAGCACGTAAGAATTCCAGTCTTTATAACGCGGGGCGGACGTGGACCGTCCGATTTTAAACCGACGGCTGAGATTATAACATCGAACCGGTACGCGGGGTTTTAAAGTCTACCGTGCGATTTAAAATAAACGGCACACAAGCGGCCACGTCGCTCTGATCGAGCGCGGGCGGCGCTTCCGGCGGCGCACGGCGGCGGGAAGCGGCGATCTCGCCGGAAAGTTTCGGATCCTCGAGAATTCTGCCTAGAACTGTGATCTTATGGCATAGATCGGTAGAGGGGAGGTCAGGGATCTCACCTCGGGGATTTTCTTGAGCTCGGGGGTCCTGGAAAGTGATCGGCGGCGAGGTCCGAGGCAAAACCATGGCGAAGCTCGTCGGCGCTGGGTTTACACCGTAAGTCTCCGAGTTTTCTGCACCTGCAAAGCTCCCTGGAGGCGGTGGATCAAGACCAGCGAGTTAGATCAGAGTTTCCGAGCTTAGATCGGCTAGAATTCACCGGAGAATTCTCGGTTCTCACCGGAGTAAAAATCGGCGATCGCGTGGGAAAAACCGATCGGGGCTGGGGTTTTTATAGCCGGGGGAGGGCGGTGGGTCAGTTGTGATTGAGTTTGAGTCTTCTGGGACCGGAATTCGGGATGAGGGACGCGGTATTCCGATCGGTTAAGATCGCGCGCGCGGGAGAGAGTCCGGGGTCAGCGCGAGCGAGGTTGGGGATGACAGGTGGGTCCCACCTGTCTGTGTGAGAGAGCGCGGGCGCGCGCGGCTGCCGGCTGGCGCGGGGGAAACTGGGCCGACTGGCGGGTTTCGGCCCACTGGACGGTTTTTTTTTCGTTTTCTCTTTTTCTTTTTCCATTTCTTTTCTGATTTGAGTTTAATTTGAATTCCAGTTTGAATTTGAATTTTTGCAAAACATGCAACACGTCCAAAAATTTTTAAATTCCCCTCTGAACATGGTTTAGTGTTTTGAATCAAAATTTTGGAGTGTTACAGCTCTACCCCCCTTAAAAGAAATCTCGTCCTCGAGATTGGTGTTTCTAAGAAAACAATTCCGGAAATTGTGCCTTGAGCTCATCTTCCCGTTCCCAGGTGGCTTCCTCTTCTGAGTGATGCTTCCACTGCACCTTGCACATCCGGATTCTTTTATTTCTGGTGAGGCGTTCCATTGTCTCCAAAATCTTGTATGGTTGCTCGGCATAAGACAAATCTTCAGCTACATCCACTTCATTCATGGGTAACACCTCTTCAGGCGTCCTCAGGCATTTCTTGAGTTGTGACACATGGAATACATCGTGCACGTCCGATAGATGAACCGATAACTCTAGTTGGTACGCCACTTCGCCTTTTCTTTCCAGAACTTGAAAGGGTCCGATGTATCGAGGTGACAACTTCCCTTTCACCTTGAACCGACGAAGTCCTCTGATAGGGGACACCTTGAGATAAACATAGTCTCCCACGTTGAAAACGAGCTCTCTTCTTCGTACATCAGCATAACTCTTCTGGCGTGTTTGTGCTATCCTCAAGTTGTTGCGAATCTCCCTCACCTTCGCCTCGGCTTCTTGTAGCACTTCTGGACCAAACACTTTACTTTCTCCTGTTTGGTTCCAAAATAGGGGAGTTCTGCACTTCCTTCCATACAAAGCTTCAAACGGTGACATCTTCATACTAGCTTGATAGCTGTTGTTATAGGAAAACTCCGCATACGGTAAGTTCTTGTCCCAACTCCTATTGTTTTTGAGTGCACATGCCCTTAAAATATCTTCAAGGATCTGATTGGTTCTCTCCGTCTGCCCGTCAGTTTGGGGATGATAGGCAGAGCTGAAGTTCAGATGGGTTCCCATGGTTTCATGCAACTTCTGCCAAAACCTCGAGGTGAACTGTGTCCCTCGGTCCGACACTATCTTCTTTGGCACTCCATGGTAACACACAATCCTTGACATGTACAATTCTGCCAATTTGGATCCGCTGTAGCTTTCTTTCACAGGGATGAAATGAGCTACCTTGGTTAGCCTATCAATAATGACCCATATTGAATCATACCCGGATTGGGTCCTAGGCAATCCCACGACAAAATCCATGCTGATTTCTTCCCACTTCCATTCGGGCACTTTGAGTGGTTGCAACAATCCCGCGGGTCATTGATGTTCTGCTTTCACCAACTGACATGTGTCACATAGGGCAACATGTTCCGCGACATCTCGCTTCATGCCATACCACCAATACCTGCTCTTGAGGTCCTGGTACATCTTCGTACTCCCAGGATGAATGGAATAGTCGGAATCATGAGCCTCCTTCAAAATCAATTCACGGATCTCCTTTACTTCTGGCACACAGATTCTTTTCCCGTGCCACACCGTTCCTTGTTCATCCTCTCTAAAACCAGGAGCTTTATTTTCCTTGATAAGCTGTCTGATCTCTTGTATCTTCTCATCATTCTTTTGGCCCTCGCGTATGTCTTGCTCGAGTGTGGAGTCCACTTCCATGGCGATGGCTTCACCACTATTTACTAGACATAGATTGAGCCTTATAACCTCGTCCTTCAATTCTGCGGGCATGTCCTTCAAGCTCAACTTATTGACCTGCACTTTCCGACTCAAAGCATCGGCCACGACGTTTGCTTTCCCGGGATGATAGTTGATGCCCACATCAAAGTCATTGATTAGCTCTAACCATCTTCTTTGTCTGAGGTTGAGATCTGGCTGTGTGAATATGTACTTCAAACTCTTATGATCCGTATATATCTCTGTCCTCTTCCCCATCAAATAGTGCCGCCAAATTTTCAACGCGTGTACCACTGCAGCTAGTTCTAGGTCATGTGTAGGATAGTTCTTCTCGTGCTTCCGAAGCTGCCGGGATGCATATGCCACGACATGTCCTTCTTGCATGAGAACACATCCCAACCCATTTCCAGAGGCATCGCAGTACACTGTGAAATTCTTCTACATATCTGGCATAACCAACACTGGGGCTGTTGTCAATCTCTTCTTTAGCTCCTGAAAGCTCGTATCGCACTGTGGCGTCCAGGTGAATGTGATTCCCTTTTCCAACAGTTTTGTGAGAGGTCTCGAGATCTTGGAGAATCCCTCAATAAACCGTCGATAGTATCCAGCCAATCCCAAAAAGCTTCGAACTTCCCCGACATTTTCAGGGGTCTTCCACTTCTGGATATCCTCGATTTTGGCGGGATCTACGGAGATTCCTCCTTCCGAGATTATATGTCCTAAAAAGGGAACTCTCTTCAGCCAAAACTCACACTTGCTCAACTTGGCATATAGTTGGTGTTCTCTCAGCCTCTGTAACACCAACCTTAGATGTTTCTCATGTTCTTCTTCATCTTTGGAGAAGACGAGAATATCATCTATGAAAACCACCACAAATTTGTCCAGATATTCCATGAATACCTTGTTCATGAGGTACATGAAATATGTCGGGGCATTGGTTAGCCCGAAAGGCATGACAGTGTATTCATACAGTCCGTACCGAGATACGAAAGCTGTCTTGGGAATATCAGATTGCCTTATCTTGAGTTGGTGGTATCCCGACCTGAGATCAATTTTCGAGAACACACAAGCTCCCCTCAACTGATCAAACAAGTCTTCAATGCGGGGTAATGGGTACTTGTTCTTGATGGTTACCTCATTCAAGGCACGGTAATCCACGCATAACCTTTGGGTTCCGTCTTTCTTGGGCACAAATATCACCGGAGCTCCCCATGGTGAGGAACTAGGGCGAATATACCCCTTCTCCGTCAATTCTCTCAAATGATCCTTGAGCTCTTCTAGCTGCTTGGAGTCCATTCGATAAGGTCTCTTGTATATTAGGGCTGTTCCCGGTACTAGCTCAATTGCGAATTCCACGTCACGGTCGGGAGGCATACCTGGCAACTCCTCCGGAAAAACATCTGGATATTCCGTGATAGTCCTGATTTCCTCAACTTTCACCTCCACTTGATTTAATTTAATGTCCCTCCTAGGCTCGTGTATTGTTATGAACTTTACTCTGGTGCCACTGGGGTGAGTTAGTTCCACCGTTCTGGTCGAACAATGGATGATTCCTTTATGTTTGGTCAACCAATCCATACCCAAAATAATATCTATCCCTTGTAAATCTATCACTATGAGGTTAGCCGTAAATACTACCCCATTAATGTCTAGGTTCACTTTGGGACACACTTGTCTTGTCCTTATTTCTCCACCTGGAGAGTTTACCGCTAGCATATGGTTCATTTGTGTGGTTGCTAGGTCATGCTTCTTAACAAACCCTTGAGCAATGAATGAGTGGGTAGCACCAGAATCAAACAGCAGAGTTGCAAGGTGTAAATTGGCAGGAAACTTACCAACTACCACGTCGGGTGCCTCTTGTGCTTCCTCCATAGTGACATGGTTCACCCATCCTCTCATTACATTCTGCTGTTGTGGCGGCGCGGGCTTCTTCTTTGGGCATTTATGGGCGTAGTGCCCCACTTCACCACAGCTGAAACATTGCACCCCAATCTTAGATGCCTGGCCCTTGTTGTCTTGGGGTTGGTTTGGGGGTCCTTGCACTGCTGGTCGAGGTGGATATGCGGGGCGAGGCTGCTGCACAAACTGACGTTGCGGCTGTGCTGGTGCTGCGGGAGGCCTGTAGTTTGGGTTGTACCCTCTTGGTGCTGAATAGGGTACCGCAGCACGGCTCGTCTGCCCCGTAGGTTGCTGCATCATACGTGGGCGGGTGTTGCTCCCTGAGGCTTGATGTGACCACCCAGCCTTCCTCTTATTCTCATTTTCCAGGGCCTTTACCTTCCTTTCCACCACAAATGCTCTGTCCACCATCTTTTGAAAGCTTTCATACTCATTTGAGGACATTGCACACTGCATTTCTGCAGTAAGCCCTTCCACGAAACAATCTTGTTTCTGCTCATCAGTCTCTATGTCCCGTGGGGCATAACGGGATAGTTGAGTGAATTTAGTGAGGTATTCCCTCACCGTCATGTTTCCCTGCTGCAGTCCCAAAAACTCCTTCCTCTTGTTTTTGAGTTCACCTCTTGGGATGTAATGGTTGCGGAAGCTACGCTTGAACTCTTCCCAAGTGATGTTCTCAGGGTCATGATGGGCGGCCATGTAGGCGGTCCACCAATCAGCAGCAGGTCCATGCAATTGATGAGAGGTAAACAGCACCCTCTCATACCCTTGGCACTGTATGATCCTCATCTTACTTTCAATGGTCTTCAGCCAATCATCTGCCTCCAAAGGTTCAGCAGCACTTGTAAACTTTGGAGGTTGAGTTCCTAGAAACTCACTCAACCTTGGTTGGCGTGGTGCAGCTTGTGGAGGTGGAACTTGATGCAAGTTGGCCACCACTTGAGTCAAGTTCTGGATGAGCTGATTTTGATTCTCCAGCATTTGGTGGAGAGGGTCAATTTCTTCACGGCGACCACCCCTGTCCTGGCCTCCAGAAAGATGAGGGTTGCACGGCTCATCGTTGTTATTGGCGGGGTTGGCAGCACGTCCTTTTCCTCTTCCGGCCATCTGGCAGAATCAACCAATGTTAATTTGAAAGCATTTAGTATCATCTTACTACTTTCACTTGTTTGTACTTTGAAGTGTTGAGGCTTTGTTATACTTTTCTGAGGGTTCATTTCTCACACAAAAACAAATGCAATATTATTTCATGTGGGTTCACACACCAAAGCAAAACAATCTAAAGACGAGGCTGTGGACAATTGCTCATGGCTTCCACAACTCACGTCACACACCAAGCATTATCACACCATTAACTACGTAACGACTCGACTACTCGACCTCTTGCTAGCTAAGGGAAAGACTCTACACTACTCGTTCTCTTGAGCTGGCTCCTCGGGATCTTCCTCCTCATTTCGGCTACCTTCTGACTCTGCTTTGGGTGGGGAGGCTGCTGGTGGAGAAGTGCGACGACGCCTGATCGCTCGGCGATCCGGGGAGTCAGGAGTCCATGTATCATTCACGGTGACACACCGTTCATTCCCATCTCCTCTTTCTCTCGCCTTTAAGCAAGCTCGCAGCAATGCCTCCGTTTCCTTCAGGGTGTCTCGGACATCCTGAAGCTCTTGTTGACACTCCTGCAGTCGAGTGCTGAGCATAGCAGCATCCTCCAAGCACAAGTCCATGTGCTCATGGGAAGTCCCTTGCTGCACCGGTGGGTACTTGTACTCCGTGGTACCACTCTCACGTTGGAGGACATACATGTACTCAGTTTTGTCCAAGTGGCGACGATAGATGTGACTCTAGCAGGTGATGGCCTCCCAGGTGACATCTTTCTCCGCGTCAACTTGTGTTGCTCGACAAGCTGGAGAGTGGTGAATCTTAAGCAGCTGATTCTCGTGTATAATCCTCATCTCCGAACTCCATTCTTCCCTCTTCTCACGGATGGTCCTGGTGGAGTTATAGTGGATGATTAGCTTGCCCGTATTGCCGGCGGCTTCGAGCATACGCCGAAGACGGCGCAACAAGCCTCCTACTGCCAATCCATAGGATAGGTACGTCACTGGATGACTCTCCTCTCTTTCGGCAAGGGCAACCACGGGAACTCTCCCTCCTGTGGACTTGCGAGCGGTGCGAATCATGCGAACCATCTAAAACAAAAAGAATTTAAAATTAGGTTAGATAAAATCTCAAACAAAAATCCTATTTTGAATGAAAGTTGGGGTAAGATGAAGAAAATAACTCTTTAAATAACGCTTTTCAACCCACACATTGGAAAATAGTTTTTAAGAAAATAGGGCCCTTAAATACGTCCATTTCTACCTAGGTCCACGTTCCTACGGGCAACCTTGGCTCTGATACCACCTTCTGTCACACCCGGTTTTTCCGAAGAACAACCAAGTGAATATCACATGTATGCCAGGATCATTTTCTCATACATGTGATGACAAATAGTGAAGCATCATTTATTACAAGCCAGGTGTCGAATATAAGTAAGTCTTACATAGTAAATGTCTCGATGGACAATAATAAATTCATCACAAGTAAATAAACTAGCAGCGGAATATTATTCTTTAGGGCTCCATCACAGGCGTTGCCCGGGGGTCTTCATGAACCTAAAAACCTTCCTCGGGTCCAAAATCTTGGTCATTATACACCACCTCATTATCTTGACCTGAGCAGCAATATAAACCAACAAATATGCAAGGTTGAGTACCAATGGTACTCAGCAAGTGTGGGAAAATTATATCATGCATGGCTAGAACAAGGAGAGGTTGAACTCATGGTTAAAGCACTACGCAATTAATACCTATCACCTTAGCTTATTAAGCACCTACATTACTACACAGGTGAAATAGTCCCAATCTCCCATCCCATCATCATAAATCCAATAACCATAACATCATTTCCAATGTTAAGCTCCCCGCTTAACTTCCAAAACCATCAATCCTCTAATTATGAATAAGTCCAGGCCGCTCTTGACCGTGAGCACGGCTGTCAAGACAGTTTTGACTCTGCAGAGTTTGTACCACTGTACCCACATGTAGTGATTTCATCCCCCGTTGCCGGGTGGACTAAAAGAACCTCCATTATGCCAGTGGCTACGATCCACATTCACACTTCCCAGGTGTGCAGCCAGGAGATCACTACGAAGCCTTTACAAAGGGATTCCCAACGAGCGTGGGCCCACTGAGGTTTCACCCCTAACAGCATACAAGAGGCTCCAACCCCGCTGCAGTGGCCCCCTCTTGAGCCTTGCGGTTCATATGGTAGTCCAGCTGACACCCACTCCCCGCACCATCCAACACACCCATACTACGCCGGGGATACACCTAATTATTTGGCCAAGCTGCCCCATCTCAGCATGTGGTTGGCACTGTAAAGCCAGGTTACATGCTCCATGAACCGGTCCTTAGGATCCAGGCAAGTACTAAACACAAACCCAAGTCTCGTGCACCTAGCACACAACCAAAACATCCAACTTGCCTTGATCCCTACCTCTACATAACTCACAATATCTCATTCAAGAGTATGGTAAAATAAACTGATGATCTCATATCCCAAATGTCCCATTCTAAGCATGACTAAGCATATGCCTGTAAATAAATGACATGACAAAATAAATCCCAACCCAAGCTACAAGGAAACAAGGTAATGCAATTCTAGGTAAAACATCCTAGCATGGGTTTCATCTTTCATTTGACAATGCAAATAATTCTATCTACACATCCTAGCATAGGTTCAAAGTGGTCAAGGACACTTGCCTCCTTCTTGCTGCTCTTGAAATGGGTAGTCCTGATCTTGGAAAGGGATAACTTGCTCTTGAACAGGTTCTACTTCATACCATCACACATAGCAAAAGAAAAACAACAATCATAAGACATAGTTCACACTTCTTACTTCATACAAACCACACATTCACCTTTATAAAAGTTCTTTACCATTATATGTGTTGTGGTTACTTTATGTGTGTTGAGTTGTGGCTTGCATGCACTTTTAACCATGTGTATATGATTCCTACTTTTATGTCCACATTTATACTTACATACTATTTATATGGGTTTTCAATAAATTTCTTATATTCAACTACTACACCTTTTCACTACCAAGTGTGTATGAAAAGTATTTTTCTTCCCCATATGTGCCTTCATAATTTCTACCAACCCTAAACTGAACTCTTTGGATTTTAAAAACTCCATTTATCATTTACTAGTTGCTATATTCTCAGATTTATATTCCTATGCATAATTGTGTATTTTATTATGAAATTAGTAATACACATCATCTAAACAGTATAGGTTCTGGTCCTAAATAATTTAATAACATATTTTGACCTTGGCCTCTGATGTAAACTATTTCATAATTATTTTCCCTATTTTTCTATAACTATTCTTTACTTAAAAATGTGTCCCTATACTAATAAATGTGAATAATAAATGAAACAGATTCATTTTAGCCCAAAAATATATTTTTGTCTCACTCCAAAGTTTTCTAAGTACTGAGAAAGTTTTTAATTAATTTTGACAATTATGTTTTCCCCACTTTTTAATTTTTAAACACTAGTTACATATTCAATTTTCTAAATTAAATACTAAACAGGGCTAAAATAATGAACTCACCCCATTACAGGGTCTATAATATTATTTTCATAATTTCCAGGGGTCTAGCTACACTTATCAGAGGTGTTTTTCCTAATTTTTATTAAGTCCAGGGGCTAAAACTGATTTTTAAATGAATTTACATGATTTTCTGGAGTTCCAGGGGCTAGATCAGAAGTTTCCGGGGCTAGCTCTTATTTCCCGAGAACCCCAGGGGGTAGCACGTAAGAATTCCAGTCTTTATAACGCGGGGCGGACGTGGACCGTCCGATTTTAAACCGACGGCTGAGATTATAACATCGAACCGGTACGCGGGGTTTTAAAGTCTACCGTGCGATTTAAAATAAACGGCGCACAAGCGGCCACGTCGCTCTGATCGAGCGCGGGCGGCGCTGCCGGCGGCGCACGGCGGCGGGAAGCGGCGATCTCGCCGGAAAGTTTCGGATCCTCGAGAATTCTGCCTAGAACTGTGATCTTATGGCATAGATCGGTAGAGGGGAGGTCAGGGATCTCACCTCGGGGGTTTTCTTGAGCTCGGGGGTCCTGGAAAGTGATCGGCGGCGAGGTCCGAGGCAAAACCACGGCGAAGCTCGTCGGCGCTGGGTTTACACCGTAAGTCTCCGAGTTTTCTGCACCTGCAAAGCTCCCCGGAGGCGGTGGATCAAGACCAGCGAGTTAGATCAGAGTTTCCGAGCTTAGATCGGCTAGAATTCACCGGAGAATTCTCGGTTCTCACCGGAGTAAAAATCGGCGATCGCGTGGGAAAAACCGATCGGGGCTGGGGTTTTTATAGCCGGGGGAGGGCGGTGGGTCAGTTGTGATTGAGTTTGAGTCTTCTGGGACCGGAATTCGGGCTGAGGGACGCGGTATTCCGATCGGTTAAGATCGCGCGCGCGCGGGAGAGAGTCCGGGGTCAGCGCGAGCGAGGTTGGGGATGACAGGTGGGTCCCACCTGTCTCTGTGAGAGAGCGCGGGCGCGCGCGGCTGCGGGCTGGCGCGGGGGAAACTGGGCCGGCTGGCGGGTTTCGGCCCACTGGCCGGTTTTTTTTCCGTTTTCTCTTTTTCTTTTTCCATTTCTTTTCTGATTTGAGTTTAATTTGAATTCCAGTTTGAATTTGAATTTTTGCAAAACATGCAACACGTCCAAAATTTTTTAAATTCCCCTCTGAACATGGTTTAGTGTTTTGAATCAAAATTTTGGGGTGTTACATTGGACTCCATAACTCGAAGTCACTGATCAGCTTCCACTGGTTCATTGGCTTCCGTGAAGATTGGCGGTTGTGTCGCCAAGAAATCCAAATAGACGTTCCGAGGTGGAACGTCCTGTTGTAGTAAGCCCTGTTGTACCAAGGCTTGGAGTAGTCTTGTGTTCTCTTGACTTGACTCGACCATCTGAGCCATGATATCCGCCCATACCGTCAATGGCGGTGCCTGTGGTGGAGTCGAGTCATCATCGTCTCGGCGAGAACCTTCAGCCCTACTCAGAGAATGAGTACGCACCATACTACAAAAGCAAAATTTTGAGGGGAGTCAAAACTTGATCTAGCAGTATGTGAAAGTATGTAAAACATGGACATGCTAAAACTTTATAAAAGCATAACAATACTTCATGTTTACACATCCTTCTAAAGCCAACAGAAACAATCCCCATCTGCTGTACAGAACCGACCTTTCTGTACTTAACCCAGATTTGGATCCAGTTACCAGCATTTTCATAACTCCAGTTCAATACCAAAGTTAAAGTTAACTTCCGTATCTTTCCAACGAGTACTCACATGCCTCTGGATCATCCTTTAACCAGAAGGTATGATCGTTAAAAGTTGACAGAATTTATGGGTAAATTTTGCCAGCACCTCCTTTGTATGTGGTTGTTTTCATCACAGTTTTACATACAAATGAAGTACAATTCTGAACACACTATGAACTACAAAATCGTTGCAAGTTTCATAACCTTTCCAACAGTGTATCATATGACCCTTAGAAAGTTTTCTACAGATTGTTATGGCCAATTTACAGAAACATCCAGGGAAGTTTGCAGCTGCTCTGTTCTCAGGACAGTTTGCATCCCTCTGGACATTCAACCAAGTTGGTGTCAGATTTGGCTCTGGAGTTCTACAGAAAAGTTGTAGAGCACTTAATAACCTTCCCAGAGCTGTATCATATACCTCCATCGGGTCAATCTACTCAGAGATATGCTCTGTCAATGTTCAGCAAAACTTCTGCCCGAACAGAGCACTCTGTTTTTTAGATCAAAAGAAGCCTAACAAGTCTCTTCTTTGAAACTTAGTTCTAATGAAGAGCTCAGTAACTAATATGTGCTTTATCACATCCATTTTTAGTTTGGGAGTGAGTCATGAATGATTTCTTCATAGGTAAGAATACTATCCAGTGTAGTACGGTGACGATGCACCGTAAGACATATGACGGTACTACGTTGCCTCACCAAAGAAAAACCTAACCGGATTACACCGGCATATACGTATCATTAGGTGGCACTAAACGGTCACTCGCAAACGTGTTCTACACGCACTAAGGTTTTCGTGGTTAGTACCTACATAAGCCACACTCAATCATCAGGTTCGGCTGCACACCGAACCCAGTATCCATACAGTTCGTACACCCGGCCATCATCACTCGCCCAGGTGTTCTCAAGCCAAACACGCCTTGAGCTACGTGTTCACGTTACGGTCCACGTGACGGGGTCTCCCAAATTGTACCACGCACGCCAGGGACAAACGTTGCTTGAATACCCCAAACGACATGAAGAGTCGTAGAGGATACTAAAGAGAGTCGGGTTACCTGCCACCCGTGAGGCTCCAACCTTCAGCTTGTGCGCACTGGTGGACAGCGCATACGTGCACCCCCAAGACATAGACGTCCCGAGATGCACGGTTTTCCGATATAACAATTAGGTTAGCTTGCCACCTTCATAATATGCTAATAGTAGTCCTTATGTGGGCCTAGTACCATTATCTCACCGTATCCTAAGTTTTTTGACATAATATGATGCTCAATCCGTGCTCTGTTCCCAACGCAGCTCTGATACCACGCTGTGGGGACCACAGGACCTCGTTGGGTGGTGCCGTGTTACGCGGCACCTAACAGCACACAGGTCGATGAACACACATCATATTACATAAATAGTTTGCGGAAGCATACAGGAAAGTTTTACAAATACTTGTATCAGAGTAAGCTACAGCGGAAGACTATCACTCTCACGACTCATATCTAAACTAGCAACAAAGAAACAGCCCAGCCCGCGGACTGTCTCTTACTAGCAACACGAAGATCAATCTGCAGCGGCGAGGATGCTCTTTGAGTAAGCACTCGGAGGTTCCCGAGTCTCATCGGCATCCCTTCTCATAAGCATCGAGTCAATTACCTGCAAAACAACTCGGATAGCATCCGTGAGCATAACGCTCAGCAAGACTTAACCGTCACCCTAAACATGAAACTCTAAGTGAGGTTATGAACCTAACATAGGATGGCATAAGCATAATTAAACTCGCCTAAAAGTGAATCCTTACTTTCAGGTATTAATTGCAGCATTTTAAGTAACCCTGGGCACGCCACATCGGGAGTCCACAATCAAACAAGAAACGCTTTCCCCCGATGTAATTTTCTCATAGCATAAAAGAATCGAGTTTGCTCTAGCCTATTCATCAAGATCCAATACAAAGGTAGGATAATACTTCACATCAATTGGATTAGTTCCTTTCTCATGCAAGTTCTTACTACGTCACGACTGTGAGAACAAGTATGCTCGGTCCATTCCGCGAGCGACGGTGATTCAAATCAATAACACCCGGACTACACGACACGTACGCCCGTACTCGACGTTGCCTACAACAACCATCACTGACGTCGTACGTGGCAGCCTTTCCCCCGTTTCACCCCCGCTGAATTGATCAAGTCGCCCCGTACAGTAGCTACTCTCATGGTGCACCTTCCGACGTGAGATGGCATGAGAATATTCCCCACATACTGCACACCGGCCGTCCGCCTGAGGCGACCCGAAAAGTCTCAACGACAGCTTCCCGAGGTACATCGGTTTACTGGGTCCCATATAGCCAGCATGAGTCTGGTACACAACTCAAACTTGTTCAACAAGGCCGCATACGGATCGGTCCTTGACCGACACGGACAGGTCTATAGCACCCAGGCCCCTATGTCCTGCTGCTCCTACAACCTTCCGGTCTCAACTTTAACTTGCTAAATCATTTATGAACCAATGCCGTATGCCCCTGTTGTTCCTGAACATGCGAGTAGCATCTCACCACTCGACTTCTACCGAACCGTACTTAAGCATGGCAGTTCTACACGGTGAAAGACACCTACCCAATACTCCATGGGTCATTTGGCTATGCAAGAGGAGTATTAAACATTAGACCTAATGCACAGTTTAAATCTTAACCGAAAGTGAATACAAAAGAAAAACTTAACAGCTTTTAAATGCAAACCGGAGCTTGCCTGTTTTGCAGGGTAGTCGTATATAAACAGTTAGTGTCCTTGCAGATCCACCCTTGACTCTCCGGAGCTTGATCCACTTCGATGAATCACTCCTTTGAGTCCCCTTCGTTGTGGTTCCTATTGAAATGCATATGCACATGTTTTATAGAATGTAATGGAAAGAAGTTATAGAATTAATCTCTTAGGAACAGAGTTTGTGTGGAAAAGCCAAGCATGGCTTGGTTTGCCTCTGTTGTGCAAAGAACAGAACTAAACTAATTTGTCCTAAAGGCTTTAGCTATACACTAATCATGTTCCCTAATGAACATAATAGATAAGCTGACAGGATTTGAGTGCGACTGAAGAACAAGAACTCCAATGGCCTCAAAACTTTTACAGCAGGTTCTATACTACCTAAGGATTTAGCTTGCCAAATTGCAGCTAATGTGGAGTCGTATTGTGTCCTCCCTAATTCTCACAATATCTCTTATGTATTTCCACATATACACAAGTATGGAGAATAAGAACAGGGAGTTCAAGAACTCATATTGGGCTGATAATTTACATATGAGTTCTTGATCACATGAGCGTAACCTGGTCCAAAATTCAGCCCTTTTACTTGAGTAGTTCTCCCAGAACAATTCTTTAAGCATTTGTACTCAAAAGAATTAATTCTGTAGTAATGTGCATTTTCATGCCCAACTAAGTGAACTACAATTCCAAGTATGTCTCAGAGAGCTTGCCTAAATTTTCCTATGATTTTTGGAGCTATGGATTGCTCAGAACAGATTTTTGAAGTGGGAAACATTTTCTGAAAATGTTTCTGGACTCTTTTGAACACAGTAGTTTGCATTTAGCAAATTCCTACTCAAATGATCTTCAAATGAGCTGAACATTTGCTAGTAGGTCAACAATATGCTAAAGAATATTCTGGCAAAATTTGGGGATTTTTGGATAAGCCAAATTCTCTCAATAATTCTTTTCAGAATACCTTCCAAGAATTATCCAGAATAAACTATTGATTTTCATACAAATCTAAGTTCATATTTGGATAGATCTCTGAAAGATGAATCCAACCCAAGTGGAATCACTCAAATTGGAGTTTTCTACAGGGAGTTATGATTTTCCCAAGTTTGAGCCAACCCTGGAATTATTTTCCTATTGAAAACCCGGCTGGACCCACAGTTTTGAATTCCAGCCAATAGAAACGAAGCTCCACCGGGCCACAGCATCTCTGCGCGCCAACACACGGGATCCCGGCCACACCCGATCACCGTTTTAAAATTTGAGCTGCTGACAGCCGGGGCCCACGGCTTTCTTCTACCTTCCGCTCCTCGCTCGCGCCCGCGCGCTCCCCCTCGCCGGAGTGACCGGAAGCTCACCAGACCGGCCTTCCCGGCCACCTAGGAAGGATTAGAGAGCGGGAATTTTTGCTGAATCCATACCGGAAGCTCGGAATGAGGTCGCCGGAGCAAAACCTCGAAATTCACCGTTGACAGCTCGCGGTACGGCCTGAGCTTGGGCTGAGAGCAGCACCACACCAGTGCTCGTCCGTAGGTGTGATCGCTCGGCCGTGAAACCCGCTGTGGAGGGCTGTCCACGAGCGCCCGATCACGTTTTTGAGCTAGGTCGCCGCGGCGGCGTTTGTTCTCGGGCAACGGAGGCCAAAGCTTGCTTGCTTTCAGGTCAGGGAGGTGGAGGTTGAGCTCGTGGGAGTGTTTAGCAGCTCGGGGGAGGGAAGAGCGTGGTGGTTTCGCCGTTCTTCCGATCGGACCGAGAGAGCGGCGGGGAGAAACAGCCGCTGTTCGTGCGCTCGCGAGGAGAGGAAAGCAAATGCTGTCGGCTTGGTCCGAGGAGGGAGAGATCACGTTGCTGAAGCGGTCAGAACCGACCCTGGGGCGCCAGCGCGTGGAGACCGGCAGCAGGAGCTGGCGCGGCATGCTCCTCGGTGGAGCCCGTGAGCTGCTCGGGAAAAGTTCCCACCGAGAGTAAAACTTAGTGAGTAAGGCAGCCTCTTCATCTCTGTGACATGTGGGTCCAACTCCACATTTCTTCCCCAAATATCTTCTCAAGCTGATCCTCTCAATCCCCAGAACGCTGAGTTTAAAAAGGGTGGCTAGAATTTGAATTCCTCAAATTCAGTTTGAATTTGCAAGACTAAATCTGAATTTGGTTTAGAATTTGCAATTTCTTCTCTTTAACTCTCTTTTGAGCCCACCCTACAAATAGAAAGTTGGTGATCAAGCTCCTCCCTATAATTCCATCTATATGGCTGCATTTTTAATCAAAGTCCTTGACTACCCCATGTGTGAACCTTGAATTTCAAATCTGAATTTTAAACTTGCATACAAAGAGTTATTTAACTCCTTATTGGTTCAACACTTTTAAATAAAAATGTGAGCCTCATTTTGGATGGTCATCCATGTATTACTTTGCATGAAGAAAAGTTTTAGCAAGTCCCATTTTTCATGTCTTTGGCACACATATGAACTCCAACCTTGGTTTTTATTCATACACATTTTTGGGACTGTGACATGTCATGAGTACGCTTACATTAGATGTGCTTTATTCTAAGCTAAAAACTCATGAAATTGACATTATATCACGTAAGAAACCAAATAAGACTATGGCATTTGTCTCACAACGTGATATGCCTAGCTCCGGCCAATCATCTAGCAATACACTTGCTTTGCTATCTTCACTAACCCTGGAACAGATTGAGGAGTTTCCAGAGGAGGAGCTAGTACTCCTTTCTACTAGGTTCTCAAAAGCATTGCAAAATGTGAGAACTAGAAGGAGAGGAGGCTCCGGACCTCAACGATGCTTTGAATGTGGTAAGACAGGACACTTTCGTACAGATTGCCCTAACCTTTCAGGTCCTTCTAACCGTGATGAAAAGCAGAACAAAGTCAAGTCCTCTTTTGGCAACACCAACAAGAAAAAGAAGGGTTTTACAGGACGCAAACTGATAAACAGTTTCATCACCGCACTTCAAGAACTTGGCTCGAAGTGATGAAGATGAAGATGATCTGGCAAACTTGTGCTTCATGGCGGGCAAATCAAAATCAAGTATGGAGGATGCAGAACACAACAGTGACAACGAAGAGGTATGTCCTACTTGCGAAGAAATGTGTGATGTTATTTCTCGTGCCACTATTATTGTTAAGAAAAAGGACAAAAAGCTTAGGGACAATACTGTTAAAATTGAGTCACTAGAATCTGAAATTAATCGTTTAAAGTCCTTGATTCCTAGTGATGATTCTTGTTCCTCATGTTATTTAATATATGAACAATTGTCCTCTCTAAGAAGTGCACACACCTCCACACTTGATAAACTTGAACTTGAAATCAAAAAGAACAAAAATCTTGCTGCACTTAATGATAAAAACATGAAAGATGCTTGTTGTTCTACAATTGATTTGCATTGTTCTACTTGCGATGATCTTGATAAGAAACTACAAGATGCTATGAAAGAAATTTATATATTGAACAATGCTTTACATTCTTATGAAATTAAATATTGTTCCAATTGCAAATTAAAAGGAAAAACTTCATGTGAAAATTGCCTTGATCTATCAAATAAACTTGATAACATGCATAGGACATTAGATCGGTTTTGTAATGGGAATAAGAACTTAAACTTGCTGCTGAATTGTTTCAAGTCTTGCAATGATAAAACTGGTTTAGGTTTTGATTCACATGCTCATGCTAAGGAACATCCACCTAAAATTGTAAAATCATTAGGAAGTGGTTTGATTCAAACAGTTCCTAAACAAAAAGAAGTGGTTTTTAAATCTGCAGGAGTGTTGTCACATTCGGGTTCAAATAAGCATACTGCATGCTCATCTATACATGAACACAAAGTTAAATTTCATTGTACCTATTGTGGTAGAGATGGTCATGTCATAGATTTTTGTTATAGACTAGCTAAACAACACAAAAAGAAAAGAATGCAAGCTAGATCTTATAACTCTCATGCAAATTTTGCTGGACATACTAAACCGAATGTCAGGAACATGCAACCTGCTGTTATGAGTCAGAAATATTCAAAGTTTACCTCCGGAGCTTCAGTTTTTGCCTCCGGACCTTCTGTTTTTGCCTCCGGAGCTACTGATTTTTGTGCTACACAAGTAACACCTCATAGGTCAGTAGTTAAGAACAAAAAATCTCAAACTTTGACTCATAAACCTGCTGTTTTATCTCAGCCTTCGCATGTTATTCCTGCTGGACATCGTGTGACTCAATACTTAATTCCTAAATGCCTTTTAACTAACCCCAATATTGAGTCATCGATGTATTATGCTTCTATGTAGGTTACACGCTTGAGGAAGGAGAAAATTTGGATTGTGGATTCAGGTTTCTCACGCCACATGACCGGTAACAAAGACTGGTTCTCCTCTCTCTCTCTTTTGTGTCACGTGTAGAGAATGTTACTTTTGCCGATAATTCTTCATCTCCTATAATTGCTAAGGGTTCGGTTAGAGTAAATGATCACTAGACTTTGAAGGATGTGGCACTTGTCAAAAATTTGAAATACAACTTGCTTTCTGTTTCACAATTGCTGGATGAAAATCTGGAAATTATTTTCAATAAAAACTGCTGCAAAGTTGTAGGTTCAAATAGTGAGCTTATTTTTAACATGTCTCGATTTGGAAGAGTTTTTAAAGCTGATTTTGATATGTCTTCCTCTAAGCATAGATGTCTAGTTGCAAATGCTTTCAAAGATTTATATTTTTGGCATCGTAGACTTGGTCACGTAGACTTTGATCATCTCACGCGTGTTAGTGCTCTTGATCGCATACGTGGGCTGCCTAAGCTTAAAGGGGACAAAGAAATTGTGTGCTCTTCTTGTAGACATGCTAAGATGGTTGCGGGTTCACATGCTCCTCTCACAATGACCATGACAACTGAACCGGGTCAACTTTTACACCTTGACACCGTAGGACCTTCAAGTGTTCAATCCTTCGGAGGTAAATGGTATGTTCTTGTGATTGTTGATGACTATTCTAGATACTCTTGGGTTTACTTTATGGCATCTAAGAATGAAGCTTTTAGTCACTTTAGAACTTTATTTCTTAGATTATCAATTGATCACCCAGGATCTTTAAGAGCAATTACAAGTGATAATGGAACTGAATTTAAAAATCAATCGTTTGATCACTTTTGTGCTGAAAATGCAATAGATCATCAATTTTCTTCACCATATGTACCTCAACAAAATGTTGTTGTAGAGAGAAAGAACATAACATTAGTTGAGATGGCTAGGACTATGCTTGATGAATATCAAACTCCTAGGAAATTTTGGGCTGATGCAATTGCAACCGCTTGTTATGTCTCAAATCGTGTTTTCTTGCGTGCTAAGCTAGGTAAAACACCATATGAGCTCAGGTTTGGACATAGGCCTAGTGTCACACACTTTAGGGTCTTTGGTTGCAAATGCTTTGTTAAGAAACATGGTAATCTTGATAAATTTGAAACTAGATCTGTTGATGGCATGTTTCTTGGTTATCCATCTCATACTAGAGGCTACCGTGTGCTTTTACTTGATACTAACAAAATTGTGGATACTCGTGAGGTTTCTTTTGATGAAGCTAGCCCAGGTACTAGTTCAAATATTGCAGGTCCGGATCCATATCCGCAGGGGGGAGTATTTTCGTTGAAGAAGAGGAAGAAGTGGTGCTGCTGCCCGAAAATTCAGCAGCTAATTACATTGTTCCAGCTCCTGATCTTGATTCACAGACAGCACCGACGACCACCATTGCTGGTCCAGATCCTTCTCACGTCACAAGCTCATCTATTTGTGATGAACATGAAGAAGAATAAGCTTGTGAAGTGTCCACTCCCCTCCGGATTCTCAAAAGTTATCCTCCACAATAAATTATTGGAAGCTTGCATGAACAAGTTACAAGATCCAGGTTTTTCGACCCCAATTCTCATGCTCATTCTGCTTTTGTTGCTTCTTTTGAACCCAAAGATATATCACACGCACTCACTAATGAATCTTAGATTATTGCCATGCAAGAAGAGTTAGAAAATTTTGAAAGAAATAATGTTTGGAAACTTGTACCTCCACCTCAAGGTCACACTTTAATTGGAACTAAATGGGTGTTTAAAAATAAACAAAGTGAGGATGGGGTTGTGGTTAGGAATAAGGCTAGGTTGGTTGCTCAAGGTTTCACACAAAGTTGAAGGTCTAGATTTTGATGAAACTTTTGCTCCTGTTGCTAGATTAGAAGACATAAGATTTTTGTTAGCTTTTGCTGCATCTAAAGGTTTTAAGCTATATCAAATGGATGTTAAAAGTGCTTTTCTTAATGGCTACATAGATGAGGAGGTTTATGTCAAACAACCACCTGGTTTTGAAAATCCAAATTTTCCTAATCATGTTTACAAACTTTCCAAAGCCTTGTACGGTCTTAAACAAGCCCCTAGAGCATGGTATGATAGGTTAAAAACATTCTTACTTGAAAATGGGTTTACCATGGGCAAGGTTAATAAAACTCTTTTTGTGCTTAAGCATGGCAATGACTCATTATTCGTTCAAGTGTATGTGGATGATATTATCTTTGGTTGTGCTTCTCATGATCTTGTGTCCAAGTTTTCAGCTATGATGAGTTCAGAATTTGAGATGAGTATGATGGGAGAACTCACGTACTTTTTGGGGCTGCAAATCAAGCAAACCAAGAGGGTACCTTTGTGCATCAAATAAAGTATACAAAAGATCTCCTAAGGCGCTTCAACATGGACAAAAGCAAGCCTCTTCCGACACCAATGGGAACAGCAACAATACTTGAACTTGATGGAGATTGTGATCCCGTTGATCAAAAAGAATATAGAAGTATGATCGGATCACTTTTGCATCTCACGGCATCAAGACTGGACATACAATTCAGTGTATGTCTTTGTGCATGGTTTCAAGCCTCCCCATGTGCTTCACATCGTCAAGCCGTCAAAAGGATTCTCAGGTACTTACATGGAACTCAAGAATTTGGCATTTTTCTTCCTTCTTCCTCAACCGTTACTTTGAAAGCTTTTTCTGATGCTGATTTTGGGGATTGTAGGATTGATAGGAAAAGTACTTCTGGTGCTTGTCATTTTCTTGGTAATCCACTTGTTGCCTGGTCCTCTAGAAAACAAAGTTCGGTTGCACAATCCACAGCCGAATCTGAATATATAGCTGCTGCTAGTGCTTGCTCACAAATTCATTGGATTGTTCAAACACTTAAGGACTATGGGGTTGATCTAGATAGTGTTCCACTGTCTTGTGATAACACTAGTGCCATTTGCATTGCTAAAAACCCCGTTCAACATTCGAGAACTAAGCACATTGACATTAGGTATCACTTTCTCCGTGATAATATCAAAAAAGGGAACATTGTGCTTCACCATGTAGATACCGAACAACAATTGGCTGACATTTTTACAAAAACTTTAGATTTCACTCGTTTTTGTTACATTCGCAGTGAAATAGGGGTTATGCATCCTCATGGCTTAAATTGAGGGAGAATTTTGAAACTTGGGAAGTCTATGTGTGAATCTGAAATTACAATAATATGAGCATAGTATTTCATGCATATATGACTTTGTGATTCCTTTTTCATGCTAAAAGTTCTTACTACATTACTCGTGTTATACGTTTTGTAGTTTTTACCATGTCTAGTAATTGGAATAATTACTTACACTAAATCTGGTCATGGTCGAACTTTCGTGCTGTTTTGAACTTGTTGCATGCTCACAAGTGCTTTTAATCATAAAGAATTAATCAAGTAATCAACTCACATGTTGAGTTTTTATGTTCAAATAAAAAAATGAGAAAGATCAAGAGAATATGCATGCATCACACTTCTTCTTTTGAGATGGCTTATCATTGCACTTAGATATGAACTTGAAAGGAGTTGTGTATGACTAAAACCATGTCCTTAAGCTTCTGACTGTCAAATGACAAAGGTTTGGCTTGGTTGGTTAGAATAAGGCTGATGCTGCATATAATCTTTTGCAAATGTCATAAGATCAAAATTTGTGCTTTAAATGATAAATAAAATGCAGCAACAAGTGTCATGCTTTCAGGTCTTGAAATAGTTAAGTTTGTGAGATCATGACTTGCTTAAATTGAAAATTACACTTGATCTCTAGCATGGCTTACACTACTTTATGTATCTCATTGATGTGATAGTGTAAGTTACTTGATAGTATGATTTGGATGAGCTTTGTTTTATATGTATATGTTATGATGTGCTCATAACAAATTAAAATTTCTCTTTTGTACCTTGCTGAATACATTGTTAAAGGGGGAGAAATTGATCACACATTGCACACATTCACAAGTGTTTGGGCATGATTCTTCTCAGGGGGAGAATTTTTGGTATTTTTGTTTTTCTTCTCATTTCTTATTTACAAAGGGGGAGAAATTGTTTTCAAAACTTTTCATGTGAATAAGCCAATGTTCGGATTTTAAGTGGTGTTGCCAATGCATTCATCAAGGGGGAGATTGTGAGACCTATGTGTGCTGAATACATTGACTTTGACGATAAAAGTTTTGAATACTACCAAAACACCTTTTTAACAAGGTCTGACTCTAGGTCCGAGCTCCTACAAGATCCGACGATAGGTCCGACGTAAGGTCCGACTTACTTTGTCTAGGTCTGATTTGTTTTGGCTAGGTCCGACTTGTTTTTGCTAGCTCCGGTGCTAGGTCCGACTAGCTTTGGTAAGTTCTGTGCTAGGTCCGACTAAGCTTTAGTAAGCTCCGGCGCTAGGTCCGACTAGCTTTGGTAAGCTTCGGTTCAAGGTTCGGTTAGCTTTGGTAAGGTTCGGAGCTTGATTGCAATGGTTCTGTTTTTAACTTGCAATGTTTTGAACTTGCTTTACTCTTATGGAAAGTTTGCTTAGTATTATTTTACTATGTTTTTGGTGTGTTTTGGTGGTTATGGCTGATATCATTTTGCTATGGTTTACAACATGCTTCTGTGAGTTGCTCACGTAAGATGTTGTAGTTTCGGAACTAACGAGAGTCAAGTCGAGGACTTGTGCTCGGAAGTATTGGTTGTTTATTCATGTGCAGGTGTTGCTTGAGTTCAAGACATGGCTGGTGACGGGATCCATTGAACTAGTCTTAGGGAGAAGATGAGGTTCAACAACCAAGTTCGAGAGGAATTGTGGTTGAGTTGATCGGGAGGTTGCGCAGTATGTTTGAATCAAGAACAATGCATATGAAGGTATCTTGGACGTCGTTGGAAGATGTTTGCACGTGTGCAAGAAGTGCATGGACGTGGCTGCATGGTTCCAAGGTGTGATGAAGAGATGTGGACGTAAAGAATTGGTCGGAAAGGTCCAACCGAATAGGTTATGAACTCAGGCTGCGGCTGAGTCGTGTTTGACTCAAATATGGGAAGTTTTGAGTTGGTTATGATAGGATTTCGTGTGGGTCACGAATTTGAGTTATTTTAGGAATGTGGGATACATTCCTAAGGTGTTTGGAAGTCTTAAGATTGCATCTATCTGCGTATAGAAGAGTCCTAAGCAGTATTGGAAAGTTACAGTTTGAATCCAAGTAGGAGTAGGAGTCCTAGTTTGAGTTGAGTTGGCCTTCGGGCTGGTTATATAAGCAAGGGAGGCCAGAGCTCATGGGGCGCGAATTTGGGGCTGTTCATCTTGTGTTTTGATACATAAATTCGTATTCTAAAGGAACTTTTGTGCCTTGTTCGTCTGACTTGTTTCAGACAAGTTTTTCTCGTCGAGTTTCTGTTCAGCACTACCTTGCTTCGGTGGTTTTATCATAACTCGAGTTTTACAGTTCCAATTGATGTGAATCTTTTTGGGTTGTCTTCACAACTTAATTATCTATCATCGATTAAAATTTCGCAGTCATTGAATTTTTGGTTTTCTGATCTAGATGAGTTTCTTTTTAGTATTCTAGAACTGTTTTTCTCGCGTAGGACAGATTGACCTTTGTTCGATCTTTTGATCGTAACTTGAGTTTCTCTCAGTGGATTTTCATTATTCTTGTTGTGACGTGTTCATGACTTGATTCTATACAATCTATACTAGTTTTGTCACAGTTGAACATGTTTAGATTAGTTGCACACACGGTTTCTTTAACAGATCTGTTTTCTGCTGAGGGGTGTTTTGTTGCTTACTCTGAAAAGTTTTTATCTACCATTCACCCCCCTCTGGTAGCTTCACACATGTACTTCGATCCTACACTTGTCTGTGGAGGAGCGAAGGCCAGCCCTGCAGGACACGCGTCGCCTTCGGAGCTAGTCGCTGCGGAAAAGAGAGGACCCACTGTGCGGGACACGTGTCGCTCTCGGAGCTAACCTCCGAGAGGTCCGGTCCTACTGGACACGTGTCACCTCCGGAACTCATCTTCGAGAGGTCTGACACTACTGGACACGTGTCACTTCCGGAGCTCACCTCCGGGAGGTCCGAAACTGTTGGACATGTGTCGACCTCGGAGCTCGTCTCCGAGAAGTAAGGAAGATCGGCGCTACATGACACGAGGCATTCTCGAAGCTCACCTCCAAAGTGAGGGAGGTCCAGAACTGACACGTGGCACTCACGGAGCTCACCTCTGAAGAGAGGGAGGTCCGGAATTGACACATGGCATACTCAGAGCCACCTCCAAAGAGAGGGGAGGTCCGGCACTGACATGTGGCGTACGCGGAGCTCGTCTCTAGATAGAGGGGAGGTCCTGATCCGCCAGGACACGTGGCACACGTGAAGCTTGGCTCTGAGAGAGAGGGAGGTCCCGCCCGCCTGACACGCGGCACAACCGGAGCTCGTCTCTGCGAAAAAGGGAGACCAGGCCCCCGCTGGACACGTGGAGCCTCCGGAGCTCACCGCCGCAAAGGTAACGAGATTTAAAGCAGTTTTGCTTCTGTACACGTGGGAATCCCTAGTACTGAGGAAACCGACACGAATTCCACGTTGCTACCGCACCGAATCAATTGAAGATAAGTTGTCAAGATTCAAAAACAATTTGAAAAGGACTCTTATTCGAAATCTGATCAGATTAGGACTCTTCTCTTTATGATTATTAATAGAACCCGAAACAACCCCTTGGTCGTAACATCTTTTCTAAAGCCGACAACTTAGAAGCCCTAGCCCCAAACTCGCCGAGCTAAACCCCTTCGTCGGAGTTTGACCACCGGAGACACCGCCGACGAGTCCAGACACGATCGCCATCGCCGGAGGAGAGCCGACGATCTGTTTTTGCTAGGAGGAAGAACCCAAAGAAAGTAAGGTAGGTCTCCATTACTATCTTACGACGTCATCGCGTTTTCCTTGATCTGTTATTCGATCCATTCGAACAGAAGCTTTTTCGTGGACAGATCACATGTTGATCGGTTTGATCTAGATCTTGTGATGAGGTCATTGCCACGTCCACAATTGATCTTGACACCTCTGTCAAAACATGCAAGCCATGCAAGAATACGTACAAACCGATCTAATAAAAACTGCATCATAGGATTAGCATGCATATGCACCATTGCATCTTAAGTAAAGTTTGTGCATGATAATTAATTGGCTGTGAATCTTGTATGTGCGCGATCATAAGTAGAAGGACAAGCTCAGGGAGCTATCTATGAAGGATTTCAGCACCAGAACATCGAGACACAAGAACAACCAGAGCCGCAAGAACAAGGCAAGTGCCCCTTGAACATATTGATCCCATGATTTTGGAAAAAACTGTTTTGTTTGTGAAAAGGTGTGTGTGCTTGAGTCAACATGATGGGAAAACCCTTTGATAGGAGTTTACTAGTTTTGTTAACCACCCTTGTCGCCGGGAAAGTTAATGAGTCAGGTATGGTTTTTGTTTTTACGCTTCGCTGAGTCCATGGAATATGGGAAGCGAGATAGATGTGTCTAGCTAACTGCACTCGTAACAATAACGAGAAACTGATGTTGTTAATGGACATGAATCGGAGGGAGATCTAGGCAAGCTTGGTTTGTGGATGAGGTAGTATGAGATGGTGGTTACTTGCCGTAGATCTAAGGACCGGTTCATGCGAGCACATGCCAGGATAACAGTGCCACCACAAGGCCAAGTATGGGTGCGTCTTAGCTGAGTAATTAGGTAAGTTGCTAGATTTTTATGGACCGTGGAAGGCGCGGGGAATGGGAGTCGAGTGAGGACTGCCTTGGGAATTGCATGGCACAAGAGGGGGCCCGTGGGTGGGAGAATTGGAGATTCTAGCCTGCTGGTGAAACCTTAGTTAGTCCATACATCTAGTAACCCCTTTGTAAAGGATATTTTGTGATCTCTTGACTATACATCAACGGTTGTGTACTGGTATAATGGAGGTTCTGCAGTCACGACGGACGACGAAATCACAAACTTATGGGTAAAGTGGTAGAAACTCTGCAGAGTCTAAAACTATCATGATAGCCGAGCTTATGGTCACGAGCGCCTGGACAACTCACATGATTAGATGGGATGGTTATTGGGAGGTTATTGTTTTTGGTTTGGTTATTGGTTTGGTTTGGTCTTTGGATTTGGTTTTCGGGACTGTTGAGTCTGGGTGATGAGATTGGTTGCATTACTGTTGAGTCATGGCAATGAGATTTGTTTTGGTATGAGATGGAATTGATTATGAGATGAAATGTTAGTGAATACGAGATGGTATTCACAAGGTTGAGAAAAGATGAGAAAGATAAATGTCTAGAAGAGACATATGGAACATGATGGAGGTATATTGGTTTTTAAATACATGTTGGGGATTACATTCATTTAAAGTTAAGTCGCTGTTTTTATCGTGTTTTGAGAAATAAATTTTGCTTTCTGCAATGGGCGTTTTTATACCTGCATTGCTCTGAGCTACATATCATATTTTCTCGCACTTGCTGAGTACATCATGTACTCAAATTTGCATTATCATACATCATCAGCAACAGGAGAGGAGTACTATGAAGACCACGTGGAGTACTAGGAGTGTGATCCACCGTCAACTTGCCTATGGGGATGGAGTAGAGATGGAGCCGCTGCTGCTGCTTAGTTGTGTCCACACTAGTTAGAAGACTTCCGCTGCTAGAATAAGACTTCCGCTGCTAAGATAAGACTTCCGCTGCTAGAATGAGTCCAAGACTCATAAGACATTGTAATAAACCCTGTTATACGTGGTTATATATATTCTGAATTCAGTTTGCGAAGTATATGTGTATGTGTGATGAACATCCTGGGCATACAAACACATCAGTTCTCGGTTCTGTGTTCTACAGAAACGAGGGCGTCACAGATTGGTATCAGAGCCATGGGTTGACAGTAGGTCACACGTTTAGATAGAAAACACAGATTGGTATCAAACTACCACGATTGATCATAGGTCACACACCTAGATAGAGATCACAAATTAGTATAGATACCACAGTTGATCATAGGCCACAAGCCTAGGTAAGACCACAAGTTGGTATCAGTCCATGTTGACTGTAGGATGCACCCCTACTCACAGATTGGTATTAGAAGCCACGCTGACCATAGGATGCAAGCTTAAGTAAAATGCATAGATTGGCATTGGAACCACCTTGACTATAGGACTCCCATTGAATAAGCCTTGAATAGGAGTTGTGTGCTGAAACTTTTGATGATTGTTTGTGCTTGCATGCTTAGTGTGGGTTATGGGACGTTTTAAGCGTTGTCCATATCCACACATAATGGAGAGGTGTGATATGCCTCGGCACTTGTTCACATCCTCGTATAGGACGATATTTGTAACACCCCAAAATCCTGTTAAGACCCAAAATCCTGTTAAGAGGGAAATTTAAAATTTTTTGGACGTGTTGCATGTTTTGCAACAATTTAAATTCAAACTGGAATTCAATTTAAACTCAAAACAGAAAAGAAATAGAAAAAGAAAAAGGAAAACAGAAAAAAACCGGCCAGTGGGCCGAAACCCACCAGCCGGCCCACCCAAACCCCGCGCCAGCCCGCAGCCTCGCGCGCCTCCTTCCTCCCACTGACAGGCGGGGCCCGCCAGCCTTCTTCTTCCTCGCGCCCGCGCCGCGATCGGCCGGGACTCTCTCACCCGAATCAAAACCGATCGGGAATTCTCGCGTATCCCGCCGATTTTCGGACCCCGAAGACTCCAGCTCGATCTAAACCAACCCGCCGCCCTCCCCCGTCTATAAAAACCCCGACCTCGTTCTGTTTTTCCCACTCGATCCGCCTTTTTTACTCCGGTGAGAACCCGAGCCTTCTCCGGCGAATTATGGCCGATCTACGCTCGGAAATTCCGATCTAACTTGCTGGTCTTGATCCACCGCCTCCGGGGAACCCTGCAGGTGCAGAAAACTCGGTGACTTGTGGTTCAAACACAGCGCCGACGAGCCTCGCCATCTTTTCACTTCGGACCTCGTCGCCGACCGCCTTCCAGGACCTCCGAGCTCAAGAAAATCCCCGAGGTGAGATCCCCGACCTCCCCTCCACCGATCTATGCCATAAAATCACAGTTCTAGGAAGAATTCTCGAAGATCCGAAAATCTCCGACGAGATCGCCGCTTCCTGCCACCGTGCGCCGCCGGGCAGCGCCGCCCGCACTCGATCAGAGCGACGTGGCCGCTTGTGCGCCGTCTATTTTAAATCGCACGGTAGACTTTAAATCCCCGCGTACCGGTTCGGCGTTATAATCTCAGCCGTCTGTTTTAAATCGGACGGTCCACGTCAGCCCCGTGTTATAAAGACTGGAAATCTTACGTGCTACCCCCTGGGGTTCTCTGGAAATAAGAGCTAGCCCCGGAAACTTCTGATCTAGCCCCTGGAACTTCAGAAAATCATGTAAATTCATTTAAAAATCAGTTTTAGCCCCTGGACTTAATAAAAATTAGGAAAAACTCCTCTGTTATGAGTAGCTAGACCCCTGAAAATTGTTAAAATACTATTATAGACCCTGTAGTGGCATGAGTTTACCTTTTTAACCCTGTTTAATATTTAATTTAGGAAAATTGAATGGGTGGCTAGTATTTAAAATTTAAAAAGTGGGACAAACATATTGTCAAAATTTAATTAAAAACTTTCTCGGTACTTAGAAAACTTTGGAGAGAGATAAAAATATATTTTGGGCTGAAATGAATCTGTTTAATTTATTATTCACATTTATTAGTTATAGGGACACATTTTTAAGTAAAGAATAGTTCTGAAAATAGGGAAAATAAATGTAAAATAGTTTACATCAGAGGAAAAGGTCAAAAATATATTAGTAAACATTTTAGATCAGAACCTATTCTGTTTAGATGATGTGTCTTGTTATTTTCATAATAAAGTTCACATTTAGGCATAGGAAATAAATCTGAAAATATAGCAACTAGTAAATGATAAATGAAGTTTCTAAAATCCAAAGAATTCAGTTTAGGGTTGGTAGAAATTCTGAAGACACATATGGAGTAGGAAAATACCTTTCATGCATACTTGGTAGCTAAAAGGTGTAGTAATTAAATATAAGGAATTTATTTAAATTGGAAACTCATATATATAGTATGTAAGCATAAATGTGAATACAAAAGTAGGAATCATATACACATGATTAAAAGTGCATGTAAGCCACAAATCAACACACATAGAGTAACCACAACACATATAATTGTGAATGACTTTCATAAATGTGAATGTGTGGTTTGTATAAAGTGGAAGTGTGAACTATGTCTTATGGATTGTTGTTTTTCTTTTGCTATGTGTGATGGTATGATGTAGAACCTGCTCAAGAGCAAGTTCTTCCTTTCCAAGATCAGGACTACCCATTTCAAGAGCAGCAGGAAGGAGGCAAGTGTCCTTGACCACTTTGATCCTATACTAGGATGTTTAGATAGAATTATTGCATTGTCAAGTTAAATATGAAACCCATGCTAGGAAGTTTCCCTAGAATTGCATTACCTTGTTTCCTTGTATCTTGGGTTGGGATTTATATTATCATGTCATTTATTATTATGCATATGCTTAGCCATGCTTAGAATGGGATATTTGGGATATGAGATCATCAGTTTATTTTACCATACTCTTGAATGAGATATTGTGAGTTATGTAGAGGTAGGGATCAAGGCAAGTTGGATGTTTTGGTTGTGTGTTGGGTGCACGAGACTCGGGTTTGTGTTTAGTACTTGCCTGGATCCTAAGGACCGGTTCATGGAGCATGTAACCTAGCTTTACCGTGCCAACCACATGCTGAGATGGGGCAGCTTGGCCAATTAATTAGGTGTATCCCTGGCGTAGTATGGGTGTGTTGGATGGTGCGGGGAATAGGTGTCAGCTGGACTACCATATGAACCGCAAGGCTCAAGATGGGGCCATTGCAGCGGGGTTGGAGCCTCTTGTATGCTGTTAGGGGTGAAACCTCAGTGGGCCCACGCTCGTCGGGAATCCCTTTGTAAAGGCTTCGTAGTGATCTCCTGGCTACACACCTGGGAAGTGTGAATGTGGTTCGTAGCCACTGGCATAATGGAGGTTCTTTTAGTCCACCCGGCAACGGGGGATGAAATCACTACATGTGGGTATAGTGGTACAAACTCTGCAGAGTCAAAACTGTCATGACAGCCGTGCTCACGGTCAAGAGTGGCTTGGACTTATTCATGATTAGATGATTGATGGTTTTGGAAGTTGAGAACGTTAAGCGGGGAGCTTAACATTGGAAATGATTTTATGGTTATTTGATTATGATGATGGGATGGGAGTTTGGGACCATTTCACCTGTGTAGTAATGTAGGTGCTTAATAAGCTAAGGTGATAGGTATTAATTGCGTAATGCTTTAACCATGAGTTCAACCTTCTCTTGTTCTAGCCATGCATGACATAACTTTCCCACACTTGCTGAGTTCCATCGGTACTCAACCTTGCATATTTGTTGGTTTATATTGCTGCTCAGGTCAAGATAATGAGATGGTGTATAATGATCAAGACTTTGGACCCGAAGAAGGTTTCTAGGTTCTTGGAGTCCCCCGGGCAACGCCTGTGACGGAGCCCTCAAAAATAATATTTCGCTGCTAGTTTATTTACTTGTGATGAACTTATTATAGTCCATCGAGACATTTGCTATGTAAGACTTATTCGACACCTGGCTTGTAATAAATGATGCTTCACTATTTGTCATCACATGTATGAGAAAATGATCCTGGCATACATGTGATATTCACTTGGTTGTTCTTCGGAAAAAACGGGTGTGACAGAAGTGGTATCAGAGCCCAGGTTGCCCGTAGGAACGTGGACCTAGGTAGAAATGGACGTATTTAAGGGCCTTATTTTCTTAAAAACTATTTTTACAAGGTGTGTGTTGAAAAGTGTTATTTAATGAGTCACTTTCTTCATCTTACCCCAATTTTCATTCAAAATAGGATTTTTGTTTAAAAAGTTTATCTAACCTAAGTTTAAATGCTTTTGTTTTAGATGGTTCGCATGATTCGCACCGCTCGCAAGTCCACAGGAGGGAGAGTTCCCGTAGTTGCCCTTGCCGAAAGAGAGGAGAGCCGTCCGGTGACGTACCTTTCCTACGGATTGGCAGTAGGAGGCTTGTTGCGCCGTCTTCGATGTATGCTCGAAGCCGCCGGCAATACGGGCAAGCTAATCATCCACTATAACTCCACCAGGACCATCCGTGAGAAAAGGGAAGAATGGTGTTCAGAGATGAGGATTATACATGAAAACCAGCTGCTTAAGATCCACCGCTCTCCAGCTTGTAGAGTGACACAGGTCGATGCGGAGAAGGATGTCACCTAGGAGGCCATCACCTACCAGAGTCACATCTATCATCGACACCTGGACAAGACTGAGTACATGTATGTCCTGCAGCGTGAGAGTGGTACCACGGAGTACAAGTACCCGCCAGTGCAGCAAGGGACTTCCCATGAGCACATGGACTTGTGCTTGGAGGATGCTGCTATGCTCAGCACTCGACTGCAGGAGTGTCAGCAAGAGCTTCAGGATGTTCGGGACACCCTGAAGGAAATGGAGGCATTGCTGTGAACCTTCTAGAGGGCGAAAGAAAGAGGAGATGGGAATGAACTGTGTGTCACCGTGAATGATACATGGACTCCTGACTCCCCAGATCGCCGAGCAATCAGGCGTCATCACACTTCTCCACCAGCAGCCTCCCCACCCAAAGCAGAGTCAGAAGGCAGCCGAAATGATGAGGAAGATCCCGAGGAGCCAGCTCAAGAAAACGAGTAGCGTAGAGTCTTTCCCTTAAATTAGAAGGATGTCGAGTAGTCGAGTCGTTACGTTAGTTAATCGTGTGTTAATGCTTGGTGTGTGACGTGAGTTGTGGAAGCCATGAGCAATTGTCCACGGCCTCGTCTTTAGATTGTTTTGCATTGGTGTGTGAACCCACATGAAATAATATTGCATTTGTTTTTGTGTGAGAAATGAACCCTCAGAAAAGTATAACAAAGCTTCAACACTTCAAAGTACAAACAAGTGAAAGTAGTATGATGATACTAAATGCTTTCAAATTAACATTGGTTGATTCTGCCAGATGGCCGGAAGAGGAAAAGGACGTGCTGCCAACCCCGCCAACAACAACGATGAGGCATGCAACCCTCATCTTTCTGGAGGCCAGGACCGGGGTGGTCGCCGTGAAGGAGTTGATCCCCTCCACCAAATGCTGGAGAATCAGAATCAGCTCATCCAGAACTTGACTCAAGTGGTGGCCAACATGCATCAAGTTCCACCCCCACAAGCTTCACCACGCCAACCAAGGTTGAGTGAGTTTCTAGGAACTCAACCTCCGAAGTTTGCAAGTGCTGCTGAACCTCTGGAGGCAGATGATTGGCTAAAGACCATTGAAAGCAAGATGAGTATCATACAGTGCCAAGGGTATGAGAGGGTGCTGTTTGCCTCTCATCAATTGCATGGACCTGCTGCTGATTGGTGGACTGCCTACGTGGCCGCCCATCATGACCCTGAGAACATCACTTGGGAAGAGCTCAAGCGTAGCTTCCGCAACCATTACATCCCACAAGGTGAACTCAAAAACAAGAGGAAGGAGTTCTTGGGACTGCAGCAGGGAAACATGACGGTGAGGGAATACCTCACTAAATTTACTCAACTATCCCGTTATGCCCCACGAGACATAGAGACTGATGAGCAGAAACAAGATTGTTTCGTGGAAGGGCTTACCGCAGAAATGCAATGTGCAATGTCCTCAAATGAGTATGAAAGCTTCCAAAAGATGGTGGACAGAGCATTTGTGGTGGAAAGGAAGCTAAAAGCCTTGGAAAATGAGAATAAGAGGAAGGCCGGGTGGTCACATCAAGCCTCAGGGAGCAACACCCGCCCACATCTGATGCAGCAACCTGCAGGGCAGACGAACCGTGCTGCGGTACCCTACTCAGCACCAAGAGGGTACAACCCGAACTACAGGCCTCCGGCAGCACCAGCACAGCCGCAACGTCAGTTTGTACAGCAGCCTCGCCCCGCATATCCACCTCGACCAGCAGTGCAAGGACCCCCAAACCAACCCCAAGACAATAAAGGCCAAGCACCTAAGGTTGGGGTGCAATGTTTTAATTGTGGTGAAGTGGGGCACTACGCCCATAAGTGCCCAAAGAAGAAGCCCACGCAGCCACAACAGCAGAATGTAATGAGAGGACGGGTGAACCACGTCACTATGGAGGAAGCACAAGAGGCACCCGACGTGGTAATTGGTAAGTTTCTTGCCAATTTACACATTGCAACCCTGCTGTTTGATTCTGGTGCTACCTACTCGTTCATTGCTAAAGGGTTTGTTAAGAAGCATGATCTAGCAACAACACAAATGAACTATATGCTAGCAGTAAACTCTCCAGGTGGAGAAATAAGGACAAGACAAGTGTGTCCCAAGGTGAATCTAGACATTAATGGGGTAGTGTTTACTGCTAACCTCATAGTGATAGATTCCCAAGGGATCGATATTATTTTGGGCATGGACTGGTTGACCAAACATAAGGGAATCATCCATTGTTCAACCAGAACGGTGGAACTAACGCACCCTAGTGGCACAAAAGTAAAGTTTATAACAATACAAGAGCCGAGGAGGGACGTTCAATTAAATCAAGTTGAGGTGAAAGTGGAGGAGATCCGAATAATCAAGGAATATCCAGACGTTTTTCTGGAGGAGTTGCCGGGTATGCCTCCCGATCGTGAAGTGGAATTCGCAATTGAGCTAGTGCCTGGAACAGCACCGATATACAAGAGACCTTATCGGATGGACTCCAAGCAGCTAGAAGAACTCAAGGATCATTTGAGCGAATTGACGGAGAAGGGGTATATTCGCCCTAGTTCCTCACCTTGGGGAGCTCCGGTCATATTTGTGCCCAAGAAGGACGGAACCCAAAGGTTGTGCGTGGATTACCGTGCCTTGAATGAAGTAACTATCAAGAACAAGTACCCATTACCCCGCATTGAAGACTTGTTTGATCAGTTGAGGGGAGCTTGTGTGTTCTCGAAAATTGATCTCAGGTCGGGATACCACCAACTCAAGATAAGGCAATCTGATATTCCCAAGACAGCTTTCGTATCTCGGTACGGACTGTATGAATATACTTTCATGCCTTTCGGGCTAACTAATGCCCCGGCATACTTCATGTACCTCATGAACAAGGTATTTATGGAATATCTGGACAAATTTGTGGTGGTTTTCATAGATGACATTCTCGTCTTCTCCAAAGATGAAGAAGAACATGAGAAACATCTAAGGTTGGTGTTGCAAAGGCTGAGAGAACACCAACTGTATGCCAAGTTGAGCAAGTGTGAGTTTTGGCTGAAGAGAGTTCCCTTCTTAGGACATATAATCTCGGAGGGAGGAATTTCCGTGGATCCTGCCAAAATCGAGGATATACAGAAGTGGAAGACCCCTGAAAATGTCGGGGAAGTTCGAAGCTTTTTGGGATTGGCTGGATACTATCGACGGTTTATTGAGGGATTCTCTAAGATCTCGAGACCCCTCACCAAACTGTTGGAAAAGGGAATCACATTCACATGGACGCCACAGTGCGAGACGAGTTTTTAGGAGCTAAAGAAAAGATTGACAACAGCCCCAGTGTTGGTTATGCCAGATATGCAGAAGAATTTCACGGTGTACTGCGATGGCTCTGGAAACGGGTTGGGATGTGTTCTCATGCAAGAAGGGCATGTCGTGGCATGTGCATCCCGGCAGCTTCGGAAGCACGAGAAAAACTATCCTACACATGACCTAGAACTAGCCGCAGTGGTACACGCGTTGAAAATTTGGCGACACTATTTGATGGGGAAGAGGACATAGATATATACGGATCATAAGAGTTTGAAGTACATTTTTACACAGCTAGATCTCAACCTCAGACAAAGAAGATGGTTAGAGCTAATCAATGACTTTGATGTGGGCATCAACTATCATCCTGGGAAAGCAAACGTCGTGGCCGATGCTTTAAGTCGGAAAGTGCAGGTCAATAAGTTGAGCTTGAATGACATGCCTGCAGAATTGAAGGACGAGGTTATAAGGCTCAATCTATGCCTTGCGAATAGTGGTGAAGCGATCGCCATGGAAGTGGACTCCACACTAGAGCGAGACATCCGCGAGGGTCAATAGAAAGACGAGAAGATACAAGAGATCAGACAACTCATCAAGGAAAATAAAGCTCCTGGTTTTAGAGAGGATGAACAAGGTACGGTGTGGCACGGGAAAAGGATCTGTGTGCCTGAAGTAAAGGAGATTCGTGAATTGATTTTGAAGGAGGCTCACGATTCCTACTATTCCATTCATCCTGGGAGTACGAAGATGTACCAGGACCTCAAGAGCAGGTATTGGTGGTATGGCATGAAGCAAGATGTCGCGGAACATGTTGCCCTATGTGACACATGTCAGTTGGTGAAAGCATAACATCAACGACCCGCGGGATTATTGCAACCACTCAAAGTGCCTGAATGGAAATGGGAAGAAATCGACATGGATTTCATAGTGGGATTGTCTAGGACCCAATCAGGATATGATTCAATATGGGTCATCATCGACAGGCTAACCAAGGTAGCTCATTTCATCCCCGTGAAAGAAAGCTATAGCGGATCCAAATTGGCAGAATTGTACATGTCAAGGATCGTGTGTTACCATGGAGTGCCCAAGAAGATTGTATCGGATCGAGGACACAGTTCACCTCAAGGTTCTGGCAAAAGTTGCATGAAACCATGGGAACCCATCTGAATTTCAGCTCTACCTATCATCCCCAAACTGACGGGCAGACGGAGAGAACCAATCAGATCCTTGAAGATATGCTGAGGGCATGTGCACTCAAAAACAATAGGAGTTGGGACAAGAACTTACCGTATGCGGAGTTTTCCTATAACAACAGCTATCAAGCTAGTATGAAGATGTCACCGTTTGAAGCCTTGTACGGGAGGAAGTGCAGAACTCCCTTATTTTGGAACCAAACGGGGGAAAGTAAAGTGTTTGGTCTAGAAGTACTACAAGAAGAGAGGTGAAGGTGAGGGAAATTCGCAACAATTTGAGGATAGCACAGACACGCCAAAAGAGCTGTGCCGATATACGAAGAAGAGAGCTCGTTTTCAACGTGGGAGACTATGTCTATCTCAAGGTGTCCCCTATCAGAGGACTTCGTAGGTTCAAGGTGAAAGGGAAGTTGTCACCTCGATACATCGGACCCTTTCAAGTTTTGGAGAGGAAAGGTGAAGTGGCGTATCAACTAGAGTTACCGGCTCGTCTATCGGATGTGCACAATGTGTTCCATGTGTCACAACTCAAGAAATGCCTGAGGACGCCTGAAGAGGTGTTACCCATGAATGAAGTGGACGTAGCTGAGGATTTGTCTTATGACGAGCAACCATACAAGATTTTGGAGACAATGGAAGGCCTCACCAGAAATAAAAGAATCCGGATGTGCAAGGTGCAGTAGAAGCATCACTCAGAAGAGGAAGCCACCTGGGATCGGGAAGATGAACTCAAGGCACAATTTCCGGAATTGTTTTCATAGAACCACTAATCTCGAGGACGAGATTTCTTTTAAGGGGGGTAGAGCTGTAACACCCCAAAATCCTGTTAAGACCCAAAATCCTGTTAAGAGGGGAATTTAAAAATTTTTGGACGTGTTGCATGTTTTGCAACAATTTAAATTCAAACTGGAATTCGATTTAAACTCAAAACAGAAAAGAAATAGAAAAAGAAAAAGGAAAACAGAAAAAAACCGGCCAGTGGGCCGAAACCCACCAGCCGGCCCACCCAAACCCCGCGCCAGCCCACAGCCGCGCGCGCCCCCTTCCTCCCACTGACAGGCAGGGCCCGCCAGCCTTCTTCTTCCTCGCGCCCGCGCCGCGATCGGCCGGGACTCTCTCACCCGAATCAAAACCGATCAGGAATTCTCGCGTATCCCAGCCGATTTCTGGACCCCGAAGACTCCAGCTCGATCTAAACCAACCCGCCGCCCTCCCCCGTCTATAAAAACCCCAGCCTCGTTCTGTTTTTCCCACTCGATCCGCCGTTTTTACTCCGGTGAGAACCCGAGCCTTCTCCGGCGAATTCTGGCCGATCTACGCTTGGAAATTCTGATCTAACTTGCTGGTCTTGATCCACCGCCTCCGGGGAACCCTGCAGGTGCAGAAAACTCGGTAACTTGCGGACCTCGCCGTGGTTTCACTTCGGACCTCGTCGCTGACCGCCTTCCAGGATCTCCGAGCTCAAGAAAACCCCCGAGGTGAGATCCCCGACCTCCCCTCCACCGATCTATGCCATAAAATCACAGTTCTAGGAAGAATTCTCGAAGATCCGAAAATCTCCGGCGAGATCACTGCTTCCCGCTGCCGTGCGCCGCCGGGCAGCGCCGCCCGCGCTCGATCAGAGCGACGTGGCCGCTTGTGTGCCGTCTATTTTAAATCGCACGGTAGACTTTAAATCCCCGCGTACCGGTTCGGCGTTATAATCTCAGCCATCTGTTTTAAATCGGACGGTCCACGTCAGCCCCGCGTTATAAAGACTGGAAATCTTACGTGCTACCCCCTGGGGTTCTCGGGAAATAAGAGCTAGCCCCGGAAACTTCTGATCTAGCCCCTGGAACTTCAGAAAATCATGTAAATTCATTTAAAAATCAGTTTTAGCCCCTAGACTCAATAAAAATTAGGAAAAACTCCTCTGTTATGAGTAGCTAGATCCCTGAAAATTGTTAAAATAATATTATAGACCCTGTAGTGGGGTGAGTTTACCTTTTTAACAATGTTTAATATTTAATTTAGGAAAATTGAATGGGTGGCTAGTATTTAAAATTTAAAAAGTGGGACAAACATATTGTCAAAATTTAATTAAAAACTTTCTCAGTACTTAGAAAACTTTGGGAGAGATCAAAATATATTTTGGGCTGAAATGAATCTGTTTAATTTATTATTCACATTTATTAGTTATAGGGACACATTTTTAAGTAAAGAATAGTTCTGAAAATAGGGAAAATAAATGTAAAATAGTTTACATCAGAGGAAAAGGTCAAAAATATATTATTAAACATTTTAGATCAGAACCTATTCTGTTTAGATGATGTGTCTTGTTATTTTCATAATAAAGTTCACATTTAGGCATAGGAAATAAATCTGAAAATATAGCAACTAGTAAATGATAAATGAAGTTTCTAAAATCCAAAGAATTCAGTTTAGGGTTGGTAGAAATTCTGAAGACACATATGGAGTAGGAAAATACCTTTCATGCATACTTGGTAGCTAAAAGGTGTAGTAATTAAATATAAGGAATTTATTTAAATTGGAAACTCATATATATAGTATGTAAGCATAAATGTGAATACAAAAGTAGGAATCATATACACATGATTAAAAGTGCATGTAAGCCACAAATCAACACACATAGAGTAACCACAACACATATAATTGTGAATGACTTTCATAAATGTGAATGTGTGGTTTGTATAAAGTGGAAGTGTGAACTATGTCTTATGGATTGTTGTTTTTCTTTTGCTATGTGTGATGGTATGATGTAGAACCTGCTCAAGAGCAAGTTCTTCCTTTCCAAGATCAGGACTACCCATTTCAAGAGCAGCAGGAAGGAGGCAAGTGTCCTTGACCACTATGATCCTATACTAGGATGTTTAGATAGAATTATTGCATTGTCAAGTTAAATATGAAACCCATGCTAGGAAGTTTCCCTAGAATTGCATTACCTTGTTTCCTTGTAGCTTGGGTTGGGATTTATATTATCATGTCATTTATTATTATGCATATGCTTAGCCATGCTTAGAATGGGATATTTGGGATATGAGATCATCAGTTTATTTTACCATACTCTTGAATGAGATATTGTGAGTTATGTAGAGGTAGGGATCAAGCCAAGTTGGATGTTTTGGTTGTGTGCTGGGTGCACGAGACTCGGGTTTGTGTTTAGTACTTGCCTGGATCCTAAGGACCGGTTCATGGAGCATGTAACCTGGCTTTACCGTGCCAACCACATGCTGAGATGGGGCAGCTTGGCCAATTAATTAGGTGTATCCCCGGCGTAGTATGGGTGTGTTGGATGGTGCGGGGAATAGGTGTCAACTGGACTACCATATGAACCGCAAGGCTCAAGAGGGGGCCACTGCAGCGGGGTTGGAGCCTCTTGTATGCTGTTAGGGGTGAAACCTCAGTGGGCCCACGCTCGTCGGGAATCCCTTTGTAAAGGCTTCGTAGTGATCTCCTGGCTACACACCTGGGAAGTGTGAATGTGGTTCGTAGCCACTGGCATAATGGAGGTTCTTTTAGTCCACCCGGCAACGGGGGATGAAATCACTACATGTGGGTACAGTGGTACAAACTCTGCAGAGTCAAAACTGTCATGACAGCCGTGCTCTCGGTCAAGAGCGGCTTGGACTTATTCATGATTAGAGGATTGATGGTTTTGGAAGTTGAGAACGTTAAGCGGGGAGCTTAACATTGGAAATGATTTTATGGTTATTTGATTATGATGATGGGATGGGAGTTTGGGACCATTTCACCTGTGTAGTAATGTAGGTGCTTAATAAGCTAAGGTGATAGGTATTAATTGCGTAATGCTTTAACCATGAGTTCAACCTTCTCTTGTTCTAGCCATGCATGACATAACTTTCCCACACTTGCTGAGTACCATCGGTACTCAACCTTGCATATTTGTTGGTTTATATTGCTGCTCAGATCAAGATAATGAGGTGGTGTATAATGATCAAGACTTTGGACCCGAAGAAGGTTTCTAGGTTCATGGAGTCCCCCGGGCAACGCCTGTGACGGAGCCCTCAAGAATAATATTCCGCTGCTAGTTTATTTACTTGTGATGAACTTATTATAGTCCATCGAGACATTTTCTATGTAAGACATATTCGACACCTGGTTTGTAATAAATGATGCTTCACTATTTGTCATCACGTGTATGAGAAAATGATCCTGGCATACATGTGATATTCACTTGGTTGTTCTTCGGAAAAACCGGGTGTGACAATATTAAGTCCAACCACCTTGATGCATATAGTTAGGGGGATCCATCTAACCTTCTAAACCTCTATTCTATCCAGCTCTCTCAAAGATGGTGAGAGAAAACGCCGGCCGTCAAGGCAGGAACGTCCGTGGCAACCAAGAGGATGACCACGTTGATGTTCCTGAGAATGACAACCCCGGAGCTGGTGCAAACAACCTGGAACGGTTGATGGATATGCAGAATCATCTTATGCAAACAATGATCCAAACTCTGTGTCAGCTGCAAGCCAACAACAATAATCCCGTTACTGCCCCACCGCCACCACCACCGGCTCACAACCGAGTGGTAGAGTTCATGAGGACTCGACCGCCCACTTTTGCTCAAGCTAATGATCCCATGGAGGCCAACGGTTGGTTGAAGTCCATGGAGAAGACGCTTACCATAGTTCAGTGAAATGACCGCGAGAAGGTTCTCTTCGTGTCACACCAACTTATGGGAGCAGCCGCTGACTGGTGGGATGCCCTTTGCAATGCTCATGACAACCCGGAGACTATTACTTGGACCGAGTTCAAGGAGAGTTTCCGTTCTCATAGCATCCCTGCTGGAGTAATGATGCTCAAGAGACAAGAGTTCGAAGGTCTCCGCCAAGGACAGAAGAGCGTGAATGAGTACCTTAACAAGTTCACGCAACTGTCATGGTATGCCCCCGAAGATGTCAACTCGGACCAATGGAAGCAGTACTTGTTCATGAGAGGGTTGAACAATGAAATCCAAGTTCAGCTCCTCAACAATGACTATGCGAGCTTCCAGAAGCTAGTTGACAAGGCTATAGTGGTTGAGAGCAAGATCCGAGAGATCGAGCGAGAGGGCAAGAGGAAGATGCCATACCAGCCACAAGGGAGCAACGTACGACCCCGGTACATACCCCCAGCTGTACCACAGTATGGGTCGACTACTCCTGCATTTTGCCCTAACCAACCACCACAGCAACGTCCTGCCATGCAAGCACCTCGTGTGCCTTTGCCTCCTGCGCCTCGACCAAATATGGGCGCTCCTTCTCAAAACCCCCACCCCAACATACCTTCTGTTGTGGGCAACAAGGCATGCTTTGCATGCGGAGAGATGGGACACTTTGTGAGCCAGTGCCCGAAGAGAGGTCCTGGACAACAAAGCAATGTGCCCAAGCAGAACCCACGGCCGAATGGAGGAGCCAATCAAGGAAACCGTGGACAGCAGAACTACTCGCGGCAACGTGAACCATGTCTCTGCTGAGGAAGCGCAACAGGCTGAGGACGTCGTGATTGGTATGTTCCTTGCCAACTCCAACCCAGCCACCATTCTATTTGATTCCGGAGCATCACATTCATTCATATCATCCAAGTATGTCGCCAAGCATAATCTACCCATATCACACTTGAAATATACTATGTTGGTTATTTCTCCCGGTGGAGAGATGAGGACTAATATAGTATGTCCGAAAGTAAACCTTAAAATAAGGGGGTTAGACTTCTTTGCCAACCTCATTGTCTTGGATTCCCAAGGGCTTGACATAATACTCGGAATGGATTGGTTAAGAAAGCACAACGGAGTAATCCAATGTGCTGAGAGAAGCGTGCAGTTGACAAACGAGCACGGTACTCGCATCGAGTTTAAGTCAGCCCAGCCAATAACCCAGGAAGCAGAATTCCTTCATCTACTCTCCACTAGCAAATCTCGAGGGCGAGATTCAATTTAAGGGGGGCAGATTTGTGACACCCTAATTTTTTATTTCTGCATGTATTCATGTTTCGTATAGAGAAAACATTTTAAAAGAAGTAGAAACAGAGAAAGAATCAAAAAGATAGCCAGAAAGAGCCAAATCCAGTTCACAGAAGAGCGTTGAAGACAACTCCCGCGGCCCGCTGGCCACGTGGCGTGTTTGGGGCTCATCCCCGCAAAGGGGGAGAGGTCCACCGCTAAACTAGCTACGTGGCACGCTCGGGGCTCATCCCCACGAAGGGGGAGAGGTCCGACCCCGTGGGACACGTGTTGCCCCTGGAGCTAGCCTCTGCGGAGGAGCGAGGCCAGCCCCGTAGGACATGTGTCGCCTTCGGAGCTAGTCACCACGAAAAAGAGCGGACCAGCCGCACGGGACACGTGTCGCGCTCGGAGCTTGTTTCAGAGAGGTCCGGTCCTACTGAACACGTGTCGCTCTTGGAGCTCACCTCCGAGAGGTCCGGTCCTACTGGACACGTGTCACCTTCGGAGCTCACCTCCAAGAGGTCCGACACTATGGGACACGTGTCACCTCCGGGAGGTCCAGTCCTATTGGACGCGTGTCACCTCCGGAGCTCACCTCCGGGAGGTCCGACGCTGTTAGACACGTGTCGACCTCGGATCTCGCCTCCGAGAAGAAAGGAAGATTTGGCGCTGCTAGGACACGTGGCACTCACGGAGATCACCTCCGAAGTGAGGGAGGTCAAGAATTAACACATGGCACATTCAGAGCCACCTCCGAAGAGAGGGGAGGTCCGGTACTGACACGTGGCGTACGCGAAGCTCGTCTCTGAGTGAGAGGGAGATCCCGCCCGCCAGGACGGGTGGCGTACGCGGAGCTCACCTTCGAGGAGAGGGAAAACCGCCCGCCTGACACGCGGCACAACCAAAGCTCGTCTCTACGGAAAAGAGAGACCAGGCCCCCGCAGGACACGTGGAGCCTCCGGAGCTCACCGCCGCGAAGGTAACGAGATTTGAAGCGGTTTTTCTTCTGTACGCGTGGGAATCCCCGGTACTGAGGAAACCGACACGAATTCCACATTTGCTACCACACCAAATCAATTGAAGATAAGTTGTTAAGATTCAAAAACAATTTGAATAGGACTCTTATTCAAGTTCCAATCAGATTAGGACTCTTCTTTTCCCGATTATAAATAGAACCCGAAACAACCCCATGGTCGTAACATCTTTTCTAAGCCGACAACTTAGAAACCCTAGCCCCAAACTCGCCGAGCTAAACCCCTTCGCCGGAGTTTGACCACCGGTGAGACCGCCAACGAGCCCAGACACGATCGCCATCGCTGGAGGAAAGCCGACGATCTGTTTTTGCTAGGAGGGAGGACCCGAAGGAAGCAAGGTAGGTTTCCAATACCACCATTACAACATCATCGCGTTTTCTTTGCATATGTTCTCTTCGATCCTTTCAAAACGAAGCTTTTCCATGGACATATCACGTGTTGATCAGTTTGATCTAGATATTGAGTCCAGATCATCACCACATCCACATTTGATCCTAACACCTTTGTTCATCGTAAAATCCATGAAAGCCATGCAAGAACACATACAAACCAATCTAATAAAACAACACCATAGGATTAGCATGCATATGCATCATTGCATCTTAAAGTAGAGTTTGTGCATGATATTGATTGCTGTGAATCTTGTATGTGCGCGATCGTAAGTAGAAGTACAAGCTCAGGGAGCTATCTACGACAAACTACAACCTCAAGATTTCGAGATCCCAGAGCAACAGAAGCCGCAAGAACAAGGCAAGTGCTCCTTGACCATATTGATCCCATGTTTTGGGAAAAACTGTTTTGTTTGTGAAAAGGTGTGTGTGCTTGAGTCAACATGATGGGAAAACCCTTTGATAGGACTTTACTAGTTTTGTTAACCACCCTTGTCGCTGGGAAAGTTAATGAGTCGGGTACGGTTTTTGTTTTTACGCTTCGCCGAGTCCATGGGATATGGGAAGCGAGATAGATGTGTCTAGCTAACTGCACTCGTAAAAATAATGAGAAACTGATGTTGTTAATGGACATGAATCGGAGGGAGATCTAGGCAAGCTTGGTTTGTGGATGAGGTAGTATGAGATGGTGGTTACTTGCCGTAGATCTAAGGACCGGTTCATGCGAGCACATGCCAGGATAACAGTGCCACCACAAGGCCAAGTATTGGTGTGTCTTAGCTGAGTAATTAGGTAAGTTGCTATATTGTTATGGACCATGGAAGGCGCGGGGAATGGGAGTAGAGTGAGGACTGCCCTGGGAACTGCGTGGCACAAGAGGGGGCCCGTGGGTGGGAGAATTGGAGATTCTAGCCTGGTGGTGAAACCTTAGTGAGTCCATACATATAGTAACCCCTTTGTAAAGGATATTTTGTGATCTCTTGATCATACACCGACGGTTGTGTACTGGTATAATGGTGGTTCTGCAGTCACCGATGGGTGACAAAATCACAAACTTATGGGTAAAGTGGTACAAACTCTGCAGAGTCTAAAACTATCATGATAGCCGAGCTTACGGTCACGAGCGCCTGGACAACTCACATGATTAGATGGGATGGTTATTGGGAGGTTATGGTTTTTGGTTTGGTTTGGTCTTTGGATTTGGATTTGGTTTTCGGGACTGTTGAGTCCGGGTGATGAGATTGGTTCCATGACTGTTGAGTCATGGCAATGAGATTGGTCTCAGTATGAGACAGAGTTGATTATGAGATGAAATGTTAGTGAATACGAGATGGTATTCACGAGATTGAGAAAAGATGAGAAAGATAAATGTCTGGAAGAGACATATGGAACATGATGGAGGTATGTTGGTTTTTAAATACATGTCGGGGATTACATTCATTTAATGTTAAGTTGATGTTTTTATCATGTTTTGAAAAATAAATTTTGCTTTTTGCAATGAGCCTTTTTATACCTGCCTTGCTGTGAGCTACATATCATATTTTCCCGCACTTACTTAGTACATCATGTACTCAAACTTGCATTATCATACATCATCAGCAACAGGAGAGGAGTACTATGAAGACCACGTGGAGTACTAGGAGTGCGATCCATCGTCAACTTGCCTGTGAGGATGGAGTAGAGATGGAGCCGCTGCTGCTTCTTAGTTGCTTCCGCACTAGTTAGAAGACTTCCGCTGCTAGAATAAGACTTCCGCTGCTAGAATGAGTCCAAGACTTATAAGACATTGTAATAAACCCTGTTACACGTGGTTATATATATATTCTGAATTCAGTTTGTGAAGTATATGTGTATGTGTGATGAACATTCTGGGCACACATACGCATCAGTTCTCGGTTCTGTGTTCTACAGAAACGAGGGTGTCACACCATTGCATCTTAAGTTTGTGCATGATAATTGATTGGCTGTGAATTTTGTATGTGTGTGATCATAAGTAGAAGGACAAGCTCAGTGTAACACCCCAAAATGTGGCAAAATATGATTTTCAATTTATTGGACGTAATGCATGTGGAGAAAAATTGAAACTCAAACTGGAATTCAAATTTGAATCAAAAACAGAAAAGAAAAAGGAAAAAGAAAAAGGAAAACGGCCAATGGGCCGAAACCCATCCCAGACGGCCCAGCACACCGCGGCCTACTTTCCCCCCTCTATCTCTCGCTGCCGCGCGGGACCCGCCTGTCAGCGCCGTCTTCAACCATCGTCCGCCCTCCCGCGCCGAGCTTCCCGCACCTGATCGCGCCGTCTCGGCCGATTTTCACGCGCACGAGCCACGATCTCCGGCCGGCAGTGCTGCATCTCTCTAACCAACCCCGCCACCCTCCCTCATCCATATAAATGCTGAAGGTTGCCAATATTCTCCCCCCCCTTCGACCCACTTTCATTCCCGGTGAGGACCGAGACTCCCATCGCCGTTTTCTTTCGATCCTCGTCCGTTTTCTACGATCTAACGCGTGTAGTGCGTCCTGCCGCCGCCGGGGAGTCTTGCAGGTGAAGGAGCCCCCTTTTTTGCGCTCTAGACACAGCTCCGGTGAGCACCGCCGAGCTTCCCCCTCGGACCTCGTCGCCGACCGCCTTCCAGGGCCTCCGAGCTCAAGAAAACCACCGAGGTGAGATCCCCTACTCCCCCTCCTCCGAATTGTGCAGAGAAAATGGTAGTCTAGGGCCGGTAGATGAGATTTTGGGCAATTCCGGCGAGATCGCCGCCTCCCGCCGCCGTGCGCCTCCAGGCGGCGCCACCCACACATGGCAAGGGCGACGTGGCCCTCTGTGTCCCGTCCGTTTTAAATCGGGTGGTCCCGAATAGATTTAACCCGTACCGCTTCGCGATCTAATCTCAGCCCTCCATTTAAAATCCAGGGGCCCACATCAGCCCCGCGTTATGAAGGGCGGGAATCTTGCGGGCTACCCCCCGGGGTTCTGAGGAAAAAGGATCTAGCCCCCGGAAACTTCTGATCTAGCCCCTGGACCCTCAGAAATTCATGTAAATGCTTTTAAAAATCAGTTTTAGCCCCTGGACTTAATAAGAATTAGGAAAACCTCCCTGTTTTGCACACTTAGACCCCTGAAAATTTAGAAAATGAGAAATGGGGCCCCACTGCAGTGTGGATTTGCACATCAGCCCCTGAGGGTTATTAATTTCAGGAAATTGAATTTGTGAATAGAATTTAAATTCAAACATAGGTATAGGTTCAGTTGAATTATTCTAACCCTGTTGAAAATTTGTAGAACAATCTGAAGTCTGAATTTAGAGGGGAAATAAACTTTTAAATTAAATGAGGTTGCTGTTTTGTGATTTATCTCTGAAATATACCCTTTAGGCATAAAACAAATTTAAATATGTGGAAAAAAATGAATCTAAGTAACCAAAAAGGGGTAGGGAAAATTTATAAAGGTTCTGTTTAGGTAATTGGAACAGTAGAAATTTTTGTATGAATTTACGTTGCTGTTTTATTGTTGGAAATTCATTTTTAGGCTAGAAAATAATTCTGAAAATGGGTAAAAATAAATTTAAATTGATCCCATCAGAGAGGAAGTCAAAAGATGTGTTATTGGACATTTTAGATCATAACATATTCTGTTTGGGTGATATATTTTGCTATTTTAGTATAGGGGTTCACTTTTGGGTAGGAAAAATAAATCTGAAAATATAGGGAAATAGGTATACATAATTATAAAATGTCAAGTGAGGTCCACACATTTAGAACTTCAAGTTAAGAATAGTGTAGAACATCTGAAAACCCATTTGGAGTAGGAAATTATCTTTCATGCACCTTTTGTGGCTAAGAAGGGTATTATCTAATGTAGAAACTTTGTTCAAATTGGAAATTCATATATATGGTGCACCTAGGAATCTGAATATCAAAGAGTAGAAGTAAAATATATGTTTAAAAGTGCATGTGTGCATAGAATCAACATAGCTAGGGTAAACACCAAACTTAAATATGTGTATGACTTCAATGTGTATGTATCTGTGGACTATTGCTTATGGAATGTTGTTTTTCTTTTGCTATGTGTGTATTGGCATGAGTAGAACCAGCCCCAGAGCCGGTTCTCACCTTCCAAGACCAAGACTTTCCATTCCCGTAGCAGCAGAAAGAAGGCAAGTGTTCTTGACCACTTTGACCCTATACTAGGATGTGTAGTTAGAATTTAATTGAATTGTCAAGTTGGAATGTGATACCCATGCTAGGAAGTTTCCCTAGATTTTCATTATCTTGCTTCCTTGTAGCCTGGGTTGGGAGTTATGTTATTATGTCATTCATTTACACTACCCATGCTTAGCCATGCTTAGAATGGGATAAATGGGATATGAGATCATCAACTTGTTTACTTTACCCTTGAATGAGATATTATGAATTATGTAGAGGTAGGGATCTAGGCAAGTTGGATGCTTTGGTTGGTGTTGCGTGCACGAGACTCGGATTTGTGTATAGTACTTGCCTGGATCCTAAGGACCGGTTCATGGAGCATGTAACCTGGCTTTACAGTGCCAACCACATGCTGAGATGGGGCAGCTTGGCCAATTAATTAGGTGCATCCCCGGCGTAGTATGGGCGTTTGGATGGTGCGGGGAATAGGTGTCAGCTGGACTACCATATGAACCGCAAGGCTCAAGAGGGGGCCACTGCAGCGGGGTTGGAGACTCTTGGATGCTGTTAGGGGTGAAACCTCAGTGGGCCCACAATCATCGGGAATCCCTTTGTAAAGGTCTCGTAGTGATCTCCTGGCTACACACCTCGGAAGTGTGAATATGGTTCGCGGCCACTGGCAAAATGGAGGTTTTGTAGTCCACCTGGCAACGGGGGATGAAATCACTACATGTGGGTACAGTGGTGCAAACTCTGCAGAGTCAAAACTGTCATGACAGTTGTGCTCACGGTCAATAGCGGCTTGGACTTATTCATGATTAGAGGATGATGAAGTGGGAAGATGAGGATGTTAAGCAGGGAGCTTAACAGTGGAAATGATGTTATGGTGACTTGATATTGATGATGGATTAGGTGATTGGGACCATTTCACCTACGTTGTAATGTAGGTGCTTAATAAGCTAAGGTGATATGTATTAATTGCGTAGTGCTTTAACCATGAGTTCAACCTCTCCTTGCTCTAGCCATGCATGACATAACTTTCCCACACTTGCTGAGTACCTACGGTACTCAAGCTTGCATTTCTGTTGGTTTTAAATTGCTGCTCAGGCCAAGGGAATGACGTGGCGTATAACGACCAGGACTTCGGCCCTGAAGAAGGATTTTAGGTTCATAGAGTCCCCCGGGCAACGCCTGTGATGGAGCCCACAAGACTTATCTTCCGCTGTTGGTTTATTCATATGTTGTGAACATATTATCGTCCATCGTGATGTTATGTTATGTAAGACTTATTTATATTCGAACACTTGGCTTGTAATATAATGATTCTTCACTTTTTGTCATCACATGTATGAGAAAATGATCCTGGCATAAATGTGATAGTCACTCGGTCGTTCTTTGGAAAAACCGGGTGTGACACTCAGGGAGCTATCTACGAAGGATTTCAGCACCAGAACATCGAGACATAAGAACAACCAAAGCCGCAAGAACAAGGCAAGTGCCCCTTGACCATATTAATCCCATGATTTTGAAACTGTTTTGTTTGCGAAAAGGTGTGTGTGCTTGAGTCAACTTGATAGGAAACCCTTTTATAGGAGTTTACTAGTTTTGTTAACCACCCTTGCCACCGGGAAAGTTAATGAGTCGGGTATGGCTTTTGCTTTTATGCTTCGCTGAGTCCATGGGATACGGGAAGCGAGATAGATGTGTCTAGCTAACTGCACTCGTATGAATAATGAGAAACGGATATTGTTAATGAACATGAATCGGAGGGGGATCTAGGCAAGATTGGTTTTGTGGAAGAGGTAGAATGAGATGGTGGTTTACTTGCCGTAAATCTAAGGACCGGTTCATGCGAGCCATGCCAGGATAACAGAGCCACCACAAGGCCAAATATGGGTGCGGCTTAGCTGACTAATTAGGTAAGTTACTAGATTGTTATGGACCGTGGAAGGCGCGGGGAATGGGAGCCGAGTGAGGACTGCCCTAGGAACTGCATGGCACAAGAGGGGGCCCGTGGGTGGGAGAATTGGAGATTCTAGCCTGCTGGTGAAACCTTAGTGAGTCCATACATCTAGTAGCCCCTTTGTAAAGGCTATTTTGTGATCTCTTGGCCATACACCGATGGTTGTGTACTGGTATAATGGAGGTTCTGCAGTCGCCGAGGGGTGACGAAATCATAATCTTGTGGGTAAAGTGGTACAACCTCTGTAGAGTGTAAAACTATCATGATAGCCGAGCTTACGGTCACGAGCGCCTGGACAACTCACATGATTGGATGGGATGGTTATTGGGAGGTTATGGTTTTTGATTTGGTTATGGTTTGGTCTTTGGATTTGGTTTTTGGGAATGTTGAGTCCGGGTAATGAGATTGGTTGCATGACTGTTGAGTCATGGCAATGAGCATTGGTCTCGGTATGAGACGAAATTGATTATGAGATAAAATGGTAGTGAATATGAGATTGTACTCATGAGATGGTAGTGAATACGAGATGGTATTCATGAGCTTGAGAAAAGTTGAGAAAGATAAATGTCTGGAAGAGACATGAAAGTGATGGATCATGATGGAGGTGTCTTGGTGTTTAAATACATGTTGGGCTTACATTCACTTAAAGCTAAGTTGCTGTTTTTATCACGATTTGTGAAATAAACTTTGCTTTCATGCAATGAGCCTTTTTATACCTTCCTTGTTGTAAGCTACATGTCATACTTCCCACACTTGCTGAGTATGTCATGTACTCAAACTTGCATTATCATACATCATCAGCAACAGGAGAGGAGTACTATGAAGACCACGTGGAGTACTAGGAGTGTGATCCTCCGTCAACTTGCCTGTGGGGATGGAGTAGAGATGGAGCCGCTGCTGCTGCTGCTTAGTTGCTTCCGCTGCTAGAATAAAGATTTCCGCTGCTAAGATAAGACTTCTGCTTCTAGATTGAGTCCAAGACTCATGAGACATTGTAATAAACCCTGTTATTCATGGTATTATTCTGAAATTCAGTTTGTGGATTATATGTGTATGTGTGATATACATCCTGGGCACACATACGCATCAGTCTCGGTTTCGAGAGATTATCTCTCAGAACCAGGGCGTCACACTTGACAAATACAATTAAGTCTTTTCCCTTCTTGGGAGTTTTAGCATGTTGCCTCCACTCCCGAGAATAGCCAAGACCATCTTTGACATATGGAGGTCTTACATTAGTATATGCACTTCGTACATATGCCACTTTTTCCTTGTCAAAGATATCACCTTTCGGTGACTACTTGTTTTGTGCCAACTTGAGTTCATCTTTGAGTTTTAGGATTAAGTTTGAGCACTTGCAAGTTTGAGTTGCTTGGGGAGATTTCTTTGAGGAGGGTTAAATCATAGAGGAAGAAGGTGCATTGATCTTGAGTGACTCAACTTGTGTTTCAAGGATCTTGTTGACTTTTGTCAAGTTAACAATTTCATCCTTGACCACAATAGTTGTGTCCTCAAGATTTGAGCAAGTTTCCTTGCTCAAAGCGAGTTCATGCTCAAATGCCTTGCTTGTTTCCCTTTCATCTTCAAGGAGCTCTTCAAGCTCATGACATCTCTCCTTTTCAAGAATGAGCATGTCTTCTTGACGGTTGATGAGTTCATCCTTCTCAAAGATTTCTTCCGACAATAATCTCATCCTTTTCAAGGTGCTCTTACTTAGATCCTTAAGCACGGATTCATTTTCACTACTACTATCAAAGCTATCAAGTGAAGAAGTAGAGGAGGATGGTTTAGATTTAACCTTTCTTCTTCCCTCCTTAGCCATGAGACATGTAGACTTGAAATCTTCAAGGTTTGGGAAGAGCTTGCTCCTTCCAATGGCAAGTGTTGCCACTTTCTCTTCATCCTCGGAGGATGAGTCTTCGTTTGATTCCCATTCCTTCCCAAGGTGAGTGTGTCCTGATGACTTCTTCTTCTTGAAGAATTTCTTCTCTTGAGACTTGCCATCTTTCTTCTTCTTAATTTCTTCATATGGACAATCCACAATAAAGTGTACATATTCACCACAGTTGTAGCACGCTCTTTTCGTTTTGGGCTTGGACCTTTCTTTGTTCTTGTACTCTTAATGGTTGCTTCCCTTCCTTCTTCTCATCATTCTCTTGAATTTGTTGATGAAGAGTGCCTCTTCTTGATCAGTGTCAAGGCCCTCATTGTCGGTACCCTCGATACGAGGTACCCCCGTGCACAGGGGGAAATGCCTAAGGACCTCGCCCTTCTCCGCAGGGAGAGCTCCGAAGGCGCCACGTGTCCAGCGGGGCCGGACCTCCCTCTCCTCAGAGGAGAGCTCCGGACCCGCCACGTGGCCAACTGAGTCGGACCTCCCCCCTCCGCGGGGAGAGCTATGGAGGCTCCGCGTGTCCTACGGGGCCGGACCTCCCTCTCCTCAGAGGAGAGCTCTGGGCCCGCCACGTGGCCAGCAGAAGCCGGACCTCCCCCCTCCGCGGGGAGAGCTCCAAAGGCTCCACGTGACCCGCGGGGTCGGACCTCCCTCTCCTTAGAGGAGAGCTCCGGGCCCGCCACGTGGCCAGCAGAGCAACGCTGCCTGCCCCTGCGCAGTAGGCAGCAAGAGTAAAGACGCGCCATACCTTGTCCGTACGAGGTATTCAAGGCCCGCGCCATCCCAAGGCGCGGAAACGCGGAGCACGCCTCTGTCAGGTGCCGTTGTGCCTAGTCACATCGCAGACTGGCGTGCCGTGTCAGAGCCTGCCCGCTAATAAACACAACGACAAGACATCCCCTGCCGCCCCTGCCATCATCAACCACTACGACTAGCTTGCGGCATGGGCACGGCGGCAGAATGAAGACTCGGAAGCCTTCGTCAGAGACAAATACCGGCATAACTGCAGATACAATAGATGGCAAGCAATCTCCCCGGGACCACCTGTCGGGTCCCGGGCCCACCTTGTAAGCCGCACGAGCCTTGGACTATAAAAGGCTCGGGTAGGCGACGTTTGCCGGGGTTGGCCTCTTACGCACCCTCGCACTCTAGTCATTCAAGATCTCACACCCTCAAGCTCAGGACTCCGGTTCTGAGGAGCAAGTAATACAGCGAGCAACTCTGCTCACCGTGGACGTAGGGTTTTACGCTCCGGCGGCCCGAACCACGTAAAAACCCCGTGTCAAGCTTCTCTCTCAATTGTCCCTAACGCTGAAGCTCTCCGCGAGTAACTAGCCCCTCCAAAAAAGAACCTCTGCGGGCTGCCTAGAGCAGGCCCGGGGGAAGTGTCGGCTACACACTTCGACACTCATCATCACTTGCTTCAAAGTCTTGTGATGAGGATGTTGCTTTGAAAGCAACATCTTTCTTCTTTGAGGAGGCAAGTCTTTGGAGGTCGATGTAGAACATGGCTTCCTTATCCATGATCTTATTGTTGATGATTCTTCCAAGCACTTCCTCTAGGGTCATTTGAGCATATCCCGGGCTCTCACGGATCAAGGAGCAAAGAGCAATGTTTCGAGGCATGATCCGTCCACCGGGTGCATCCATAAGATCGGATCTTGTTGACGAGGACCTTGAGACGGTTGTACATGTCTTGAGGGTACTCACCATCCATGATGGTGAACCTCCCAAGCTCTCCTTCAATCATCTCGATCTTGGCCTCCCCAATGACTCGGTTTCCTTCATGCGCCATCTTGAGTGTGTCCCATATATCATTGGCCACCTCCAATCCATCGACTCGATTGAACTATCCTCGAGTCAAGGATGAGGTGATGACCCCAACTGCTTGAGAATTGTGATGAAGTAGAATGGCTTGTTCCAGGGTAACGTCTTCATTCCTTGGAAGATGAACACCTTTTAAGACAATTTGCCACAAGCTAGGGTTTAAGGATATTGATGCATCTTCATGTTATGCTTCCACATTGAGTAATCATTTCCATCGAATTGAGGAGGTTTGCCAAGAGAAATGGATAAGTAATGATTGTTAGAAGTTAATCGTTCATAGTTGAAATGATATTGGGAGTAGTCTGGTTGACTACTCCTTTCTTGATCCTTCGGCTTCTTCTTCTCTTTGCTAGAGTGACCTAGCTTCTCACGAAGTCGTGCCTTGAGCTGGCGAACTACTTCATCATCACTTGAGTGATCTTTTAGCACATCAGCGTCCTTTTTCTTGTCATATGTGTTTTCGCCTTGTGACGTCGGCGGAATCTTGTATCCCTCAACTCCGGCCATCTTCTCTCCGAGTGGTTAGACTCTTGATGGAGAGACCTGCTCTGATACCAATTGAAATCGCCTAGAGGGGGGGGTGAATAGGCTAAAGTACCTGAAATGACTTAATTAAATGAAATTAGAACACAATGGCCATACTAGTCTGGATCAGGGGCGGACTAGTCCGGTTTGCTTGCTGAAAAGCCTAAAAGGGTCGGACTAGTCTATCTTAGGGGAGGACTAGTCTAGTAAAATTGCTGGAAACAACTAGCAATCCTATATTACAAGTGTGATAGAATATTGAAATAAATTGCAGGATTGTGATGATGTATACTCTAATTGCGAGATAATTAAAACAAACCCTAAGCAATCTTGATCTTCAAAGAAATGTACTTGCAAGAGAGACACTAAGTATTTTTTCCCGAGGTTCGATTTCACTCAGGAATCTACGTCCCCGTTGAGAGGTCCACAAAGGACCGGGTCTAACAACCCTTTCCTCACCAACTCGCTACTAAGGCCAACCCGGTTCTTCACTATCTCAATGGTGAACTTACAAAGTTTGAGGATGCTCACAATCTGAGGCTCCCACTTGATCACTTCTACAAAGCTTCACCGATCTTACAAGCCACAGGTCATAACAAGTGCACGAGATCACTCCGAGAGCCTTAAACGCGAAGTTATCCTTCTCCTCTTCTCACACAACAAAATTCACTTAGGATTTGATTCAATAGGGTGAGTAGGCAATGGAGAAAGCTTGGAGAGGCTCTTGAAAGGCTGTGGCGGTGCTAGGGTTCCAGAGTTGTTTAAATGAGGTCGGTGCATCTCCTTTTATAGAAGTCCCGAAGCTAACCGTTGCCACCTATCAAAAGTCCGGACTAGTCCGCCTTACACCGGACTAGTCCGATCTCACAGAGGAACTCTTTGTCCGGGTGAGAACGGACAAGTCCGGTCCATCAAGACTAGCCGTGGAAGCTCTCATCTCACAATCATACGGACTAGTCCGTCTCAGAACGGACTAGCCCGAACTCACACAGGAACTCTTGGTTCGTGTGAAAACGGACAAGTCTGGCTAGCCCGGACTAGTCCGGACACTGAGACGGACAAGTCCGATCTACCAGGACTTTGTCCCAAAACACTATCACCAAGAGAGAAACGGACTAGTCCATACCAAAACAGACAAGTCCGAACTCAGTCAGGAACTCTTAGTCCGCCCCAAAACAGACTTAGCCGTGGGTCTTCCGGACTAGTCCGGCCTCTGGCCTGGACAAGTCCGGCCTGCCCAACTTTACCTCTCTACCTCTCTCCACTAAGGATTTGACACTTCTAACGCTTTGAGCTCTCTTCTATGATCTCAATGCACTTGACACACACACTCTCATTTTACATGGCTAGCCTACTAAAGACTCAAGTGAAACCCTAATTTCTACTCTTCGAGTCTTCGATGCCGTTCTTCATCTTTTTCCTTTTTTTGAGAGTTTAGGTGTCCGCCTTGGAAATGTCATGTGCTTATGATTATCTCAGCTCATTAGTCTCTTAATTTGTCGTCATCAATCATCCAAAACCCACGGGGATACCTAGATGCACTTACATTGAGTCAACTTGATGGGACACCCTTTTATAGGAGTTTACTAGTTTTCTTAACCATCCTTGTCATCAGGAAAGTTGATGAGTCGGGTATAGTCGTTTTTCCTTTTTGCTTCGCTTTATTTACAGGATACCGGAAGCTGAATTAAAACATGGTTAGCTACTGCACTCATATGAATAATAATGATGAGATCTTGATGATGTTAATGAGCATAGAATCACGGAGATCTAGGCAAGCTTGGTTCGTGGATTTTACTAAATAAGATGGTGGTTTAGTTGCCGTAGATCTAAGGACCGGTTCATGCGAGCACATGCCAGGAAAACAGTGCCACCACAAGGCCAAATATGGGTGCGGCTTGTTATTGACCATTGGATGGCGCGGGGAATGAGAGTCGAGAGGGATTGCCCTGGAAACTGCATGGCACAAGAGGGGGTCCGTGGGTGGGAGAATGGAGATTCAAGCCTGCCGGTGAAACCTCATCCGTACATCCTAGTAGCCCCTTTGTAAAGGCTATTTTGTGATATATTGGCTATACACCGATGGTTGTGTACTGGTATAATAGAGGTTGTTTCTAGTCGCCGACGGGTGAGAAAATCACAAACTTATGGGTAAAGTGGTGCCACCTTACAGAGTGTAAAACTATCATGATAGTCATGCTTCCGGTCACAAGCACCTGACCAACTTCCATGATTAGAGGCAAAATGGATATGGATATTTGGGTATGGTCATTGGGATTAGTTTTGGGACTATTTTTAGACATGAAAATGAATTTGGTTTTGGTTATACGAATATGAGATGGTTATGAATATTTATGAGTATGAGATGAACTTGAGAAAGATTAATGGTTAGTTGAGACATGATAAATGGTGAATTATGATGAAGGAATGTTGATGAATAACTTGGTTATGATGGGATTAAACTCACCTAGAGATAGTTGCTGTTTTTACCATGTTTATGAAATAAAATTTGCTTGCTGCAATGAGTTTTTTTATTGCCTACCTTGTTGTAAGCTACATGTCATACTTTTCCCGCACTTGCTGAGTACGACATGTACTCACCCTTGCATTCCCACATATACATCAGCAACAGGAGAAGAGTACTTCGAGAAACATATGGAGTACAAGGCACGCGAACTACTGTCAACATGCCTATGGAGTTGAAGTTGGAGCATGCTGTTTTAGCCATTTTCCGCTGTCGTTTAGAGTCTTCCGCTGCTAAATAAGTTGGATATTAATGAGTGAGACATTGATTCACTATAATAAAGTACTTAAACACTATTTATTCATGGTTATATTCTGAATTCAGTTTGTAGATGACATGTGTATGTGTGATGAACATCTTGGACACACATATGCATTCAGTTGGTTCTATTTTTGAAACCGGGTGTCCCACTTGTCATTGCCGACATCTAGCAACAAAATAGGATCAAAAGGGAAAGAACCATCGCAAGCACATTGCATTAGTTGAGATACAATAATTGACAATATTAGTGGAGCTAGAGTTTCTGTGGTGACTATCGTTCAAGAGTTGCACAACACGTGTCAGTCGTGTGTCCGGTCGTTGAACATGCGCCGGAAAAGTTTTACAGTACAAGTTTAGTCGCCAATGTTACAAAGAATGGAATGATTCACCGGAAAAGAAGCCTTTTCAACTGTTAGCTGGAAAGCAGGCCCACCTCCGATGGTTAGCAGCGTCTCACAAAACTACAGGCAATACCAAAAGCAAAATATAAATTTCTAATCTAGGCAACGCGTGGTTAATGTGTAAATTAGAACCTATTTGGCAAGCAAAATCGTTTCTGATTCAGCCTTCATTCAGTTGAAACGATGCCAAACGGCAAAATCCGAATCATTTGAAGATCGAATCCAACTGAATCGTTTTGAGTTTTTTGTACAATGACTGTGAAATGGGAAAACCCCAGTTTCATACCGATTCATGCTCCCAATCCCTCTGCCTCTGCCATGGTCAACCTGTAGGTCCGCCGCCACCCTGAGATCTCCGCTGCAGCATATCTCATAAATGGGTTCTCCTCTATCCGTGAACCATTCCCCCCACCTCCACCCCTCCGATTTATCGCTAGAACAGCCAACCCGCTCTCTCTCTCTTCCCCTATCTCTCTTGAGAGTGTCGGCAGGAATAAGATGAAACAGAAGCCTCATGGTGGGCTGGACCTAGGTAGCCCAACTCCTTTCATTTTTTAATTAACAATATGGTGGCCTATATAGGTATATAATTGATTTACAATTGAAAAATAGTTTATTTTTTAAAAAAATAATGATGTAAAAATCAAGGGCAATTTGTTCAATTATTTTATTATATGTTGTAATGTGGCAAAACAATGTGATTCATCTAAGGGTAGATGAGTCATTTAATACTCTTCTCTATACAAAAATTGAAATCATAAAACTAGCCAAACAATTTCTAAGTAATTTCGTTTCAGGTTTAGAAATATTCCTAGCTTGAAACTGAAATGTTTCTAATTATCGGAGAATGTATAACCGTACCAAACAAGGTTGAGTTAAAGGAATGATCTAATGTGAAATGGGCGATCAATATGTGATGTCGGCTAAAGTATGGCTGCAGGATACTTCACGGAATAGCTACGAACACGCATGCATAGGAGGTCGAAACCCTGGCAATTGGTTTGCCAATTTGGACAGCCTGAGTTTGGTTACTATGATTGAGAGACAGCGATAGGCCTCTCATAAGGTGCGTTGGCAAGTGTTTGCACCGAATCAGTTAACTCGTGTACCACTTTGGGTGCCACTTTTGACCACGCATAATTTGCCACTTATTTCAGAACCAAATTTCATTACTACTCTTACATAGTACACGCAATAATCATCTGCCTTTTTCTAACCATGGAATTATATCTTTAGCTGTAACTGGTTTCAGAGATGCATGGATAATTTCTAAAATGTCTTTTCTGTGGAACATATGTTAATAATCATATATGATAGTTGAGAGCATGCTTATACGATTTTCAATAGCACATAATTAGCTACATTACTTGAAGTTTCAATATTCAGGTGATTTATAGTGTGTCATATATTCACGCTTCAGCCACACAGCTAGGTTAACGCGCAAGAAACCACATTCAATCTTTAATTTATATAGCGTGCATTTTGAAGCAAATCAAATAAATAATGTTTTAAGCGACTGAACATCAGAAAACCTCTTGCTCCTTGCACCGGTTGAATTGTTATCTATATATGGTGATGACTGCAAGGCCTCTCTTAACACAATATCCTGATGGTTAACAGAAGTCTATAAGAAATTAACTTCGAAAACTTATCTCTTCACCCGTTTTGTTAATATGTTGGTTGGTTGGCTAGATCCACGAAACTGGAAATGTTAAGAGAAAGGTAAAAAAGATGTATTTGATCGTTAGCTATGATATTTGCATAAAAGATATAAGCTACTACATACAGCGTTGTGCAGCTTATGTTTGCTCGAATTAAACAAAATGTTTGTTTAGGAACAAACGAATTAAACAAAATGTTTGTTTAGGAACAAAAATTTCTAGCTCAACTTGATCGTGGTTCATCAGTGTACAAAGAGGATACGTCAGCTGCATGTATTGTCTGCACGATATTGGTTGTTGGGAAAAGAATCACTAGTTCAGAATAATAGTGGCCATCGCATACAACAATTTATTGCCTTATTAACTTTTGGGCTAATTTTACAGTGAGAAGATTTAAGTTAGTCTAATTTACATAACACAATGACAAGTGCGACGAAACTTAGAAGCAAGACACAGACGATATTTACTTATTATAGCAAGCGTGCAGATCTTCTTTGATCGATGACCATATATACTGGAACTGATGTCATGGGTGCTGCTAGTGCCTTCCCAAAGTAGTCGGCCATAAAGTTGGTAGCCATAAAACAGAAAAAAAAAACATAAATAAGCGGACTAATAGTCAGGTACAGATCAAAGATATGTCGTCAAGTTGTTAGAGCCAGGTCATGCACTAAAACGATGGAACTGAAGACAACGAAGAACCATGCACGCAACAAGACGTAATAAGAGAAGGCAACAACTTGGTACACAACTTGGATCAAGTAATTAACCTGCTAACATCTAAACGATCAAATCGGAAAAGAAGCATATCACAATCAGATCCATCATCCAGAGGGGTACTAATATTGCCTCGTTTATTCATTTTTCGTTCTATATTTTTAGTACATCATGGGTGGAAAGATTTTATATAAAAAAGATACAAATCAAGTTAGCATAGGAGTGGAAATAAGAACTGCATGCACCGATCTCCATCCGTACACGTATCTTGATCCATTATTTATGTGTATACATGTATGCATAATGCTTTATATACACAGCTAGCTGACAAGCTAGTGACTTGCGTGTCGTCATTTATGTATGAGACGTATATGTCGACCACATATTCGTTGACAAGCACAAGCTAATGGTGGCCGACGCCGGCGCTCGGCACTGAACCCTGGACCTGTATGACGATCCCTCTAAGCTCGCCGGGGGCGGTTATATCCTGCTCGCCGCCGCTTGTTGCCGGCGGCCCATGGAAGCTTGCTGCGGAAAATCTTGAGAGACCGGTGATGGACCGGTCTGTCCGGCGTCCACTTGTAGATGATCACTTGGCATTGTCCTCGCATTCACGAGAGATTGTGATGACGCCACCAGAACTAAGGCAACGGTAATCACAATGGCAGTGGGTAAAGCAGCCATGGGCAAGGTTGCAAACTCAAGAGAACTGAAGAATAGATGGTAGAGGATGCAAGAGAGTTTTGGCTGTTTGTGAGAGATGGACCGGTGAAGAAACTAAGAACAGGGAGCTAATCAAGCACATGACAATGTGAGCAGCACAGGCATGAATTTATAGGCGAGCAGGGACGGTGTGGCCAGCAAGTATTTATGTGCGTTGTGTTGCGTGGCAACGATCGACAAGTTTTGTGGCGTAGTCAAACTCTGTGGAGCACAAATCACCATCACATTTTCCCTATAAAAGTTGTCGTTACAAAGGATACTATTTTGAGCACTGGCTTACTTGTTATTCACGTCTTTAGTTTTCGGTCAATATTTCTCTCGGAGTGTTTGTTGGCTCGGGCTACCAGGATGTGCCGCGTGGAAGCTTCGTCCGTCATGACAAACTCGGCCGTGGCCGTGTGCGCATGCAAATAGTCGTGATATGTCTCTTTTGGGCAATCATATAGACCTCGTGTCCGGGAATTGCCACTTAGGTTTACTGATCAACAAGACCTATACACTATAGTATTTGGTAGAAATTTGCCCCAGATATACTAAATTTGCCGGAAAAAGATATGAAGGCGAACAAAAGAAAAAGATATTGCTATGAGCTAATACTAGACAATAGGGGATACAATTGGGTTTGCTATGTCAAGATCCGCAAATGAAGTACCCAAAATAAATATAGAAGGTGGATTGATATTTCACAAAAGCTGGCTTCCTCGCTCTATAAAGTTGCAGGTACCCTTTTTCTATCCAGTATCCACATTATTTTTACTAGCAGAAAATTGGCATATTTTCACGACTAGAATTATTAAATAAATTATAGTTTTATTATCAATAATTTAATTATATTAATATTCATTTTTATCTCCCCTCTAATTAATGTGGTATTTTTTCTCCATTGAGAGGGAATGTGGTAGATTTTTTTGGTAGTCATACATACATACACACACATACACATAGACTCCTAGACTTGCTTCTGTATTGTATGTAGGCCCTGATCGATTATTCAAAGCATGATACATCATAGCAGACAGATTTAGTTCAGCTTAGGATAGTTTTTTTTCTCGAGGATAGTGTGACACCCTCACCTCAGGTGTCAGCATATGTTCATGTTTTATGAAGAAGAAAAATATTTTAAGAAAAGAAGGAACAGAGACAAGTATCAAAGGGATGGCCAATAAAGCTCTCCGAGAACACCGAAATGCAACTTCCACGGCCAGCAGACCACGTGGCGCGTTCGGAGCTCATCCCCGAGAGATTGGGAGAGGTCCGACGCTAAACTAGGCTACGTGGCAGGCTCGGGGGTCACCTCCGCAATTGGAAAGAGGTCCGACCCTGTGGGACACGTGCTACCGCGAAGCTAGCCGCTGCGGAAGAAGCAAAGGCATTTTTCATAGGACACGTGTCATCCTCGGAGCTAGTCCTCGTGGAAATCAGAGGACCATCCGCGTGGGGTACGTGTCGATCTCGGAGCTCACCTGCGAGAGGTCCTGCTCTATTGGACATGTGTCGACCGCGGGGCATGTCCCTGAGGAAAGAAGAAGAGGAAGACCGGCGCCAACACGTGGCGTGCGCGGAGCTCACCTCCGAAGAAGAGGGAGGTCCCGATCGGTTGACATGCGGCACGACCGGAGCTCGTCTCTGCGGACGAGGAGATACCAGGCCCGGAGGACACGTGGAGCTTCCGGAGCTCATCGTCACGGAGGTAACGAGTTTTGGAGCGGCTGTTACGCGTAAGGACATCGGTACGCAACAAAAACCGATCTAAAATCCACAATGGGTTACTGAAGAAAAGACATCAGGATCTAACAAAGATCTGAATAAGGCTCTTATTCGGGATCCAATCAGATTAGGACTCTTCTCTTCCCGATTATAAATAGAACCCAAAACCTCTGGCCGAAACTACAAACTTCTCTTTCAACTCCTAAGCCGACGACTTAGAGCCCTAGCCCTAACTCGCCGAGCAAAACATCGCTGAAGCACAACAAGGGAGATCATCGAAGAAGAACCGAGCGGAGGAGGACCTCAAAAAACGCGAGGTAGGACTTCGATATCATTGTGTTCATCTCCTTGCATCTGTTCTTCAATTCCTTTCGAACAGAAGCCTTTTCGTGGGCAGAACACTTGATGATCAGTTTGATCTAAGGACCAGATCATCACGAACACCTCTGACCATGCAAGCCATGCAAGTAGGATAGCAAGCATGTGCATCATCGCATCTAGTTTAGGGTTTGTGCATGATATTAATTGCTGTGAATTTGCATGCACGTGAATCCTACATAGCAGGACAAACTCAGGAAGCTGTCTACGATGAGATGCAGCAACAAGGATTTGAGAATCAAGAACAACCGGAACCGCAAGAACAAGGCAAGTGCTCCTTGACCATGTTGATCCTATGTTTTGGGTAAAACTATTTTGTTTTGCGAAAAAGTGTGTGTGCTGAGTCAAACATGATGGGAAACCCTTTTATAGGAGTTTACTAGTTTTGATTAAACCACCCTTGTCGCCTGGAAAGTTTATGAGTCGGGTATGGTTTTTGCTTTATGCTTCGCTGAGTCTCTGGGATCGGGAAGCGAGATAGATGTGTCTAGCTAACTGCACTTGTACTGATCATAAGTAATTGATGAGGTTAATGAACATGGATCGGAGGGAGATCTAGGCAAGCTTGGGTTTGTGAATGAGGTAGCATGAGATGGTGGTTTTACTTGCCGTAGATCTAAGGACCGGTTCATGCATGCACATGCCAGGATAACAGTGCCACCACAAGGCCAAGTATGGGTGCGGCTTAGCTGAGTAATTAGGTAAGTTGCTAGAGTGTTATGGACTGTGGAAGGCGCGGGGAATGGGAGTCGAGTGAGGACTGCCCTGGGAACTGCATGGCACAAGAGGGGGCCCGTGGGTGGGAGAATAGGAGATTCTAGCCTGCCGGTGAAACCTTAGTGAGTCCATACATCTAGTAACCCCTTTGTAAAGGCTATTTTGTGATCTCTTGACCATACACCGACGGTTGTGTACTGGTATAATGGAGGTTCTGCAGTCGCCGACGGGTGACGAAATCACAAACTTGTGGGTAAAGAGGTGCAAACTCTGCAGAGTTATTAAAACTATCATGATAGCCGAGCTTACGGTCACGAGCACCTGGCTAAACTACCATGATTAGATTGGAATAGTTATTGGAATGGTTATTGGGAAGGTTCTTGGTTATGGTTTGGTTTGGGACTGTTGAGTCCGGGAGATGAGATGGTTGCACGACTGATGGGTCATGACATAAGATTGGTCTCGGTGCGAGACGTGGTTGTTTTATGAGATGAGATGGTAGCGAATACGAGGAGGTATTCGTGAGTATGAATAAAAGAATGGTTAATGTTCGGATGGAACACGGGAAGTGATGGAGGTATGTTGGTAATTTGATACATGCTGGGACTACATTCATCTAAAGTTAAGTTGCTGTTTTATCATGGTTTTAAAAATTTGCTTTTCTGCAAATAAGCCTTTTATACCTACCTTGATTATGAGCTGCATATCATGTGTTACTCCCGCACTTGCTGAGTACATCATTGTGCTCAAACTTGCATTATTATTTCTTCATCAACAGCAAGAGAAGACTACTATGAAGACCGAGTAGAGCATTATGGCGTGTGATCTGTTCTCAACCTTGCCTGTGGAGGGAGTAGAGATGGAGCCACTTCTGCTTAGTTTTACTTCCGCATTAGTTTTTGCTTCCGCATTTAAATAAAGATTTCCGCTGCGTAGAAATAAAGACTTCCGCTGCGAGCATGAGTCCAAGACTCATGAGGTGTTGTAATAAACTCTGTTATTCGTGGTAATATATAATCTAAATTCAGTTTGTGGAACGTATGTGTATGTGTGATGAACATCCTGGGCACACATATGCATTAGTTCTCGGTTCCGTGGTTTTCCACAGAATTGAGGGCGTCACAGATAGCTTATGATAGGTTAACTTGTTATAGACACAAGCGAGTTGATACTTACCAAAGTATGATCGATCGAGCTTATCCAACATGGACGTCGCAAACGCCTCACACTGTGGGCTGGGCCAACGCGTCAGCCACTATGTAAGAATCTCAAGTTGGAGACAAAGATCGGAGACGAGCGCAAAGGCGACCTTCTTCGATCTAGGAAAACGAGACGTACCCGCATCAGCGAGGATCAGAACTGGCTCGGTTGAAGGTAAAAGGAGACGACCTACTTTAAGGTGTGTCTTAGTTAAGTTAATATTCGAGATGCACCCGCTTCTCTGACAAAAGGGAGACGCGCGTTCCTACAGCACGAATCCTATTATGAAAGAAAAGGAGACGAGCTTTTTTAGGAGCTCGTCTCCTTTTATCATGGAAGCAAGACGCGTCTCCCATTCCCATTATAGAGAGACGCGTGTTACAAAGCATCGTATTGAATTCGTATGACCTTATACGAGCTCCCAGCTATGGTAGAGCAGTGGCGGCCAGATCTGCCCTGTTCTAATCGCTTCTTTCCCTCTTTAGAGGTGCCTGTCTGTATCCGGCGAACCGGGTACCCCCGCATAGTGGGAAAAGGCACCTGGGCCCCGCCTTCCTAGCTTAGGCGGGCCCCAGCGTAAGCCACGCGCTCTGGGCCCAATGGGCTGTCCCAGAGTTGCAACGCATCTTCAGACCCTGAGTCTGACTATTGGTCGAGGGTAGCTTAGGAGCCGACACGTATCCAGCAGTGCCGAATCCCAGCCTCCACCAAGGAGGGCGCCGGCGCAGCCACGTGTCCGGAACCTCCGAGCCATATCCCCCGACCTGAAAGGGCTCCGGAGGTGCCACGCATCCTGTGGCTCCGGATCCGACCTCTAGCATGGAGGCCTCCGGTGCTGCCACGAAGGCAGCGTCTCCAGGTGTACCTTCCCCCTAGGGAAGGCTCCGGATGTGCCACGTGTCCTGCGGCTACGGATCCGACCTCCAGCATGGAGGCCTCTGGTGCTTCCACGTGCCCAATAATTCCAGACCGCATACTACTCCACAAGACGGCTCCAGTGGAGACGCGTGTCTCGGGGGCAAGCCGCCTAGATGTTACACCAGCAAGCATCGGGCAGATGGCCAAGGAGAAAAGAGGAAGGTGCGTTGCCAGGCCAAGCATTCAAGACTCGCGCCTTCCCCAAAAGCATGACACATGACGCACACCTCTGTCCCCTGTCTGCGCACCATTACGATGAAAGACAGGGCAGCGAGGCTTGACGGCACAACAGTGTCGCCCAACGGCACTGAGCCACCTAACAGAGCGAGGAGACGCGGCGACAAGACGGAGACTTCATCATCACCGGCCACCCGGTCAGAGGTACCCAACGGGTCATGCGGCGTGCCTTAACTCCACCGACAGCGACAATACATATAGCTGGAAATATCTATAGCTCATGTATAGGAGACAGAGAGCCGCGGGGCCACCTGTCGGGCCCCGGGCCACCATGTAATGTCTCGGCCTTAGGCTATAAAGGACCGGGTAGCCTCCAGGCAAGGGGTTCACAACCCAGCCAACTCATCCACATACGCGAGCAAGCAATACACCAAGCACTCCCGTAGGCGTAAAACTATACGCTCCGGCGGCCTGAACCACGTAAATCCTCGTGTCCCCCTCTCGCCATTGCGCTCAGACCTTCGTGATCCTCTAGCCCCACTCAGAAAAGAACCTCCACGGGCAGCTTCCGAGCAGACCGGGGGAAGTGTTGTAGTGAACACTTTGACATTTGGTGCGCCAGGAAGGGGGCTTTTGGTTCTTGAAGCCGTTCGTGAAGCCCACAATGGCGATCATCCAATCTGACGGAGTGCCTTCCCGCCCCTCACGCCGCTAGTAGCGGGGAGAGCAGGAAACGCCCTCTGGTCCTAGAGTGGGACTGTCTGTGCTGACGCCAGTCCCAGCAATGACAGCGCCATTTCTCTCCTAGCAACCTTGGGTTACCAAGGTGCCGCGGGCACCGGCCGAGGCCAGACTGAAGAGTACACTGCTAGCAGCCCGCACACTCCTCCACAACCCCCCGCACGTGGGAGATTCCCCATTTGCTACTGAGCAGTGGTGCAACGATGTCGACTACCTGGTTGTCGCCGCGCTCAACTCTTTAGCAGCAGCAGGGGGCCAGGGGCCGCGCGCCGCCAAAAGCCCGCAGCAGCAGCAGCTTGACAGCGATGGTAGCGACCGGCATTGCCCGGTCCACAACTCAGAACGACACAGTGCCAGAGAGTGTCGGGAGATACAGAAGCTAGCGGGACACTTCCGAGAACTTCGACAGCGGCGCCAAGATGACGCACCCTTTCACCAGTGAGAGGGCAAGCAAAGAGCTGACCCAGAGGTCAGCAATGGTCAGGAGACGAAGTACCAAGACGACCAGCAAGCGTCGAAGGTAGTTTATGACTAGGGAAAACACCCTGACCCAAGCCACACCTTGGATGAGTGTCGGAAGACGCTTCATGTGATGTACGGGGGTTCGTGAGACATCATGTCCCGACAAGACATCAAGGCCCTCCGGCGAGAGATCATGGCAGTATCGCCTGTCCAAAAGCCGGCTCCCTACCGCAAGTGGATGGAGACGGAGATTAGCTTCACCGCCTCGTACTGCCCAAAGAACATGGCGGGGGTCGGGCAACTACCGCTCATCGTCTCCTCGACCATAGCTAACGTGAAGCTCTACCATGTGCTGGTTGACGGAGGAGCGGGCCTCAACCTCATCAGCCTTGCTGCCTTCCAGAAGCTATAGATCCCCGTGGGAAAGATGGCCCCGTCGCGCCAATTCTCTGGAGTAGGCCCGGGGTCCATTCTCCCACGTGGGTGCATCACCCTCCCAGTGACGTTCTGGACGCCCGAGAACTACCGCACCGAGAGCATTGTCTTCGACGTGGCGGAGGTCAACCTCCCATTCAACACCATCCTCGGCAGACCAACGTTGTACCAGTTCATGGCCGTAGCCCATTATGGATACCTGGCACTGAAGATGCTAACCCCGAGTGGTGTCCTCAGAGTCCGAGCAGATCGGACCGCCGGAGTTACAACGCTGGAGAAACAGCTTCAAAGGAGGAAGCCCCCGGGGGTGTTGGGACAAGCAAGGAGCCGCCCAGCACACGACAGCGTGGCTCATCCTCCTCGCCCCGCATACAGCCCTCGGGTGCGGAGGAGACCCTGGTCAGGGGTATGCAGATAGGCGATGGTGCTGCCCAGACCACCCACATTGCGGGAAACTTGGGTAGCAAATAGGAACTCGCGCTCGTCACCTTCCTCCAGGGTAATGTCGATGTGTTTGCTTGGCAACCATCACAAATGCCTGGGATCCCCAGGGAGGTGATCGAGCATCGTCTAAAGATCCACCCTGACGCTAAACCGGTGATGTAGAAGCCTTGGATGCAGTACATCGAGCGGTAGAACTTCATTCGTGAAGAGATCAAGAAGTTGCTCGACGCCGTCTTCATCTGAGAAGTCCACCACTCGAGATGGTTGGCCAACCCCGCCATGGTACCAAGGCTGGCGGGAAGCTACGGATGTGCATCGACTACACCAGTCTAAACAAGGCATGTCCTAAAGACCCTTTTCCCCTCCCACGAATAGATCAAATTGTAGATTCTACTTCTGGCTATGATCTGCTGTGCTTCCTGGATGCTTATTCTGATTTTTATCAAATACCTATGTCTAAGGAAGATGAAGAGCACACTGCTTTCATAACAGTAGATGGCCTTTATTGTTATGTCTCTATGCCATACGGCCTTAAAAACGCCCTACCTACCTTTGTGCGTGCCATGTATATGACATTCGGGGATCTGATAAGGGAACTAGTGGAGGTGTACGTTGATGACATCGTGGTGAAGGTCAAGTCGCATACATCTCTGTTGGACAACTTAGCCTTAGTCTTCGATAAGTTACGCACTACACGGACGAAATTAAATCCCAATACGTGCGTAGCTGGAGTTCCTTCTGAGAAGCTCCTCGGTTTCCTGGTCTCGCACCGAGGAATCAAAGCTAACCCCGACAAGATCAAGGCTATACAGATGATGCGACCCCCCGCTAGAGTCAAAGACGTCCAGAAGCTCACCGTGTGCCTGGCCGCACTCAGTCGTTTCATCTCCCGACTAGCAGAGCGTGCCCTCCCATTCTTTAAGCTTATGTGGAAGTCTGGACCTTTTGTCTGGATCGAAGAGGCTGACAAGGCATTCCAAGAGCTAAAGCAGTACCTTACCTCGCTACCGATCATGGTCGCCCTAGAGCTGGGTGAGCATCTGCTGCTCTATACTTCCACAAAGGAAGAAGTTGTCAGCATGGTCCTGGTCGCTGAACGGCTAGAACCTGAGCGACCCCAAGCACCAAGTAAAGAGCCTACGGCTGGTTGCGAATCTAGGAGCCCGGGTCCAGCAGGGGAGCCTGACGTAACCCAGGCCCAGGATGCTCCCGGGTCCCAGCTCCCAGGGCCGGACACACATATAAAGAAGTTGTAGACCTCTTGCCAATGTAGGAAAGTGTTCTGGGCCCCCCGGGAGGGTCCAAATCACCCAGCGACCGGTCTACTACATAAGCGTGGTGCTCCACAACGCTAAGACGTGGTATTTGGAGGTCCATAAGTTGCTCTATGAAGTGCTGATAGCGTCAAGGAAGCTCCGCCACTACTTCCAAGCTCACAAGGTGTCGGTACTAACGACCTACCCATTGAAAGCAGTACTCCACAGCCCCAATGCAACGGGGAACACAGCAAAGTGGGCAGCTGAGCTAGCGGAGTTTGACCTTGACTTCTTACCGCGCCATGCTGTCGAGAGCTAGGCGCTGGCGGACTTCGTTGTGGAATGGACGCCGCCTCCATGCCGTCCAGGGGGTCAAGACGTCGGTGATCTGGAGCCCAGACCTCTCGTGCTCACCAGACCCCACTGGACACTCTACTTTGACAGTTCCTCATGAAAGCAGGGAGCTGGAGCGCGGGTCCTGCTCATCTCACCAGAGGGGGAGCAGTTCAAGTACATGGTGCACCTCGACTTCAAGGCTACAAACAACATGGCAGAATATGAAGCCCTCATATTTGGGATGAGTACCGCCCTGTCTCTGGGCGTGTGGCAGATGCTAGTCAAAGGAGACTCTCAGCTTGTCATCAAACAAGTCAGGCATGAGTGCTTCTGTAATGACCCTCAAGTAGCTGCCTACCTTATCCATGTGCAGAAGATGGAGAAGGAGTTCCATGCCTTGGAGTTATGCCATATCCCCCGCGCCGATAACGTGGTAGAAGACGACCTTTCCACGAAAGCCTCTACATGGGCCACAGTCCCCGAAGGCCTGTTTGAAAGGAAGCTACAGCATCCAATAGCCTGGCCTGCCAAACCAGGCGAAGGGGGTGAATCCAGCACCTCGAAGCTGGCAGTCCCAACGGCCCTGCAACCATGGCGCCCACCAAGGATCGTATGCATCACTAGGGACTCCGTGCAACCCGACGCCCAAGATCCAAATGCTCAAGCAGGACCCGATGCATGGATCACGGAGATCCAAGCCTACTTGAAAGAAAATATCCTTCTTGATGAACATGTATCCGCTGAACGGATCATTCGTATGGCTGAAAGATACACGCTGGTGGATGGGGATCTCTACCGGTGTGGTGCCAAAAGCGTTCTATTGCGGTGCATAACTCGGGACGAGGGCTGCGAGCTACTCGCAGAGATCCATGGAGGCGAGTGCGACAACCACACTTCGTCCTGCACGCTGGTCGGTAAAGCCTTTTGGCATAGGTTCTACTTGCCGACAGCTCTCCTAGATGCCGTTGAGCTAGTCAAGAGATGCAATGCGTGTCAGTTCCATGCTAAGCAGATCCACACACCGGCACAGATGCTGCAGATGATCCCGCCCTCATGGCCATTTGCAGTATGGGGGCTGAATATCATGGGGGCAATTCCGCAGGGCCGTCGGAGGGTACCGGTACCTCTACGTCGCCGTAGAGAAGTTCACCAAGTTGACAGAAGCAACCCTTGTAGTCACCATCAACAAGCAGTCCGCAGTAAAACTCATCAAGTCAGTAATCTGCAGGTTTGGGGTCCCTAACAGGATCATTACTGACAATGGGACCCAGTTCACCAGTGCAGTATTTCAATGATACTGCGAAGACCTTGGTATCCAGGTCTGTTATGCGTCCGTTGCCCACCTAGAGAGCAACGGCCAGGTCGAGACAGCCAATGCTGAGATACTCAGGGGCCTGAGGACACGTACCTACGCTGACCTGGAAAAGCATGGTGCGAACTGGATTAAAAAGCTTCCGTGCGCACTATGGGCTAGCCGGGCATCACCCAGCCAAGCCACAGGGGAGACTCCCTTCTTCCTGGTCTACGGAGTTGAGGCTGTCCTCCCTCTAGAGGTAACCTTGGGCTCCCCTCGTGTCAAGGCATACGACGAAGCCACGCAGGACCAGGCCAGGCGTGAAGATCTCGAGCTCGTCGATGAGCACAGATGGCAGGCTGCAATCCGGAACGCGCGGTACCGCCAGGCGCTCCGACGCTATCACCAGCGGTCCGTGAGGAGCAGAGAGCTGCAGGTCAGCGACCTCGTGCTCCGATGAATACTTACCCGGGAGGGGTCTAACAAGCTTCCCCCCATTGCGAAGGACCCTTCCGGGTGACGCAAGTATGCCGACCAGGATGCGTCCGCCAGGCGATGGAGGATGGTAACCCGATTCCAAATCCTTGGAACATTGAGCACCTCTGCAAGTTTTACTCATAGCTAGGGTAAGGCGTTTTCCCTTCTAAAAGGGCCACAGAGACTAGGACCGGTGCTGATAGGAGGATGAGTCCCGATCTTCCGAGAGGTAGGATAAACTTGATTGGATTGAGATCTCGACGTTGATGATCCAATGCTCCGAACAAACGAAACCCCGCAATCACTACACCACTGCTCCGTTGGTTATCACCCGTGTCACAGGAATGACCTCGCCACGAAGGCTTATCCCTGCAAGCGCAATCAATAACACAAGCAAGAACAGAGAAGTTACAATCAAAACTGAATTGATCACGAATTTGGGGTCTCACAACCGATGATCGGCGACACTGTTCAATGACAGATTGTAACTAAGCAAAACCCAGCTGTTTGTGACGGCGGCTAGGGGTTATAAAGGAGGTGGAGGACGACCAGGGGGTGCTGGGGTCGTGATCTAACCCTAAGACACCTACATAATGGACTTGGACTCGATACAAGGCCCAATGGCCCAACTAGGTGATGCAACACCCTGACAGACTCTAAACTTTATATTGTTTTGATGTTTCCCGTCGACTCCTTGGGAATCTTGATGTGGGGCCAGTTCCATTGGAAAGTTTATCCTCTCAGCTTTCCATGCATAAGTAGAACGTCAAAAACGGAGTACGTATGCCTCCTGTGCATCCATTTTAAGGTGGACTGCTCCTGGGCCCGAGTTGGACTCGAGTTTGAGTTGGGCTCGGTCTCTAACTTCTTGTTGGCGTATTTTCTGGTCCTCCACGCCTCCAAACCCCTATCCCTGTATCTCCATGTCCTCTCCATCGTTCCTAATCATAATTAATCCATTAGGTAGCAACATACTCTCAAAATTCACATATAAAGAATTGTTCAGGAACGAGCTCACCTCTAAATTCAATTGTCGTGCTCGAGCTCTAGTAATTGGACCTTGCATGTCTACCATGTGAGTGTTGTGCATATCTGCAGGAGTGATGTCCACATCATCCCCCCCTCTTGCATTGGAGTTGTCCTCGACTCAAGCTCATCTTCTTCTCCCAAGTATGGCTTCAAATCTGAAATGTTAAATATGGGACTAACCCCAAACTTGGGAGGCAACTCAAGTTTATATGCATTGTCATTTATCTTCTCAAAAACCTTAAAAGGTCCAGCAGCACGTGGCATGAGTTTGGACTTTCTCAAATCCGGGAACCTATCTTTTCTCAAATGAACCCACACCAAATCACCGGGTTCCAATTTTACCTCCTTCCTACCTTTACTAGCAGCAATGCGATACTTTTCATTCATTTTTTCAATTTGTAACTTAGTAGTTTCATGCAACTTAAAAATAAATTCAGAACGTTGTGTAGCATCTAAGTTCACAATTTCAGTACGTGGTAAAGCTAGCAAATCAATTGGAGCACGAGGATTGAAACCATAGACTACCATAAACGGACTTAACTTGGTTGTGGAGTGAATAGACCTGTTATAAGCAAACTCAATATGTGGCAAACACTCCTCCCACAACCTCAAATTGTCTTTCAAAACAGCCCGCAACATAGTAGATAAGGTACGATTAACTACCTCTGTTTGCCCATCAGTTTGTGGATGACAAGTAGTAGAAAACAGCAACTTTGTTCCCAATTTATACCATAAAGTTCTCCAAAATTGACTCAAAAACTTAGCATCCCTATCAGAAACAATAGTATTGGGAACACCATGAAACGCACAACCTCATTAAAGAACAAATCAGCAACATGTGAAGCATTATCGGTCTTGTGGCAGGGTATAAAATGAGCCATTTTAGAGAAACGATCAACAACCACAAAGACACTATCCCTCCCTCTCTTTGTTCTAGGCAATCCTAAAACAAAGTCAATAGAAATATCCTCCCAAGGTGCACTAGGAACCGGAAGAGGCATATAAAGACCATGTGGGTTAAGTCGAGACTTACCTTTGTTGCATGTCGTGCAACGTGAAACGTAGCGCTCCACATCACGCCTCATTCGTGGCCAAAAGAAGTGAGTGGCCAGCACATCCTCTGTCTTTTTAACACCAAAATGTCCCATCAAACCACCTCCATGCGCTTCCTGCAACAACAAAAGACGAACGGAGCTAGCTGGAACACACAGCTTGTTAGCATGGTAGAGAAGGCCTTCACGCAGCAGGAATTTTTGCCACGTTCTTCCCTCTCTACAATTTTCAAAGGCATCTTTGAAGTCCAAATCAGTAGCATATAACCTCTTTATGGTTTCCAAACCAAAGATTTTATGAGAAAGTTGGGATAGTATGGTATAACGTCTAGATAAAGCATCGACAATCACATTGTCTTTCCCTTTCTTATGTTTAATGATGTAAGGAAACGATTCTATGAACTCAATCCATTTAGCATGACGTTTGTTCAGATTAGCTTGTCCTTTAAGATACTTCAAAGACTCATGATCTGAATGTATGACAAATTCTTTAGACCATAGGTAATGTTGCCAAGTTTGCTAGACACACACTAAATCATAAAGTTCTTTGTCATATGTAGAATAATTCAGCGAAGGCCCATGCAATTTTTCACTAAAGAAGGCAACAGGTTTACCTCCTTGAATTAGCACTCCTCTAATGCCAATGCCGCTCGCGTCACATTCAAGCTCAAAGGTCTTCTCAAAATCAGGAAGTTGCAGCAATGGTGCTTGTGTGAGCTTCGACTTGAGAACATCAAAAGCTTGTTGTTGTGCTGATCCCCATCGAAACGGCACTCCATGCTTTGTCAACTCGTGGAGAGGTGCTGAAATCCCGCACGAAACGCCGGTATAAACCTGCGAGACCAAGAAAACTCTGAACTTGTGTGACCGTTGTCGGAAGTGGCCAGCTCGTGATGGCAACAATCTTTGCCTCGTCCACCTCAATGCCCTGCGAAGTAACAACATACCCAAGAAAGACACACGATCGGTGCAAAAGGTGCACTTCTCAAGGTTACCATATAAACGTGCATCACACAAGACATTAAAAACAGCACACAAATGTTCAAGATGCTCATCATATGACTTGCTGTAAATAAGGATATCATCAAAGTAAACCACCACAAATTTACCAATGAAAGCACGTAAAACCTCATTCATCAAACTCATGAAAGTGCTGGGCGCATTAGTTAAACCAAATGGCATGACTAACCATTCATAAAGTCCGAATTTAGTTTTAAAAGCAGTTTTCCATTCATCACCTAAAGCCATACGAATCTGATGATACCCACTACGCAAATCAATCTTGGAGAAAATAACAGAACCACTCAACTCATCAAGCATGTCATCCAATCTAGGAATAGGATTGCGATAACGAATGGTAATATTATTGATGGCTCTACAATCAACACACATGCGCCAAGTGCCATCTTTTTTTGGAACCAAAAGAACAGGAATAGAACAAGGACTAAGACTCTCACGAAGTACCCACGGTCCAGAAGATCTTGGACTTGTCGCTGAATTTCCTTAGTCTTGTCGGGGTTGGTCCTGTAGGCAGCACGGTTTGGCAAGCTCGCCCCTGGAACCAAATCAATCTTGTGCTCAATGCCTCGCACATGTGGTAATCCAGGGGGTATCTCTGATGGAAAAACATCCATATATTCCTGCAAAAGGTTAGCAACAGCAGGTGGCAAGACAATGGATGTATCCTCAATGGAATATAAAGCATGTTTGCACACTAAAGCATAGCAAGTTACATTAGAGGCATATAAATCATCAAGATCAGATTTAGTTGCAAGCAAAATAGGATTTTTCAACTTAATAGGTTGCTGAATTTCAGAATTGAAAACACTCTTTTGCTTAGCATTATTCTTTTTCTCCTGCTCAAATTGTACAATTTCAGTGGGACTCATAGGAAGCAACACAATTTTCTTGCCCTTATGCATGAGAGTATACTTATTAGATCGACCATGGTGAATAGCATCAGTATCAAACTCCCAAGGACGTCCCAACAAAAGAGAACAAGCATCCATAGGTACCACATCAAAATAAGCAAAATCATGATAAGAACCAACGGAAAAATGTATCCTTGCTGTTTGTGTTACCTTAACCTTACCATTGTTGTTAAACCATTGAATGTGATAAGGGTGGGGATGCTCCCGTGTGGTCAAGCCAAGCTTCTTGACCACCTCAACATTCACCAAATTGTTGCAGCTACCACCATCAATGATGGTATGTACACGACATTCCTTGACGACGAGAAACATGTTGAAAAGGTTGTGACATTGGTGGTTGTCGTCCTCTCGAACCGTGGCACTCAAAGCTCGCTGCACAATCAAAGTCCTATAGTTGTTTGTCGCGGATGTACCAAGAACCTCCTCAGCACCATCATCCGAACCTGAAATGTTAGTTGCAATAATATTTTTCATCTTCAATATCAGAAGCACTAACATACCCACCATCAGCAGTGGCAATGATCGCCCGTTTGCTTGGGCAATCTCGTTGCATATGGCCTTGTCCCTGGCAGCGGTGGCACTTGATGTCGGAGCTGCGACTTGTCGAAGTGTTGGGTGCAGCCGCCTTTGCTGCAACACCTAGAGGCATCTAGGACTTGCTGTTATCTTGTCCCCGTGATGTAGAAGGTGCGATGCTGCTGCGTACAACACCCGTGGAGGGTGGTGTAGAAGCACGTACGCTCGAGGAGGGTGCTGCTTTGGATGGCACCGGAAATTGTCGTGGCGTGAAGGTGTTGTTCCGCCGCTACTGTTGGCGACCCTGCACTTCTTTTTCTGCTAACATAGCAAGTTGAAATAAACGTTGAATAGAATGATATTCCTTGTAGTCAACTATGTCCCGGATCTCACGCCGCAAGCCCCCATGAAACCTAACAATTTGGTCTTCCTGATCCTCAACTACCCCACAACGAAGCATACCTTTCTGCAACTCTTGGTAGTACTCTTGGACAGTCATGTCACCCTGATCAAAGCGTTGCAATTTCTTAAGAAGATCACGTCTATATGATGGAGGAATAAACCTAGCGCGCATCTCTTCTTTTAACGCAGCCCATGACTGTGGTGCATTACGTGTATTGACAAGTTCATTCCACCAAATTATAGCAAAATCATTAAACTCACTAGTGGCTTGTCTAACTCTATGTCGCTCAGGAACAAGATGAGAGCTAAATTTTTGTTCTACCGTCATCTCCCAATCCAAGTAAGTCTCAGCATCATAAGATCCATAAAATGTTGGAATAGAAAACTTAATCTTAGCATAAGGATCATTATCTTGTTCAGAAGAATGAGGACGAGGTCTACCTCCCATACCTTGACGATTTCGTCGAGTGCGACGGCGCTGCTGTGCATCAACCTCATCATTATTGAAGTCATCCTCTGTGTCGTAGTGAGCATGTGCATCACCATCAAGGATGATAGAGGGTGTAGCTTGTTGGGGAAGACGAGTCTCCATATCGTCCAACCATGTGGTCAGACTAGCAACACTTGTATGGAGCCTCTGAAAGGTGGCTGTTGTAGTGGTCTGGTAATTGTTGAAAGCTTCGGTCATTGCCCGCATCATGTCCTTCAGTTCCATATGGGACACGCACTCATCATCATCCGGAGGTGTAGAACCAGAGGTCTTATCCATAGGCTTCTTTCCTGTCATTGTTAGTAAAAAATAGAAACGAAGACAAAAAGATCGTGAAGAACCCAATTACTACGCTCTCCGAAGTGGGTGGAAAATCGATCAGTAAGATGCGTCTTACCCCGCTCTTACAAGTTTCTTACCAGCACTGCAGGTGGCCAACGGTGACCGGTGCGAAGCAAGCAGAGAGTGGGTGTGATTGCAAAGGTTACCTGTTCTCCTCGAGAGAAGGTGGAGCTTGGAAGGCTCAAATGCAGTATATGTATGTGGCACACAAGTTAGTAACAAATAGCAATGCTGAATAAGTGTCCAAAGAATTTCACCTAGTTGCTGGCCTAAGAATGTATTAGAACAGTTGTGGCAACAAGCAAGGACAAGGATGAATTATGATGAACAACAAGGATAATATCAGCAAGTATCCAGCACTCGCACAGAAATAGAACACCCCTTAGCCTCCTGTTTTTGTCTTGAAGCACTAGTAGAAATCAAAAAAAAATTCTCTCTTTTTTTTGATATTTTTTTCTCAACCAGGGGCACAAGAATAGAAACAGCACCAAGTATTAGCTCAAACCGATGAAAGATGAGATCGGCACAAATTCAGGAGCGATTGGAAAAACTGGTACTGGAACTTCGGAGTTCGAAACGAGGGCCTTCTTAATTTTTTTTAATTTTTTTTAAAACGCCGTATGTGGACTTTTTCGAGACCTTTCCAGGAAAAAAATGCGCCTCAATCAGAGTTACGATCTAAAGTTATGCCCGTTTTAAGGAGGATACCCCGAATCAGGTTTTGGTGGTGGTGGAAACTGCAACAGAAACGAATCGGTGGATGGAATTTTTTTGTAGATTGGTTTTTTGTAGATGGCAGCGGATGGAAGAAACAAAACTGAACCAAAACAAATATAAACCAGCAACCAGACTCAACCTAGGACACGAACTCAGAACTACGGACTCCGAATCTAAATTGTGCAAAAGGTTGAGCGGGGGTTGTAGGTCAGGGAAACTAAAAAAAATTTTGTGGCTTTTTCTGGACGATAGGACTGAAACAAAATAAATCTAAAGGGCACACAAGTGGTGTAGCCCGCATAGCTTGCCCTGTGCCCTGAGCACGCATGCACCTGCCCTATGATAGTAGCACCCAGGTGGTGGGGGCCCCAGACAGGACTCCGATCCGTGAGGTTAGAACCTCAGCGTTCTGAGGGGACTACTCATGGACCCCCGTGGCCGGAGTCTCCCGAGGGGTCCAAAGCTAATGTCTTATACCTTTTTGGCAGGTGTCCCCAATTACTTGGGCACACATGCCATGGGGCCCATCACAACTGGTCAAGCCAAGCAAGATGAAAGGCCAGTAAAAAGTCTTTCATTCATCACAAGAATACAAGGAAAAACGTAAAAGATAAAGGAAAAGATACAAGAGCCGGGGCCCGTCTAGGACTCGCCCGTGTTACGCCTAAACCACCCGGCGACGAGAGCTCCTAGGTCCTTGTCGGTACCCTCAATATGGGGTACCCCCGCGCACAGGGGAAATCGCCTAAAGACTTTGCCCCATCCGCAGGGGCAAGCTCCGAAAGCCCCACGTGTCCTGCGGGGCCGGACCTCCCTCTCCTCAGAGGAGGGCTCCGGGCCCGCCACGTGGCCGGTAGAGCTGGACCTCCCTTCTCTGTAGGGAGATATCCGAAGGCTCCACGTGTTTAGCGGGGCCGGACCTCCCTCTCCTCAGAGGAGAGCTCCGGGCCTGCCACGTGGCCAGCAGAGCCGGACCTACCCCCTCCGCGGGGAGAGCTCCGAAGGCTCCACGTGTCCTCGGGGCCGGACCTCCCTCTCCTCATAGGAGAGCTCCGGGCCCGCCACGTGGCCAGCAGAGCCGGGCCTCCGCCCTCCGCGGGGAGAGCTCCGAAGGCTCCACGTGTCCAGTGGGGCCGGACCTCCCTCTCCTCAGAGGAGAGCTCCGGGCCCGCCACGTGGCCAGCAGAGCCGGACTTCCCCCTCCGCGAGGAGAGCTCCGAAGGCTCCACGTGTCCAGCGGGGCCGGACCTCCCTCTCCTCAGAGGAGAGCTCCGGGCCCGCCACGTGGCCAGCAGAACAGCACTACCTACCCCCGCGCGGTAGGCAGCAAGAGTAAAGACACGCCATACCTTGTCCGTACAAGGTATTCAAGACCTGCGCCTTCCCAAGACGCGGAGACGTGGAGAACGCCACTGTCAGGTCCCGTTGTGCCCAGTCGCATCGCAGTAAAGACTGGCACGCCGCGTCAGAAGCTGTACACCAATAAACACAGCGACAAGACATCCCCTGCCGCCCCTGCCGTCATCAACAACTACGTCTAGCTTGCGGCGTGGGCAGGGCGGCAAGACGAAGACTCAGAAGCCCTCGCCAAAGACACCTACTGGCGTAACTACAGGATACGGTAGATGGCAGGCAATCTCCTCGGGACCACCTGTTGGGTCCCGGGCCCACCTTGTAAGCCGCCCGAGCCTTGGACTATAAAAGGCTCGGGTAGGCAACGTTACAAGGGGTTTGGCTCTTTACACTCTCACACTCGGGTTCGAACTTTGTCAGGTTCGCTCTCACGCGAGTTGGCACCCTGATCAGCATTCTAGCACTCAGCTCATCCTCAAGCAATACAACAAGCACCTCTGCTCACTGTGGACGTAGGGTTTTACGCTCCGGCGGCCTGAACCACGTAAAAAATCCCCGTGTTCATCCTTTTCCTTCGTCCAAACGCTTAAGCTCTCCGTGGGGGACTAGCCCCTCCGAAAAAGAACCTCCGCGGGCTGCCCAGTGCAGGCCGGGGGGAAGTGTCGGCAGCTACACTTCGACATTTGGCGTGCTAGGAAGGGGCTTTTCCCTCCCGCGATGAGCTTACGCCGACGAAGATGATGAAGCTTCCTTCAGCGGCAAGCTCTCCTCGCCCACGTTCCCGATGAATGGTGATCAGCGAGGCTTACGTCTCGACGCACTCAGGGAGGAGTGTGTCGGGACAAGCTGGAAGCCAGCAGCCGACTCCGGCAACACGGACTCCAGCAAGCCCAAGATCTGCTGCAGCGCTAAGTGTGTCCCATGGGAGTGCACTAGCCGCAGCACGAGTGCTTCTGCGCAATCCACCTGCTGGGGACGCGCCTCAGGCAGCGACCCAGCAGTGGATTCATGACGTCGACCGTCTCTTCATTGCCGCCGCCAACCCTCAGCTTCGGCGGGGACGACGTCCCAGTCAACCGGAGATGTCACTGTCGCGCACGCCAGCGGTTGACGGGCAGACGGCAGACTCCCGATCCACCAGGTTCCCATCGGCAGACCTCAGGTCGGAGCTGGAACGACGTCACCTGGGCGAAGATGCCGGCATGGCCATTGAGCGACGACGAGAAAGGCATCGCAATCAAGAGGCCGGCGACAGCATGTCGACCGCCTGGACCCAGCCTGGGCCGCAGACATTCACTACACGATCTCTTCCCCAGGCATACGCCGCGCAGCGTATGCCTCAGCCATATTCCCTGCAAATGGCGCCCCTGGGTTATGGCGCACCTTTGCCCATGCCGGGGTACACGGTGCCAACAGCGGACCAAGCGCTCGCGGCACCGACACCTGCAGCAACAGGAGCAGGGTGTGCAGCTTTGGCACCACACCTTCGCTTCGTGAAGTGGATGTGCAAGTTCCGGCCACACCTGCCAGAGAAGTACGATGGCAGCGTCAACCCGGCGGAGTTCCTCCAGATCTACTCCACCACCATCCTTGCTGCAGGAGGGGATGAGGCCGTCATGGCCAACTACTTCCCCGTCGCCTTGACCGGCCCAGCACGGTCTTGGCTCATGAATCTCCCCCAGGGTTCCATAACCTCCTGGGGAGAGCTCTGCCGGCAGTTTACTGTGAACTTCGGCAGCTCCTACACCCGGCCTGGCACGGAGCTCGACCTCCACGCCATCCAACAACAACCTGGAGAGTCGCTGCGCTCCTTCATCCAGCGGTTCTCTTAGGTACGGAACACTATCCCCCATATCCAAAATGCTTCTGTGGTGGTGGCGTTCCGACAGGGTGTAAGGGACAAGAAGATGCTCGAGAAGCTCGCGACCAGAGAAGTTGCACGACGTCTCGGAGCTCTTCAGCCTCACGGACAAGTGCGCCAGGGCATCAGAAGGGCGCAACTGGCACTCACAGCCAGCCTCCGAAGCCGGAGGACAGCCCGGATCTGGCGCTGCTTCCAATGGAAGCAGCAAGAAGATCAAGAACAAGGGCGGTGGCAAGATGAAGCCACCGACCGCAGCTACCGTTTCTGCAGCAGCAGCACCTAGTGGAGCTCGGGGGCCACGCCCCGACAAGAGGCCGCGACAGTCACCAGTCCCAGACGGTGACCACGGCGAGCCGTGCCCCCTGCACAACACCAGCAGCCACACTGCTGCTGAGTGCCAGGAAATCTAGAAGCTCGTGGAGCGCTTCCACAAGGGGAAGCTACCGCGTGCGGACGCCCCTCCCTTCCGTCAAAGGGAGGGCAAGCAGAAGGTCGATGCCCGTGACAAAGTCGACCACCAGATGGAGTTCCAGGAGCCCCAGCGCGCCGTAAAGGCGGTGCACGACCACGAGGGCTCCAGCTCCAGCGACGACGAGCGCCGGAAGGCGCTCTACGTCATCTACGGCGGGTCCTCTGACCCCTCGTCTCGGAGTGCAGTCAAGACTCTGCGCCGAGAAGTGGCGTAGGCTCCTGTCCCAAGCGCAGCGCCGCACCTCAAGTGGATGGGGACCCCCATCAGCTTTGACGCCACCGACTGCCCGAAGAACATGGCTGGGGCCGGGAAGCTACCGCTCTTGGTAGCTTCCACCGTCCCCAACGTGAAGATGTACCACGTTCTGGTAGATGGCGGGGCCGGCCTGAACCTCATCAGCCGCACAGCTTTCCAGAAGCTGCAAATCCCGATGGCCAAGCTCACCCCCTTGAGCCCGTTCTCAGAGGTAGGGCCAGGACAAGTCGTCCACTACGGCAACATCAGCCTTCCGGTCACCTTCAGGGCACCGGACAGGTACCGGACAGAATACATTCTGTTTGATGTGGCGGAGATCGACCTCCCCTTCAACGCCATCATCGGCAGGCCAGCCCTGTACCGGTTCATGGCGGTAGCCCACTACGGCTACCTCGTCTTAAAGATGCCTACACCAACAGGCGTCCTCAAGATCCGTGGAGGCCGCACTGCTGCAGTGTCAGCCTTGGAGAAGCTCCAAGCACTTGCAGCGGCCCGAGCGCCAGCCCCTGGCGGTGCAGAACCGGGCCAGCTCCACCCGTGTGCACGCCACCGTGCCTCGGATCCACCTTCCGGGGGCTGCCCTGGCCCTGGAAACCTCTTGGCGGCCTGAGCCAATGGAGGAAGACATCCCGGGTCCCCCAGGGAGAAGCCGCGCAGGACCAGCTCCGGCGCAAAGACATCGACCTCGTCGACGACGCTCGATTACAAGAAACGTTTCGCAACGCACGGTACCGGCAGGCGCTCCGGCGCTACCACCAAAGGACCATGCGTGTCCGGGAGCTCAGAGAAGGCGACCTGGTGCTGCAGCGCATACTTTCTCGCGAAGGGACCAACAAACTCTCCCCCAGCTGGGAAGGTCCCTTCCGAGTCACGAAAGTTTGCCGCCCTGGGTGCGTACGCCTTTCCACCAAGGATGGGGACACGCTCCCGAGCCCTTGGAACATGGATTATCTCCGTAAGTTCTATCCCTAGAGCATTGGTAGCACAGGTCTTTTCTTTCCATAATAGATTCCATAGAGTCCAGGAACAGCTAAGCCCCAGGGGACGGTCCAGGACTACGTCCAGCTTGGCCTGGTTCCGAACCTAAGCACGTAGGATCTTGCTTCCCCTCATAATGGGGTGGTCGTTGCCTCCATGTTTAGCCTGCCTTCCTCCTATGGGCATTTATGCAGAAAGAATCCTGTTCTACCACGCTCTTACTTTTGTGCTCATTTAAATTACTCATTAATTTTTATGATCGCACTTTCCATGTATGCTCACCATACACTTAGCTCTCCTTTCCCACGCTCATCCCTAGTCGGCATTTGCTATCCAACCGAAGACGGTCGCGCTTGAGGTACCTGCCGATGGCCACGGGGCCTCTCGGGCCTCCCCCAGTCAGGTGCTGCGATGCCAGTTGGTCACCTCCAGGAAAAGCCTGCGCTGTGCATGGGGGGTCTAGGGTGTGTAGCCTGCTTTGCCTGGTTCCGACCCAAAGCGTGCGTGCCCTGCCCTTCGGAGGTCCAGGGGAGTACAGCCTGCTTTGCCTGGTTCCATATTGAAAGCCTGTGCACTCTGCCTCCCCAGTGTTACGGTCCAGTACTAGGGGCCGGACGGTCGTACCCTGACCTCGGAGGGAGCCGGACCCCCGACGCCGGGCGTACTGAATTTCCCAAGCCCCGTATACCGGACCAGGACCGTAAGCCAAATAAGACTATGAGATAGGGAGGAGAGCCCCCAAGGAGAATTACGGTTCCCTTACTTGTGTGCAGGACCTCCTGGCCTTAGCTCCCCCGCAGGAGTATGGTAGGTGTGCCAAAACCATCGGCCACACCTAACAGGGGGCCACTACGGGGACCGCGCGAAGAGAGACCGGAGCTCCTGACTACTCCAATGCAAGACCGGAGGACCCGGACCTCGCCCCCTTCGTAGGGGCGGGTTCTGAAGGCCCCATGTGTCCGGCGGGGTCGGGGCCCCCTCTCCTCAGAGGATAGCTCCGGACCCGCCACGTGGTCGGCAGAGCCGGACCTCGCCCCCTCCGCAGGGGCGGGCTCCGAAGACTCCATGTGTCCCACGGGGCCGGACCACCCTCTCCTCAGAGGAGCTCTGAGCCCGCCACGTGGCCAGCAGATCCGAACCTCCCCGTCCTCACGGGGCGAGCTCCGAAGACCCCTCGGGCCCTTATCACAAGAAGGTCCCGAGGAAGGTGTCTGTACAAGACTTCAAGATCAGTGAAGACCTCCTGAAGTCCTTGCGGAGCTAAGGACTTGGGCGGGCCAAGCCATGAAGAAGATAAAAAAAGACACAAAAAACAACAAGAGTCTATTCATTCATCAAAGCTCCATGAGCTGGACTACAGACTCAACAAAAATAGAAAAGAAAAGATACAGAGCCTTCCGGCCGCGGGGGCAACTGCCTAGGAGTCCCCGGACTCCCACTGGAACCTGGAAGCTATGAGGGCAGCCACGTCCCCGACTTCGACCCTGGCAGCTTCCTCTCGCTCGACGACGGGGCCCAGTCTTACTGGCTCCAGAGAGAGAGGGAAGGATCCCGGCTCTGGAAGCACGTCAGCACGTGCGTGGCGACCTCCTTCGCCAAGCCCCGTCCCTCTGCCTCAAGCTCGTTGGCGATCACGGCTTCGATCCTGTCCAGCTTGGTGCCAGTGGACTCGAGCGCCAGAATCGCCTCAGTCACCATCTGTGCCGGAGCCCCCGTCCTCACGGGGCTGAAGCCGAGGGGTACCAGGGAGGACCCCGCCTGGCCGATGAAGCTCCAGACCGCTCAGGCCTCGACGGACCGCGAAGCCTAGATCTTCTCCACTTCTTGGCGGGCTACCAGTAGGGCGCCGGGCCCCTCCTCGGTGAGCTTCTTCTCCTTGGCCGAGAGGGAGTTCTCTCGGTGCTCGAGGTCCCTGGCAAGCCGCTCCAGCTCTAACGCTCGGAAGTCGGCCACCGGCTCCCGCTCCAGCGCCGCCTGACGATCCCGGGAGGCCTGCTCCTCCCTCTCAGCCAGAGCTGCCTCCCGAAGCTCCAGCTCTCCGCCCCAGGCCTTCAAGCCGCCCTCACTGGCCTCTAGCTTCTCGGCAACCTTCTTCTCCTCGGTCGCCACGGCACGCTCCCGATCCGCAACGGCACACTCACGATGCGCCAGCTGCAGCCGCAGCTCCTCCAAAGCATCGGAGTGTGCCTGGGCCCTGGCATGAGCCTCGCGGGTCTCCTGGTGGAGCCGCCGAGTCTCGGAGTCCAGGCGGTCGACGGCCCTCTTCTGAAGGTCAAGGAGCACCTCCATGGCATCGAGTCTCAACCGCCTCGATTCGAGCTCCGCCCTAACCTCATGAGTCCGCTGCTTCAGGCGGTGCCCCTAGCTGAGGAGGCGGTTCCTCTCCCCTGCCAGCACCTCCTGCTCTCGCTCCAGGGCGGCCTAGACCTGCCGGACGCTCGCCTGGGCAAGCTCCAAGGCGTCCGCCAAGGGCAGCAGGGAGGCAGAGGTCGAAGCCGTGCCCCCGACCTCCTCCATCACGTCGTCGTCCGGTGGAGGAGATGTCGGCATCTCGGCGACCGGGATGAGGCGCCGATCTGGAGAAGCCGGAGGGCCTGCAGCTGCTCCTGCACCTGCTCCTCCCGCCTCAGCACTGGAGGGTCGGACGCCGCTAGCCGGCTCCACCGAGCCCTCGACAACCGCCGGCTTCCGAGCTGGTGAAGGGGGACGAACGGGTGCTGCCGCCGGCACCACAGGGGTTGATCCCGCCGGCATAGAAGAAGCCTGCGCCTGCACCAATTTGGGTGCCGGCGAAGCCACCGCAGCTTCCGGACGCTGCGGCACAGATCTCCCGCCAACCGGAGATGGCCGGGGAACAGAGTCATTCCCGACACCTGATGAGTCCCTGCAACCATGGGAAGCTCTCGGGTTAAGGAAGGAAGAAAAGAACACAAGTTCTGGAACCCGGTAAGAGCAACACTTACTGAGGGACACGAATGCTCCAATGAGCATGGAGCCCCGACTTTCGAGCTGGGGTAGAGCCGCCGGAGCCTACTGCCGCCACCGGGGCCTGAGCCACAGGCACCCAGACCGGTGGGACAGGGGGTGCTCCCGGGGCCCCCCTAGGAGGCAGAGCAGTAGGACTCCCGTCGGCCGCGTCTCCGGTGCCGCTCGTCGTTCCCAGCCCCAGAAGCCCGGGGCACCTGCGTCCCCGGACAAATCCCAACGCTTCTCCCTCTGGCACCGCCGCCTGCCGAGCCTACAGCCAGAAGTTCGTCGCCCGGGGTGCCTGAGCCCTCGGCTCACCCCCGGGTGGTGCAGCGCTAGCGTCCCTCCTCGGAGCTCCTTCGCCTGAGGAAGGAGGATGGGACGCCCGGGGCTCCTCGGACCGCCGCTGTCCGAGGGGAGTCCCGTCGGAATGGAAGGCCCAAGACCTCTTGGGGTCGCCGTCCGACGAACTGACACCTCCAGAAGGAGAACGCGAAGGTACCCTGGTCTCCTGGCTAGGCGCGAACGACACCGTCGGAGGGGACCGAGCACGTTTCTTCTCTGGCAAACCGGAGGTCGGCTCCCTGCCATTCCCCCCGTTGGCGGTCCGTGCTCCGTCAGCCTTCGGAGGCAGGTTGGAAGCCATGGGCGACAGAGACGCCTACTTAGGCATGGGGAAGTGCGAAGGGAAGCCTGCGATGTAGATGAGATCCCGTTTTAAACTTCCCAGACGCAATTCAAAGCGAATCGAAACTCTTCGAATACGCTGCTTGGGATGACCGCCTCAGCTCCAAGCCCTGGTGTCGATGACAAGTAGGCCCAGGCCATCCTGCGGAAGCGGTGGACCAAGAGGTCAGACCCCAGGCGGGGAACCCAGCGGTTCCCGAAAAGGCGCTGCAACGTGCAGAAGTGGCAGCCTTGGGAACCGCCGCAGTAAACGCAACCATCAAGCAGGGCTCACGCCCCCACGATCCCACGACTGTTCGTGCTCCAGCAGTGGTCAAAGCGGGTCTTGGAGAAGGTGCGCAAAGTACAAGAGATGGGGGCCCCACCTCGGGCTCGTTATCTTCCCCAAGATGGGCCCGGGGGCCACTGTCGGTACCCTCAATATGGGGTACCCCCGCGCACATGGGAAATCGCCTTAGGACTTTGCCCCCTCCGCAGGGGCAAGCTCCGAAAGCCCCACGTGTCCTACGGGGCCGGACCTCCCTCTCCTCAGAGGAGGGCTCCGAGCCCGCCACGTGGCCGGCAGAGCCGTTCCTCCCTTCTCCGCAGGGAGAGCTCCAAAGGCTCCACGTGTCTAGCGGGGCCGGACCTCCCTCTCCTCAGAGGAGATCTCCAGGCCCGCCACATGGCTAGCAGAGTCGGACCTCCCCACTCCACGGAGAGAGCTCCGAAGGCTCCACGTGTCCAGCGGGGCCGGACCTCCCTCTCCTCAGAGGGGAGCTCTGGGCCCGCCACGTGGCCAGCAGAGCCAGACCTCCCCCCTTCGCGGGGAGAGCTCCGAAGGCTCCACGTGTCCAGCGGGGCCGGACCTCCCTCTCCTCAAAGAAGAGCTCCGAAGGCTCCATGTGTCCAGCGGGGCCGAACCTCCCTCTCCTTAGGTGCCATACCTTGTCCGTACAAGGTATTCAAGACCCGCGCCTTCCCAAGACGTGGAGACGCGGAGCACGCCACTTTCAGGTGCCGTTGTGCCCAGTCGCATTGCAGTAAAGACTGGCACGCCGCGTCAGAAGCTGTACACCAATAAACACAGCGACAAGACATCCCCTACCGCCCCTGCCATCATCAACCACTACGCCTAGCTTGCGGCGTGGGCAGGGCGGCAAGACGAAGACTCAGAAGCCCTCGCCAGAGACACCTAACAGCGTAACTACAGGATACGGTATATGGCAGGCAATCTCCCCGGGACCACCTGTCGGGTCCCGGGCCCACCTTGTAAGCCGCCCCAGCCTTGGACTATAAAAGGCGCGGGTAGGCAACGTTACAAGGGGTTCGGCTCTTTACACTCTCACACTCGGGTTTGAACTCTGTGGGTTTGCTCTCACGCGAGTTGGCACCCTGATTCAGCATTCTAGCACTCAGCTCATCCTTAAGCAATACAACGAGCACCTCTGCTCACCGTGGACGTAGGGTTTTACGCTCCGGCGGCCTGAACCACGTAAAAAATCCCCGTGTTCATCCTTTTCCTTCGTCCAACTATGCTTAAGCTCTCCGTGGGGGACTAGCCCCTCCGAAAAAGAACCTTCGTGGGCTGCCCAGTGGAGGCCCGGGGGAAGTGTCGACAACTACACTATGATAGTCCTCGACTGCAGACCGGGCTGCTGCCTCCCTCCCAACGATTGGGGCTTTGGATGACTGGCTCCAGGGAGACAATGGGGTCCCAGCTCCGAAAGCAGGTCAACACATGTGTTACCACCTCCTTAGCCAGGGCTTTTCCCTCCGCTTCTAGGAGGCCGACGACAACATCTTCCAACGCTGACATCTTCGAGCCTGCGGAATCGAGCGCAGGGAGCACTTGGCTCATCTCCTGCGAAGGCTCGCCGACGTGCACCAGGCTGAAACCAAAGGACACCAGAGCTGACTCAGCATGGCCCAAGAAGTCCCACACTTGCTGGACCTCTGCCGTGCGCGAGGCCCGGAGCTCCTGGAGCTCCCGCCGAGCCGCTGCCGGGGCTGCTGCGTCGCGCTCAGAGAGTCTTCTCTCCTCGGCAGCCAACGCCGCCGCCCGAGCATCAAGCTCGTGAGTGTGGCACTGCAGTCCCTCCTCACAGAGCGAGAGGTCGGACTTTGCAGCCCGGAGGTCCTGGCGCTCCTTCGCCTGCCTCTCCCGCTCCTTGATCAGAGAGGCCTACTGGCGGTCCAAGTCGTCGGTCCAAGACTCCAGCTCAGCCTGCTCCCGCTGCAAGTGCGACAAAGCCTCCTCCTCCTTCGCCGCCAGTTCGCGCTCACGCTTGCCTATGGTGGCCCCACGACGAGTCAGCACTGGCCGCAGCTCCTCCAGGGAGGTTAGGCAACTGTTGGCTGTCTGGTGGGCCTCTTGGGCTTCTGCCCAGAACTTCTTGGACTGCTCATCCAGTCCATCGACCAAGTCCCGCTGCCGATTGTTCAGTTCTTGCTCCTCTTGCAGACGAGCCTCCTTCATTTCCAACCTCCTCTGTGTCTCCCGGGTCCGGAGTTTGAGCAGTCTTTCCCAGCAAATCAGGCGCTCCTCCTCCTCCTAGATGGCTCCTTGCTCCTAGTCCAGCGACAGCTGAACCGGACAAAGACTTGCATGAGCCAACGCCGCGGCCTCATACAAAGGGACCCGCTCGACGCGTGCCGGGGCCTCCTGGGCATCACCCACCGGGGTAGGCACGGGGATGCAGGGCCCCAGGGAAGTTTTGGCTTGTCCCACATAAGAGGGCAAGCAAGCTCCTGGCTCGGGAACGTTATCCTTCGCAGTAGGAGCTGTGACATCTGATGCACCTTCATCAGCAGCGGGAGCGGGCTCGACGCCGTGAACTGGTGAAGCCTCATCAGCTCTGGCCAGCTTAGGATCAGGCTCCGGAGCCTGGGCTGACGGAAGGTCTTGGCTGAAGTCCCCTGCGCTAGGGGCCGCCGAGGGGACATCAGCAGAAGAGGTAGGAGGCATGGACGTCGTTGGCACAGGAGGGTCCACACCCTGACTTGGAGCAGTCCCGGAAGTTGCCGGCGGACCGCTGGGCACCATGGGTACCGGAGCGCTCCCAGGAACTCCTGTGGACGGAGCCCTGCGTAGAGGACAGAGGTCAAGAGGCAATATTAAAGCTAGAGAAATGTCACACCCGGTTTCTCCGAAGAACAACCGAGTGAATATCACATGTATGCCAGGATCATTTTCTCATACATGTGATGACAAATAGTGAAGCATCATTTATTACAAGCCAGGTGTCGAATATAAATAAGTCTTACATAGCATATGTCTCGATGGACGATAATAAGTTCATAACAAGTAAATAAAATAGCAGCGGAATATTATTCTTGTGGGCTCCGTTACAGACGTTGCCCGGGGGACTCCATGAACCTAGAAACCTTCTTCGGGTCCAAAGTCTTGATCATTAAACACCACTTCATTATCTTGACCTGAGAAGCAATATAAACCAACAAATATGCAAGGTTGAGTACCGTTGGTACTCAGCAAGTGTGGGAAAGTTATGTCATGAATGGCTAGAACAAGGAGAGGTTGAACTCATGGTTGAAGCACTACGCAATTATTGCCTACCACCTTAGCTTATTGAGCACCTACATTACTACACAGGTGAAATGATCCCAATCTCCCATCCCATCATCATAATCAAATAACCATAACATCATTTCCATTGTTAAGCTCCCCGCTTAACATTCACAACCTCCAAGGTCATCATATTCTAATCATGAATAAGTCCAAGCCGCTCTTGACCGTGAGCACGTCTGTCATGACAGTTTTGACTCTGCAGAGTTTGTACCACTGTACCCACATGTAGTGATTTCATCCCCCATTGTCGGGTGGACTAAAAGAACCTCCATTATGCCAGTGGCTATGAAACACATTCACACTTCCCAGGTGTGTAGCCAGGAGATCACTACGAAGCCTTTACAAAGGGATTCCCGACGAGCATGGGCCCACTGAGGTTTCACCCCTAACAGCATACAAGAGGCTCCAACCCCACTGCAGTGGCCCCCTCTTGAGCCTTGCGGTTTATAAGGTAGTCGAGCTGACACCTATTCCCCGCACCATCCAACACACCCATACTATGCCGGGGATATACCTAATTAATTGGCCAAGCTGCCCCATCTCAGCATGTGGTTGGCACGGTAAAGCCAGGTTACATGCTCCATGAACCGGTCCTTAGGATCTAGGCAAGTACTAAACACAAATCCGAGTCTCGTGCACCCAGCACCAACCAAATCATCCAACTTGCCTTGATCCCTACCTCTACATAACTCACAATATCTCATTCAAGAGTATGGTAAAATAAACTGATGATCTCATATCCCAAATATCCCATTCTAAGCATGGCTAAGCACAAGTAATATGAATGACATAATGAAACAAATCCCAACCCAAGCTACAAGGAAAACAAGGTAATGCAATTCTAGGGAAACTTCCTAGCATGGGTTTCATATTTCAATTGACAATGCAAATAAAATTCTATCTACACACCCTAGTATAGGAACAAAGTGGTCAAGGACACTTGCCTCCTTCCTGCTGCTCTTGGAATGGGTAGTCCTGATCTTGAAAAGGAAAAACTTGCTCTGGAGCAGGTTCTACTCATACCATCACACATAGCAAAAGAAAACAACAAGTCATAAGACATAGTTCACACTTCCACTTCATACAAACCACACATTCACATTTATGAAAGCCATTCACAATTCTATGTGTTGTGGTTACTCTATGTGTGTTGATTTTTGGCTTACATGCACTTTTAACACATGTGTATATGATTTCTACTTTTGTATTCATATTCATGTTGGCATACTATATATGAATTTCTAATTTAAATAAATCCCTTAGATTTAATTGATACCTAGTTTGCTATATTTTCAGATTTATTTCCTATGCCTAAATGTGCACTTTATTATGAAAATAGTAAGACACCTCATCTAAACAGAATAGGTTTTGGGTCTAAAATATTAAATAATATATTTTCAACTTCTCTTCTGATGTGAACTATTTTACATTTATTTTACTAATTTTCAGAATTATTCTATACTTAAAAATGTGTCCCTATTACTAATAAATGTGAATAATCAACTAAACAGATTCATTTCTTCCAACAATCTATTTTTATCTTACTCCAAAGTTTTCCAAGTACTAGGAAAGTTTTTAATTTGAATTTGCAATGTGTTTGTCCCATCTTCTAAATTTTAAATACTAACACATATTCAAATTCCAAAATTTAATATCACATAGGGTTAAAAAGGTAAACTCACCCCACTACAGAGTCTATTATATTATTTTAGGAATTTCCAAGGTTCTAACTACACATAACAGAGGGATTTTGCTAATTTTTATTAAGTCCAGGGGATAAAGCTGATTTTTAATTGAATTTATATGAATTTCTGAAGTTCCAGGGGCTAGATCAGAAGTTTCTGGGGCTAGCTCTTATTTTCCGAGAACTCCAGTGGGTAGCACGTAAGAATCCCGGCCTTTATAACGCGGGGCTGACGTGGACCGTCCGATTTAAAACAGACGGCTGAGATTATAACGTCGAACCGGTACGCGGGGATTTAAATTCTACCGTGCGATTTAAAATAGACGGCGCACAAGCGGCCACGTCGCTCTGATCGAGCGCGGGCGGCGCTGCCCAGTGGCGCACGGCGGCGCGAGGCGGCGATCTCGCCGGAGAGTTTCGGATCTTCGTCAATTCTCCCTAAAACTGTGATTTTATGGCATAGATCGGTGGAGGGGAGGTAGGGGATCTCACCTCGGGGGTTTTCTTGAGCTCGGAGGTCCTGGAAAGCGGTCGGCGACGAGGTCCGAGGTGAATTCACGGCGAGGCTCGTCGGCGCTGTGTTTGAACCGCAAACCACCGAGTTTTCTGCACCTGCGAGGTTCCCCGGAGGCGGTGGATCAAGACCAGCGCGTTAGATCAGAATTCCCGAGCGTAGATCGAGCAGAATTCGCCGGAGAAGCTCGGGTTCTCACCGGAGAGAAAAACGGCGGATCGTGGGGAAAAACGGGACTATGCCGGGGTTTTTATAGACGGGGGAGGGCGGCGGGTTCATCTGTTTTTATCAGGGCCAGGGGCGCGGGGGTTTGTTGTGATTGAGCAGGACGGCGCGAGGAATTCGGAGTTGGGTCGAGCGCGGGGAATCCGGGAGTGTCGGGTGTGATCGGCGTGAAGGAAGAGTCCGGCCGTTGGGGGCGCGCGGGGAAGGAGATGACACGCGGGCCCCACGTGTCAGTGGGAGGGAGAGAGGGGGCGCGGGTTCGGGCTAGCGCGAGGGATTGGGCCGGCTGGCGGGTTTCGGCCCACTAGCCGGTTGGGGTTTTTCTTTTTCTTTTTCCTTTTCTTTTCTGTTTTGATTTGAATTTGAATTCCAGTTTGAATTTGGATTTCTGCACCACATGCAATACGTCCAAAAAAATTTAAATTCCACTCTTTAGCAGGTTTTGGGGTGTTACAGCTCTACCCCCCTTAAAAGAAATCTCATCCTCGAGATTGGTGGTTCTAGGAAAACAATTCCGGAAACTGTGCCTTAAGCTCGTCTTCTCGCTCCCATGTGGCTTCCTCTTCCGAGTGATGCTTCCACTGCACCTTGCACATCCGGATTCTTTTATTTCTTGTGAGGCGTTCCATTGTTTCCAAAACCTTGACCGGTTGCTCGGCATAAGACAGATCCTCTCGTACGTCAACCTCATTCATGGGTAACATCTCTTCACGCGTCCTTAGACATTTATTGAGCTGTGACACATGGAATACATCGTGCACATCCGATAGGCGAGCCGGTAGTTCTAGTTGATATGCAACTTCGCCTTTCCTTTCCAAAATCTGAAAGGGTCCGATGTATCGAGGTGATAACTTCCCTTTCACCTTGAACCGACGAAGTCCTCGGATAGGGGACACCTTGAGATAGACATAGTCCCCCACGTTGAAAACGAGCTCTCTTCTCCGTACATCGGCATAGCTCTTTTGTCGGGTCTGTGCTATCCTCAAGTTGTTGCAAATTTCACTCACTTTTGCCTCGGCTTCTTGTAGTACCTCGGGCCCAAACACTTTACTTTCCCCTGTTTGGTTCCAAAAAATAGTGGAGTTCTGCACTTCCTCCCATACAAAGCCTCAAATGGTGACATCTTCATACTAGCCTGATAGCTGTTGTTATAGGAGAACTCCGCATACGGTAAGTTCTTATCCCAACTCCTATTGTTCTTGAGTGCACACGCTCTCAGCATATCCTGAAGGATCTGATTGGTTCTTTCCGTCTGCCCGTCAGTCTGGGGGTGATAGGCAGAACTAAAATTTAGATGAGTTCCCATGGTTTCATGTAACTTCTGCCAGAACCTTGAGGTGAACTGTGTCCCTCGGTCCGACACTATCTTCTTTGGCACTACATGGAAACACACGATCCTTGACATGTACAATTCTGCCAACTTGGATCCGCTGTAGCTTTCTTTCACGGGGATGAAATGAGCTACCTTGGTTAGCCTGTCGATGATGACCCATATCGAATCATATCCCGATTGGGTCCTAGGCAGTCCCGCTATGAAATCCATACCGATTTCTTCCCATTTCCATTCAGGCACTTTGAGTGGTTGCAACAGTCCCGCGGGTCGTTGATGTTCTGCTTTCACCAACTGACATGTGTCACATAGGGCAACATGTTCTGCGACATCTCGCTTCATGCCATACCACCAATACCTGCTATTGAGGTCATGATACATCTTCGTACTCCCAGGATGAATGGAATAGTCGGAATCATGAGCCTCCTTCAAAATCAATTCACGGATCTCCTTCACTTCAGGCACACAGATTCTTTTCCCGTGCCACACCGTACCTTGTTCATCCTCTCTGAACCTAGGGGCTTTATTATCATTGATGAGTTCTCTTATCTCTTGTATCTTCTCGTCATTCTTCTGACCATTGCGTATGTCTTTCTCTAATGTGGAGTCCACTTCCATGACGATGGCCTCACCACTATTCACCAGACATAGACTGAGTTTTACAACCTCTTCCTTCAATTCTGTAGGCATGTCCTTTAAGCTCAGCCTATTGACCTGCACCTTCCGGCTTAAAGCATCTGCTACGACGTTCACTTTCCCAGGATGATAGTTGATGCCCACATCAAAGTCGTTGATTATCTCTAACCATCTCCTTTGTCTGAGGTTGAGATCTGGCTGTGTGAAAATATACTTTAAGCTCTTATGATCCGTATATATCTCTGTCCTCTTCCCCATCAAGTAATGCTGCCAAATCTTCAACGCATGTACCACTGCGGCTAGTTCTAGGTCATGTGTGGGATAGTTCTTCTCGTGCTTCCGGAGCTGCCGGGATGCATAAGCCACGACATGCCCTTCTTGCATGAGAACACATCCCAACCCGTTTCCAGAGGCATCGTAGTACACCGTAAAGTTCTTTTGCATATCTGGCATAACCAGCACTGGGGCTGTTGTCAATCTTTCCTTTAACTCCTGAAAACTCGTCTCGCACTGTGGCGTCCATGTGAATGTGATTCCCTTCTCCAACAGTTTGGTGAGGGGTCTCGAGATCTTAGAGAATCCCTCAATAAACCGTCGATAGTATCCAGCCAATCCCAAGAAGCTTCGAACTTCCCCGACATTTTTAGGGGTCTTCCACTTCTGTATATCCTCGATTTTGGCAGGATCTACGGAGATTCCTCCCTCCGAGATGATATGTCCTAAGAAGGGAACTCTCTTCAGCCAAAACTCACACTTGCTCAACTTGGCATATAGTTGGTGTTCTCTCAGCCTCTGCAACACCAACCTTAGATTTTTCTCATGTTCCTCTTCATCTTTGGAGAAAACGAGAATGTCATCTATGAAAACCACCACAAATTTGTCAAGGTATTCCATGAATACCTTGTTCCTGAGATACATGAAGTATGCCAGGGCATTCGTTAGCCCGAAAGGCATGACGGTGTATTCATACAATCCGTACCGAGATACGAAAGCTGTCTTTGGAATATCGGCTTGCCTTATCTTAAGTTGGTGGTATCCCGACCTGAGATCAATTTTCGAGAACACACAAGCTCCCCTCAACTGATCAAAAAAGTCTTCAATGCGGGGTAACGGGTACTTGTTCTTGATGGTTACCTCATTCAAGGCACGGTAGTCTACGCATAACCTCTGGGTTCCGTCCTTCTTGGGCACAAATATCACTGGAGCTCCCCAAGGTAAGGAACTAGGACGAATATACCCCTTCTCTGTCAATTCTCTCAACTGATCCTTGAGTTCTCCCAGCTTCTTGGAGTCCATCCGATAAGGTCTCTTGTATATCGGGGTTGTTCCAGGCACTAGCTCAATTGCGAATTCCACTTCACGATCAGGAGGCATACCTGGCAACTCCTCCGGAAAAACATCTGGATATTCCCTGATGGTCCTGATCTCCTCCACTTTCACCTCAACTTGATTTAATTTAATGTCCCTCCTAGGCTCTTGTATTGTTATAAACTTTACTCTTGTGCCACTAGGGTGAGTTAGTTCCACCGTTCTGGTCGAACAATGGATGATTCCTTTATGTTTGGTCAACCAATCCATACCCAATATAATATCTATCCCTTGTGAATCTATCACTATGAGGTTAGCAGTAAATACTACCGCATTAATGTCTATGTTCACTTTGGGACACACTTGTCTTGTCCTTATTTCTCCACCTGGAGAGTTTACTGCTAGCATATGGTTCATTTGTGTTGTTGCTAGGTCATGCTTTCTAACAAACCCTTGGGCAATGAACGAGTGGGTAGCACCAGAATCAAACAACAGGGTTGCAATGTGTAAATTGGCAGGAAACTTACCAACTACCACGTCAGGTGCCTCTTGCGCTTCCTCCATGGTGACGTGGTTCACCCGTCCTCTCATTACATTCTGCTGTGGTGGCTGCGTGGGCTTCTTCTTTGGGCACTTATGGGCGTAGTGCCCCACTTCACCACAGTTGAAACATTGCACCCCAACCTTAGGTGCCTGGCCTTTGTTGTCTTGGGGTTGGTTTGGGGGTCTTTGTACGGCTGGTCGAGGTTGATATGTAGGGCGAGGCTGCTGTACGAACTGACGTTGTGGCTGTATTGGTGCTGCCGGAGGCCTGTAGTTCGGGTTGTACCCTCTTGGTGCTGAGTAGGGTACCGCAGCACGGTTCGTCTGCCCTGCGGGTTGCTGCATCAGACGTGGGCGGGTGTTGCTCCCTGAGGCTTGATGTGACCACCCGGCCTTCCTCTTGTTCTCATTTTCCAAGGCCTTCAGCTTCCTTTCTACCACAAACGCTCTGTCCACCATCTTTTGGAAGCTCTCATACTCGTTGGAGGACATTGCACACTGCATTTCTGCGGTAAGTCCTTCCACGAAACAATCCTGTTTCTGCTCATCAGTCTCTATGTCCCGTGGAGCATAACGGGAGAGTTGAGTAAATTTAGTGAGATATTCCCTCACAGTCATGTTACCTTGCTGCAACCCCAAGAACTCCTTCCTCTTGTTTTTGAGTTCACCCCTTGGTATGTAATGGTTGCGGAAGCTACGCTTGAACTCTTCTCAAGTAATGTTCTCAGGGTCATGATGGGCGGCCACGTAGGCGGTCCACCAATCAGCAGCAGGTCTATGCAATTGATGAGAGGCAATCAGCACCCTCTCATACCCTTGGCACTGTATGATCCTCAACTTGCTTTTCTGTTGGTTTTAGCCAGTCATCTGCCTCCAGAGGTTCAGCAGCACTTGCAAACTTTGGGGGTTGAGTCCCCAGAAACTCACTCAACCTTGGTTGGCGTGGTGCAGCTTGTGGGGGTGGAGCTTAGTGCAAGTTGGCCACTACTTGAGTTAGGCTCTGGATGAGCTGATTCTGATTTTCAAGCATTTGGTGGATAGGATCAGCTCCTTCACGGCGACCACCCCTGTCTTGTCCTCCAGAAAGATGACGGTTGCCGGCCTCATCGTTGTTGTTGGCGGGGTTGGCACCACGACCCTTTCCTCTTCCAGCCATCTATCATGATCAACCAAATGTTAACTCATAGCATTACGTATTAACTTCCCAAATTGCTTGTTAAACTTGAACTTTTGAGGTCTTAACATATTAAACATTTGCTGAGGGTTTCACGTAGATTTTTGGGGTGTCACGTCTCACGCAAAATCCAATGCACTCTTAATTCATAGGAATTCACACATCAAAGCAAAACAACCTAAGGACGAGGTTGTGGACAATTGCCCATGGCTTCCAGAACTCACGTCACACACCAACATTAACACACAAATAACTAAGGCATTGACTCAACTACTCGATAACCTGCTGAACTAAGGGAAAGAACTCTAAACGACTCGTATCACTGAGCTGGCTCTTCGGGGTCTTCCTCATTATTGCGGCTGCCCTCTGATTCCGCTTTGGGTGGGGAAGCTGCTGGTGGAGAAGTGCGGCGACGCCTGCTCGCCCGATGGTCTGGGGAGTCAGGAGTCCATGTGTCATTCACGGTGACACACAGTTCATTCCCATCTCCTCTTTCTCTCGCCCTCAAGCTGGCTCGAAGCAACACCTCAGTCTCCTTCAGGGTGTCACGAACATCCTGAAGCTCCTGCTGGCACTCCTGAAGTCGAGTGCTGAGCATAGCAGCATCCTCCAAGCACAGGTCCATGTGCTCATGGGAAGTCCCCTGCTGCACTGGCGGGTACTTGTACTCCGCTGTACCACTCTCACGCTAGAGGACATACATTTACTCAGTCCTGTCCAGGTGGCGACGGTTGATGTGACTCTGGCAGGTGATGGCCTCCCAGGTGACATCCTTCTCAGCATCGACCTGTGTCGCCCGACAAGCTTGAGAGCGGTGGATCTTGAGCAGCTGATTTTCATGGATAATCCTCATTTCTGAACTCCATTCTTCTCGCTTCTCACGGATGGTCCGGTGGAGCTATAGTGTATGATTAGCTTGCCCGTATTGCCGGCGGCATGGAGCATACGTCGAAGCCGGCAAAACAAGCCTCCTACTGCCAATCCATAGGAAAGGTACGTCACCGGACGGCTCTCCTCTCTTTGGGCAAGGGCAACTACGGGAACTCTCCCTCATGTGGACTTGCGAGCGGTGCGAATCATGCGAACCATCTAAAACAAAAAGCATTTAAACTCAGGTTAGATAAACTTTTAAACAAAAATCCTATTTTGAATCAAAGTTGGGGTAAGATGAAGAAAGTGACTCCATTAAATAACACTTTTCAACACACACCTTGAAAAATAGTTTTTAAGAAAATAGGGCCCTTAAATACGTCCATTTCTACCTAGGTCCACGTTCCTAGGGGCAACCTTGGCCCTGATGCCACTTCTGTCACACCCGGTTTCTCCGAAGAACAACCGAGTGAATATCACATGTATGCCAGGATCATTTTCTCATACATGTGATGACAAATAGTGAAGCATCATTTATTACAAGCCAGGTGTCGAATATAAATAAGTCTTACATAGCATATGTCTCGATGGACGATAATAAGTTCATAACAAGTAAATAAAATAGCAGCGGAATATTATTCTTGTGGGCTCCGTTACAGGCGTTGCCCGGGGGACTCCATGAACCTAGAAACCTTCTTCGGGTCCAAAGTCTTGATCATTAAACACCACTTCATTATCTTGACCTGAGCAGCAATATAAACCAACAAATATGCAAGGTTGAGTACCGATGGTACTCAGCAAGTGTGGGAAAGTTATGTCATGAATGGCTAGAACAAGGAGAGGTTGAACTCATGGTTGAAGCACTACGCAACTAATACCTATCACCTTAGCTTATTAAGTACCTACATTACTATACAGGTGAAATGGTCCCAATCTCCCATCCCATCATCATAATCAAATAACCATAACATCATTTCCAATGTTAAGCTCCCCGCTTAACATTCTCAACTTCCAAAACCATCACTCCTCTAATCATGAATAAGTCCAAGCCGCTCTTAACCGTGAGCACGGCTGTCATGACAGTTTTGACTCTGCAGAGTTTGTACCATTGTACCCACATGTAGTGATTTCATCCCCCGTTGCCGGGTGGACTAAAAGAACCTCCATTATGCCAGTGCCCACAACCACATTCACACTTCCCAGGTGTGTAGCCAGGAGATCACTACGAAGCCTTTACAAAGGGATTCCCGACGAGCGTGGGCCCACTGAGGTTTCACCCCTAACAGCATACAAGAGGCTCCAACCCCGCTGCAGTGGCCCCCTCTTGAGCCTTGCGGTTTATAAGGTAGTCCAGCTGACACCTATTCCCGGCACCATCCAACACACCCATACTACGCCAGGGATACACCTAATTAATTGGACAAGCTGCCCCATCTCAGCATGTGGTTGGCACGGTAAAGCCAGGTTACATGCTCCATGAACCGGTCCTTAGAATCCAGGCAAGTACTAAACACAAACCCGAGTCTCGTGCACCCAGCACCAACCAAAACATCCAACTTGCCTTGATCCCTACCTCTACATAACTCACAATATCTCATTCAAGAGTATGGTAAAATAAATTGATGATCTCATATCCCAAATATCCCATTCTAAGCATGGCTAAGCATATGCATAATAATAAATGACATGATAAGATGAATCCCAACCCAAGCTACAAGGAAATAAGGTAATGCAATTCTAGGGAAACATCCCAGCATGGATTTCATATTTTCAATTGGCAATGCAAATAATTCTAGCTACACATCCTAGTATAGGATCAAAGTGGTCAAGGACACTTGCCTTCTTCCTGCTGCTCTTGGAATGGGTAATCCTGATCTTGGAAAAGAAGAACTTGCTCTGGAGCAGGTTCTACTCATACCATCCCACATAGCAAAAGAAAACAACAAGTCATAAGACATAGTTCACACTTCCACTTCATACAAACCACACATTCACATTTATGAAAGCCATTCACAATTCTATGTGTTGTGGTTACTCTATGTGTGTTGGTTTTAGGCTTACATGCACTTTTAAACATGTGTATATGATTTCTCCTTTTGTATTCACATTTATGTTTGCATACTATATATATGAGTTTCCAATTTAAATAAATTCCTTATATTCAATCACTACACCTTTTAGCTACCAAGTATGCATGAAAGGTATTTTCCTACTCCATATGTGTCTTCAGACCTTCTACCAACCCTAAACTGAATTCTTTGGATTTTGGAAACTTCATTTATCATTTTCTAGTTATTCATACCAAGCTTGCTATATTTTCAAATTTACTTCCAATGCCTAAATGTGTACTTTATTATGAAAATAGTAAGACACATCATCTAAACAGAATAGGTTCTGATCCAAAATAGTTAATAATATATTTTTTATCTTTTCCTCTGATGTAAACTATTTTACATTTATTTTTCAAATTTTCAGAATTATTCTCTACTTAAAAATGTGTCCCTCTAACTAATAAATGTGAATAATCAATTAAACAGATTCATTTCAGCCAAAAATCTATTTTTATCTCACTCCAAGGTTTTCTAAGTATTGGGAAAGTTTTTAATTTGAATTTGACAATATGTTTGTCCCACCTTTTAAATTTTAAATACTAACCACATATTCAATTTCCTAAATTTAATATCAAATAGGGTTAAAAAGGTAAACTCACCCCACTATAGGGTCTATAATATTATTTTAAGAATTTTCAGGGGTCTAGCTACACATAACAGAGGGGTTTTTCCTAATTTTTTTATCAAGTCCAGGGGCTAAAACTGATTTTTAAATGAATTTACATGATTTTCTGAAGTTCCAGGGGCTAGATCAGAAGTTTCCGGGGCTAGCTCTTATTTTCCGAGAACCCCAGGGGGTAGCGCGTAAGAATTCCAGTCTTTATAACGCGGGGCTGACGTGGACCGTCCGATTTAAAACAGACGGCTGAGATTATAACGTCGAACCGGTACGCGGCGATTTAAACTCTACCGTGCGATTTAAAATAGACGGCGCACAAGCGGCCACGTCGCTCTGATCGAGCGCGGGCGGCGCTGCCGGCGGCGCACGGCGGCGGGAGGCGGCGATCTCGCCGGAGAGTTTTGGATCTTCGTCAATTCTTCCTAAAACTGTGATTTTATGGCATAGATCGGTGGAGGGGAGGTCGGGGATCTCACCTCGGGGGTTTTCTTGAGCTCGGAGGTCCTGGAAGGCGGTCGGCGACGAGGTCCGAGATGAATTCACGGCGAGGCTCGTCGGTGCTGTGTTTGAACCGCAAACCACCGAGTTTTCTGCACCTGCGAGTTTCCCCGGAGGCGGTGGATCAAGACCAGCGAGTTAGATCGGAATTTCCGAGCGTAGATCGGCCAGAATTCGCCGGAGAGGCTCGGGTTCTCACCGTAGTAAAAACGGCGGATCGCGTGGGAAAAACAGAACGAGGCCGGGGTTTTTATAGACGGGGGAGGGCGGCGGGTTGGTTGTGATCGAGTTTGAGTCTTCGAGGTCCGGAAATTGGCTGGGATACGCAATATTTCCCGGTCAGTTTTGATTCGGGTGAGAGAGTCCGGCCGAGCACGGGCGCGAGGAGGAAGAAAGGTTGGCGGGCCCCGCATGTCAGTGGGAAGAAGGGGGGGGCGGCTGCGGGCTGGCGCAGGATCAGTGGGCCGGCTGGTGGGTTTCAGCCCACTGGCCGGTTTTTTTCTGTTTTCTTTTTTTATTTTTCTATTTCTTTTCTGTTTTGAGTTTAATTTGAATTCCAGTTTGAATTTGAATTTTTGCAACACATGCAACACGTCTAAAAATTTTTAAACTCCCCTCTGAACAGGATTTTGGGGTGTTACAAAAGTTCACATTTAGGCATAGGAAATAAATCTGAAAATATAGCAAGCTAGGTATGAATAACTAGAAAATGATAAAGGAAGTTTCCAAATCCAAAGAATTCAGTTTAGGATTGGTAGAAGGTCTGCAAACCCATTTGGAGTAGGAAATTACCTTGCATGCACTCTTGGTAGCTAAAGAGGGTATTAAAAAATTTGTTTAAATTGGAAATTCATATATAGTGTGCAAACAGAAATCTGAATACAAAAGTTAGAAATAATATACATATGTTTAAAAGTGCATGTAAGCCAAAAATTAACACACATAGAGTAACCACAACCCTTAGAAGTGTGAATGACTTTCATAGGAGAGAATGTGTGGCTTGTATGAAGTGAAAGTGTGAACTATGTCTTATGGATTGTTGTTTTCTTTTGCTATGTGTGATGGTATGAGTAGAACCTGCCCCAGAGCAAGTTCTTCCCTTCCAAGAACAAGACTTTCCATTCCCAGAGCAGCAGGAAGAAGGCATGTGTCCTTGACCACTTTGATCCTATACTAGGATGTGTAGCTAGAATTATTTGCATTGTCAATTGAAATATGAAACCCATGTTAGGAAGTTTCCCTAGAATTGCATTACCTTGTTTCCTTGTAGCTTTGGTTGGGATTTATTTTATCATATCATTTATTTATATGCTTCTGCTTAGCCATACTTAGAATGGGATAATTGGGATATGAGATCATCAATTTATTTACCTTATTCTTGAATGAGATATTATGAGTTATGTAGAGGTAGGGATCAAGGCAAGTTGGATGTTTTGGTTGGTGTTGGGTGCACGAGACTCGGGTTTGTGTTTAGTACTTGCCTGGATCCTAAGGACCGGTTCATGGAGCATGTAACCTGGATTTACCGTGCCAACCACATGCTGAGATGGGGCAGCTTGGCCAATTAATTAGGTGTATCCCCGGCGTAGTATGGGTGTGTTGGATGGTGCGGGGAATAGGTGTCAGCTGGACTACCGTATAAACCGCAAGGCTCAAGAGGGGGCCACTGCAGCGGGGTTGGAGCCTCTTGTATGCTGTTAGGGGTGAAACCTCAGTGGGCCCACGCTCATCGGGAATCCCTTTGTAAAGGCTTCGTAGTGATCTCCTGGCTACACACCTGGGAAGTGTGAATGTGGTTCGTAGCCACTGGCATAATGGAGGTTCTTTCAGTCCACCCGGCAACGGGGGATGAAATCACTACATGTGGGTACAGTGGTGCAAACTCTGCAGAGTCAAAACTGTCATGACAGCCGTGCTCACGGTCAAGAGCGGCTTGGACTTATTGATGATTAGAGGATGATGACTTTGGAAGTTGTGGATGTTAAGCGGGGAGCTTAACATTGGAAATGATGTTATGGTATTTGATTATGATGATGGGATGGGAGATTGGGACCATTTCACCTGTGTAGTAATGTAGGTGCTTAATAAGCTAAGGTGGTAGGTATTAATAGCGTAGTGCTTTAACCATGAGTTCAACCTCTCCTTGCTCTAGCTATGCATGACATAACTTTCCCACACTTGCTGAGTACCATCGGTACTCAAACTTGCATATTTGTTGGTTTATATTGCTGCTCAGGTCAAGAGAATGATGTGGTGTTTAATGATCAAGACTTCGGACCCGAAGAAGGTTTCTAGGTTCATGGAGTCCCCCGGGCAACGCCTGTGACGGAGCCCACAAGAATAATATTCCGCTGCTATTTTATTTACTTGTTATGAACTCATTATCGTCCATCGAGACATATGCTATGTAAGACTTATTTATATTCGACACCTAACTTGTAATAAATGATGCTTCACTATTTGTCATCACATGTATGAGAAAATGATCCTGGCATACATGTGATATTCACTCGGTTGTTCTTCGGAGAAACCGGGTGTGACACTGTTCGTGATTCTCCAGCGGCACGTAACTTGTCCGGACAGAGTAAGAAAGTAGGTTGCGGATGTCCACATTGTTTCAGAAAACAGACTCACAGTATTTGAGCGAGTCACAAAAAATAGAGTACATGGGACATCAACGCTACATCCCAATGAAGCACCTGTTTCGGAGTATGAAGGATAATTTCAATGGTAACACTGAGAAGAGGCGTCCTCCACCCCATCTCACAGGTCATTAAGTCTATGAAATGGTCAAGGATACTCGCGTCTCCGATTGGTGCCCTAGGTATTTTTGCTCTCACGCGCTCTCTCCCAACACTTAGCAAAATTTTCGGCAAATTTTCGACCTCGCGCTCTCTCGCTCTACTGTCGCCCAAGAAACCGCCACGCCAGCGCCGCTGCCACCTCGTCCCCGGAGCACGCCGCCGCCTCGACCCTGCCCTCGGAGCATGCTGCCGCCGTCCATCTTCCTCAAGCTCTTGGTCATTGTTGCGCTGCCATCGTCGACCTCAACTCCACCTCGACCCCGACCTCTTTATCAAGCCCTAACTACTTGTGGCTGTTTGTGCGAATTTGAATGTGAATTCCAGCTTACTATTTTCATCAAAGTTCACATCTCTTGACACCATTACTCTTTTGCTTACTGGATCATACAACTTGTATGCTTTTGCATTCAACTCATACCCAATAAACACACACATGACTGACCTGTCAGAGAGTTTGGTTAGTCCTAGTCCCAACTTCTTTGCAAATGCCACAGAACCAAAGGTTCTCATTCAATTAACTTGAAAGATATTTGCTCCCTTACGTGACTGTTTGTGCGAATGGGACTGAAATTTGATAATGTTTATAGAATTACAGTGAATTTTATTGAATTTGAAGATGTCTCAGTCAGAGCATCAGCAGCAGATTGAAGAGGCTCAACAGCAGCAAAGTCACCAACGGAATGAAGAGGCTCAGCACACGACTCAGCAGGAGTAGGGTCATCCCACTGATGAAGAGGATGCATCGGTTGGATCACATTCAGAATCTGCCTCTGGTCAACGAAAGGAAAGGTCGCAGACGTCGTGGCCAACAGATGTTATGAGTGTTGGTGAGGTCAATGCCGAAGGCTTACCCCTGGACACGAGAGTGAATACGAGATTGTTCAGTGTTTGTGGTCTAGCTGCTCAGCAAAGGGTGTCGCTAACCCTTCTGGGATTCGATGAGTTGACTCAAAATGAAAATGATGAACTCTTTGAAAACTCTATTCAAGCATACATTCAATATCCGGAAGAGCTGAAGCAGAAGGTGAAGAAGCTAGCTATGAAGATCATATCTCATGCTTGGAAGAGCTACAAGAGTAAGATTGTGAAGAGTTGGAGGAACCAGGACACCCCATTCAATAAGTATAAAGATTTGTTAGAAGAAGACTGGGCAAAATTTGTTGAAAAGTGCGAATCAGATAACTTTTCCGTGAACAGTGAGTATATGAAGTGACTGCGATTGTAGAACGAGCTTGACCACTACCTCGGCAACACCGATTATGCTGGAAATCAAAGGAGGCGGCAACAATAGGATGAAAGATTGGCCCAGCTAAGTCTTCAGAATCCATACGACAATTTCCGTGGACGGCTGGGGCCATTTATCGTGCTCGTTACAAGTTGACAGAGTCAGGCGATGTCAGCTACTACAGTCAGAGCACCGCGGATGTCGCTCAAAGGGCCTTGAGGGAGAGCAGCGAAGACTCAAATGGTGAGTGGGAAAACAATGCCCTCAACAAGGTCCTGCAAACCAAGGAGCAACGAGGGCATGTTTGTGGTGTTTCCAGTAAAATGACCTGGAAGGAGGGTTTTTGGGAACACAAAACTATGTATCAAAAGCAGAAAACGACCTCGACACCACAGGTTGACATGGAGGAGCTGAAAAGACAGCTGAGAAGGGAGGTTCTAGGAGAGCTGAAGTCTATAATGGAGGCCTCAGGTATACAATTCCCTAACTTTGATGCGTTGATAAGTGACGAGTAGCATAGGAGCAGCTTAGCCTCTACAGCAGCTCGGGGTGGACGACCACATGAGGATCTTCAGGCACCAGCATCTGGACCTTCAATTGAGTTGGATATGATAGATAACTTGGCTCATCCAACAACATGCAGCCTTATGCTATTGGTTGGAGGAAGCTTTCCAATGGAGGTCGGGAGAGGGCTAGCATATCCCTGTCATACCATACTTGAAGACATCCAGGTCGACACATCATCCTATGCTTTGGTCAAGGTGGACATGCTGCATGACAGTTCGAAAGATCTGAAGCACGAAGTGCCACCATATGATACAACATTGACTATACGGAATGCAGTTGCTAGAAGGGTTTAGTGGAGACGGACTTCTATTGTTTATTGACCCAGCAGCAGCAGCTTCAGCGCCGACCTCTCCTGCTTCAATGTCTCCTGAGGCACATCTGCCTCCGTCTCCAAATCCAGAGTAGATGGTTCTGTCTCCAATTTGGGAGCAGTTGCCTCCAATTATAGAGAAGCAGCAGAAGTCTCCAATTCGAGATCAGCCGCATCCGTCTCCAATTCTAGAGCTTCCACAGAAGTCCCCACTTGAAGAGCAGCCGCCTCGGTCTCCACCTCGCACTCGGAGTACCCTGCTCCCTACACCTGATCAGCCACAGGCAAAGGCGACGAAGAATGTACGTGCCAAGATTCACCCTAAGCAGCGGAAGATGTCGTCGAAGGAAACAAATGGCAAGAAACCACCGAAATAGTCAAAAACTAACCCGAAGTTGCCGACAGCTATGACGCATGCTAACCCCAAGTTTCAAATGGGGAAGCCGATGTTAACTGTCGAGGCACTCAAAAAAGCTGGTAAATCTTGTGTCCTCCTTCATAACTACTATATAAAAAATTACAGAAAAACATCAATACTTAATAGTGGGATACAAGGAAAAGCACTTTTTGGTGGGTGAAGGCATCTTTCTCACCTCATGGTCCGATCTCTACGACCTTTTCACCCTCGACGCGTTGGATGTCTCTCTAATACGCTGCTTCGCATTGTAAGTCCTCAAAAACTAGGTTCTTCAATATATATGCTCAATATAAGTGCTATATGTTTCTAACAAATTTGGCATTTTACGTGTAGGCACATGCAACAAGTTACTCGTCATAGAACAAGAAAGGAGTCTCCTGCATATTTTGACCCCCAACGAGAACTAATCTTCTAATGGCCAGCAGTCGAAAAGATGTTGTTACATATTTTGTCAAGGTAATGATACACTACAGTGATAAGGAGCTCCTAGTCGTACCGTTCAACACGGGTAACAATTGGGTAACCCTAGCAATTTCTACAAAGTAGGAGCAAGACTGGTACTGTGACTCCACAAGGCCGACAGATTCAATAACTGGTGAGCGACTTACCCGTGATTGGACTGATATCATGGTTGTTCTTAATCAGTAAGTTCCTTCTTCGCTTTAGTTTATGACTGTTTCATCATTACACGATAATTTTACATTAACTGTGAATGTTTCTGTTTAGGGTTTTTGACACGTACGTGGTCAAGGACACCCAAAAGGAAAATGCCAACAACCTAAACATCATATTATATTCTGCGTCCCACAACAAGCTCCGGCAACACATGCGGCTTCCATGTCTGGTTAAGCATGGTTGTATTTGGAGAGCAGCTGAATTGTAATGCATGTGTAAGTGCATTTATTTTACTTTATTATTAATCTTTTGCTAATTCTCATTTTATCGTGTGGCAGGAGAAGCCGCCTTCAGGAACGTAGCAGGTTCTAGGATCGAGCACATTAGAGAGGCTGTGCAGGTTCATCTTTTCTGAAATTATTAATCCAAAGGGAGAATTTTATTACAATATACAGGATTAGATGACAGTTATGATCGGTGGAACTAGTTACTTGGTAAGCTCGATGAACAGGGGGGCATTCTTTGTGTAATAGTTACTTGGTAAGCAGGATGAACAGGGGGCATTCTTTGCGTAATAGTTACTTGGTAACCATGATTGATACTTTGTTAATATTTGATTAGCCAATATAATTGAATGTGTGATCTCCATTTGACTATACATATGTTTTTGTATGTGTATGTTGCTGACCCTGGCAATGCGGCTGCCAAATCCTGGCTAGCTCCAGGATGCAGCCGGCAACCAGGATAAATAGGGGGCATCTAAAAGGAGACGAGCATTTAATAGAGTGTGTCTCTTATTAGTGTCACAGTGACCCAGCCGGTAGTTAAATCCTTGACGAGCTAACATAAAGAACGTCTCAGATTTCTTACATAAAGCAGACGAGCAGACTTAAAGCGTGTCTCGGACACTAAAGGAAAAGGCTAAATATACGACGGCTAAGTTTATTTACGACGGTTATAGGGTTGGTCATCGTAAATAATGTTACTTACGACGGATAAACCTGGCCGTCGAAAATAAAGGCTAACTAACGACGGTCTTATCTTGGCTGTCGTAAGTTAGCTGTTATTTATTACGGCTAAGTTTACTTACGACGGCCCATGTCTAGGCCGTCGTAATAGGGTTCTTATACCCCGGCCTGAGCTCCTGCTCCTCTCTTTCCTCCGCCTGAGCATGATCTTCTTCCTCGCACCGCCACCCGCCGCCGCCCCCGCCGCTGCCCCGGATCTCGGTGCCCGCCCCCGGCTTCACGCGGACCGCCGCCGCCTCCGACGCCGCAGCCTTCACCGTTGCCAGAACAAATCAAGTAACCTTTTTAGTTTTTGTAACTAGTTGTTAGTTAAATTAGTTAAAATTATAAATACTTAATCAATTTGTATGTTTTAGTAGATAATTAGTTTAATTGTTAATTATTTGGTTTAATTTAGTAACTAGTTATGATTTTAGTTATTTAATTTACTTAATTGATTGAGTAGTTGTTTAATTGATTGATTAGTAGTAGTAATTAGCGTCCAGTCGGTGGAGGGGGGACGCCAGGTTGGCTCGCGTCGCCTGGCCGGGCAGCGCCGCCTCTGCCCGCTGCCGCTGCTGCAAGGCACTGCTGTCCTTTCATGCCGCCACCGCCGACGCTCACGCCGCTGCCGCCACCGCCACCTGTGCTCTAGAGAGGAGAGAGGGGGGAGGAAAATGAGTGTATTAGGGTTGAGGGCCGTTTTATATAACCCGCATAAAACGTGTGGACCGTTGGATAAGATCTGACGGTCGTGGGCACTTGGGCTGCTCAGCCCGAGCCCGCCTCTCAGCCCTTCCCCTGAGTTGTCCTCCACCGCCGCCTCCATCGCTGCCCACCACCGCACCTGGCCGGACACCTGGGCGGGCACCTGCGCGTCCGCTCACCCGGCAGGCGCCGAGGCGTCTCGGTGCCCATTCACAAGCATGGTCGCCGCTGCCCCCGGCCTCGCCGCCTCCGGCCCCTGCCGTTGTCACAGCCCCCGGCCGCTGCCACGCCCCCGGCGCCCCGCTGGCCCCAGCGGCCCCACCTCTTGGCCCTCGGACCCCGCGCGCCGGTGCCCCCGTGCGCCACTAACCTTGGTAGCCCACCCCGCCGCCGCCGCCGGACTTCGCGCCCTCGTTGAGTCATTTTAAATTATGTTCTGTTTATTAATTACTTGCAAAAAATTGTTTGAAAATTGAGTGTTAATTATTCGCTTCACAATGTTTAGCTATATACACCATTGTGAGAGCATGTAATACGATAATTAATAGTAGGACATCTATTGAGAGACGCTCTCCGTCGCGACGGCGGCGGGAGTCGGAAGGCCCCTAACCTCCAAGCTTTGAGCACCCAAGGATGCGGAGAAACACTCAACCAGAGCCATCGGTCCGGGCTTGGCGCCCGACTGACCTCCCTCCAACGCTCGACCGCTCACCCACCATGACCCGTCGCAGAAGGATAAGGACCCCCCAACGACCTGTGTCTGGTGCCCGAGCCACCAAAAGGCCGGCGGGCTTTGGCTTCGTCCTTCTCTCGTTGTTCTTGAGACCTTGGACATGCCGAACGATTAGGTCGCATGGATACAGACCCCCCTCTCTCTCTTTCATTCTTTCCCCGCTCTCTCTCTCCCTCTCGTAAATGACTCAAAAGTGAATTTGTAACGTTAAATTTTAGAATATGCATCGCCTATTTCGAACCGGCGCGTCTCACTTGCGTTACGCATGTGAGCCGTATAGGTTCGGAATTGTCCCTTTTTGGACAGCCTGGGAGTGACCGATGTGCATGCCTATGATGAGACGTGGGTCTGAATCCGAAAGATATTTCGACAGCGTAACCCAGATGTTATTGCTGCACTAATATCGGGCGTGCCTTTGGAGAACAGCGGAATTATGCTGCCAAATTCCGTCTAGACTCGGACCTGGCATCTAGTTAGAAGCACGTTCTTCTCGGTCACTCTTGGGTGGGTTTAGGACCTATCCGTCCCAATTGAAGTAGGGTCGTAACATATAGTAGTATAGATCAACGATGTTTTCCATGTCTTTAATCTGTTGCCTCAAACATGGGTGAAGATCGTAGTTGGATGTATACAGGTTGGAACAAGAAAGGTGGTCACTCAGATGAATGGTCCGAAAAGAGAGATGCTTTATTAGATCGAGCTTTTTCGTTGTCGACAATCGATAAAGTGCGGTGCCAATGTACGAAATGCCGAAACACAAAGTGGTCAGATAAAATGATTGTTTTGATACACTTGTGTCAAAACAGTTACATGTCACATTATGAGGTGTGGATCTTTCACGGCGAGACATCTTCTCAAGCCGTACAAGAAGTGCAAGAGGATGATGACAACACGGGGTTGATCAGATGGATGAGATGCTACAAGCTATTAACCCAGAGGCTACGGAGAATCCTCCAACAACAGAGGTAGACTCTTCACGAACACACAGAAATGACTCTCCTTACGTTCATCACCAAACTTATTACAATTAAGTCTAAGTACTTCTTCTCCAACAACTGTTACAACGACCTAATCAAATTGATCAGCGATATCCTTCCACAACCCCACAAAGTGCCTAAAGATATGTATCAGTTGACGAAATTGTTGTCTCCTCTCGGTATGAAATATGAGAAGATTGATGTGTGTCCAGACAACTGTATGCTTTTTTGGTAAATCGAGGTTTGTCAAAGTTGTTAACGAGGATGGTGATAATGTGATGACAGAAGTGGCACATAAGCAACTTCGTGACTTACCTCTGACACCCCGATTGAAGCGGTTATTTATTTTAAAAAGAACAGTCAGACACCTGAGATGCCACAAAGAAGGTGTACGTCAGAACAATGGAGTCATGAAGCACCCTTCCAATGGTGAGGCATGGAAGGTGCTAGACCGCTACGATCCAGACTTTGCCAGTGATGCGAGAAATGTTCACATCGAGTTGGCAAGAGATGGCTTCTCACTGTTTAGTACAAATTTCCACACCATACTCGTGTTGGCCCATTTTTGTTATTTCATACAACCTACTACCATATCTTTGTATGAAGTATGAATTCATGTTTCCTTGCCTCATCGTACCTGGATCGGGTCATCCTGGGCCATGTCTAACGTGATGTTGAAACCGTTGATTGAAGAACTAAAAATGTTGTGGACAGGATTCGAGGCACACGATTGTTATAAGAAGCAGAACTTCAACCTGCGGGCTGCTTACTTATGATCCGTACATGATTTTCCAGCATACGGTATGTTTTCTGGATGGAGCACTCACGGTCGTTTGACGTGCCCGATATGTGCTTCAAACACGGATTGCATTTGACTTACTCATGGAGGCAAGATATGCTACTTCGATTATCATAGACGTTGGTTGACTCAAAATCACGTGTTTCGACAATAGAAGAATGTCTTCGGAAAGGACACAGTTGTAACAAAAGGACCACCGAAACGTCAAAACGGGTCAGAAATTTTTGATATGTTGGACAAACTGGTGCCAAATGAATGTCGTCCTGGATATTTTGTAGGTTACGGAGAGGAACACTTGGACTCAGATATGTGGAATATGGGAGCTCCCGTATGTGAAGTCCTTGATTTTAATGCATAATATTGATGTTATGCATCAGGAGCATAACATGGGTGAATGTATAATAAGCACATGCATGGATATGACAGGCAAAATGAAAGAAAATATAAAGGCTCGAAAGGATCTGGCAGAGCTTTGTAACCGTCCAACTCTAGAGCTCTCCGAAAGTGGTGGTAAGCCACGTGCTTCTTTCTGTCTTCGATCTAAGGAAAACAAAGAAGTCATGGAATGGTTAAAAAGTTTGAAATTCCCATATGGTTACGTAGCTAGTATGAAATAAGCCGTGAATGTGAAAACGGGAAAGCTCATTGGGTTGAAAAGTCATGATTATCACATAATTATGGAAAGACTTCTACCTGTTATGTTTCAAGGCTATTTTGATGATGCGGTGCGAAAGGTGTTAGCCGAGGCTAGCTACTTCTATAGACAGCTCTGTGCTAAGGATCTCACAGTATATATGATGAATAAGTTGGAGAAGGAGATACCGGTACTATTATGTAAGATGGAAAAAAATTCCTCCAGCTTTCTTCAATCCAATGCAACATCTTCTTATCCATCTTCCATTTGAGTCTAAAGTGGGCGGTCCTGTGCAGTATATATGGATGTATCACATTGAAAGAGCACTTAGATATCTGAAGCCAATGATTAGCAACCGGGCAAGCGTGGAAGGGTGCATCGCTGAAGCATTTATCCTTAAGAAAGTGAGATACTTTTCAAGTGTTTACTTTTCAGAGGAACACAATGTAAATATTTTGGCAATGCCATACTGTGACACCCTCATTTTTGGTTTCTGCATTTATTCATGTTTCATGAAGAGAAAACATTTTAAAGGAAGCGGGAACAGAGAAAGAATTGAAAGGATAGCCGAAAAGAACAAGAATCCAGTTCACAGAGAGTGCCGAAGATAACTCCCGCGGCCCGCTGGCCACGTGGCGTGTTCGGAGCTCATCCCTGCAAAGTGGGGAGAGGTCCGCCGCTAAACTGGCTATGTGGCAGGCTCGGGGCTCATCTCCGCAAAGGGGGAGAGGTCCGACCATGTGGGACACGTGTTGCCCCCGGAGCTAGCCTCTGTGGAGAAGCAAAGGCAGTTCCGCAGGACACATGTCACCTTTGGAGTTAGTCACCACGGAAATCAGAGGACCAGTCGCGCGGGATACGTGTCAATCTTGGAGCTCACCTCCGAGAGGTCCGATTCTATTGGACACATGTCACCACCGGAGCTTATCTCTGGGAGGTCCGACACTATTGGACACGTGTCTACCTCGGAGCTCGTCTATGGGGAAAAAGGAAAGTCCGGCGCTACTTGACGCGTGGCATTCACGGAGCTCACCTCCGAATGGAGGGAGGTCCGGAATGGATACGTGGCACACCCGGAGCCAGCTCTGGAGACAGGGAAGGTCCGACACTGACACGTGGCGTGCGCGGAGCCACCTCCGAATAAGAGAAGAGGTCCCGACCGCAGGATACGTGGCGCACGCGGAGCTCACCTCCGAAGGAGAGGGAGGTCTCTCTCGCTTGAAACGCGGCACAACCGGAGCTCATCTCTGCGGAAAGGGGGAGACCAGGCCCCGGTGGACACGTGGAGCTTCCAGAGCTCATCACGGAGGAGGTAACGAGTTCTGGAGCGGTTTTTGGATTCTGTACGCGTAGAAATATCGGTACGGAGGAGAAACCGACCTGAATTCCACAATGTTACCGCACCAAATCAACTAAAGATAAGTCGTAAACATTTAACGACAATCTGAATAGAACTCTTATTCAAAGTCCAATCAGATTATGACTCTTCTTCTCCCGATTATAAATAGAACCCAGAACCTCTGGCCGAAACCACGAACTTCTTTTCCACCTCCTGAGCCGATGACTTAGAGCCCTAGCCCCCAACTCGCCGAGTAAGCCCATCGCCGGAGTTCAGTCGAGGAAGATCGCCGGAAGAGAGTCCCAATGATCTGTCTGATTGGAGAAGGACCCCGATACCACGAAGAACGTAAGGTAGGTCTCCAATACCACCTTATGACACCGTCGTGTTTTCTTTGCATCTGTTCTTCGATTCCTTTCGAACAGAAGCTTTCTCGTGGACATATCACTTGATGATCACGTTTGATCCGAACACCCCTGATCATCATAAAATCCATGCAAACCATACAAGAACACATACAAACTGATCTAATAAAAACTGATCATAGGATAGCAAGCATATGCATCATGGCATCTAGTTAAAGTTTGTGCATGATTTTGATTGCTGTGGATCTTGTATGTGTGTGATCCTGTATAGAAGGACAAGCTCAGGGAGCTGTCTACGACGAGCTGTAACAACAAGGTTTCGAGATCCAAGAGCAACCGGAACCGCAAGAACAAGGCAAGTGCTCCTTGACCATATTGATCCTATGTTTTGGGAAAAACTGTTTTGTTTTACGAAAAGGTGTGTGTGCTGAGTCAAACATGATGGGAAACCCTTTTATAGGAGTTTACTAGCTTTGGTTCAACCACCTTTGTCGCCAGGGAAGTTTATGAGTCGGGTATGGTTTTTGTTTTATGCTTTGCTGAGTCCATGGGATTGGGAAGCGAGATAGATGTGTCTAGCTAACTGCACTCATAATGATAGTGAGAAACTGATGTTGTTAATGAACATGGATCAGAGGGAGATCTAGGCAAGATTGGGTTTGTGAATGAGGTAGAAAGAGATGGTGGTTTACTTGCCGTAGATCTAAGGACCGGTTCATGCGAGCACATGCCAGGATAACAGTGCCACCACAAGGCCAAATATGGGTACGGCTTAGCTGACTAATTAGGTAAGTTGCTAGATTGTTATGGACCGTGGAAGGCGTGGGGAATGGGAGTCGAGTGAGGACTGCCCTGGGAACTGCATGGCACAAGAGGGGGCCGTGGGTGGGAGAATTGGAGATTCTAGCCTGCCGGTGAAACCTTAGTGAGTCCATACATCTAGTAACCCCTTTGTAAAGGCTATTTTGTGATCTCTTGGCCATACACCGACGGTTGTGTACTGGTGTAATGGAGGTTCCGCAGTCACCGACGGGTGACGAAATTACAAACTTGTGGGTAAAGAGGTGGAAACTCTGCAGAGTTCTAAAACTATCATGATAGCCGAGCTTACGGTCACGAGCGCCTGACCAACTTCCATGATTAGTTGGGATGGTGATTGAATATGGTTATTGGTTATGTTTTGGCTTTGGTTTTGTTTTCGGGACTGTTGAGTCCGGGTGATAAGATGGGTTGCATGACTGTTGAGTCATGGCAACAAGGTTGGTCTCGGTGTGAGACGAAGTTGTTTACGAGATGAAATGGTAGCGAATACGAGATGGTATTCGTGAGATGGTAGCGAATACGAGGAGGTATTCGTGAGCAAGAATGAGGTTGATTGATGTCTGGTTGTGACATGGAAGGAAATGAACATAATGGAGGTATGATCGGTATTTTAATACATGTTGGGACTACATTCACTTAAAGATAAGTTGCTGTTTTATCATGGTTTTGATAAATGACTTTGCTTTCTGCAATGAGCCTTTTTATACCTACCTTGTTATGAGCTATATATCATATTTTCTCGCACTTGCTGAGTACATCATTGTACTCAAACTTGCATTATTTCATCATTAGCAACAGGAGAAGATTTCTATGAAGACCAAGTGGAGCATTAGGCATGTGATCTGTTCTCAACCTTGTCTGTGGGGATGGAGTAGAGATAGTGCCACTGCTGCTTAGAATTGCTTCCGCATTAGTTAGATTGCTTCCACATTAGAATAAAGACTTCCGCTGCATAGAAATAAGACTTCCTCTATGAGCATGAGTCCAAGACTCATGAAACATTGTAATAAACTCTGTTATTTGTGGTTATATATATTCTGAATTCAGTTTGTGGAACATATGTGTATGTGTGATGAACATCCTGGGCACACATATGCATCAGTTCTCGGTTCCGTGGTTTTCCACAGAATTGAGGGCGTCACAGATTGGTATCAGAGCCACGATTGACAGTGGGTTACACGCCTAAATAGGAAACACAGATTGGTATCAAAAGCCACGGATGAGGGTAGATTACACACCTGGATACAATCATAGATTGGTACCAGAACCACGGGTTGATGGTAGGTTACACACTTAGATAGATCACAGATTGGTATCCGTCACAGATAGCTAAGCCACGCTGACCATAGGGTGCAAGCCTAGGATGCATAGATTGGCCTTGAAACTACCTTGACATAGGAAACCAGCCTTGAATAGGAGTTGTGTGAGCCCTTGTGATGATTGTTTGTGAATTATGTGCTTAGTGTGAGTCGTGGGACGTCTCAAAGCATTGTCCATATCCACACATAAGTAGAAAGAGGTGTGAGATGCCTCGGCACTTGTTCACATCCTCGTATGGGCTAATATATAGTCCAACCCATGTTGATGCATATAGTTAAGGGGATCTACCTAACCTTCTAACCTCCTATTCTATTTCGTTCTCTCTCACAGATGGTGAGGGGAAACGCCGGCCGAAGGAACATCCGTGACAACCAAGAGGATGGTCACGATGAAGTTCCTGTTAACCCCGGAGCTGGTGAGAACCAACTGGAACGGTTGATGGCCATGCAAAACCAACTTATGCAAACAATGATCTAAACTTTGGTTCAGTTGCAGGCCAACAACAACAACCCCGTTCCGGAACCACCGCCACCACCACCGCCGGCTCATAACAGGCTGGGAGAGTTCATAAGGACTCAACCACCCACTTTTTCTCAAGATAACGACCCCATGGAGGCCGACGACTGGTTGAAATCCATGGAGAAGAAACTTTCCATAGTGCAGTGCAATGACCGAGAGAAGGTTCTTTTTGCGTCGCACCAACTTATGGGATCTGCCGCTGACTAGTGGGATGCCCTATGCAACGCTCATGTCGACCCGGAGACGATCACTTGGACTGAGTTCAAGGAAAGTTTCCGCTCTCATTACATCCCTGCTGGTGTAATGAAGCTCAAGAGATAGGAGTTTGAAGGTCTCCGCCAAGGACAGAGAAGCGTGAATGAGTATCTCAACAAGTTCACACAACTCTCCCGGTATGCCCCCGAAGATGTCAACTCAGACCAGTGGAAGCAATATCTGTTCATGAGAGGGTTGAACAATGAGATCCAGATTCAGCTCCTCAACAATGACTATGCAAGCTTTCAGAAGCTGGTTGACAAGGCTATAGTGGTCGAAAGCAAGATCCGAGAGATCGAGCGAGAGTGCAAGAGGAAGATGCCATACCAGCCCCAAGGGAGCAACGTACGACCTCGGTACATGTCCCCAGCTGCAGCGCAGTATGGATCGACCACACCTGCATACCGCCCTAGTCAGTCACCACAGCAACGACCCGTTGCACCAGCACCTCATGTGCCCATGCCTCCTGTGCCCCGACCCAACATGGGTGCTCCTGTTCAAAACCCCCGCCCCAACGTACCTGCTGCCGTAGGCAACAGGGCATGCTTTGCATGCGGGGAAACAGGACACTTCGTGATCCAGTGCCCGAGGAGAGGCCCTGGACAGCAAGGCAACTTGCACAAGCAGAACCCGCGACCAAACGGAGGGGACAATCAAGGAAACCGTGGACAGCAGAACTATGCTCGCGGCAACGTGAACCATGTCTCTGCTGAGGAAGCACAACAGGCTAAGGACGTCGTAATTGGTATGTTCCTTGCCAACTCCAACCCAGCCACCATCTTATTTGATTCTGGAGCATCACATTCCTTCATATCATCCAAGTATGTTGCCAAGCATAATCTACCCATATCACACTTAAAATGTGCTATGTTAGTTAATTCTCCCGGTGGAGAGATGATGACTAATATTGTATGTCCGAATGTAAACCTTAAAATAAGGGGGGTAGACTTCCTTGCCAACCTCATTGTCTTGGATTCCCAAGGGATTGACATAATACTCGGGATGGATTGGTTAAGCAAGCACAACGGGGTAATCCAATGTGCTGAAAGAAGCGTGCAGTTGACAAACGAGCACGGTATCCATGTCGAGTTTGAGTCAGCCCAACAAACAACCGAAAAGGCAATCTTGAACCACGTCGAAGGAACAACATTGGACAGCATTCCAGTGGTTCAGGAATTCTCGGACGTGTTTCTAGAGGAGCTTCCAGGTATGCCACCTAATCGAGACATTGAGTTTGCCATTGATTTGGTACCCGGAACTGCACCCATAGCAAAGGGACCCTATAGGATGCCCGTCAATGAACTAGTAGAACTCAAGAAGCAAATTCAGGAGCAGTTGGAGAACGATTTTATACGTCCAAGCTCGTCACCATGGGGAGCCCCCGTGCTCTTCGTAGACAAGAAGGATGGAACCCAAAGGATGTGCGTGGACTATAGGTCTCTCAACGAGGTGACAATCAAGAACAAATACCCTCTGCCCCGTATAGAGGACCTATTTGACCAAATGAAAGGAGCCTGAGTGTTCTCCAAGATTGATCTTCGGTCGGGATACTTCTAGCTGAAGATTAAGCCCTCCGATATACCCAAGACTGCCTTTCAAACACGGTATGGTTCGTATGAATATACCGTCATGTCTTTTGGCTTAACAAATGCACCCGCATACTTCATGTACCTCATGAACAAGGTTTTCATGGAGTACTTGGATAAGTTCGTCGTGGTTTTCATCGACGAAATTATGGTGTATTCAAAAAGTGAGGAGGAGCATGAAGAACATTTGAATTTGACCTTGCAGAAAATGCGTGAGCATCAATTGTATGCCAAGCTTAACAAATGTCAATTTTGGCTAAAGGAAATATCGTTCCTAGGCCACATTATCTCCGAAGAAGGGGTATCGGTTGATCACGGAAAAGTGAGAGATGTTCTGAACTGGGACCAACCGCAAAACGTGAGGGATATTCGGAATTTTCTTGGGATGGCTGGATACTATCGACGTTTCATTAAAGACTTCTCTAAGATAGCAAAGCCTATGAAGGAGTTGCTAACGAATGGAAAAGCCTTTCAATGGACACCAGCATGCCAAGGAAGTTTTGAGGAACTCAAGAAAAGGCTAACCACAGCGCCGGTTTTGGTATTGCCGGACGTAAGCAAGAGCTTTGACATATATTGTGACGCATCCAGACAGGGGCTCGGATGTGTGCTCATGCAAGAAGTACAAGTGGTAGCCTATGCCTCACGACAATTAAAGAAGCACAAGCTTAATTATCCTACACATGACTTGGAGCTAGCAGCAGTAGTGCACGCATTAAAGATTTGGAGACATTATATCCTTGGTCATCGATGTGAGATCTATACGGATCATAAAAGCCTCAAATACATATTTACACAAACGGACTTGAATTTGAAGCAACGTCGATGGTTGGAACTCATCAAGGATTACAATGTTGGAATCAACTACCACCCTCAGAAGGCCAATGTAGTAGCTGATGCATTGAGCCGGAAGGGAGCGTGTCACCAACTCACGGTTCGGGAGCTACCACCCGAACTACGTAAGGAGTTCAAACGGTTACACCTCGGATTCTTGAACAACATGGAAATGATGGAGATCCACTCTTCATTGGAGCAAGAGATAAGAGATAGCCAAGCAACGGATGAGGAGATCAAGGAGATCAAGGAAAGGATCCGACAAGGAATAGAGAAGGATTTCAAAGAAGATGAGAATGGTACGCTTTGGCTAGGAAAAAGGATTTGTGCCCCTAACGTGAAGCACCACCGCGACATGATATTGAAGGAGGCACATGATTCACCCTATTCCATACAACCCGGAAGTACCAAAATGTACAAGGACTTGAAGACTTGTTATTAGTGGGATGGTATGAAAAGGGACATAGCCGAATACGTTGCCCTATGCGACACATGCCAACGGGTGAAGGCTGAACATCAAAGACCCGCTGGATTGTTGCAACCCTTGAAGGTACCCGAGTGGAAGTGGGAGGACATCAGTATGGATTTCATCGTTGGATTGCCCCGTACTCAGTCGGGATATGACTCCATCTGGGTTATCGTGGACCGATTGACGAAAACAACCCATTTTCTCCCTATAAGGGCCAAGTACAACGTTGCATAATTAACCGAGTTGTACATGGAGCAGATCGTGTGCCATCATGGAGTCCCGAAGAGGATAGTCTCAGATCGGGGATCTCAGTTTACCTCTAGGTTTTGGAGAAAGCTGCAGAAAGCCATGGGTACACGACTGGATTTTAGCTCCGCCTATCACCCACAAACCGATGGCCAAACCGAAAAGAAAAACCAAATTTTGGAGGACATGTTGAGAGCTTGCACCTTTAAACGTGGGCATAGTTGGGATAGGAGTTTACCGTACGCCGAATTCTCCTATAACAACAGTTATCAAGCTAGCTTGAAGATGTCGCCTTTCGAAGCATTGTACGGTAGACGGTGTAGAACACCACTGTTCTGGAACGAGACCGGAGAGAACCAGGTGTTTGGACCCGAAGTGCTACAAGAAGCTGAAAAGCAAGTTCAAACAATACGGGAGAACTTAAAGGCTGCTCAGTCACGACAGAAAGACTATGCGGACAATAGGCGAAGGAAGTTGATTTTCGAAGTAGGAGACTTCGTATACCTGAAGGTATCGCCTATCCATGGCCAACGATGTTTCAACGTCAAAGGCAAGCTAGCACCTCGCTACATCGGACCATTTAAGATTTTGGACAAGTGAGGAGAAGTAGCCTATCAACTAGAGCTCCCAACGTATCTCTCCGACGTACATGACGTGTTTCATGTATCCCAGCTCAAGAAGTGTTTGAGAGTACCGGAGGAGCAAGTACCAATGGAAGAGCTTGAACTTCAAGAAGACCTGATCTATGCGGAACACCCTGTCCAAATTTTAGACGTAAAGGAAAGGGTCACAAGGAACAAAGTGATCCGATGGTGCAAGGTACAATGGAGCCATCACACCGAAGCTAAAGCCACATGGGAGCGTGAAAGACATCAAGGAGGAATTTCCTCATCTATTCTCTACTAACGAATCTTGAGGGCGAGATTCAATTTAAGGAGGGTAGACTTGTGACACCCTCATTTTTGGTTTCTGCATATATTCATGTTTCATGAAGAGAAAACATTTTAAAGGAAATGGGAACAGAGAAAAATTAAAAGGATAGCCGAAAAGAACAAGAATCCAGTTCACAGAGAGGGCCGAAGATAACTCCCGCGGCCCGCTGGCCACGTGGCATGTTCGGAGCTCATCGCTGCGAAGTGGGGAGAGGTCCGCCGCTAAACTGGCTATGTGGCAGGCTCGGGGCTCATCTCCGCAAAGGGGGAGAGGTCCGACCCTGTGGGACACGTGTTTCCCCTAGAGCTAGCCTCTGCGGAGAAGCGAAGGCAGTTCCGCAGGACACATGTCACCTTTGGAGTTAGTCACCACGGAAATCAGAGGACCAGTCACGCGGGATACGTGTCGATCTCGGAACTCACCTCCGAGAGGTCCGATTCTATTGGACACATGTCGCCACCGGAGCTTATCTCCGGGAGGTCCGACACTGTTGGACACGTGTCTACCTCGGAGCTCGTCTCTGGGGAAAAAGGAAAGTAAGGCGCTACTTGACGTGTGGCATTCACGGAGCTCACCTCCGAAGGGAGGGAGGTCCGGAATTGATACGTGGCACAGCCGGAGCCAGCTCCGGAGATAGGGAAGGTCCAGCACTGACACGTGGCGTGCGCGGAGCCACCTCCGAATAAGAGAGGAGGTCCTGACCGCCAGGATACGTGGCGCACGCGGAGCTCACCTCCGAAGGAGAGGGAGGTCTCGCTCGCTTGACACGCGGCACAACCGGAGCTCGTCTCTGCGGAAAGGGGGAGACCAGGTCCCGGTGGACACGTGGAGCTTCCGGAGCTCATCACCGAGGAGGTAACGAGTTCTGGAGCGGTTTTTGGATTCTGTACGCGTAGAAATATCGTTACGGAGGAGAAACCAACCTGAATTCCACAATGTTACCGCACCGAATAACCTAAAGATAAGTCGTAAAGATTCAACGACAATCTGAATAGAACTCTTATTTGAAGTCCAATCAGATTAGGACTCTTCTTCTACCGATTATAAATAGAAGCCAGAACCTCTGGCCGAAACCACAAACTTCTTTTCCACCTCCTGAGCCGATGACTTAGAGCCCTAGCCCCCAACTAGCCGAGTAAGCCCATTGCCGGAGTTCAGTCGAGGAAGATCACCGGAAGAGAGTCCCAACGATCTGTCTGATCAGAGAAGGACCCCGAGACCACAAAGAACGTAAGGTAGGTCTCCAATACCACCTTACGACATCGTCGTGTTTTCTTTGCATCTGTTCTTCGATTCCTTTCGAACAGAAGCTTTCTCGTGGACAGATCACTAGATGATCGGGTTGATCTAAAGACAAGATCATCACCACGTCCACGTTTGATCCGAAACCCCTGATCATCATAAAATCCATACAAACCATGCAAGAACACATACAAACTGATCTAATAAAAACTGATCATAGGATAGCAAGCATATGCATCATCGCATCTAGTTAAAGTTTGTGCATGATATTGATTGCTGTGGATCTTGTATGTGCATGGTCCTGTATAGAAGGACAAGCTCAGGGAGCTGTCTACGACGAGCTGCAACAACAAGGTTTCGAGATCCAAGAGCAACCGGAACCGCAAGAACAAGGCAAGTGCTCCTTGACCATTGATCCTATATTTTGGGAAAAACTGTTTTGTTTTGCAAAAAGGTGTGTGTGCTGAGTCAAACATGATGGGAAACCCTTTTATAGGAGTTTACTAGCTTTGGTTAAACCACCATTGTTGCCAGGGAAGTTTATGAGTCGGGTATGGTTTTTGATTTATGCTTCGCTGAGTCCATGGGATTGGGAAGCGAGATAGATGTGTCTAGCTAACTGCACTCGTAATGATAATGAGAAACTGATGTTGTTAATGAACATGGATCGGAGGGAGATATAGGCAAGATTGGGTTTGTGAATGAGGTAGAAAGAGATGGTGGTTTACTTGCCGTAGATCTAAGGACCGTTTCATGCAAGCACATGCCAGTATAACAGTGCCACCACAAGGCCAAGTATGGGTGCGGCTTAGCTGACTAATTAGGTAAGTTGCTAGATTGTTATGGACCGTGGAAGGCACGGGGAATGGGAGTCGAGTGAGGACTGCCTTGGGACCTGCATGGCACAAGAGGGGGCCCATGGGTGCGAGAATTGGAGATTCTAGCCTGCCGGTGAAACCTTAGTGAGTCCATACATCTAGTAACCCCTTTGTAAAGGCTATTTTCTGATCTCTTGGCCATACACCGACGGTTGTGTACTGGTATAATGGAGGTTCCGCAGTCGCCGACGGGTGAAGAAATCACAAACTTGTGGGCAAAGAGGTGCAAACTCTGAAGAGTTCTAAAACTATCATGATAGCCAAGCTTACGGTCACGAGCGCCTGGCCAACTTCCATGATTAGTTGGGATGGTGATTGAATATGGTTATTGGTTATGGTTTGGCTTTGGCTTTGGTTTTGTTTTCGGGACTGTTGAGTCCGTGTGATAAGATGGGTTGCATGAATGTTGAGTCATGGCAACAAGGTTGGTCTCGGTGTGAGACGAAGTTGTTTATGAGATGAAATGGTAGCGAATAGGAGATGGTATTCGTGAGATGGTAGCGAATACGAGGAGGTATTCATGAGCAAGAATGAGGTTGATTGATGTCTGGTTGTGACATGGAAGGAAATGAACATAATGGATGTATGATCGCTATTTTAATACATGTTGAGATTACATTCACTTAAAGATAAGTTGCTGTTTTATCATGGTTTTGATAAATGACTTTTCTTTCTGCAATGAGCCTTTTTATACCTACCTTGTTATGAGCTACATATCATATTTTCCCACACTTGCTGAGTACATCATTATACTCAAACTTGCATTATTTCATCATTAGCAACAGGAGAAGATTTCTATGAAGACCAAGTGGAGCATTAGGCGTGTGATCTGTTCTCAACCTTGCCTGTGGGGATGGAGTAGAGATGGAGCCACTGCTGCTTAGAATTGCTTCCGCATTAGAATAAAGACTTTCGCTGCATAGAAATAAGACTTCCACTGTGAGCATGAGTCCAAGACTCATGAAACATGTAATAAAATATGTTATTCGTGGTTATATATATTCTGAATTCAGTTTGTGGAACATATGTGTATGTGTGATGAACATCCTGGGCACACATATGCATCAGTTCTCGGTTCCGTGGTTTTCCACAGAATTGAGGGCATCACACATACAATATGGATGAACATCCACCTTGCAGCAATATCTCTATTTTTGCAACGAGGGGTACTACTGTTGGTGGTATCCGGAGCTACAATCGTATCGCAGATGAAACAAAGGTTTATTTCCTCTATATTTATGCTAATACAGATGGGTTGGACAAATTTTTGAGAAAGTTTTTGTCCTAACATTCATGCTTATCGGCATATTATGCAAGATTTATATTTGTACGATCGAAGAGCACTGAAAATCTACCAGAGGGGGGTGAATGGTAGATTAAAACTTTTCGCAGCGGAAACAACAAAAACCCCTCAGCAAAAAATCAATCGGTTAAAGAAACCATGTGTGCAAGTGTTTTCAAACGTGTTCAACCATCACAAATCAAGTAGAGAGGTAGAGAATCAAGTCACGGATCTAATGCAACAAGAATCACTTGAAAACACGAAGTAAAACTTGAGATACGATCAAAACATTAAACGAAGATCAATCTGTTCTACCCGATATAAAACAGATCTGCAACGCTGCAAAGAAACTCGTGTATCTAAAAAACTACAGATCCGAAGCTCGTGAAAATTTGACAGATGATAGATAATTGAGTTGTGATGACAACCCAAAAAGAATCACGTCAATCGGATCTGTAAAACTCGAGTTATGAACGAAACACCAAAGCAACGTCGGTCTGTCCAGAAACTCGGCGAGAAAGACTTGATGAAAAACAAGTCAGACGAACAAGGCATAAAAGCTCCTCGAAACTATGAACTTTATTCAATAGAAACACAAGAGGAACAGCCCAAAGTCGTGCACCACGAGCTCTGGCCTCCCTTGCTTATATAACCAGCTCTATGGCCAATCCAATTCAAACTAGGACTCCTACTCCTACTTGGATTCAAACTGTAACTTTCCAATACTGCTCAAGACTCTTCTATACGCAGATAGAAGCAATCTTAATACTTCCAAACACCTTAGGAACGTCCCAAACATTCCTAAAACAACTCAAATTCGTGACCCACACGAAATCCTATCATAACCAACTCAAAACTTTCCATATTTGAGTCAAACACGACTCAGCCGCAGCCTGAGTCCATAACCTAGTCGGTTGGACCTTTTTGACCAATTCTTTACGTCCACTTCTCTTCATCACGCCTTGGAACAATGTTGCCACGTCCATGCACTCCTTGCACACGTGCAAACACCTTCCAACGAAGTACACACAACCTTCATATGCACTGCTCTTGATCCAAACATGCTGCGCGACCTCCCGATCAACTCAACCACAGCTCCTCCCGAACATGGTTGTTGGAACCTCATCTCCTCCCTGAGACTAGTCCAAGGATCCCGTCACCAGCCATGTCTTGAACTCAAGCAACACCTGCACATGAATAAACAACCAATTCTTCCGAGCACAAGTCCTCGACTTGACTCACGTTAGTTCAAAAACCACAACACCTTACATGAGCACGTCACATAAGCATGTTGCAAACCATATCAAATGATAACAGCCATAACCACCAAAACACACCAAAAACTTAGCAAATTAATACTAAGCAAACCTTCCAATAAACATGTTTGAAACATTGCGAGTTAAAAGCAAAAACAAGACGCTGCAGTTCTACGAGTTGAACTTCACGGGAGCTCCCTAAAGAAAAGCTCCGGACCTCACAGAAGCTCTCCGGACCATGCAGGAGCTCTCCGGACCTTGCCAACACTTGGCGGACCTAACAAAGAACTTGTCGGACCTTGCCACAGAAGAATGTTTTGGAAATATTCAAAACTTTGAATGTTAATGCTAACTTTTATCCTAATTGCCAATGTATTCAGCACACATAGGTCTCACAATCTCCCCCTTGATGAATGCATTGGCAACACCAATTAAAATCCGAACATTGGCTTATGAAAAGTTTTGAAAAGCTTTGAAAACTCATTTCTCTCCATTTATAATTTCTCCCCATTTTTTAAAATCAGAGAAGGAAGAAAGTGTATAACATATGCAAAGTGTAAAAAAAATCTCTCCTTATACATATTTCTCCCCCTTTGACAATGTATTCAGCAAGGTTCAAAAGAGAAATTTTTAAATGTTATGAGCATATTATAACATATACATACAAAACAAAGCTCATCCAAGTCATACTATCAGGTTACTTACACTATCACATCAATGAGATACATAAAGTAGTGTAAGCCATGCTAGAGATCAAATGTATTTTTCAGTTTAAGCAAGTCATGATCTCCCTTACTCAACTATTTCAAAACCTGAAAACATGACACTTGTTGCTGTATTTTTATTATTCATAATAATTTAAGGCACAAAGTTGATTATATGATATTTGCAAGAGATTATATGCCGCATCAGCCTTATTCTAACCAACCAAGCCAAGCCTATGTCATTTGACAATCAGAAGCTTAAGGACATGGTTTTAGTCATACACAATTCCTTCCAAGTTCATATCTTAGTGCAATGATAAGCAATCTAAAAAGAAGAAGTGTGATGCATGCATATTCTCTTGATCTTTTCTCAATTTTTATTTGAAAACTCAACATGTGATTATGATTAAAAGCACTTGTGAGCACGCAACAAGTTCAAAACAGCAAGAAAGTTCGATCATGACCAGATTTAGTGTAAGTAATTATTCCAATTACTAGTCATGGCAAAAACTACAAAATGTATAACATGAGTAATGTAGTAAGAACTTTCAGCCTGTAAAAGGAATCACAAAGTCATATATGTATGAAATACTATGCTCATATTATTTTAGTTTCAGATTCACACATAGACTTTCAAAGTTTCAAAAACTCCCCCTCAATCATGAGGATGCATAATCCCTATTTCACTACGAATGAAACAAAAACGAGTGAAATCCAAAGGTTTTGTAAAAATATCAGCCAATTGTTGTTCGGTATCGACATGGTGAAGCACAATGTTTCCTTTTTCAACATTATCACGAAGAAAGTGATACCTAATGTCAATGTGCTTAGTTCTAGAGTGTTTCACGGGGTTTTTAGCAATACAAATTGCACTAGTGTTATCACAAAACAGTGGAACACTATCTAAATCAACCCCATAGTCCTTATGTGACGCCCTCAATTCTGTGGGAGAACCACGGAACCGAGAACTAATGCATATGTGTGCCCAGGATGTTCATCACACATACACATACGTTTTACAAACTGAATTCAGATATATATAACCATGAATAACAGAGTTTATTACAACGTCTCATGAGTCTTGGACTCATGCTTACAGCGGAAGTCTTATTTCTATGCAGCGGAAATCTCTACTTTATTGCGGAAGCAAAACTAAGCAGAAGTGGCTCCATCTCTACTCCCTCCACAGGCAAGGTTGAGAATAGATCACACGCCATAATGCTCCACTTGATCTTCATAGTAGGCTTCTCCTGCTGCTGAGGATGAAGTAATAATGCAAGGTTGAGTACAATGATGTACTCAGCAAGTGCGGGAAAACACATGATATGCAGCTCATAAACAAGGTAGGCATAAAAGGCTTATTTGCAGCAAAGCAGATTTGTAAAATTATGATAAACAGCAACTTAACTTTAGATGTAATCCCAGCATATATTAAATTACCAACATACCTCCATCACTTCCCGTGTTCCATCCGAACATTAATCAATCCTTTATTCATACTCACGAATACCTCCTCGTATTCGCTACCATCTCATCTCACAAATCAACCTCATCTCACACCGAGACCAATCTCATGTCATGACCCAACAGTCATGCAAACATCTCATCATCCAGACTCAACAGTTCCAAACCAATAACCATAACCAACAACCTTCCCAATAACCATCCCGAAAACCATCCCAACTAATCATGGCAGTTTAGCCAGGTGCTCGTGACCGTAAGCTCGGCTATCATGATAGTTTTAGTAACTCTGCAGAGTTTGCACCTCTTTACCCACAAGTTTGTGATTTTGTCACCTGTCGGTGACTGCAGAACCTCCATAATACCAGTACACAACCGTCGGTGTATGGTCAAGAGATCACAAAATAGCCTTTACAAAGGGGTTACTAGATGTATGGACTCACTAATTCTCCCACCCACGGGCCCCCTCCTGTGCCATGCAGTTCCCAGGGCAGTCCTCACTCGACTCCCATTCCCCGCGCCTTCCACAGTCCATAACACTCTAGCAACTTACCTAATTACTCAGCTAAGCCGCACCCATACTTGGCCTTGTGGTGGCACTGTTATCCTGGCATGTGCATGCATGAACCGGTCCTTAGATCTACGGCAAGTAAAACCACCATCTCATGCTACCACTTTCACAAACCCAGGCTTGCCTAGATCTCCCTCCGATCCATGTTCATTATCATTAGTTTTCTCATTATCATTACGAGTGCAGTTAGCTAGACAAATCTATCTCGCTTCCCAATCCCATAGACTCAGCGAAGCATAAAGCAAAAACCATACCCGACTCATAAAATTCCCAGGTGACAAGGGTGGTTTAATCAAAACTAGTAAACTCCTATAAAAGGGTTTCCTATCATGTTTGACTCAGTACGCACACCTTTTTCACAAACAAACAGTTTTTTTCCAAAATATAGGATCAATATGGTCAAGGAGCACTTGCCTTTTACTTGCGGTTCCGGTTGTTATTGATTCTCAAAACCTGGTTGCTGTAGTTCGTCGTAGACAGCTTCCTGAACCTGTCCTGCTATGTAGGATTCACGTGCATACAAGATTCACAGCAATCAATATCATGCGCAAACCTTAAACTAGATGCGATGATGCACATGCATAATATCCTATGATTTTTATTAGATTGGTGTGCTCTTGCATGGCTTGCATGGGCAGAGGTGTTCGGATTAAAGGTGGATGTGGCGATGATCTTGTCTTTAGATCAAACTGATCATCGAGTGATCTGCCCACGAGAAGGCTTCTGTTCGAAAGGAATTGAAGAACAGATGCAAGAGATGAACAATGATGTCGTAAGGGGGTATTGAAGTCCTACCTCACGCTCTTCTTGTCTTCGAGATCCTCCTCAGACTGCTTGGTTCTTCTCCGATGATCTCCCTTGTTGCGCTTCGGCGATGTTTTGCTCGGCGAGTTAGGGCTAGGGCTCTAAGTCGTCGGCTTAGGAGTTGAAAGAGAAGTTTGTGGTTTCGGCCAGAGGTTTTGGGTTCTATTTATAATCGGGAAGAGAAGAGTCCTAATCTGATTGGATCCCGAATAAGAGTCTTATTCAGATCTTTGTTGGATCCTAACGTCTTATCTTTAGTAACATCGTGGAAATTTAGATCGGTTTCTGTTTCGTACTGGTATCTTTACGCGTAAAAACCGCTCCAGACTCGTTACCTTCGTGGTGATGAGCTCCGGAGGCTCCACGTGTCCTCCCGGGGCCTGGTATCTACTTCTCCGCAGAGACGAGCTCTGGTTGGGCCACGTGTCAATCGACCGAGACCTCCCCCTTTTTTGGAGGTGAGCTCCGCACACGCCACGTGTTGGCACCGGTCTTCCCTCTCTTCCCTCCTCAGGAACATGCTCCGAGGTCGACACGTGTCTAGTAACGAAAGACCTCCCGGAGATAAGCTCCGGTGGCAACACGTGTTCGATAAATCCGGATTCCTCTGAGATGAGCTCTGAGATCGACACATATCCCGGCGACGGGTCCTCTGATTTCCGCGAGGACTAGCTCCGAGGATGACATGTGTCCTACGAAAAATGCCTTTGCTTCTTCCGCAGAGGCTAGCTCCGTGGGCAACACGTGTCCCACAGGGTCGAACCTTTTTCCAATTGCGGAGGTGACCCCCGAGCCTTCCACGTAGCCAGTTTAGCGGCGAACCTCTCTTCACCTCGCAGGGGCGAGCTCCGAACACGCCACGTGGCCTGCTGTCTGCGGAGGTTGCCTTCTGTGCTCTCTGAGGGCTTTATTGGCTATCCTTTTGATATTTGTCATTGTTCCATCTTTTCTTAAAATGTTTTTCTTCTTCATAACACATGAACATATGCTGACACCCGAGATGAGGGTGTTACAAATCTTCCCCCCTTAAATTGAATCTCGTCCTCGAGATTCGTTAGTAGGAAATAGATGGGGAAATTCTGCCTTAATATCCTCTTCACGCTCCCATGTGGCTTCAGCTTCAGTGTGATGGTTCCATTGTACCTTGCACCATCGAATCACCTTGTTTCGGGTGACCATTTCCTTTACGTCCAAGATTCGGACAGGGTGTTCTGCGTAAGCCAGGTCCTCTTGAAGTTCAAGTTCTCCCATTGACACTTGTTCCTCTGGTACTCTCAAGCACTTCTTGAGCTGGGATACATGAAACACGTCATGTACGTCGGAGAGGTGGTTTGGGAGCTCTAGTTGATAGGCTACTTCTCCTCGCTTGTCCAAAATTTTAAAGGGTCCGATGTAGCGAGGTGCTAGCTTGCCTTTGACGTTGAAACGTCGTTGGCCTCGGATAGGCGATACCTTAAGGTATACGAAGTCTCCTATTTCAAAGGTCAATTTCCTACGCCTATTATCCGCATAGCCTTTCTGTCGTGACTGAGCAACCTTTAAGTTCTCCCGTATCGCTTGGACCTGCTTTTCAGCTTCTTGTAGTACTTCGGGTCCAAACACCTGGTTCTCTCCAGTCTCGTTCCAAAACAGTGGCGTTCTACACCGTCTACCATATAAGGCTTCGAAAGGCGACATCTTCAAACTAGCTTGATAGCTGTTGTTATAGAAGAACTCGGCATACGGTAAACTCCTATCCCATCTACGTGCATGTTTCAAGGCGCAAGCTCTCAACATGTCCTCCAAAATTTGGTTCGTCCTTTTGGTTTGTCCATCTGTTTGTGGGTGATAGGCGGAGCTAAAATCCAGTTGTGTACCCATGGCTTTCTGCAGCTTCCTCCAGAATCTAGAGGTAAACTGAGAACCTCGATCTGAGACTATCCTCTTCGGAACTCCGTGACGGCACACGATCTGCTCCATGTACAATTCTGCCAATTTTGCAACGTTGTAACTGGTCTTTACCGGAAGAAAATGGGCGGTTTTCGTCAACCGGTCCACAATGACCAAGATGGAGTCGTATCCTGACTGAGTACGTGGTAATCCGACGATGAAGTCCATACTGATGTCCTCCCATTTCCATTCGGGTATTCTCAAGGATTGCAGCAATCCAGCGGGTTTTTGATGTTCGGCTTTTACCCGTTGGCATGTGTCGCATAGGGCAACGTATTCGGCTATATCCCTCTTCATACCATCCCACCAATAGCAAGTCTTAAAATCCTTATACATTTTGGTGCTCCCTGGTTGTATGGAATAGGGTGAATCATGTGCCTCCTTCAATATCATGTCATGAAGGTGTCTTATGTTTGGCACACAAATCCTTTTTCCTAGCCAAAGCGTACCCTTTTCATCCTCTTTGAAATCCTTCTCTATCCCTCGTCGGATTCTTTCCTTGATCTCCTTGATCCCCTCGTCCGTTGCTTGGCCCTCTCTTATTTCTTGCTCCAATGGGGAGTGGATCTCTATTATCTCCATGTTATTCAAGAATCCGAGGTGTAACCTTTCGAACTCCTTCTGTAGTTCGGGTGGTAGCTCCTGAACTGTGAGTTGGTGACATGCTCCCTTTCTGCTCAATGCGTCCGCTACTACATTGACATTCCCGGGGTGGTAGTTGATTCCCACATCATAATCCTTGATGAGTTCTATCCATCGACGTTGCCTCAAATTCAACTCCGTTTGTGTAAATATGTACTTGAGGCTTTTATGATCCGTATAGATCTCACATCGATGTCCAAGGATATAATGTCTCCAAATCCTTAATGCATGCACCACTGCTGCTAGCTCCAAGTCGTGCGTAGGATAGTTAAGCTCGTGCTTCTTTAGTTGTCGTGAGGCATAGGCTACCACTTGTCCTTTCTGCATGAGTACACACCAGAGCCCTTGTCTGGATGCATCACAATATATGTCAAAGTTCTTGCTTACGTCTGGCAATACCAGAACCGGTGCTGTGGTTAGCCTTTTCTTGCGTTCCTCAAAACTTTCTTGGCAGGCGTGTGTCCATTGAAAGACTTTTCCCTTCATTAACAACTCCGTCATAGGTTTTGCTATCTTAGAGAAGTCTTTAATGAAGCGCCGATAGTATCCTGCCATTCCAAGGAAACTTCGAATATCCCTCACGTTCTTCGGTTGGTCCCACTTCAGAACATCTCTCACCTTTCCAGGATCAACCGATACCCCTTCCTTGGAGATGATGTGGCCTAGGAAAAATATTTCCTTTAGCCAAAATTGACACTTGTTGAGCTTGGCATACAACTGATGCTCGCGCAACTTCTGCAAGGTCAATCTCAGATGTTCTTAATGCTCCTCCTTACTTTTTGAATACACCATAATGTCGTCGATGAAAACCACGACAAACTTGTCCAGGTACTTCATGAAAACCTTGTTCATAAGGTACATGAAGTATGCGGGTGCATTCGTCAATCCAAAAGACATAACGGTATATTCATATGAACCATACCGTGTCCGAAAGGCTGTCTTAGGTATATCGGAGGGCTTAATCTTCAGCTGGAAATATCCCGACCGAAGATCAATCTTGGAGAATACTTGGGCTCCTTTCATTTGATCGAACAGGTCCTCTATACGGGGCAGAGGGTATTTATTCTTGATTGTCACCTCGTTGAGAGACCTGTAGTCCACGCACATTCTTTGGGTTCCGTCCTTCTTGTCCACGAAGAGTACCGGAGCTCCCCATGGTGACGAGCTTGGACGGATAAAACCCTTCTCCAACTGTTCTTGAATTTGCTTCTTGAGTTCAACTAACTCGTTGACGGGCATCCTATATGGTCTCTTAGCTATAGGTGCAGTTCCGGGTACCAAATCTATGGCAAACTCGATGTCCCGGTCAGGTCGCATTCCCGGGAGCTCTTCCGGGAACACGTCCGAAAATTCCTGAACCACTGGAATGCTGTCCAATGTTGTTCCTTCGGCGTGGTTCAAATCTGCCTGTTTGGTTGTTTGCTGGGCTGACTCAAACTCGACACGGATACCGTGTTCGTTTGTCAACTGCACGCTTCTTTCAGCACATTGGATTACTCCATTGTGCTTGCTTAACCAATCCATTCCGAGTATGATGTCAATCCCGTGGGAGTCCAAAACAATAAGGTTGGCAAGGAAGTCTACCCCCCTTATTTTAAGGCTTACTTTAGGGCATACTACATTAGTCCTCATTTCTCCTCCGGGAGAATTAACTAACATAGCACATTCTAAGTGGGATACGGGTAGATGATGTTTGGCAACATATTTGGATGATATGAAGGAATGCGATGCTCCGGAGTCAAATAAAATGGTGGCTGGGTTGGAGTTGGCAAGGAACATACCAATGGCAACGTCCTCAGCCTGTTGTGCTTCCTCAGCAGTGACATGGTTAACGTGGCCACGAGCATAGTTCTGCGGTCCACGGTTCCTTTGGTGGTCCCCTCCGTTTGGTCGCTGGTTCTGCTTGGGCACGTTACCTTGCTGTCCAGGGCCTCTCCTCGGGCACTGGTTAGCGTAGTGGCCTACTTCCCCACATGCAAAGCATGCCCTGTTGCCTACGGCAGCAGGTACGTTGGGGCGGGGGTTTTGAGCAGGAGCGCCATTGTTAGGCCGGGGTGCAGGAGGCATGGGCACACGAGGTGCCGGTGCGACGAACCGTTGCTGTGGTGGCTGACCAGGGCGGTACGTGGGAGTGGTCAATCCACACTTCGGTGCAGGAGGCATGTTCCTAGGTCGTACGTTGCTCCCTTGGGGCTGGTATGGCATCTTCCTTTTGCACTCTCGCTCGATCTCTCGGATCTTATTTTCCACCATAATAGCCTTATCAACTAGCTTCTGGAAGCTTATATAGTCATTGTTGAGGAGCTGAACTTGGATCTCATTGTTCAACCCTCTCATGAACAGGTACTGCTTCCTCTGATCTGAGTTGACATCTTTGGGGGCATACCGAGACAGTTGTATGAACTTGTTAAGATATTCATTCACACTTTTCTGTCCTTGGCGGAGACCTTCAAACTCCTGCCTCTTGAGCATCATTACACCAACAGGGATGTAGTGGGTGCGGAAACTTTCCTTGAACTCAGTCCAAGTGATTGTCTCCGGGTTGGCATGGGCGTTGCTCAAGGCATCCCACCAGTCAGCGGCAGCTCCCATAAGTTGGTGCGACGCAAAGAGAACCTTCTCTCGGTCGTTGCACTGAACAATGGCGAGATTCTTCTCCATGGATTTCAACCAATCATCGGCCTCCATGGGGTCACTAGTTTGAGCAAAGGTGGGTGGTCGAGTCCTCATGAACTCTCCCAACCTGTTATGAGCCGGCGGTGGTGCCGGAACGGGGTTTTGGTTGGCCTGCAACTGACCCAAAGTTTGGATCATGGTTTGCATAAGCTGGTTTTGCATGGCCATCAACCTTTCCAGATGGTTTTCACCAGCTCCGGATTAGCAGGAACTTCCTCGTGGTCATTTTCCTGGACGTTCCTTCGGCTGGCAGTTCCCCTCACCATCTGTGAGAGAGATCAAAATAGAAGAGAAGGTTAGAAGGTTAGGTGGGTCCCTTCAACTATATGCATCAAGGTGAGTTGGACTATATATATTAGTCCTTATGAGGATGTGATCAAGTGCCGAAGCATTTCACACCTCTTTCTTCTTACGTATAGATATGGACAACGTTTTTGAGATGTCCCACAACTTCATACTAAACACATATTCACAAATAATCATCACAAGGGCCCACACAACTCCTATTCAAGGAGGGCTTCCTATGTCAAGGTGGTTTCTAAAGGTCAATCTAAGCTATTCACCCTAGGACGCTTGTGACTCCTATTTTGGGGTTAACCCGTAGCTCTATTATCTATCTAAGGTTTTCTACCTAGGCGTGTAACCTACTATCAACCCGTGGCTCTGATACCAATCTGTGACGCCCTCAATTCTGTGGGAGAACAACGGAACCGAGAACTAATGCATATGTGTGCCCAGGATGTTCATCACACATACACATACGTTCCACAAACTGAATTCAGATATATATAACCACGAATAACAGAGTTTATTACAACGTCTCCTGAGTCTTGGACTCATGCTTACAGCGGAAGTCTTATTTCTATGCAGCGGAAATCTCTACTTTATTGCGGAAGCAAAACTACTGTGGAAGCAAAACTAAGCAGAAGTGGCTCCATCTCTACTCCCTCCACAGGCAAGGTTGAGAATAGATCACACGCCATAATGCTCCACTTGATCTTCATAGTAGGCTTCCCCTGCTGCTGAGGATGAAGTAATAATGCAAGGTTGAGTACAATGATGTACTCAGCAAGTGCGGGAAAACACATGATATGCAGCTCATAAACAAGGTAGGCATAAAAGGCTTATTTGCAGAAAAGCAGATTTGTAAAATTATGATAAACAGCAACTTAACTTTAGATGTAATCCCAGCATATATTGAATTACCAACATACCTCCATCACTTCCCGTGTTCCATCCGAACATTAATCAATCCTTTATTCATACTCACGAATACCTCCTCGTATGCGCTACCATCTCATCTCACAAATCAACCTCGTCTCACACCGAGACCAATCTCATGTCATGACCCAACAGTCATGCAAACATCTCATCATCCAGACTCAACAGTTCCAAACCAATAACCATAACCAAGAACCTTCCCAATAACCATCCCGAAAACCATCCCAACTAATCATGGCAGTTTAGCCAGGTGCTCGTGACCGTAAGCTCGGCTATCATGATAGTTTTAGTAACTCTGCAGAGTTTGCACCTCTTTACCCACAAATTTGTGATTTCGTCACCCGTCGGTGACTGCAGAACCTCCATTATACCAGTACACAATCGTCGGTGTATGGTCAAGAGATCACAAAATAGCCTTTACAAAGGGGTTACTAGATGTATGGACTTACTAAGGTTTCACCGGCAGGCTAGAATCTCCAATTCTCCCACCCATGGGCCCCCTCTTGTGCCATGCAGTTCCCAGCGCAGTCCTCACTCGACTCCCATTCCCCACGCCTTCCACAGTCCATAACACTCTAGCAACTTACCTAATTACTCAGCTAAGCCGCACCCATACTTGGCCTTGTGGTGGCACTGTTATCCTAGCATGTGCATGCATGAACCGGTCCTTAGATCTACGGCAAGTAAAACCACCATCTCATGCTACCACTTTCACAAACCCAGGCTTGCCTAGATCTCCCTCCGATCCATGTTCATTATCATTAGTTTTCTCATTATCATTACGAGTGCAGTTAGCTAGACACATCTATCTCGCTTCCCAATCCCATAGACTCAGCGAAGCATAAAGCAAAAACCATACCCGACTCATAAAATTCCCAGGCGACAATGGTGGTTTAATCAAAACTAGTAAACTCCTATAAAAGGGTTTCCCATCATGTTTGACTCAGTACGCACACCTTTTTCACAAACAAACAGTTTTTTTTCCAAAATATTGGATCAATATGGTCAAGGAGCACTTGCCTTGCACTTGCGGTTCCAGTTGTTCATGATTCTCAAAACCTGGTTGCTGTAGTTCGTCGTAGATAGCTTCCTGAACCTGTCCTGCTATGTAGGATTCACGTGCATACAAGATTCACAGCAATCAATATCATGCGCAAACCTTAAACTAGATGCGATGATGCACATGCATAATATCCTATGATTTTTATTAGATTGGTGTGCTCTTGCATGGCTTGCATGGGCAGAGGTGTTCGGATTAAAGGTGGATGTGACGATGATCTTGTCTTTAGATCAAACTGATCATCGAGTGATCTGCCCACGAGAAGGCTTCTGTTCGAAAGGAATTGAAGAACAGATGCAAGAGATGAACAATGATGTCGTAAGGTGGTATTGAAGTCATACCTCACGCTCTTCTTGTCTTCGAGGTCCTCCTCAGACCGCTTGGTTCTTCTCTGATGATCTCCCTTGTTGCGCTTCGGCGATGTTTTGCTCGGCGAGTTAGGGCTAGGGCTCTAAGTCGTCGGCTTAGGAGTTGAAAGAGAAGTTTGTGGTTTCGGCCAGAGGTTTTGGGTTCTATTTATAATCGGGAAGAGAAGAGTCCTAATCTGATTGGATCCCGAATAAGAGTCTTATTCAGATCTTTGTTGGATCCTAATGTCTTATCTTTAGTAACATCGTGGAAATTTAGATCGGTTTCTGTTTCGTACTGGTATCTTTACGCGTAAAAACCGCTCCAGACTCGTTACCTTCGTGGTGATGAGCTCCGGAGGCTCCACGTGTCCTCCCGGGGCCTGGTATCTACTTCTCCGCAGAGACGAGCTCCGGTTGGGCCACGTGTCAATCGACCGAGACCTCCCCCTTTTTTGGAGGTGAGCTCCGCGCACGCCACGTGTTGGCGCCGGTCTTCCCTCTCTTCCCTCCTCAGGAACATGCTCCGAGGTCGACACGTGTCTAGCAACGAAAGACCTCCCAGAGATAAGCTCCGGTGGCAACACGTATTCGATAGATCCGGATTCCTCTGAGATGAGCTCCGAGATCGACACATATCCCGGCAACGGGTCCTCTGATTTCCGCGAGGACTAGCTCCGAGGATGACATGTGTCCTACGAAAAATGCCTTTGCTTCTTCCGCAGAGGCTAGCTCCGTGGGCAACACGTGTCCCACAGGGTCGAACCTTTTTCCAATTACGGAGGTGACCCCCGAGCCTTCCACGTAGCCAGTTTAGCGGTAACCAGTTTAGCGGCGAACCTCTCTTCACCTCGCAGGGGCGAGCTCCGAACACGCCACATGGCCTGCTGTCTGCGGAGGTTGCCTTCGGTGCTCTCTGAGGGCTTTATTGGCTATCCTTTTGATATTTGTCATGTTCCATCTTTTCTTAAAATGTTTTTCTTCTTCATAACATATGAACATATGCTGACACCCGAGATGAGGGTGTCACACCTTAAGTATTTGAACAATCCAAAGAATTTGTGAGCAAGCGCTAGCCGCAGATACATATTCAGATTCGGCCGTGGATTCTGCAACTAAACTTTGTTTTCTAGAGGACCAAGCAACAAGTGAATTACCAAGAAAATGACAAGCACCCAAAGTACTTTTCCTATCAATCCTACAACTCCCAAAATCAGCATCCGAAAAAGCTTTCAAAGAAACGGTTGAGGAAGAAGGAAGAAAAATGCCAAATTCTTGAGTTCCATGTAGGTACCTGAGAATCCTTTTGATGGCTTGGCGATGTGAAGCACGTGGAGAAGCTTGAAAACGTGCACAAAGACATACGCTGAATTGTATGTCCGGTCTTGACGCCGTGAGATACAAAAGTGATCCAATCATACTTCTGTATTCTTTTTTATCGACCGGGTCACCATCTTCGTCAAGTTCAAGTGTTGTTGCTGTTCCCATTGGTTTCCGAAGAGGCTTGCATTTGTCCATGTTGAAGCGCTTAAGAAGGTCCTTTGTATACTTAGTTTGATGCACAAAAGTTCCTTCTTTTGTTTGCTTGATTTGCAGCCCCAAAAAGTATGTGAGTTCTCCCATCATACTCATCTCAAATTCTGAACTCATCATAGCTGAAAACTTGGACACGAGATGATGAGAAGCACAACCAAAGATAATATCATCCACATACACTTGAACAAATAATGAGTCATTGCCATGCTTAAGTACAAAAAGAGTTTTATCAACCTTGCCCATGGTAAACCCCTTTTCAAGTAAGAATATTTTTAACCTATCATACCATGCTCTAGGGGCTTGTTTTAGACCGTACAAGGCTTTGGACAGTTTGTAAATATGATTAGGAAAATTTGGATTTTCAAAACCCAGTGGCTGCTTAACATAAACCTCCTCCTCCTCTATGTAGCCATTAAGAAAAGCACTTTTAACATCCATTTGATATAACTTGAAACCTTTAGATGCAGCAAATGCTAATAAAATTCTTATAGCTTCTAATCTAGCAACAGGAGCAAATGTTTCATCAAAATCTAGACCTTCAATTTGAGTGAAACCTTGAGCAACCAACCTAGCTTTATTCCTAACCACAACCCCATCCTCACTTTGCTTATTTTTAAATACCCATTTAGTTCCAATTAATGTGTGACCTTGAGGTGGAGGTACAAGTTTCCAAATATTATTTCTTTCAAAATTTTCTAACTCTTCTTGCATGGCATTAATCCAAGATTCATTAGTGAGTGCGTGTGATATATCCTTGGGTTCAAAAGAAGCAACAAAAGCAGAATGAGCATGAGAGTTTGGATCGCAAAAACTGGACCGAGTGACTCGTTCATGCAAGCTTCCAATGATTTGTTGTGGAGGATGACTTTTGAGTACTCGGAGGGGAGTAGACACTTCACAAGCACCTTCTTCTTCATGTTCGGACCTTTGATTAGGAGAGCTTGTTGATTGAGGAAGGTCCGAACCAGCAGTAGTGACTGTTGGTGCTGGTTGTGGTGCAAAATCAGCAGCTTGATCGTTATTTACTTCCGAGTTTTCGGGCAGCAGCATCACTTCTTCATCTTCTTCAATAAAAATACTCTCCCACTGCGGATATGGATCCGGACCTGCAATATCGGAGCTAGTACTTGGGCTAGCTTCATCAAAAGAAACCTCGCAAGTCTCCACAATTTTGTTAGTGTCAAGTAAAAGCACACGGTAGCCTCTAGTATGAGATGGATAATTAAGAAACATGCCATCAACAGATCTAGCTTCAAATTTATCAAGATTACCATGTTTCTTAACAAAGCATTTGCAACCAAAAAACCTAAAGTGTGTAACACTAGGCCTATGTCCAAACCGGAGCTCATATGGGGTTTTTCCAAGCTTAGCACACAAGAAAACACGATTTGAGACATAACAAGCGGTTGCAATTGCATCAGCCCAAAATTTCCTAGGAGTTTGATATTCATCAAGCATAGTCCTAGCCATCTCAACTAAGGTCCTGTTCTTTCTTTCTACGACACCATTTTGTTGTGGTACATAGGGTGAAGAGTATTGATGATCTATTCCATTTTCAGCACAAAAGTGATCAAAGGATTGGTTTTTAAATTCAGTTCCGTTATCACTTCTAATTGCTTTTAATGATCCTGGGTGATCAATAGATAATCTAAGAAATAAAGTTCTAAAATGACTAAAAGCTTCATTCTTAGATGCCATAAAATAAACCCAAGAATATCTGGAATAATCATCAACAATCACAAGCACATACCATTTACCTCCGAAGGATTGAACACGTGCCGTACCTACTGTGTCAAGATGTAAAAGTTGTCCCGGTTCAGCTGTCATGGTCATTGTGAGAGGAGCATGTGAACCTGCAACAAACTTAGCTTGCCTACAAGAAGAGCACACAATATCATTGTCCTTTTTAAGCTTCGGCAGCCCATGTATGCGATCGAGAGCACTAACACGAGTGAGATGATTAAAGCCTATGTGACCAAGTCTACGATGCCAAAAATATAGATCCTTTGTATCATTAGCAACTAGACACCGATGCTTAGAAGTTGACAAATCAAAATCAGCTTTAAAAACTCTTCCAAACCTAGACATGTTAAACAAAAGCTCACCTTTTGAATCTACAACCTTGCAGCAATTTTTAGCAAAGCTAACCTCTAGATTTTCATCTAGCAATTGTGAAACCGAAAGCAAGTTGTATTTCAAATTTTTAACAAGTGCCACATCTTTCAAAGTGTAGAGATTGTTTACTCTAACTGAACATTTAGCAATTATGGGAGTAGAAGAGTTATCGGCGAAAGTAACATTTTCTACACGTGACACAAAAGAGAGAGAGGAGAACCATTCTTTGTTACCGGTCATGTGGCGTGAGCAACCTGAATCCACAATCCAAATGTTCTCCTTCCTCAAATGTGAAACCTACACAGCAGCACAATACGTCGATGACTCAATACTGGGGTTAGTTAAAAGACTTTTAGGAATCCAGTACTGAGTCACACGATGTCCAGCAGGAATAACACGCGAAAGCTGAGAAGGTACAGCAGGTTTATGAGCCAAACATCGAAATTTTTTGTTCCCAACAACTGACTTAGAAGATGTGTTATATGTAGCACAAAAAACAGTAGGTCCGGGAGCAAGTTTTTGACTCATTACAGCAGGTTGCAAGCTCCGAACATTCGGTCTAGCAGATTTTGCTTGGTTGTTATGTGATCTAGCAAGTATTCTTTGTTTCTTATCGTGTTTAGCTAGTCTATAACAAAAATCCATGACATGACCATCTCTACCACAGTAGGTACAATGAAAAATAACCTTATTATCATGTCTAGATGAGCAAGCAACACGTTTATTAGAACCCGAATGGGACAGTACTCCTGCAGATTTGAAAATCACCTCTTTTTGTCTAGGAGCTGTTTGAATCAAACCGCTTCCTAATGACTTTACAACTTTAGGTGGGTGTGCCTTAGCATGAGCATAGAATTAAAACCTAAACCAATTTTATCATTACAAGACTTGGAAGAATTCAGCAGCAAGTTTAGGTTCTTATTTGCATTAGAAAACCGATCTAGTGTCCTATGCATGTCATCAAGTTTATTGGACAGATCAAAGCAGTTTTCACATGAAGTTTTTCCTTTTAGTTTGCAATTTGAACAATATTTAACTTCATGCACACGTAAAGCATTGTTCAAAATATAAATCTCATTCATAGCATCATTTAGTTTCTTATTCAGATCATCACATGAAGAACAATGCAAATCAATTGTAGAACAACAAGCATCTTTCAAATTTTTATCATTAAGTGCAGCAAGCTCTTTGTTCTTTTCAATTTCAAGTTCAAGTTTATCAAGTGTAGATGCGTGTGCACTTCTTAAAGAGGATAATTGTTCATAAATCAAATCACATGAGGAACAAGAATCATCACTAGGAATCAAAGTTTTTAAATGATTAATTTCAGATTCTAGTGATTCAATTTTAACAGCATTGTTCCTAAGTTTTTTATCCTTTTTCTTTAATATAACAGTGGCACGAGAAATAGCATCACACATTTCTTCGCAAGTGGGACATACCTCTTCATCGTCGCTGTTGTGTTCTGCCTCCTCGGAGCTTGAACTTGACTTGCTCGCCATGCAGCACATATTTGCCATAGCTTCTTCATCTTCATCACTACCGGTGTCCACATCACTTGAGCCAAAATCTTGAAGTGCAGAGATCATACTATGCACTATGTTACGCATTGATAAATCTTTCTTCTTCTTATTCTTTGCAAACGATTTCTTCGGCCTTGTTTGCTTTTCTTCACGTGAAGTCGGACCTGAAAGGTTAGGGCACTCCGTACGAAAATGTCCTGTCTTACCACATTCAAAACATTGTTGAGGTCCGGAGCTTCCTCTCCTTCTAGTTCTCACATTTTGCAATGCTTTTGAGAACCGAGTAGAGATGAGTGCAAGCTCCTCCTCTGGAAACTCTTCAATCTGTTCAAGGGTTAGAGAGGACAGCAAAGAGAGTGCACCACTAGGTGATGATTTACTAGAATTAGACATGTCACGTTGCGAAACAAATGCAATAGACTTGTTGGGGTTTTTACGTGAGATGATGTCAATTTCATGAGTTTTCAATTTAGAATAAAGCACGTCTAAAGTAAGAGAACTCATGACAGTAGATTCACAAATAGATGTAACTTTCATCTCCCAAATTGACATATCTGATGCTCCTAACAATTGTCTAGCATTTTCAGCATCTGAAAAGTTAACATTGACACTACGCAAGTTGCTGAGAATTTTATTAAAGCGAGCAAAAATGTCGTCAATTGACTCACCGGGTTGCATCTCAAAACGCATGTATTCTTTCTTGAACATATCTTGCCTTACCTCCTTGATCGTATTGGATCCTTCATGGTAGTCACAAAGAGCTTTCCAAACATCATATGCAGATCGGAGGTGTGCAACACGGTCGAAGTCGCTTTGAGTCAATCCTTGGATAATCAAGTTGCGAGCCTTGTTGTTGTTGTCAACATCTCTCATGTTCGCAGCCGTAACTTGATCGTTGGGTGGTACATCGAAGTTCCGGTAGACCTTTTCCCATATGGCGAATCCTTGCGCCTGTATGTAGGCCTCCATCCGCGCCTTCCAAACCTGAAAATCGATGCCATTGAACACACAAGGTTTTGCGGAGTACTTCTCCATGATGGTTTAGTCAAAACACGTGCAAATCACAAATATTAGAGCACCTTGGCTCTGATACCAATTTTAGGATCGAAGAGAACGTGAAAAGCTACCAGAGGGGGTGAATGGTAGATTAAAACTTTTCGCAGCGGAAACAACAAAAACCCCTCAGCAAAAAATCAATCGGTTAAAGAAACCATGTGTGCAAGTGTTTTCAAACGTGTTCAACCGTGACAAATCAAGTAGAGAGGTAGAGAATCAAGTCACGGATCTAATGCAACAAGAATCACTTGAAAACACGAAGTAAAACTTGAGATACGATCAAAACATTAAACGAAGATCAATCTGTTCTACCCGATATAAAACAGATCTGCAACACTGCAAAAAAACTCGTGTATCTCAACAACTACAGATCCGAAGCTCGTGAAAATTTCACAGATGATAGATAATTGAGTTGTGAAGACAACCCAAAAAGAATCACATCAATCGGATCTGTAAAACTCAAGTTATGAACGAAACACCGAAGCAACGTCGGTCTGTCCAGAAACTCAGCGAGAAAGACATGACGAAAAACAAGTCGGACGAACAAGGCACAAAAGCTCCTCGAAACTATGAACTTTATTCAATAGAAACACAAGAGGAACAGCCCAAAGTTGTGCACCATGAGCTCTGGCCTCCCTTGCTTATATAACCAGCTCTATGGCCAATCCAATTCAAACTAGGACTCCTACTCCTACTTGGATTCAAACTGTAACTTTCCAATACTGCTCAAGACTCTTCTATACGCAGATAGAAGCAATCTTAAGACTTCCAAATATCTTAGGAACGTCCCAAACATTCATAAAACAACTCAAATTCGTGACCCACACGAAATCCTATCATAACCAACTCAAAGCTTTCCATATTTGAGTCAAACACGACTCAGCCGCAGCCTGAGTCCATAACCTAGTCGGTTGGACCTTTCCGACCAATTCTTTACGTCCACTTCTCTTCATCACGCCTTGGAACAATGTTGCCACGTCCATGCACTCCTTGCACACGTGCAAACACCTTCCAACGACGTACACGCAACCTTCATATGCACTGCCCTTGATCCAAACATGCTGCGTGACCTCCCGATCAACTCAACCACAGCTCCTCCCGAACTTGGTTGTTGGAACCTCATCTCCCCCCTGAGACTAGTCCAAGGATCCCGTCACCAGCCAAGTCTTGAACTCAAGCAACACCTGCACAAGAATAAACAACCAATTCTTCCGAGCACAAGTTCTCGACTTGACTCACGTTAGTTCGAAAACCACAACACCTTACATGAGCACGTCACATAAGCATGTTGCAAACCATATCAAATGATAACAGCCATAACCACCAAAACATACCAAAAACTTAGCAAATTAATACTAAGCAAACCTTCCCATAAAGCAAGTTTGAAACATTGCGAGTTAAAAGCAAAAACAAGACGCTGCAGTTCTACGAGTTGAACTTCACGGGAGCTCCCTAAAAACAAGCTCCGGACCTCACAGAAGCTCTCCGGACCTTGCAGGAGCTCTCCGGACCTTGCGTCGGACCTTGCCAACACTTGGCGGACCTAACAAAGAACTTGTCGGACCTTGCCACAGAAGAATGTTTTGGCAATATTCAAAACTTCGAAAGTTAATGCTAACTTTTATCCTAATTGCCAATGTATTCAGCACACATAGGTCTCACAATATTCATGAAAGTTTTTTTTTCATCTAGTGAGTTCCACAAGTAAAATTGGACACATAGACATCAACCTACGAGCAAAAAAGTAGAAACGATGCGACGGGACGGAATAAATGGACGACCTAATTTCCTTTCATGGTTCCGAGAATATGTAATGTTTTATCGTTAACTTATGAGTATTTATTAAGTATTCTTATAACTTAGAAGTTATAAAGTATTCTTATAACTTCATAATTTGGACAGTGCATGAAAGAGCCCGGCGTCCGTAAAGACTTGTGACAACTATCACTTGGATTGGTTAAAGTTAGAAGATATGACCGATATGACGTCAACGGGTTTTGATTTCGTACAACTCAGTTTGAAGCTCTTCGTCCTCTCGTGACAACATGTAATACCGGAGTTATGACGAGGGCAATCGACTCTCAAAGATGTGAAACTAATTACTATGGGATCATTAACAAAATCCTAGAATTTAGTGCGTCTACACTATCCCTGTGTGATCGATGGGTACCTGCAGTGTCATGGGACAACTACGCTCGTGTCTCTCACGAGGCACATGGCAACCTTCAGGGAGGCTGTGTGGGAGGATTTTATGATAAGTATGTTCAATAAAATTTTGTAAATTAGTATTCTTCAACTTGATTAAATTGTTAATGCATATCTCTTCAATATTCGTTTTCTTATAGTTGAGGTACCATTTAGAGGACACGAGCCAGAGCATATTGGAATATGCTAGAGCCGTGTTCACGTGTGGAAGCTTGTAATGCAATCGCTGTCGTACGCTCTTATTCAAGCCGTGAAGGAGTACCTCAAACGGCACCAGGAGCACCAGTCATGGCCGTTTAGATGGGCCTCGGACACGTACTTGACGGAGGAGCAGTACGCGGAGGTAAGTTTGTGTTCAATTATTTCAATATTTAGTTATGTAAATGGTATGTCAATGGCATAATAAATATGTGCATGTCAGTATTTCCTGGCTAGAGGGTTGGCCTAAAGCATACCGAGCTCTCTGCCAGATGTGGCTAGCGATGCTTTCATCGCTAAGTCAAGGAGGGCTCGTGGATGCATAGGTTCCGACTGGAAGCACTCCTATGGATCCGATGGCCATGTGCGTTTGCATGGTAAGAATAATAACCCTTCTTTGTATGTCTTCATAATATAATTAGCATATTAACACATATCTACAGGAGCGCGAGACCAGTCAGGTACCGACCGCCACTCAAGTCTGGAAGCGGGGTCATAAAGACCCATCCCAGCCTGGCGAGTGCAGTCAGGTCGTGGCTGATCGACTGGTAAGTTATCAAAACTCGTCAATTTAATTGTTACTAATACTATTGTTGTTACTAATACGCAATTTTGCTGCTTTTAGGAAAAGTATGGGTGGGGGCCGGGAGGATACACGGGGAAGAGTATGATTGGGAAAACACACCAATCGACCCTCAAGCCTTGTACGCTAGCGGAGGCGGGAAGGCACATGGACGGTTTGTTGGTCATTTTCTTCGTTTCTTTAAAATCTTGCTTCTTTTGATTATTATTCTTTTATTCTTTTGTAGGTTTGCCATATTTGAGAAACTGTCAACTCGAGGGTACCGCGACCTTCGATCGACACTCCATCGACCCAGAGTTCCTCCATCAAGCCGTCGTCTCTTCCAGAGCGATATAGAGGATCTCCATAAGGAGACAGACGATATTCATAGAGAGAGAGAGAGAGTGGAGCTCCATAGGAAGAGGGAGAGGAAGGAGCTCCAGAGGCAGAGGGAGAGATAGAGGAGCTACAGAGGGAGAGGGATCTAGCCCGGTCCGTACAGGAGCAACAGACCGCCTACATGACTCAGTTGCAAGCAGCGGTGGAGGTAATTCAAATATAATTTAATTTAAATTTATATCATTGCATTAGTATCTTTGTTTTAATATTTTGCAATTACGGAGCTTAGCTCGATAGAGTGGGTAGCAGATCCCGATCCCTACGTGGCAGCCGTCAGAGTTGGCCCCGCCATTGGTGCCCCCACCACATGGAGTTTCAGATAACCATGTAATGTGTTATTTATTTGCTATTTTCTAATCTAAGAAAAACTTAGTGTGGTAGAGGGGAGAGAGTGAGAGGAGAGTGAGAGTGAGGGAGAGAGGGTGTGAGAGTGAGAGATAGTGGTAGAGAGAGGAGGAAGAGGGAGAGAGAGTGAGAGTGAAAAGGGAAAGAGGGAGAAGAGAGAGACAGAGTCGTAGAGAGAGGGGGTTAGAGAGAGAGGAGTGGTAGAGAGAGGGGAGGGAGAGGGCGAGGGAGAAAGTGAGAGTGCGGAGGAGGGAGAGGGACAGAGAGTGAGAGTAAGGGGGAGGGAGGGAGAGAGAGATTGATTGGTAGAGAGAGGGGTGAGAGAGAGAGGGAGTGGTAGAGAGAGGGGGCAGAGATAAAGAAATCAGTGAGTCATTGTGACACCCTCATTTTTTATTTCTACATGTATTAATGTTTCATGTAGAACAACATTTTAAAATAAGCTGAAACAGAGAAAATATAAAAAAGATAGCCAAAAAGAGCCAAATCCAGTTCACAGAGAGCGCCGAAGACAACTCCCGTGGCTCACTGGCCACGTGGCGTGTTCGGAGCTCATCCCTGCGAAGTGGGGAGAGGTCTGCCGCTAAACTGGCTACGTGGCAGACTCGGGGCTCATCCCCGCAAAGGGGGAGGATGTGACACCCTCATTCTTGGTTTCTGCATGTATTCATGTTTCATGTAGAGAAAACATTTTTAAAGGAAGAGGGGACAGAGAAAGAATTCAAAGGATAGCCAGAAAGAGCAAAAATCCAGTTCACCAAGAGTGCCGAAGACAACTCTCGCGGCCCGCTGGCCACGTGGCGCCTTCGGAGCTCATCCCCGCAAAGGAGGAGAGGTCCGACCCCGTGGGACACGTGTTGCCCCCGGAGCTAGCCTCTGTGAAGAAGAAAGGTCAGCCGCAGGACAGATGTCACCTTCGGAGCTAGTCACCACGGAAATCAGAGGACCAGTCACGCGGGATACGTGTCGACCTCGGAGCTCACCTCTGAGAGATCCGGTTCTATTGGACACATGTCTCCACCGGAGCTTATCTCCGGGAGGTCCGACACTGTTGGACACGTGTCGACTGTCACACCCGGTTTTTCCGAAGAACAACCAAGTGAATATCACATGTATGCCAGGATCATTTTCTCATACATGTGATGACAAATAGTGAAGCATCATTTATTACAAGCCAGGTGTCGAATATAAATAAGTCTTACATCGCAAATGTCTCGATGGACAATAATAAGTTCATCACAAGTAAATAAACTAGCAGCGGAATATTATTCTTGTGGGCTCCATTGCAGGCGTTTCCCGGGGGTCTCCATGAACCTAGAAACCTTCTTCGGGTCCAAAGTCTTGGTCATTATACACCGCCTCATTATCTTGACCTGAGCAGCAATATAAACCAACAAAATATGCAAGGTTGAGTACCGATGGTACTCAGCAAGTGTGGGAAAGTTATGTCATGCATGGCTATAACAAGGGGAGGTTGAACTCATGGTTATAGCACTACGCAATTAATACCTATCACCTTAGCTTATTAAGCACCTACATTACTACACAGGTGAAATGGTCCCGATCTCCCATCCCATCACCATAATCAAATAACCATAACATCATTTCCAATGTTAAGCTCCCTGCTTAACATCCACAACTTCCAAAACCATCAACCCTCTAATCATGAATAAGTCCAAGCCGCTCTTGACCGTGAGCACGGCTGTCATGACAGTTTTGACTCTGCAGAGTTTGTACCACTGTACCCACATGTAGTGATTTCATCTCCCGTTGCCTGGTGGACTAAAAGAACCTCCATTATGCCAGAGGCTACGAACAACATTCACACTTCCCAGGTGTGTAGCCAGGAGATCACTACGAAGCCTTTACAAAGGGATTCCCGACGAGCGTGGGCCCACTGAGGTTTCACCCCTAACAGCATACAAGAGGCTCCAACCCCGCTGCAGTGGCCCCCTCTTGAGCCTTGCGGTTCATATGGTAGTCCAGCTGACACCTACTCCCCGCACCATCCAACACACCCATACTACGCCGGGGATACACCTAATTAATTGGCCAAGCTGCCCCATCTCAGCATGTGGTTGGCACTGTAAAGCCAGGTTACATGCTCCATGAACCGGTCCTTAGGATCCAGGCAAGTACTAAACACAAACCCGAGTCTCGTGCACCCAGCACACAACCAAAACATCCAACTTGCCTTGATCCCTACCTCTACATAACTCACAATATCTCATTCAAGAGTATGGTAAAATAAACTGATGATCTCATATCCCAAAAATCCCATTCTAAGCATGGCTAAGCATATGCATAATAATAAATGACATGATAAAATAAATCCCAACCCATGCTACAAGGAAACAAGGTAATGCAATTCTAGGGAAACTTCCTATCATGGGTTTCATATTAAATTGACAATGCAAATAACTCTAGCTACACATCCTAGCATAGGATCAAAGTGGTCAAGGACACTTGCCTCCTTCCTGCTGCTCTTGAAATGGGTAGTCCTGATCTGGGAAAGGAATAACTTGCTCTTGAGCAGGTTCTACATCATACCATCACACATAGCAAAAGAAAAACAACAATCCATAAGATATAGTTCACACTTCTACTTCATACAAACCACACATTCACATTAATTATGAAAGTCCTTCACCATTATATGTGTTGTGTTTACTTTATGTGTGTTGATTTGTGGCTTGCATATACTTTTAATCATGTGTATATGATTCCTACTTTTGTGTTCACATTTATACTTACCTACTATATATATATGAGTTTCCAATTTAAATAAATTCCTTATATTCAACTACCACACCTTTTCACTACCAAGTATGTATGAAAAGTATTTTTCTTCTCCATATGTGCCTTTAGAATTTCTACCAACCATAAACTGAATTCTTTGGATTTTAGAAACTCCATTTATCATTTACTAGTTGCTATATTTTCAGATTTATTTTCCTATACATAAATGTGTTCTTTATTATGAAATTAGTAATACACATCATCTAAACAGAATAGGTTCTGGTCCTAAATAATTTAATAACATATTTTGACCTTTGCCTCTGATGTAAACTATTTCACAATTATTTTCCCTATTTTCTAAAACTATTCATTACTTAAAAATGTGTCCCTAAATGTGAATAATAAATTAGACAGATTCAATTCAGTCCAAAATATGTTTTTACCTCACTCCAAAGTTTTCTAAATACTGAGAAAGTTTTTAATTTAATTATGACAATATGTTGGTCCCACTTTTTAATTTTTAAACACTAGCCACATATTCAATTTCCTAATTTAAATACTAAACAGGGCTAAAAAGGTAAACTCACCCCATTACAGGGTCTACAATATTATTTTCAGAATTTCCAGGGGTCTAGCTACACTTATCAGAGGTGTTTTTCCTAATTTTTATTAAATCCAGGGGCTAAAACTGATTTTTAAATGAATTTACATGATTTTCTTGAGTTCCAGTGGCTAGATCAGAAGTTTCCGGGGCTAGCTCTTATTTCCCGAGAACCCCAGGGGGTAGCACGTAAGATTTCCAGTCTTTATAACGCGGGGCTGACGTGGACCGTCCGATTTACAACCGACGGCTGAGATTATAACGTCGAACCGGTACGTGGGGTTTTAAACTCTACCGTGCGATTTAAAATAAACGGCGCACAGGCGGCCACGTCGCTCTGATCGAGCGCGGGCGGCGCTGCCGGCGGCGCACGGCGGCGGAAAGCGGCGATCTCGCCGGAGACTTTCGGATCTTCGAGAATTCTTCCTAGAACTGTGATTTTATGGCATAGATCGGTGGAGGGGAGGTCGGGGATCTCACCTCGGGGGTTTTCTTGAGCTCGGAGGTCCTGGAAGGTGATCGGCGATGAGGTCCGAGGCGAAACCACGGCGAAGCTCGTCGGCGCTCTGTTTACACCGCAAGTCACCGAGTTTTCTGCACCTGCAAGGTTTCCCGGAGGCGGTGGATCAAGACCAGCGAGTTAGATCGGAATTTCCAAGCTTAGATCGGCCAGAATTCGCCGGAGAAGTCTCGGTTCTCACCGGAGGAAAATCGGCGGATCGCGTGGGAAAAACAGAACGAGGCCGGGGTTTTTATAGACGGGGGAGGGCGGTGGGGTGGTTTAGATCAAGTCCGCGTCGCCTACGAACAGAATTCAGCGGGGATACGCTGAAATCCCGATCGGTTTTGATTCGGGTGAGAGGGAGTCCGGCGCGGGCGCGAGGTAGACGACGATCTGGTGGGTCCCACCTGTCAGCGGAAGGAAGCGGCGCGCGCGGCCGCGGGCTGGCTCGGGCGCTGGTTGGGCCGGCTGGTGGGTTTCGGCCCACTGGCCGGTTTTTTTTCTGTTTTCTCTTTTTCTATTTTTTTTTTCTGATTTGAGTTTAATTTGAATTCCAGTTTGAATTTGAATTTTTGCAAAACATGCAACACGTCCAAAAATTTTTAAATCCCCCTCTTAACATGATTTAGGGTTTTGAATCAAAACTTTGGGGTGTTACAGCTCTACCCCCCTTAAAAGAAATCTCGTCCTCGAGATTGGTGTTTCTAAGAAAACAATTCCGGAAATTGTGCCTTGAGCTCATCTTCCCGCTCCCAAGTGGCTTCCTCTTCTGAGTGATGCTTCCACTGCACCTTGCACATCCGGATTCTTTTATTTCTGGTGAGGCGTTCCATTGTCTCCAAAATCTTGTATGGTTGCTCGGCATAAGACAAATCCTCAGCTACGTCCACTTCATTCATGGGTATCACCTCTTCAGGCGTCCTCAGGCATTTCTTGAGTTGTGACACATGGAATACATCGTGGACATCCGATAGACGAGCCGGTAATTCTAGTTGATACGCCACTTCGCCTTTCCTCTCCAAAACTTGAAAGGGTCCGATGTATCGAGGTGACAACTTCCCTTTCACCTTGAACCGACGAAGTCCTCTGATAGGGGACACCTTGAGATAGACATAGTCTCCCACGTTGATAACGAGCTCTCTTCTTCGTACATCGGCATAGCTCTTTTGGCGTGTTTGTGCTATCCTCAAGTTGTTGCGAACTTCCCTCACCTTCGCCTCGGCTTCTTGTAGTACCTCTGGACCAAACACTTTACTTTCCCCTGTTTGATTCCAAAATAGGGGAGTTCTGCACTTCCTCCCATACAAAGCTTCAAACGGTGACATCTTCATACTAGCTTGATAGCTGTTGTTATAGGAAAACTCCGCATACGGTAAGTTCTTGTCCCTACTCCGATTGTTTTTGAGTGCACATGCCCTTAGCATATCTTCAAGGATCTGATTGGTTCTTTCCGTCTGCCCATCAGTTTGGGGATGATAGGCAGAACTAAAGTTCAGATGGGTTCCCATAATTTCGTGCAACTTTTGCCAGAATCTTGAGGTGAACTGTGTTCCTCGATCCGACACTATCTTCTTTGGCACTCCATGGTAACACACGACCCTTGACATGTACAACTCTGCCAATTTGGACCCGCTGTAGCTTTCCTTCACGGGGATGAAGTGAGCTACCTTGGTTAGCCTATCAATGATGACCCATATCGAATCATATCCTGATTGGGTCCTAGGCAATCCCACGATAAAATCCATGCTGATTTCTTCCCATTTCCATTCAGGCACTTTGAGCGGTTGCAATAATCCCGCGGGTTGTTGATGTTCTGCTTTCACCAACAGACATGTGTCACATAGAGTAACATGTTCCGCGACATCTCGCTTCATGCCATACCACCAATACCTGCTTTTGAGGTCCTGGTACATCTTCGTACTCCCAGGATGAATGGAATAGTCAGAATCGTGAGCTTCCCTCAAAATCAATTCACGGATCTTCTTTATTTCAGGCACACAGATTCTTTTCCCGTGCCACACCGTTCCTTGTTCATCCTCTCTAAAACCAGGAGCTTTATTTTCCTTGATGAGCTGCCTGATTTCTTGTATCTTCTCGTCTTTCTTTTGACCATCGCGTATGTCTTGCTCTAGTGTGGAGTCCACTTCCATGGCGATGGCTTCACACCAATTCACAAGGCATAGATTGAGCCTTATAACCTCGTCCTTCAATTCTGCAGGCAGGTCTTTTAAGCTCAACTTATTGACTTGCACTTTCCGACTTAAGGCATCGGCCACGACGTTTGCTTTCCCAGGATGATAGTTGATGCCTACATCAAAGTCATTGATTAGCTCTAACCATCTCCTTTGTCTGAGGTTGAGATCTGGCTATGTGAAAATGTACTTCAAACTCTTATGGTCCGTATATATCTCGGTCCTCTTCCCCATCAAATAGTGCCGCCAAATTTTCAACGCGTGTACCACTGCGGCTAGTTCTAGGTCATGAGTAGGATAGTTCTTCTCGTGCTTCCGAAGCTGCCGGGATGCATAAGCCACGACATGCCCTTCTTGCATGAGAACACATCCCAACCCGTTTCCAGAGGCATCGCAGTACACCGTAAAGTTCTTTTGCATATCTGGCATAACGAGCACTGGGGCTGTTGTCAATCTTTTCTTTAGCTCCTGAAAGCTCGTCTCGCACTGTGGCGTCCAGGTGAATGTGATTCCCTTCTCCAACAGTTTGGTGAGAGGTCTCGAGATCTTTGAGAATCCCTCCATAAACCGTCGATAGTATCCAGCCAATCCCAAGAAGCTTCGAACTTCCCTGATATTTTCAGGGGTCTTCCACTCCTGTATATCCTCGATTTTGGCAGGATCCACGGAGATTCCTCCCTCCGAGATTATATGTCCTAAGAAGGGAACTCTCTTCAGCCAAAACTCACACTTGCTCAACTTGGCATATAGTTGGTGTTCTCTTAGCCTCTGCAACACCAACCTTAGATGTTTCTCATGTTCTTCTTCATCTTTGGAGAAGACGAGAATGTCATCTATGAAAACCACCACAAATTTGTCTAGATATTCTATGAATACCTTGTTCATGAGGTACATGAAGTATGCCGGGGCATTAGTTAGCCCGAAAGGCATGACGGTGTATTCATACAGTTCGTACCGAGATACGAAAGCTGTCTTGGGAATATCAGATTGCCTTATCTTGAGTTGGTGGTATCCCGACCTGAGATCAATTTTCGAGAACACACAAGCGCCTCTCAACTGATCAAACAAGTCTTCAGTGCGGGGTAATGGGTACTTGTTCTTGATGGTTACCTCATTCAAAGCACGGTAATCCACGCATAACCTTTGGGTTCCGTCCTTCTTGGGCACAAATATCACCGGAGCTCCCCATGGTGAGGAACTAGGACGAATATACCCCTTCTCCGACAATTCTCTCAAATGATCCTTGAGTTCTTCCAGCTGCTTGGAGTCCATCCGATAAGGTCTTTTGTAAATCGGGGCTGTTCCAGGTACTAGCTCAATTGCAAATTCCACTTCACGATCGGGAGGCATACCTGGCAACTCCTCCGGAAAAACATCTGGATATTCCCTGATGGTCCTGATTTCCTCAACTTTCACCTCAACTTGATTTAGTTTAATGTCCCTCCTAGGCTCGTGTATTGTTATGAACTTTACTCTTGTGCCACTAGGGTGCGTTAGTTCCACCGTTCTGGTTGAACAATGGATGATTCCCTTATGTTTGGTCAACCAGTCCATGCCCAAAATAATATCGATCCCTTGGGAATCTATCACTATGAGGTTAGCAGTAAACACTACCCCATTAATGTCTAGATTCACCTTGGGACACACTTGTCTTGTCCTTATTTCTCCACCTGGAGAGTTTACTACTAGCATATAGTTCATTTGTGTTGTTGCTAGATCATGCTTCTTAACAAACCCTTTAGCAATGAACGAGTGGGTAGCACCAGAATCAAACAGCAGGGTTGCAATGTGTAAATTGGCAGGAAACTTACCAACTACCACGTCGGGTGCCTCTTGCGCTTCCTCCATAGTGACGTGGTTCACCCGTCCTCGCATCACATTCTGCTGTTGTGGCTGTGCGGGCTTCTTCTTTGGGCATTTATGGGCATAGTGCCCCACTTCACCGCAGCTAAAACATTGCACCCCAACCTTAGGTGCCTGGCCTTTGTTGTCTTGGGGTTGGTTTGGGGGTCCCTGTACTGCTGGTAGAGGTGGATATGCGGGGCGAGGCTGCTGTACAAACTGACGTTGTGGCTGCGCTGGTGCTACGGGAGGCCTGTAGTTCGGGTTGTACCCTCTTGGTGCTGAGTAGGGTACCGCAGCACGGTTCGTCTGCCCTGCAGGTGGCTGCATCAGACGTGGGCGAGTGTTGCTCCCTGAGGCTTGATGTGACCACCCGGCCTTCCTCTTGTTCTCATTTTCCAAGGCCTTTAGCTTCCTTTCTACCACAAATGCTCTGTCCACCATCTTTTGGAAGCTTTCAGACTCATTTGAGGACATTGCACACTGCATCTCTGCGGTAAGTCCCTCCATGAAACAATCTTGTTTCTGCTCATCAGTCTCTATGTCCCGTGGGGCATAACGGGATAGTTGAGTAAATTTAGTGAGGTATTCCCTCACCGTCATGTTTCCCTGCTGCAGTCCCAAAAACTCCTTCCTCTTGTTTTTGAGTTCACCTCTTGGGATGTAATGGTTGCGGAAGCTACGCTTGAACTCTTCCCAAGTGATGTTCTCAGGGTCATGATGGGCAGCCACGTAGGCGGTCCACCAATCAACAGCAGGTCCATGCAATAGATGAGAGGCAAACAGCACCCTCTCATACCCTTGGCACTGTATGATCCTCATCTTGCTTTCAATGGTTTTTAGCCAATCATCTGCCTCTAGAGATTCAGCAGCACTTGCAAACTTCGGAAGTTGAGTTCCTAGAAACTCACTCAACCTTGGTTGGCGTGGTGCAGCTTGTGGAGGTGGAACTTGATGCAAGTTGGCCACCACTTGAGTCAAGTTCTGGATGAGCTGATTTTGATTCTCCAGCATTTGGTGGAGGGGATCAACTCCTTCACGACGACCACCCCGGTCCTGGCCTCCAGAAAGATAAGGGTTGCATGCCTCATCGTTGTTGTTGGTGAGGTTGGCAGCACGTCCTTTTCCTCTTCCGGCCATCTGGCAGAATCAACCAATGTTAATTTGAAAGCATTTAGTATCATCTTACTACTTTCATTTGTTTGTACTTTGAAGTGTTGAGGCTTTGTTATACTTTTCTGAGGGTTCATTTCTCACACAAAAATAAATGCAATATTATTTCATGTGGGTTCACACACCAAAGCAAAACAATCTAAAGACGAGGTTGTGGACAATTGCTCATGGCTTCCACAACTCACGTCACACACCAAGCATTAACACACCATTAACTACGTAACGACTCGACTACTCGACATCCTTCTAATTTTAAGGGAAAGGCTCTATGCTACTCGTTTTCTTGAGCTGGCTCCTCGGGATCTTCCTCATCATTTTGGCTGCCTTCTGACTCTGCTTTGGGTGGGGAGGACGCTGGTGGAGAAGTGCGACGACGCCTGATCGCTCGGCGATCTGGGGAGTCAGGAGTCCATGTATCATTCACGGTGACACACAGTTCATTCCCATCTCCTCTTTCTCTCGCCCTCAAGCAGGCTCGCAGCAACGCCTCCATTTCCTTCAGGGTGTCCCGGACATCCTGAAGCTCTTGCTGACACTCCTGCAGTCGAGTGCTGAGCATAACAGCATCCTCCAAGCACAAGTCCATGTGCTCATGGGAAGTCCCTTGCTGCACTGGCGGGTACTTGTACTCCGTGGTACCACTCTCACGCTGGAGGACATACATGTACTCAGTCCTGTCCAGGTGGCGACGATAGATGTGACTCTGGCAGGTGATGGCCTCCCAGGTGACATCCTTCTCTGCATCGACCTGTGTAGCTCTACAAGCTGGAGAGTGGTGAATCTTAAGCAGCTGATTTTCGTGTATTATCCTCATCTCTGAACTCCATTCTTCCCTCTTCTCACGGATAGTCCTGGTGGAGTTATAGTGGATGATTAGCTTGCCCGTATTGCCGGCGGCTTCGAGCATACGCCGAAGACGGCGCAATAAGCCTCCTACTGCCAATCCGTAGGAAAGGTACGTCATCGGACGGCTCTCCTCTCTCTCGGCAAGGGCAACTACGGGAACTCTCCCTCATGTGGACTTGCGAGCGGTACGAATCATGCGGACCATCTAAAACAAAAAGAATTTAAACTTGGGTTAGATAAACTCTTAAACAAAAATCCTATTTTGAATGAAAATTGGGGTAAGATGAAGAAAGTGACTCATTAAATAACACTTTTCAACACACACCTTGTAAAAATAGTTTTTTTAAGAAAATAAGGCCCTTAAATACGTCCATTTCTACCTAGGTCCACGTTCCTATGGGCAACCTTGGCTCTGATACCACTTCTGTCACACCCAGTTTTTCCGAAGAACAACTAAGTGAATATCACATGTATGCCAGGATCATTTTCTCATACATGTGATGACAAATAGTGGAGCATCATTTATTACAAGCCAGGTGTCGAATATAAATAAGTCTTACATCGCAAATGTCTCGATGGACAAGAATAAGCTCATCACAAGTAAATAAACTAGCAGCGGAATATTATTCTTGTGGACTCCATTGCAGGCGTTGCCCGGGGGTCTCCATGAACCTAGAAACCTTCTTCGGGTCCAAAGTCTTGGTCATTATACACCGCCTCATTATCTTGACCTGAGCAGCAATACAAACCAACAAAATATGCAAGGTTGAGTACTGATGTTACTCAGCAAGTGTGGGAAAGTTATGTCATGCATGGCTATAACAAGGGGAGGTTGAACTCATGGTTATAGCACTACGCAATTAATACCTATGACCTTAGCTTATTAAGCACCTACATTACTACACAGGAGAAATGGTCCCAATCTCCCATCCCATCACCATAATCAAATAACCATAACATCATTTCCAATGTTAAGCTCCCTGCTTAACATCCACAACTTCCAAAACCATCAATCCTCTAATCATGAATAAGTCCAAGCCGCTCTTGACCGTGAGCACGGCTGTCATGACAGTTTTGACTCTGCAAAGTTTGTACCACTGTACCCACATGTAGTGATTTCATCCCCCGTTGCCGGGTGGACTAAAAGAACCTCCATTATGCTAGAGGCTACGAACAACATTCACACTTCCCAGGTGTGTAGCCAGGAGATCACTACGAAGCCTTTACAAAGGGATTCCCGACGAGCGTGGGCCCACTGAGGTTTCACCCCTAACAGCATACAAGAGGCTCCAACCCCGCTGCAGTGGCCCCCTCTTGAGCCTTGCGGTTCATATGGTAGTCCAGCTGACACCTACTCCCCGCACCATCCAACACACCCATACTACGCCGGGGATACACCTAATTAATTGGCCAAGCTGCCCCATCTCAGCATGTGGTTGGCACTGTAAAGCCAGGTTACATGCTCCATGAACCGGTCCTTAGGATCCAGGAAACTACTAAACACAAACCCGAGTCTCGTGCACCCAGCACACAACCAAAACATCCAACTTGCCTTGATACCTACCTCTACATAACTCACAATATCTCATTCAAGAGTATGGTAAAATAAACTGATGATCTCATATCCCAAATATCCCATTCTAAGCATGGCTAAGCATATGCATAATAATAAATGACATGATAAAATAAATCCCAACCCAAGCTACAAGGAAACAAGGTAATGCAATTCTAGGGAAATTTCCTATCATGGGTTTCATATTAAATTGACAATGCAAATAACTCTAGCTACACATCCTAGCATAGGATCAAAGTGGTCAAGGACAATTGCCTCCTTCCTGCTGCTCTTTAAATGGGTAGTCCTGATCTTGGAAAGGAATAACTTGCTCTTGAGCAGGTTCTACATCATACCATCACACATAGCAAAAGAAAAACAACAATCCATAAGACATAGTTCACACTTCTACTTCATACAAACCACACATTAACATTTATGAAAGTCCTTCACCATTATATGTGTTGTGTTTACTTTATGTGTGTTGATTTGTGGCTTGCATATACTTTTAATCATGTGTATATGATTCCTACTTTTGTGTTCACATTTATACTTACCTACTATATATATATGAGTTTCCAATTTAAATAAATTCCTTATATTCAACTACCACACCTTTTCACTACCAAGTATGTATGAAAAGTATTTTTCTTCTCCATATGTGCCTTTAGAATTTCTACCAACCTTAAACTGAATTCTTTGGATTTTAGAAACTCCATTTATCATTTACTAGTTGCTATATTTTCAGATTTATTTTCCTATACATAAATGTGTTCTTTATTATGAAATTAGTAATACACATCATCTTAACAGAATAGGTTCTGGTCCTAAATAATTTAATAACATATTTTGACCTTTGCCTCTGATGTAAACTATTTCACAATTATTTTCCCTATTTTCTAAAACTATTCATTACTTAAAAATGTGTCCCTAAATGTGAATAATAAATTAGACAGATTCAATTCAGTCCAAAATATGTTTTTATCTCACTCCAAAGTTTTCTAAATACTGAGAAAGTTTTTAATTTAATTATGACAATATGTTGGTCCCACTTTTTAATTTTTAAACACTAGCCACATATTCAATTTCCTAATTTAAATACTAAACAGGGCTAAAAAGGTAAACTCACCCCATTACAGGGTCTATAATATTATTTTCAGAATTTCCAGGGGTCTAGCTACACTTATCAGAGGTGTTTTTCCTAATTTTTATTAAATCCAGGGGCTAAAACTGATTTTTAAATGAATTTACATGATTTTCTGGAGTTCCAGGGACTAGATCAGAAGTTTCCGGGGCTAGCTCTTATTTCCCGAGAACCCCAGGGGGTAGCACGTAAGATTTCCAGTCTTTATAACGCGGGGCTGACGTGGACCGTCCGATTTAAAACCGACGGCTGAGATTATAACGTCGAACCGGTACGCGGGGTTTTAAACTCTACCGTGCGATTTAAAATAAACGGCGCACAGGCGGCCATGTCGCTCTGATCGAGCGCTGGCGGCGCTGCCGGCGGCGCACAGCGGCGGAAAGCGGCGATCTCGCCGGAGACTTTCGGATCTTTGAGAATTCTTCCTAGAACTGTGATTTTATGGCATAGATCGGTGGAGGGGAGGTCGGGGATCTCACCTCGGGGGTTTTCTTGAGCTCGGAGGTCCTGGAAGGTGATCGGCGACGAGGTCCGAGGCGAAACCACGGCGAAGCTCGTTGGCGCTGTGTTTACACCGCAAGTCACCGAGTTTTCTGCACCTGCAAGGTTTCCCGGAGGCGGTGGATCAAGACCAGCGAGTTAGATCGGAATTTCCGAGCTTAGATTCGCCAGAATTCACCGGAGAATTCTCGGTTCTCACCGGAGGAAAATCGGCGGATCGCGTGGGAAAAACAGAACGAGGCCGGGGTTTTTATAGACGGGGGAGGGCGGCGGGGTGGTTTAGATCAAGTCCGCGTCGCCTACGAACAGAATTCAGCGGGGATATGCCGAAATCCCGATCGGTTTTGATTCGGGTGAGAGGGAGTCCGGCGCGGGCGCGAGGTAGACGATGATCTGGTGGGTCCCACCTGTCAGCGGAAGGAAGCGGCGCGCGCGGCCGCGGGCTGGCTCGGGCGCTGGTTGGGCCGGCTGGTGGGTTTCGGCCCACTGGCCGGTTTTTTTCTGTTTTCTCTTTTTCTTTTTCTATTTCTTTTCTAATTTAAGTTTAATTTGAATTCCAGTTTGAATTTGAATTTTTGCAAAACATGCAACACGTCCAAAATTTTTTAAATCCCACTCTTAACATGATTTAGGGTTTTGAATCAAAATTTTGGGGTGTTACATCGACCTCGGAGCTCGTCTCTGAGGAAAAAGGGAGTCCGACGCTACTTGACGCGTGGCATTCACGGAGCTCCCCTCCGAAGAGAGGGAGGTCCAAAATGGATACGTGGCACACCCGGAGGCACCTCCGGAGAGAGGGAAGGTCCGGCACTAACACGTGGCATGCGCGGAACAACCTCTGAATAGAGAGGAGGTCCCGACCGCCAGGATATGTGGCGCACGCGGAGCTCACCTCCGAAGGAGAGGGAGGTCTCGCTCGCTTGACACGCGGCAGAACCGGAGCTCGTCTTTGCGGAAAGAGGAGACCAAGCCCCCGATGGACACGTGGAGCTTTCGGAGCTCATCACCGCGGAGGTAACGAGTTATGGAGCGGTTTTTGGATTCTGTACGCGTGGAAATACTGGTGCGGAGAGGAAACCGACATGAATTCCACAATGTTACCGCACCAAATCAACTAAAGATAAGTTGTTAAGATTCAACGACAATTTGAATATGACTCTTATTCGAAATACAATCAGATTAGGACTCTTCTTCTCCCGATTATAAAAAACCCAGAACCTTTAGCCGAAACCACGAACTTCTTTTCCACCTCCTGAGCCGACGACTTAGAGCCCTAGCCCCAACTCGCCGAGTAAACCCAACGCTGGAGTTTGGTCAAGAGAGATCGCCGAAAGAGAGTGTGACACCCTCATTTTTGGTTTCTGCATGTATTCATGTAGAGAAAACATTTTTAACGAAGTAGGAACAGAGAAAATATCAAATGATAGCCAAAAAGAGCCAAATCCAGTTCACAGAGAGCGCCGAAGACAACTCCCGCGGCCCGCTGGCCACGTGGCGTGTTCGAAGCTCATCCCTGCAAAGTGGGGAGAGGTCCGCCGCTAAACTGGCTACGTGGCAGGCTCGGGGCTCATCTCCGCAAAGGGGGAGAGGTCCGACCCAGTGGGACACGTGTTGCCCCCAGAGCTAGCCTCTGCGGAGAAGCGAAGGCAGTTCCGCAGGACACATGTCACCTTCGGAGCTAGTCACCGCGGAAATCAGAGGACCCGTCGCGCGGGATACGTGTCGATCTCGGAGCTCACCTCCAAGAGGTCCGGTTCTATTGGACACATGTCGCCACCGGAGCTTATCTCCGGGAAGTCCGACACCGTTGGACACGTGTCTACCTCGGAGCTCGTCTCTGGGAAAAAGGAAAGTCTGACGCTACTTGACGTGTGGCATTCACGGAGCTCACCTCCGAAGAGAGGGAGGTCCGGAATGGATACGTGGCACACCCGGAGCTATCTCCGGAGAGGGGGAAGGTCCGACACTGACACGTGGCATGCGCACCTCCGAATAGAGAGGAGGTCCCGACCGCCAGGATACGTGGAGCACGCGGAGCTCACCTCCGAAGGAGAAGGGAGGTCTCACTCACTTGACATGCGGCACAACCGGAGCTCATCTCTGCGGAAAGGGAGAGACCAGGCCCCGGTGGACACGTGGAGCTTCCGGAGCTCATCACCAAGGAGGTAACGAGTTCTGGAGCGGTTTTTGGATTCTGTACGCGTAGAAATATACGAAATAGAAGAGAAACTGACCTGAATTCCACAATGTTACCGCACCAAATCAACCAAAGATAAGTCGTAAAGATTCAACGACAATCTGAATAGAACTCCTATTCGAAGTCCAATCAGATTAGGACTCTTCTTCTCCCGATTATAAATAGAACCCAGAACCTCTGGCCAAAAACCACGAACTTCTTTTCCAGCTCCTAAGCCGACGACTTAAAGCCCTAGCCGCAACTCGCCGAGTAAGCCCATCGCCGGAGTTCAGTCAAGGAAGATCGCCGGAAGAGAGTCCCAACGATCTGTCTGATCAGAGAAGGACCCCGAGACCAAGAAGAATGTAAGGTAGGTCTCCAATACCACCTTACGACAACATCGTGTTTTCTTTGCATCTGTTCTCCGATTCCTTTCGAACAGAAGCTTTCTCGTGGACATATCACTTGTTGATCTGGTTGATCTAAAAGACAAGATCATTGCCACGTCCACATTTGATCCGAACACCTCTGTTCATCATAAAACCATGCAAGAACATGTACAAACCGATCTAATAAAACTGACTATAGGATAGCATGCATATGCATCATCGCATCTAGTTAAAATTTGTGCATGATATTGATTGCTGTGGATCTTGTATGTGTGTGATCCTGTATAGCAGGACAAGCTCAGGGAGCTGTCTACGACGACCTGCAACAACAAGGTTTCTAGATCCAGGAGCAACCGAAACAGCAAGAACAAGGTAAGTGCCCCTTGACCATATTGATCCTATATTTTAGGAAAAACTGTTTTGTTTTGCGAAAAGGTGTGTGTGCTGAGTCAAACATGATGGGAAACCCTTTTATAGGAGTTTACTAGCTTTGGTTAAACCACCCTTGTCGCCAGGGAAGTTTATGAGTCGGGTATGGTTTTTGTTTTATGCTTCGCTGAGTCCATGGGATTGGGAAGCAAGATAGATGTGTCTAGCTAACTGCACTCGTGATGATAATGAGAAACTGATGTTGTTAATGAACATGGATCGGAGGGAGATCTAGGCAAGACTGGGTTTGTGAATGAGGTAGCATGAGATGGTGGTTTACTTGCCGTAGATCTAAGGACCGGTTCATGCGAGCACATGCCAAGATAACAGTGCCACCACAAGGCCAAGTATGGGTGCGGCTTAGCTGACTAATTAGGTAAGTTCCTAGATTGTTATGGACCGTGGAAGGTGCGGGGAATTGGAGTCGATTGAGGACTTCCCTGGGAACTGCATGGCACAAGAGGGGGCCCCTGGGTGGGAGAATTGGAGATTCTAGCCTGCCGGTGAAACCTTAGTGAGTCCATACATCTAGTAGCCCCTTTGTAAAGGCTATTTTGTGATCTCTTGGTCATACACCGACGGTTGTGTACTGGTATAATGGAGGTTCTGCAGTCGCCGACGGGTGACGAAATCACAAACTTGTGGGTAAAGAGGTGCAAACTCTGCAGAGTCTACAACTATCATGATAACCGAGCTTACGGTCACGAGCGCCCGGCCAACTTCCATGATTAGTTGGGATGGTTATTGAATATGGTTATTGGTTATGGTTTTGTTTTGGGACTGTTGAGTGCGGGTGATAAGATGAGTTGCATGACTGTTGAGTCATGGCAACGAGATTGATCTCGGTGGGAGACGAAGTTGTTTATAATGAAATGGTAACGAATACGAAATGATATTCGTGAGATGGTAGCGAATACGAGGAGGTATTCGTGAGCAAGAATGAGATTGATTGATGTTTGGTTGTGACATGGAAGGTAATGAACATAACGGAGGTATGATTGGTATTTTAATACATGTTGGGATTGCATTCACTTAAGATGAGTCGCTGTTTTATCATGGTTTTGATAAATAACTTTGCTTTTCTGCAATGAGCCTTTTTATACCTACCTTGTTATGAGCTACATATCATATTTTCCCGCACTTGCTGAGTACATCTTTGTACTCAAACTTGCATTATTTCATCATTAGCAGCAGGAGAAGATTTCTATGAAGACCAAGTGGAGCATTAGGCGTGTGATCTGTTCTCAACCTTGCCTGTGGGGATGGAGTAGAGATGGAACCTCTACTGCCTAGAATTGCTTCTGCATTAGTTAAATTGCTTCCGCATTAGAATAAAGACTTCCGCTGCATAGAAATAAAGATTTCCGCTGTGAGCATGAGTCCAAGACTCATGAAACATTGTAATAAACTATGTTATTTGTGGTTATATATATTCTGAATTCAGTTTGTGGAACATATGTGTATGTGTGATGAACATCCTGGGCACACATATGCATCAGTTCTCGGTTTCGTGGTTTTCCACAGAATTGAGGGCGTCACAGATTGGTATCAGATCCACGGTTGATGGTGGGTTACACGCCTAAACAGGAAACACAGATTGGTATCAAAAGCCACGGATGAGGGTAGATTACACACCTGGATACAATCATAGATTGTTATCCGTCATAGATAGCTAAGCCACGCTGACCATAGGGTGCAAGCCTAGGATGCATAGATTGGCCTTGAAACTACCTTGACATAGGAAACCAGCCTTGAATAGGAGTTGTGTGATCCCTTGTGATGATTGTTTGTGAATTGTGTGCTTAGTGTGAGTCGTGGGACGTCTCAAAGCGTTGTCCATATCCACACATAAGTAGAAAGAGGTGTGAGATGCCTCGGCACTTGTTCACATCCTCGTATGGGCTAATATATATAGTCCAACCCACCTTGATGCATATAGTTAAGGGGATCTACCTAACCTTTGTCACACCCGGTTTCTCCGAAGAACAACCGACTGAATATCACATGTATGCCAGGATCATTTTTTCTCGTACATGTGATGAAAAATAGTGAAGCATCATCATATTACAAGCCAGGTGTCGAATATAAATAAGTCTTACATAGCTTACGTCGCGATGGACGATAATAAGTTCATAACATGTAAATAAAACAACAGCGGAATATAAATCTTGTGGGCTCCTTCACAGGCGTTGCTCGGGGGACTCCGTGTACCTAGAATCCTTCTTCGGGACCAAAGTCTTGGTCATTGAACACCACATCATCCCCTTGACCTGAGCAGCAATATAAACCAACAGAAAAGCAAGTTTGAGTACCGTGGGTACTCAGCAAGTGTGGGAAAGTTATGTCATGCATGGATAGAGCAAGGAGAGGTTGAACTCATGGTTAAAGCACTACGCAATTATTACCTATCACCTTAGCTTATTAAGCACCTACATTACTACACAGGTGAAATGGTCCCAATCCCTCAACCCATCATCAATATCAATTAACATAGTTTCATCTCCAATGTTAAGCTTCCCGCTTAACATCCACAACTTCCCAATTCATCATCCTCTAATCATGAATAAGTCCAAGCCGCTCTTGACCGTGAGCACGGCTGTCATGATAGTTTTGAATCTGCAGAGTTTGCACCACTGTACCCACATGTAGTGATTTCATCCCCCGTTGCCGGGTGGACTAAAAGAACCTCCATTATGCCAGTGGCCGCGAACCACATTCACACTTCCCAGGTGTGTAGCCAGGAGATCACCACGAGGCATTTACAAAAGTATTCCCGACGAGCATGGGCCCACTGAGGTTGCACCCCTAACAGCATACAAGAGGCTCCAACCCCGCCGCAGTGGCCCCCTCTTGAGCCTTGCGGTTCATATGGTAGTCCAGCTGACACCTATTCCCCGTACCATCCAAACACCCATACTACGTCGGAGATACACCTAATTAATTGGCCAAGCTGCCCCATCTCAGCATGTGGTTGGCACGGTAAAGCTAGGTTACATGCTCCATGAACCGGTCCTTAGGATCCAGGCAAGCACTAAACACAAACCCGAGTCTCGTGCACACAGCACCAACCAAATCATCCAACTTGCCTTGATCCCTACCTCTACATAACTCATAATATCTCATTCAAGAGTAAGGTAAATAAGTTGATGATCTCATATCCACCTTATCCCATTCTAAGCATGGCTAAGCATAAGTATATAAATAAATGACATAATAAAATAAATCCCAACCCAGGCTACAAGGAAATAAGATAATGAAAATCTAGGGAAACTTCCTAGCTTGGGTATCATATTTCAAATTGACAATGCAATTAAAATTCTAACTACACATCCTAGTATAGGATCAAAGTGGTCAAGGACACTTGCCTTCTTCCTGCTGCTCTGGGAATGGAAAGTCTTGGTCTTGGAAGGGGAGAACTTGCTCTAGGGCAGGTTCTACTCATGCCAATACACATAGCAAAAGAAAACAACAATCCATAAGCCATAGTTCACACTTTCACTCATGCAAACCACACATACATACATATGGGAGTCATTCACATTTCTAAGTGTTGTGGTTACCCTAGATGTGTTGATTTTTGGCCTACATGCACTTTTAAACATATATATATTATTTCTAACTTTTGTATTCAGATTTCTATTTGCATACTATATATGAATTTCCAATTCGAACAAATTCTTTATATTTAATTAATACACTTCTTAGCCACAAGGTTATCATTAAAGGTAACTCCCTACTCCATATAGGTTTTCAGATCTTCTACAAAATCCTAAATTGAAGTTTTTGGATTTGGTGACCTCATTTATCATTTTTCTAATTATGCATACCTATTTTTCCTATATTTTCAGATTTATTTTCTATGCCTAAAAGTGAACTTTACTATTAAAATAGTTAGACATATCACTTAAACAGAATAGGTTCTGATCTAAAATGTTCAATAAAATATTTTTGAACTTCCTCTATGATGTGAAACAATTTCAATTTAATTTTACTAGTTTTTAGAATTATTTCCTAGCCTAAAATGTGTCTCTAGAGATAATAAAAATGAGCAACACTTAGGCAGATTTCATTTCAGCCAAAAATCTATTTTTAACTCATTCTAAAGTTTTCCAAGTGCTAGGAGAGTTTAAAATTATATTTGCACATGTGTTTGCATCACCATTTAAATTTAAATCCTAGTCACATGTTCAAATTTCTAAATTTAATATCCTATAGGGTCTAAAAGGCAAATCCACCCTACTGCAGGGTTTAGTTTACTATTTCCTAAATTTTCAGGGGCCTAATTACACATAAAAGAGGGGTTTTCCTAACTTTTTATTAAGTCTAGGGGCTAAAACTGAGTTTTAAATGAATTTACATAAATTTCTGAAGGTCCAGGGGCTAGATCAGAAGTTTCCGGGGCTAGCTCGTGTTTTCCGAGATCCCCAGGGGGTAGCGCGTAAGATTCCCGGCCTTTATAGTGCGGGGCTGACGTGGGCCGTTGGATTTAAAACAGACGGCTCAGATTATATTGCCGAAGCGGTACGCGTCGATTTAATTTCTACCATGCGATTTAAAATAGACGGCCCTCAAGGGGCCACGTCGCCCTGGCCGGAGCCAGCCCGCGCGCGCGGCGGCGGGGGCGGCGATCTCGCCGGCGCAGCCTCGGTTTTTGCCGCTACACGCTAGAACTCGCATCTTTTTGCACGGATCGGCTGCGGAGGGGTAGGTGATGCTCACCTAGGGGTTTTCCTGCACTCGGAGGCCCTGGAAGTCGGTCGGCGGCGAGCTTCAACGGCGATGGTCTTCGGTGCACGTCGAAGTGGCAGTTGGGGCGCAAGACACGTCGTTTCCTTCACCTGCAGGGCTCCCCAGCGGTGGTGGAACGTGATCAGCACATTAGATCAGGAAATTTGAGCGAGGATCAAAGGAAATCGGCGGTAGAAGCTTCGGTTCTCACCGGAGAGAAAAATGGCCGATCCGGGAGGAAAAAGGGGCGGATTTTGGCGTTTAAATGGACGAGGGGGGGCGGCAGTCGGTTGAGATCACTCTGGGGCGTCCGGGACCGGAAATCGGGGCTGGGAGCGCGGGTTCCGGGGGTTGGTTTTGATCGGGCGCGAGAGAGAGACCGGGGTCGGTTGGGGCGCGTGGGGGAAGAAGATGACGGCGGGCCCCGCGTGTTAGAGAGAGGGAGAGAGGGGGAGGGGCGCGCGCGGGTTTGGGCAGGCTGGCACGCGGTCTTGGCCCGGCTGGCGGGTTTCGGCCCACTGGCCGATTTCCTTTTTTCTTTTTCTTTTTTTTTCCTTTTCCTTTTTCTGGTTTGATTCAAATCTAAATTCCAGTTTGAACTTGAATTTCTGCACCACATGCAATACGTCTAATTTTTTTTTAAAATTCCCCTCTTTAGCAGATTTTGGGGTGTTACAGCTCTACCACCCTTAAAAGTAATCTCGTCCTCGAGATTGTTGATTCTAGGAAAACAAATTCGGAAACTGTGCCTTAAGCTCGTCTTCTCGCTCCCATGTGGCTTCAGCTTCCGAGTGATGCTTCCACTGCACCTTGCACATTCGGATTCTTTTATTTCTTGTGAGGCGTTCCATTGTCTCCAAAATCTTGACCGGTTGCTCGACATCAGAAAGATCCTCTCGTACATCCACCTCATTCATGGGTAACATTTCTTCGGGCGTTCTTAAACATTTCTTGAGTTGTGACACATGGAATACATCGTGCACATCTGATAAGCGAGCCGATAGTTCTAGTTGATATGCCACTTCGCCTTTTCTCTCCAAAATCTGAAAGGGTCCGATGTATCGAGGTGATAATTTCCCTTTCACCTTGAACCGACGAAGTCCTCGGATAGGGGACACCTTGAGATAGACATAGTCCCCCACATTGAAAACGAGCTCTCTTCTCCGTACATCTGCATAGCTCTTTTGTCGGGTCTGTGCTATCCTCAAATTGTTGTGGATTTCCCTCACTTTCGCCTCGGCCTCTTGTAGTACCTCGGGCCCAAACACTTTACTTTCGCCTGTTTGGTTCCAAAATAGTAGAGTTCTGCACTTCCTCCCATACAAAGCCTCAAATGGTGACATCTTCATACTAGCCTGATAGCTGTTGTTATAGGAGAACTCCGCATACGGTGAGTTCTTATCCCAACTCCTATTGTTCTTGAGCACACACGCTCTCAGCATATCCTCAAGGATCTGATTGGTTCTTTCCGTCTGCCCGTCAGTCTGGGGGTGATATGCAGAACTAAAATTTAGATGAGTTCCCATGGTTTCATGTAACTTCTGCCAGAACCTTGAGGTGAACTGTGTCCCTCGATCTGACACTATCTTCTTTTGGCACTCCATGGAAACACACGATCCTTGACATGTACAATTCCGCCAATTTGGATCCGCTGTAGCTTTCTTTCACGGGGATGAAATGAGCTACCTTGGTTAGCCTGTCGATGATGACCCATATTGAATCATATACCGATTGAGTCCTAGGTAGTCCCACTATGAAGTCCATACCTATTTGTTCCCATTTCCATTCAGGCACTTTGAGTGGTTGCAATAGTCCCACGGGTCGTTGATGTTCTACTTTCACCAACTGACATGTGTCACTAGGGCAACATGTTTCGCGGCATCTCGCTTCATGCCATACCACCAATATCTGCTCTTGAGGTCATGATACATCTTCGTACTCCCAGGATGAATGGAATAGTCAAAATCATGAGCTTCCTTCAAAATCAATTCACGGATCTCCTTCACTTCAGGCACACAGATTCTTTTCCCATGCCACACCGTACCTTGCTCATCTTCTCTGAACCCAGGGGCTTTATTTTCTTTGATGAGTTCTCTAATCTCTTGTGTCTTCTCGTCATTCTTCTGACCGTTGCGTATGTCTTGCTCTAATGTGGAGTCCACTTCCATGGTGATGGCCTCACCACTATTCACCAGACATAGATTGAGTTTTGCAATCTCTTCCTTCAATTCTGTAGGCATGTCCTTCGAACTCAACATGTTGACCTGCACTTTCCGTCTTAAAGCATCCGCCAGGACGTTCGCTTTCCCAGGATGATAGTTGATGCCCACATCAAAGTCGTTGATTAGCTCTAACCATCTCCTTTGTCTGAGGTTGAGATCTGGCTGCGTGGAAATGTACTTTATGCTCTTATGATCCGTATATATCTCTGCCCTTTCCCCATCAAGTAATGTCGCCAAATCTTCAATGCGTGTACCACTGCGGCTAGCTCTAGGTCATGCGTAGGATAGTTCTTCTCGTGTTTTCGGAGCTGCCGGGACGCGTAAGCCACAACATGCCCCTCTTGCATGAGAACACATCCCAACCCGTGTCCAAAGGCATCGCAGTACACCGAAAAGTTCTTCTGCATATCTGGCATAACTAGCACTGGGGCTGTTGTCAATCTTTTCTTCAGTTCTTGAAAACTCGTCTCACACTGTGGTGTCCATGTAAATGCGGTTCCCTTCTCTAATGTAACACCCCAAAAATCTTGTTAAGACCCTAAATCATGTTAAGAGGGGAATTTAAAAATTTTTGGACGTGTTGCATGTTTTGCAACAATTTAAATTCAAACTGGAATTCAATTTAAATTCAAAACAGAAAAGAAATAGAAAAAGAAAAAAAGAAAACAGAAAAAAACCGGCCAGTGGGCTGAAACCCACCAGCCGGCCTAACCAGCACCCGCGCCAGCCCGCAGCCGCGCGCGCCTCTTCCTCCCACTGACAGGCGGGGCCCGCCAGCCTTCTTCTTCCTCGCGCCCGCGCCGGGACTCTCTCACCCGAATCGAAACCGATCGGGAATTCTCGCGTATCCCAGCCGAATTTCGATCGGGGGCGACGCAAACTCGATCTAAACCACCCCGCCGCCCTTCCCCGTCTATAAAAACCCCGGCCTCGTTCTGCTTTTCCCACGCGATCCGCCGATTTTACTCCGGTGAGAAACCGAGCCCCTCCGGCGAATTCTGGCCGATCTACGCTCGGAAATTCTGATCTAACTCGCTGGTCTTGATCCACCGCCTCCGGGGAACCCTGCAGGTGCGGAAAACTCGGTGACTTGCGGTTCAAACACAGCGCCGACGAGCCTCGCCGTGGTTTCACTTCAGACCTCGTCGCCGACCGCCTTCCAGGACCTCCGAGCTCAAGAAAACCACCGAGGTGAGATCCCCGACCTCCCCTCCACTGATCTATGCCATAAAATCACAGTTCTAGGAAGAATTCTCGAAGATCCGAAACTCTACGGTGAGATCGCCGCTTCCCGCCGCCGTGCGCCGCCGGGCAGCGCCGCCCGTGCTCGGTTAGAGCGACGTGGCCACTTGTGCGCCGTCTATTTTATATCGCACGGTAGACTTTAAATCCCCGCGTACCGGTTCAACGTTATAATCTCAGCCGTCTGTTTTAAATCGGACGGTCCACATCAGCCCCGCGTTATAAAGACTGGAAATCTTACGTGCTACCCCCTGGGGTTCTCGGGAAATAAGAGCTAGCCCCGGAAACTTCTGATCTAGCCCCTGGAACTTCAGAAAATCATGTAAATTCATTTAAAAATCAGTTTTAGCCCCTGGACTTAATAAAAATTAGGAAAAACTCCTCTGTTATGTATAGCTAGACCCCTGAAAATTGTTAAAATAATATTATAGACCCTGTAGTGGGGTGAGTTTACCTTTTTAGCCCTGTTTAATATTTAATTTAGGAAATTGAATATGTGGCTAGTGTTTAAAATTTAAAAAGTGGGACAAACATATTGTCAAAATTAAATTAAAAATTTTCTCAGTATTTAGAAAACTTTGGAGTGAGATAAAAATATATTTTGGGCTGAAATGAATCTGTTTAATTTATTATTCACATTTAGGGACACATTTTTAAGTAAAGAATAGTTCTAGAAAATAGGTAAAATAATTGTAAAATAGTTTACATCAGAGGAAAAGGTCAAAAATATATTAGTAAATATTTTAGATCAGAACCTATTCTGTTTAGATGATGTGTCTTGTTATTTTTATAATAAAGTTCACAAGCATAGGAAATAAATCTGAAAATATAGCAACTAGTAAATGATAAATGGAGTTCTAAAATCCAAAGAATTCAGTTTAGGGTTGGTAGAAATTCTGAAGACACATATGGAGAAGGAAAATACCTTTCATGCATACTTGGTAGCTAAAAGGTGTAGTAATTGAATATAAGGAATTTATTTAAATTGGAAACTCATATATATAGTATGTAAGTATAAATGTGAACACAAAAGTAGGAATCATATACACATGATTAAAAGTGCATGCAAGCCACAAATCAACACACATAGAGTAACCACAACACATATAATGGTGAATGACTTTCATAAATATGAATGTGTGGTTTGTATGAAGTGGAAGTGTGAACTATGTCTTATGGATTGTTGTTTTTCTTTTGCTATGTGTGATGGTATGATGTAGAACCTGCTCAAGAGCAAGTTATTCCTTTCCAAGATCAGGACTACCCATTTCAAGAGCAGCAGGAAGGAGGCAAGTGTCCTTGACCACTTTGATCCTATACTAGGATGTGTAGGTAGAATTATTTGCATTGTCAATTGAAATATGAAACCCATGCTAGGATGTTTCCCTAGAATTGCATTACCTTGTTTACTTGTAGCTTGGGTTGGGATTCATTTTATCATGTCCTTTATTATTATGCATATGCTTAGCCATGCTTAGAATGGGATAATTGGGATATGAGATCATCAGTTTATTTTACCATACTCTTGAATGAGATATTGTGAGTTATGTAGAGGTAGGGATCAAGGCAAGTTGGATGTTTTGGTTGTCTGCTGGGTGCACGAGACTCGGGTTTGTGTTTAGTACTTGCCTGGATCCTAAGGACCGGTTCATGGAGCATGTAACCTGGCTTTACCGTGCCAACCACATGCTGAGATGGGGCAGCTTGGCCAATTAATTAGGTGTATCCCCGGCGTAGTATGGGTGTGTTGGATGGTGCGGGGAATAGGTGTCAGCTGGACTACCATATGAACCGCAAGGCTCAAGAGGGGGCCACTGCAGCGGGGTTGGAGCCTCTTGTATGCTGTTAGGGGTGAAACCTTAGTGGGCCCACGCTCGTCGGGAATCCCTTTGTAAAGGCTTTGTAGTGATCTCCTGGCTACACACCCGGGAAGTGTGAATGTGGTTCGCAGCCACTGGCATAATGGAGTTTCTTTTAGTCCACCCGGCAACGGGGGATGAAATCACTACATGTGGTTACAGTGGTACAAACTCTGCAGAGTCAAAACTGTCATGACAGCCGTGCTCACGGTCAACAGCGGCTTGGACTTATTCATGATTAGAGGATTGATGGTTTTGGAAGTTGTGGATGTTAAGCGGGGAGCTTAACATTGGAAATGATGTTATGGTTATTGGATTATGTTGATGGGATGGGAGATTGGGACCATTTCACCTGTGTAGTAATGTAGGTGCTTAATAAGTTAAGGTGATATGTATTAATTGCGTAGTGCTTTAACCATGAGTTCAACCTCTCCTTGTTCTAGCCATGCATGATATAATTTTCCCACACTTGCTGAGTACCATTGGTACTCAACCTTGCATATTTTGTTGGTTTATATTAATGCTCAGGTCAAGATAATGAGGTGGTGTATAATGACCAAGACTTTGGACCCGAAGAAGGTTTCTAGGTTCATGGAGACCCCCGGGCAACGCCTATAACGGAGCCCACAAGAATAATTTTCCACTGCTAGTTTATTTACTCGTGATGAACTTATTATTGTCCATCGAGACATTTGTGATGTAAGACTTATTTATATTCGACACCTGGCTTGTAATAAATGATGCTTCACTATTTGTCATCACATGTATGAGAAACTGATCCTGGCATACATGTGATATTCACTTGGTTGTTCTTCGGAAAAACCGGGTGTGACAGAAGTGGTATCAGAGCCAAGGTTGCCCGTAGGAACGTGGACCTAGATAGAAATGGACGTATTTAAGGGCCCTATTTTATTAAAAACTATTTTACAAGGTGTATGTTGAAAAGTGTTATTTAACGGAGTCACTTTCTTCATCTTACCCCAACTTTCATTCAAAATAGGATTTTTGTTTAAAAGTTTATCTAACCTAAGTTTAAATGCTTTCTGTTTTAGATGGTTCGCATGATTCGCACTGCTCGCAAGTCCACAGGAGGGAGAGTTCCCGTAGTTGCCCTTGCCCAAAGAGAGGAGAGCCGTCCGGTGACGTACCTTTCCTACGGATTGGCAGTAGGAGGCTTGTTACGCCGTCTTCGACGTATGCTCCAAGCCGCCGGCAATACGGGCAAGCTAATCATACACTATAGCTCCACCAGGACCATCCGTGAGAAGCGGTAAGAATGGAGTTCAGAAATGAGGATTATCCATGAAAATCGGCTGCTTAAGATCCACCGCTCTCCAGCTTGTCGAGCGACACAGGTCCATGCGGAGAAGGATGTCACCTGGGAGGCAATCACCTGCCAGAGTCACATCTACCGTCGCCACCTGGATAGGACTGAGTACGTGTATGTCCTCCAGCGTGAGAGTGGTACAACGGAGTACAAGTACCCGCCAGTGCAGCAAGGGACTTCCCATGAGCACATGGACTTGTGCTTGGAGGATGCTGCTATGCTCAGCACTCGACTGCAGGAGTGTCAGCAGGAGCTTCAGGATGTTCGTAACACCCTGAAGGAAACGGAGGCATTGCTGCGAGCCTGCTTGAGGGCGAGAGAAAGAGGAGATGGGAATGAACTGTGTGTCACCGTGAATGATACATGGACTCCTGACTCCCCAGATCGCCGAGCGATCAGGCGTCATTGCACTTCTCCACCAGCAGCCTCCCCACCCAAAGCAGAGTCAGAAGGCAGCCGAAATGATGAGGAAGACCCCGAGGAGCCAGCTCAAGAAAACGAGTAGTGTAGAGTCCTTCCCTTAGTTAGCAAGATGTCGAATAGTCGAGTCGTTACGTTAAGTTAATGGTGTGTTAATGCTTGGTGTGTGACGTGAGTTGTGGAAGCCATGAGCAATTGTCCACAGCCTCGTCTTTAGATTGTTTTGCTTTGGTGTGTGAACCCACATGAAATAATATTGCATTTATTTTTGTGTGAGAAATGAACCCTCAGAAAAGTATGCTTCAGCTCCAAGAACTCTTGGAACTTCCTCTTCATTGTCCCGGGAGGGATATGGTAGGTACGGAACGCCTCCCGGAATGCTGCCCATTCCACGGTGTGGCCAGCAGGTAGCGAGGCGACATAGTTCGCCCACCACGCACCAGCGTCACCGTGAAGCTGCTGCGCTGCAAAGAGAGTCTTCTGCCGCTCCGTGCATTGGAGCAGCCCGAACTTAGACTCGATCGTCCGCAGCCAGTTGTCGGCCTCCAGGGGTTCTGCCGCTTCGGTGAACACCGGAGGGTGCGTACTCATGAAGTCCGAGTACGTCACAATGTGGGGCTCACGAGGCCCCCTCTCTTGACGCCCCCTGCCTGGGACGTATTTTGCATGATCGTGCGGAGCAGATCGGTCTGCTCCTCATGATTACCCACCAGTACCGCGATCACATCCGCTAGTGTAAGCGGAGGCGGCGGTGGTGGTTGTTGCTGCGGGGTGCTGTCGCAGGCAGGTGGTTGGGAGTCATCACCCCCTGCTGACTAGAGCCCCCGACCTCATGCGTGGCCCGAGTGCGAACCATCTGCAACCATACGACAATAAAAATCAGTCTCGCAACATACTTCATGCAGTCTAATAAAATAGGCGTAAAACATAATGACAGTAAAAACATGCGATACATCTCATATATAGATAATGTAATAACTTTGCACAAGATACACCATTAGCAGACCAAATATAAACTAGTTAAATCCAACCTGATGGACTTTCTCATTGGAAGTTCATCTCAACTAGATTTGGTCACTACGAGACATTAATATCGCTTTGTCATCACGTATACTACCCTTTTTTCTTCAATACGATAAAACATGGTCTATAGCAAAAGAAACTTGAGTAGGATCTATACTCAAACATTTTACTATTTGAAGATAACAATTCATGAGTATGTTCTACACCATTGGAAGTAATCAAATCCCCCTTAGTGTACAACACTCTCTCAATTGAGTTCACTGCCATCCCTCTGCCAGAATGACCAGTTTCTACATATTCCAGATTTTGACCTGGTACATGGCATTTTCATAACTCGAGATGAATACCAAAGTTAAAGTTAACTTCAGTATCTTTCCAACGAGTATTTATTTGCCCTCATATCAGCTCTGGTTAAAAACTTATGATAATTCAAAGCCAACAGAAATTTCTAGAAGAATTTCAACAGCACCTCCTTTGGAAGTTGCTGTTTTCAACTCTAATTTACACTGAATTTCGTGCTGCAATTGCAGAAACTCTGAATTACAAAGATGTAACACATCTACTACCCTTTCCAAAAATGTATCATATTATAATTTTAAACTTTTCTATAGGAAGTTATGCCTGAAAAACAGAACACTCCAGAGTGTTTTTGAACCTGTCCTGGTTCTGGACAGTTTACAATCATCTGGAATTTCAACCAATTTAAGGTGTGATTCTGCTCTGTAAGTCTACAAAAAAGTTGTAGAGTATTTAAACACCTTTCCAGAACTATATCCCGCACCTACATTGGCTAAATAATCTGTGATTTATGCTCTGTTAGAGTTCAATAAACTTGTGCCAAAACAGAGCACTGTGTTTTTCAATCCCTTTGAACTAACTAATCAACTATTGAATTTTTCTACCCAACCAGGGTCCTACATATTGAAACTTGGTTATTTTAGTTCCTTGTTACCATTATCTTTCATGCAAATGCCTATTATATGTCGGTACTACGTTCCTTACAAAAAGAAAATCCTAACCGGATTATACGGGCATATACGTCTCAATTGTGGCACTAAACGTATACTACACGGGATACATGCGTGGTTAGTACCTGCAGAAGAACAAACAATAGTGATGCACTCAAGGGTTGTTTTCATTTCAGGCAGGTACATATTTGAAAGTACATACGCCCATATCATTGCCATACGGCCGTCCTTGAGTTAAGCCACGTCTCAAGGTACGTGGTCGTGTTTTCACACCACACGACGGGGAACCCGAGTAGAGCATGAACGGGTCGTCACGGTTGGGAATTTTATCAACCCAACATATACCACCTACTGCCCTGCAGGGTACACAGATGGCAAGCGCTGCGTATGTCCTCCTAGGCTATTTCCAGAAGAACACACTATCGCGTTACTGACCACACGATGGGGTCTCCACTTTCTTGCCTAATGCACGCTAGGGATCAGCGTTTCATATGAACTCAGGAACATGAAGAGTCCAAGAGTTTCATATTAACGTCTCACACCAAGCTGTGAGACCTATCCCTGAACCATATTCCTCGTCAGGGGAGCTAACCGATATTGAACCGCTTTCGGTAGCGTTCCTTACCATTTTTACCTGAGCGTAGGTGCGTCGTTACATAACCAAAATTCAGAATTATAACACATATGTTAGTCATGCCACTTTAAGTAACTATGCTAATATAGTCCTTACTTGCGCATACTAACGAATCCTCACTGTAATCCTAAGTTTTCCCGTAATACAGTCCTTAATTAGTGTGCTATCCCCTAAGCAGCTCTGATGCCAGCCTGTGGTGGACCGGAATCCGCTCTCCCAGAATCTCAGAGGGTGGTGCCGCACGATGCGACACCCGACAGCACACATCATAAGAATGACATTGTATTACATAGTAAACAACAACTGAATATGTACAAAGTAGTACAAGACTCCAGTTACAAACTAAGTATTGAGATTACAACAGCGGAAGCTAAGTTTATACAACTCACGCCCATCTATCTAGATAAATTCGGTTGCCCAGCCCTATGGACAACCCACACTAGCTGCACAGCTCAGCTCAGCACGGCGTGTATGGCTCGCACTCAGCCGTGGTCCCAGACGGAGGGTAGCCCTCACCGGTGGACTCGTAGCCCAAGTTCGTGGGGTAATCCTCACCTGAAAAACACTTATAGCAGCAACCGTGAGCACGATGGCTCAACAAGACTTAACCGACTCCCTATGCATGAAACTCTACATGCAGTTCACGACGAACATGGGATGGTAAATTGCAACAAACAGACACGCCTACAAGTTCATCCTTAGTTCATCTTTTAGCCACAAGTTAACAGTTCATGAATCTGAAATTTAGTAAGCAATATTTGGTGGCACACATGTAGCAATACAATTTATACATATCAGCAGAATTAAATCACAACATTCCATAATTTATCTACGTCACGACGCAGTGAACAAGCGGTGCTCATCACTGTGAGGGACAGCGAATCGACTCGATATACACCTGCAGGGATACCCAAAGAGCACGTCACGTACTCCCACCCGTGGAGCTGCACAGCACGCTCACTCGATGTCGTATGGGACAACCTTTCACCAAACAGCCCAAACGTCGAACCGGTCACACCCAAACGGACAGGAGGTTCCCTACACAGAGCATCTCACTATGCCCATTAGCGGATTTCCACCTTGCTTCCCTCAACCTACACCTATAAATCGGTGCGTTATGCCTCGACGCCCGGAGGTATAGGTTACATCGGTTTATCGGGGCCCATATATCCGATATGCCTTCGGTACGTTCAATACTTGTTCAGCAGGGCCGCACACGGATCGGTCCTCAACGACACAAACAGGGCTGCACCCACAAGTCTTCCTCTTGCTGCGCCCTAGCCCCTGCCTAGTCTCATTTTCTTACTAAAGTGATCTCACATCACTCGAACCAATCCCGTGTGTCCCGACACCTATACTCACGAGTAGATTCCAACTACTCGACTTGTACCGAAGTTCTATGAACATTAAGCACAGCCTGACTACTCGAGGACTTAGACACTACCCTCACTCTTGTAGGAAAATCTGGTTATGCACTTGGGTTTCATCCATCCTACACCTAATGCACAAACATAACTCATGCTAAGTATACATAAAGCAAAACTTTATAAAACGTGTTAATGCAAAACGGGGCTTGCCTTGTTGTTGCTGGTCAGTGGTTAGTGCTTCGTCCGGAAGGAGAAAGTCCAGCACTTTCGGGGTTTCCTCGCCTTCAGCGACTACACGTAAGCAATATGCTATATGTCAATTTTAAATGCAATGTTTGGAACTGAATATGTAAATACCATAACGCTAGCTAGCCCTCCCCTTTGGCTCTGAAATTTTTATGGTGGCTTGGTAGGGTCCTAGCCAGAAACTTGACCAAGTTTCATTTAAAACAAAGTTCATTTGAGCTCTGTACAAATAAAAGCCTATTTGGTTATTATTAGAGTCTCCAAGGATTTCCAGGGATTTTTATGGTTCAACCCATTGCTTTCTGGAGACTAGAATTTGAGATGGTCCTAATGGAATTGGTTTCATGTTATTTGAAGAATCCTAGATGAAGTTATGCCCTAAACAAGATTTGAGAAAATCTGAAAAATGTTTCTGTACCTTTTTCCATTTTCTCAGGGCAGTTCACTTAATCACACCATAAGGGGGACTAAATGAACTTGGATGGATCTGAAATTTTTACTGTCACTCAAGTATTTTCAAATGAACATCCCAGCCAAATTTCAGAATTTTCCATAAAAAATTCTCCAGGTAAAATTCCCAACAGTTTAAACTTTAGGGAATTAATTCTGGGGATAGAACAAGTTTCATAAGCTGAAACTTGTTTTGCTGGTTAGTATTCAAGAACATGAATCCAACAAAATTTGGTTCACTGAATTTGGAGCTTCCTAGCAAAAGTTATAGGCATTTGAAGTTTGAACCAAATCTAAAAATCATAGAAATGTTTAAACTCGGGTTGTGGGCCCCACTCTTTAAACCGGCTCACTGAGATCGCGGCCACACCACAGCCCACGGGGTTTTACCCGCGCTGCTGCACCGGATTCCAGCCGCAAAATTGATCCTCTCTGGGAAACAGAGACTGACTGGTGGACCCGGCCCCCCCCTTCGTCTTCCTCGCGACACCCCGCGATCCCCGCGGCGGCGCTTCGCCGGAGAGCTCGCCGCCGGCCATTTTACCACACGACCTTCGACGGATTTTGCCGCCTGTGCCCAAATTTGCTCGGGGAACACATTGGTGCACTCCACGAAGCTGGGCGATGGCCGGAACCACAGTCGCAACGGTGACAGCGGCGACCCCCACTCCGGCGATGTCGCCCGAGCTACCCAGGGTCCTATTTTTGGAACGGTTTGCTCCTACAGCTCCACGGTGGCATGCTGAGCATGAAAATGAACTCGGTTTGCCATGTGTAAAAGTCCCAAAACTTGTGAATAGAAAACTTGAGCTATGAATAAAGTTGAGTTTATATGCAAGAAATGGGACTTACAAAAACTTTTGTTTACTCATGAAAGTGTTGGCATGAGCAATAAAACCTTGAATTCAGTTTGAATTAAGAGGGTCACTTCCAAAAAGAGGAGGGGCCACCTCCAAAAAGTAAAATGCAAACTGATGTTTAAAAAGTTGTATTTGCAATGACCAACTTATAGATCAGAGTTCATATTCAAACTCCCCAGGTTCAAATTGTAGAGGGGGCAAATTTGGAGCAAATTTGGAGGTGCTTTGATAGGAATATCAAAGGAACTTGTGAATTCCATCCAAATTTGAATTTAAATTTGAAACTGTGGCATAATTTGTCAAATGGCACATTGGCTTTTGAATTTGGACCCCTCACAGCTGAATTTGCAAGGTGTTAAAAGTTGGAGATCTTTTGGTGCTGAGGGGAGTTGTGGGCCCCAGTTGTCATTGAGAGGGGAGAGCAAACTTACTGGCTAAGTTTTACTCTCGGTCACACACGAACGCAGCTCACTCCCCGGGCGACACCGCGGTTACACCGAGCCACCGAAGCCGCTCCCGGCGCCACCGAACGCACGCGGGTGACCTCTTCACCGAAGCAGCACACTGGAGAGCTGCCTGGACGCCTACCCTTCCTCCCGTGCGGGCCTTTGCTTCATCACCGACGCCTCGGCCGCCTTTCCGCCCTCGCACAATAAAAGGACCGAGGACGCTGCCGCCTCGGGTGATCGACCGAGAACTGAAGGAAACCGAGCGTGCAGAGGCCAGCCAAGCCAAGAAACCACGCGGTGAGCTCGTCCTCCACTTCCTAAGTACAGCATCCCACGAGTTGTTGCCTCCCCGACCCGAAATCGGCTCGTCGCCGCAGCGATTCCACTTCACCGAGAGTTGGGGCGCTCGTGGACAGCCTAATCCAGGCACTTCCACGCCCAAGCAAGGCCACCTCCGGACGCGCTGGTGAACCCTTCTGCTCACCCCCAAACCTCAAGCAAATCGGTGAACCACCGAGCGAGAATTCGGGAAAATATCGCCGACGGCCCCAGACCGATGATCCGGTACGAAAACCCAAAATTCTTATTTGTTGTTCGTTCTTAGCTCATCAAATCATGCACAAATAAACTAGACTGGCTAGCTACCCGATCCCCTCCCCAATCCTGGCTTGAAACCCCATATTAGCAGATCATTTTGAAGTTTCCGGGCGGCGATCATGGCGGGGACCCTCGGGCGTACGGTGAACCCCCACTTGCCGCCATTCCCTAGCCAGTTCAAGGCCATGCCGAGGTTGCCTGACCTTCACTGGTTCTGTAGAGCAAATTTCCCGAGCTTTTGGCGGGCTAGTGTGCTTGGGCCACGGTGCCGAAGCCTCACCGAGGTGTGCGCACGTCGCCGACCGGTTTCCGGTCGCCGGCAGCCCGAATGCACCGCGCCGTTGAAGTCCTCGTGGCTGAAAACCCCCAGGCGGCGAGTAGCAGGCCGGGAGACGGTCGGGAAGCCGACTCCGGCGAGCTCCGGCGATCTTCCGGCGAGGGGCGGCGCGGGAAAGAAAACAGCCCGAGGAGGAAGAAGGTCCGGCGGGCCCCACGTGTCAGCGACGGAGGGTTTAACTGCTGATCAGCTGTGGCCTCGGGATCCTTTGTGGTGGCGCGGGAAGTAGTCTGTGGCCCGTGTGGCGTGATCCCGGCGGTTGACACGTGTAGGGTGGACCCACAGGCAGAGTTTGAACTTTTCCCGAATTAATTTGAATTCCAGATTTGGTTCAAACTTTGGAACTGCATAACTTTTGCTAGGAAGCTCCAAAATTAGTGATTCAAATTGGGTTTGATTCAGGATGAAGAGCTCTATTCAAATGTACAACCCCATTTGCATGAAAACGAATAGAAAAGTCTGGAAAATTCTTTAAAGCTTTTCAGCAAAAGAATTTTAGAGGGAGTTTGGTTCATCCAAAATTTCCCAAATTTTGCCAGGATATTCTTTAGGATATTAGGAAACTCCTGTAAAAGTTTCAGCTCATTTGGAGTTGATTTGGTTAGGGTAATTCCGATTTCAAGTTTCTGTATTCAAATGAATACAGAAACATTTTCAGAGAATTTCCAAAACTTGGAAATTCAGTTCTAGCCATTCCTTAGCTCCAAAAATCCTATGAAAATTTAGGCATACTTCCTGAGCTATGTATGAAATTATATTTCACTTAGATTTGCATGAAAGTGCAAGTTTAATCAGAATTAATTCCTTTATGCTTAAATGCTTAGGGAATTGTTCTGGGTGATCCACTTAGTGAAATGTTCTGAATTTTGGGCCAGATAACTTTCTTGTGACAAGGAACTCCCAAGAAAATTTCCAGCTCCATTGGAGCCCTGGATCATTATGTCCTGTTCAACCTCATTAGTTGATCTCCCCACCCAAGTGATGAACCTCACTTCTCACTTGAGGATAGTGCTTAGACACACATCCAAACCACCACCCCCAGTGTCATTTTAAATTCTTAAACAAAGTTCCAGTTTGAAACTTGTCTGTAGCATTTGTTAGCAAAAAGTTTTACAATTAAAGATATGCATGCTCATAACGTGTAGTGCTTAAACGTGGATAAATGAAGATTTGATCAAGGAGCAAGAAGGCAGGGATTAAGCTTCAAGTCATCATCAGAAACTAACTTCATCTTATCTGACTTAAGTCACCTGCAAAACCAAGGCAAGCCCCGGTTTGCACTTAAGTTGTTTTTAAAGTTTTCCCTGTGTTCACTACATTTGGTCAAGGTTTGTATGTGCATTAGGTCAAGGATGTGTGATACTCCACTTGCATAACCAAACATGAACCCTGAGGTCAAGGGTAGAAATGTGTCATCGCTGTAGCATAGGGCAATGCTAAATAGACTAGGGCATCCGGTAGAAGACGAGTAGTTGGAATCTACTCGCGAGCTATAGTTTAGGATATCATAAGTGTGGTTGGAGAAGGAAGCAAACTAAAGTTTACATTTCTAAAGATGAGACCGGGCAGAGGGGTTAGGCTGCGACAAGACGAGGTCTTGGTCGAGTAGCTCTGCCTGTGTCGATTAAGGACCGATGCGTATGCCGCGTCCAGGAGCAAGTATTGAGTTGTGTACCGGATGCTTACTGATATATGGGAACCAGGAAACCGATGTACCAGGTTCACTGGACTGTAGAGGCATACCACATCGTCTCGTTAGACCTATGAGCCCGAGACGGCGCGACCGGTTCTACAGTTTAGTGTCCTGAGAAAGGTTGCCACATACGACGTAATGAAGGACGCCAGAGTTGGGTCTTCAGAGGCAGGCGTATGTGTCGAGTTATCCGGGTAGTGTTTGATTCGAATCACCGTCCCTCGCGGTTATTGAGTACCGCTTGCTCCCATGTTGTGACGTAGTTAATCAACTTGTGTGGAAACAGTTTGCAAAAGTATAATCGCTGCTATGATTATGTTAAGTTGCATGAAAACCATGTTTGAAGTAGAGATAGAGCAAACTAAATTTATTTTTCACCTTGGGACAAGTAACATTGGAATGAAGCGTTTCTTGTTTGATTGTGGAGTTCCAATGTTGCTGGGCGCAAGGTCACTACTATTATGGCTAAAATCTGAAAGTTAAGGATGAACTCGTAGGCGAGTCTTTTCGCAAAGGACAGGCTTAGGTCTTAGGTTACTTTCATATAGAGTTCCATGCTTTAGGAGAGACGGTTAAGTCTTGCTGAGCCTTTGTGCTCACTCTTGCTATATAAGTGGTTTTGCAGGTAAACATCGACGCTATAAAGAAGGTTGTCCGGTGAGACTCGGAAACTTCCAAGTCACGTCACACTTGGAAAACCTAGCCGCTGCCTTGTCTTCGTGTTGCTAGCGAGAGGAGTCCGCGGGCTGGACCTCTTCTCGGTGCTTCATAGTTATTCGACGTGAGCTGGTTATAGACTTCCGCTGTAGCTATTTTATGTAAATTATTTACAAAGAACAGTTGTAAGCTTCCGCTTTGGTTTATGTAATACTGTGTTCCTTATATGTGTGTTGTTGGGTGCCGCATAACACGGCACCAACCAATGCGATTCCTCGGGCAAGGCGGCACGGCCCCGTGATCGGGGTCGGGCCCCCTCAGCGTGGTATCAGAGCCGCATTGGTAATAGCACAAGGAATAAGGATGGTATTACGACAAAACCTTAGGATACGGTGAGGAAACGGTATTAGGCCCACATAAGGACTATAGTAGTATAGTTACTTAAAGTGGCAAGACTAACATATGTGTTTTAATTCTGAACTTTCATTATGTAACGACGCACCTACGTTCAGGTAAGAATGGTAAGGAACGCCACCGAAAGCGGTTCAATTTCGGTTAGCTCCCCTGACGAGGAAAGTGGTTCAGGGTTAGATCTCACAGCTTGGTGTGAGATGTTAATATGAAACTCTTGGACTCTTCATGTTCCTGAGTTCATATGAAACGCTGATCCCTAGCGTGCATTAGGTAAGTAAGTGGAGACCCCATCGTGTGGTCAGTAACGCGATAGTGTGTTCGTCTGGAAGTAGCCCAGGGGAACATACGCAGCGCTTGCCATCAGCGTGCCCTGCAGGGCAGTAGGTGGTATCCGTTGGGTTGATAACATTCCCAACCGTGACGACCCGTTCATGACATACTCGGGTTCCTCGTCGTGTGGTGTTGAAACACGATCACGTACCTTGAGACGTGACTTAACTCAAGGACGGCCGTATGACAATGATACGGGCGTTTGTATTTACTTTCCAATATGGAACTGCCTGAAATGAAACAACCCTTGAGTGCACCACTATTGAGTGTTCTTCTGCAGGTACTAACCACGTACGTATCCCGTGTAGTACACGTGTGCGAGAGACCGTCTTAGTGCCACTGATAAAACGGATATGCCGGTATAATCCGGTTTAGGATTTTCTTTTGGTGAGGCAACGTAGTACCGACATGTTTCTTACGGTGCATCGACACCGTACTACACTTAATAACCTCTTCTCTATGAAGAAATGATTCATGAACTAACTTTCAACTAAAAATGGAAGTTTGAAACAAGTAGTAGCTACTGAACTCTTATTTTGAGCTAAGGTTCAAATGAGAGTATAACTAGGTGTCAAAGTTTTCAAAAACAGAGTGCTCTGTTTCTGGCAGGAATTCTTGCTGGACTTTAACAGAGCATAACTCTGAGTAGCTTGACCCAAATAAGGTGTATGATACAGTTCTGGAAATATTTTCAAGTGCTCTACAACTTCCTTGTAGGCCTCCAGAGCAGAATCACACGTTACATGGGTGAAAAGTCCAGTTGAAGGCAAACTGTTCAAATCAGGACAGTAGCAAAAACCTCTCTGGACCTTTCTGTTTTTAAGCCATAACTTCCTGTAGAAAAATCCTTAAGGAGCACATACGTACTTGTTGGAAAGCTACTGAAGTTTACTAAAACTTTGGTATTGAACTCAAGTCTAGAATCTGTTGATAACTTGAGTAAAATTTGGAGTTTGTGTGAGCTGGTCAGGGTAGTTCCGCTGATTAACTTAGCGTACATAAGATTTTTTTAAACATGAATGTGGTTATGCTTTCATAAAGTTCATGACATGTTCATGTTTTACTTATCTTTACTTACTACTGAGATAGAATTTTGATGGACTCAAAATTTTGTTTCGTGCAGTATGGTACGTACACATTCTCAAATAGAGATTGGAGGTTCCAGTCGAGGTGGGAATGACTCGACTTCATCACAAGAGCCATCGCCAACCGGATTGGCAGAAATTATGGCCAAAATGAATGAAACTCTCCAAACTCTAGTTCAGCAAGGCATAGATCGAGAAGCTCAACATCACATGCCAACCCAGAGCACGTATCTGGATTTCTTGGCGACACAACCGCCGGTATTCTCCGAGGCGGCTGACCATTGTGAAGCAAATCACTGGTTACGTGTCATTGAGTCCAAGCTTGGGTTGATCCGATGTGACGAGTTCTCGAAGACCCTATATGCCGCTCAACAGCTTCACGGCTTTGCTGGAGCATGGTGGGCAGAGTACCTTGCTGTTCAACCAGCAGGGCATCGTGTCACATGGGCGGAGTTCCAGGCTGCATTTCGTGCTCGTTTCATCCCTGCGGGCATAAGGCAAACCAGTCTGGATGAGTTCTGGAGTCTGAAGCAAGGGGACATGAGTGTTATTGAGTATGCGAAGGAATTCAATCGCTTAGCTCAATATGTCCCTGACTATGTGAAATCACCATCCATGAGGGGTTATCATTTTTTTCGAGGGCTGACTGCTAGGCTGCGATGTGAATTGGCTCAAGTTAGCCAAGAGAATTTTGATGAGTTTGTGAGCTGTGCTATCGCTCAAGAATATTATTCCAACCTCTACCTCAAGGAAAAGAGGGAGAGGGATTCATCACAAGATGAAGACAATCGTCTACCTCAGAAGTATCGGTTGGTAATCCGTTCACCTTCCGGTCGAGAGATTCCACAAGAGGTGCAATCATTCTGGGAGTGTGACGACTCTTCTACTCCACAGAGGTCTTATTCACCTCTACCGCGGCAGCAACTTATTTCTTATGCACCTCAGTGTCAACAAGGTGCACTAGAACATTATTACCCTCAAGAGGCTGAAGATGAACAAGGTGATTTCTCAGTTGAACCGAGTGCTGTCCCCCTCCATATTGACAATGAGCCCAATGTCAATGAAGCAACTGAACCAAACAGCAACAACGTGTCTGCGGGTCCAGTTCCAAAAAGTGATCTTGGGCAGCCCAGAAAAGCTATGTCAAAAGTGGGGACAGTCAATTATGTGTCAGTCGATGATCTGCCAAAGGGAGGACCTGTTCTTGCCGGCAGGTTCACCTTAAATGACAAGCCGGTTGTCATTTTATTCGACTCGGGTGCGACACATAACTTCATTAGCAGGGAAACGGTGATCCGGGATCAGATCTCCACCACTATCACGAAAGGTTCCTACCTTATTCATTCGCCAGGTGGAGACATATCAACTAATGAAGTCGTCTCTCGAGCACCACTTTGCTTGGGTGGAAAAATTTATCCTACCACCCTCATCATTCTCGAAGACCAGGGAATCAATGCCATATTGGGAATATCATGGTTGACCTTCCATAAGGCTGTTCTGGACATCGAGAACAGGAGTGTTCACTTGGACTCTCCACTTCACGGACGTCAAACATTGTATCTCGGCGAAGCGGTTTCCAAAGACCCGGAAGTATGTAATGCCGAGGCTTGCAAATTAGAAGACATTCCGGTAGTCCGTGAATATCCGGACGTGTTTCCCGAAGATCTTCCAGGCCTACCACCTGAGCGCGAGGTGGAGTTCAAAATAGAGTTGATACCGGGAACCACGCCGATCTCTCGGAGACCATACAAAATGGCTCCGAATGAATTAGCAGAATTGAAGGAGCAACTCAAAGATCTGATGGACAAAGGGTTTATTCGTCCAAGTTCATCACCATGGGGTTGCTCAGCGTTGTTCGTGAAGAAGAAGGATGAGACGCTGAGGCTATGCGTCGATTATCGTCCTTTAAATGCTGTGACCATAAAGAACAAGTATCCACTACCAAGAATTGATATTCTTTTTGATCAGCTAGTGGGTGCTAAAGTCTTCTCCAAGATGGACTTAAGGTCGGGATATCATCAAATCAAGATTCGCGCGGAAGATGTGCCGAAAACAGCATTCTCGACAAGATATGGGCTCTATGAATATCTTGTCATGTCATTTGGGTTGACCAATGCTCCGGCCCACTTTATGTATCTTATGAACTCGGTGTTCATGCCGGAGCTGGATCAGTTCGTCGTGGTATTCATCGACGACATCTTGGTCTACTCCAAATCTGAAGAGGAACACGCTAAACATTTGCATATTGTGCTCCAACGACTGAGAGATCACAAGCTCTATGCAAAGTTTAGTAAATGTGAATTCTGGATCAACCAAGTGCCATTTCTTGGACACATTATCTCAGCAGAAGGCATTGCTGTTGATCCAAGCAAGATTGAACAAGTGCTGAAATGGAAGTCTCCAACATCAGTCCATGAAGTTCGTAGCTTCTTGGGTTTGGCTGGATATTACCGGAGGTTCATCCCGAGCTTCTCAAAAATCTCCAAACCAATGACGGAGCTACTGAAGAAGGGCATCAAATATGATTGGAGCAAACCATGTGAGGAAGCTTTTCAAGCGTTGGTAAAACACCTCACAACAGCCCCGGTTCTAGCTCAACCGGATACAACCAAGCCTTTTGATGTTTATTGTGATGCATCCGGCGTCGGGCTTGGTTGTGTACTCATGCAAGGAGGACGTGTGGTCGCATATGGATCACGGCAATTACGGAATCATGAGCAACATTATCCAACTCATGATCTCGAACTGGCTGCCGTGGTGTTAGCGTTGAAGATGTGGAGACATTACCTATTGGGAAATCTGGTTCATCTCTACACCGACCACAAAAGTTTGAAATACATATTCACTCAGAAAGAGTTGAATATGCGACAACGGCGATGGTTGGAGCTGATCAAGGACTATGAGATTGAAATTCATTATCATCCGGGCAAGGCAAATGTGGTTGCCGACGCACTCAGCCGGAAGTCTCATATTCATAGCCTAACCATCACGCCGATAGAAGAGGAAGAACCAAGTCTTTACTTGGTTCCATTTGGAGCTCTGCATAACCTAGCCCTCATACCCACAATAAAAGAGGAGGTTATGGCAGCTCAAAAGAAAGACAAGGGCATGGCTCATATCAAAAGGAGGTTAAAGAACGGGGAGATGAAATGTTTCCGGTTAGATGAGGAAGATACCTTGTGGTTCAAGGACCGGATAGTCGTACCCCGTGATATGAGGCTGCGGAAGAAAATCTTGGATGAGGCTCACTTATCCAAATTTTCTATTCATCCTGGCAGCAATAAAATGTACCAAGACCTCCGGAAGAAGTTTTGGTGGACACGTATGAAACGTGAAGTTGCAAAATACGTTTCGGAATGTGATACGTGTCGAAGAGTTAAGGCCGACCATGTGAAGAAGTCGGGCCTGCTGCAACCACTACAAATACCGGCATGGAAGTGGGAAGACTTGAGTATGGATTTCATCGTTGGGTTGCCGATGACCTCCCGCCACCATGACTCGATTTGGGTAATCGTTGATCGATTAACCAAATCGGCACATTTCATTCCGGTGCATACCAACTACAGCGCCAAGCAGTATGCGGAGTTATACATAGCACGAATCCTATGCCTGCACGGAGTTCCCCGTACCATTGTCTCCGACAGAGGATCGCTGTTCGTATCCCGTTTCTGGGAACAGCTACACACATCCTTGGGAACTAAATTGATTCGAAGCTCCGCGTATCACCCTCAAACCGATGGACAAACGGAGAGGGTGAATCAAATACTTGAAGATATGCTGAGAGCATGTATCATCCACCACGGTAAGAGCTGGGATGATCACTTACCGTTGGCGGAGTTCTCATATAACAACGGGTATCAATCAAGTACCAAAATGGCGCCTTATGAAGCTCTCTACGGCCGGAAGTGCCGCACACCCTTGAACTGGTGTGAATCTGGCGAGAGAGTTATTTACGGGATTGATCTCGTAAATGAAGCAGAAGAGCGGGTGAGGCTTATTCAGGAAGATCTGAAAGCCGCTCAGTCCAGGCAAAAGAGCTATGCGGATAAGAGACGTCGTCCTCTGAACTTTCAAGTTGGAGACCACGTCTACCTCCGCGTATTTCCCATGAAGGGCATTCACCGATTCGGAGTGAAAGGGAAACTAGCTCCGCGTTTTATCGGTCCCTTCGCCATCATGGAAAGGTGTGGACCCGTGGCATACCGTTTGGAGCTACCGGCAACCTTAGCCGGAGTGCATAATGTCTTCCACATATCTCAGTTGCGGAAGTGTTTGAAAGTTCCAACGGAGATTCTCACGGGAGACATGGCAGATTTGAAGCCGGACCTTACGTATGTTGAGCGACCAACCCGGATAATTGATGAAAAGACTCGCAAAACCAGGAATCGGACGCTGCGATTTTTCAAAGTGCTATGGGAAAATCACACGTCCGACGAAGCTACATGGGAAAGCGAGGAATATTTGCAACGCAATCATCCGGAGTTGTTAGAGGCGTATGTTGAGTAACTGTCCTCTCCACCTTGTCCTTAATCATGAATCTCGGGACGAGATTCTTTTTAAGGGGGGAGGAATGTAAAAGTCCCAAAACTTGTGAATAGAAAACTTGAGCTATGAATAAAGTTGAGTTTATATGCAAGAAATGGGACTTACAAAAACTTTTGTTTACTCATGAAAGTGTTGGCATGAGCAATAAAACCTTGAATTCAGTTTGAATTAAGAGGGTCACTTCCAAAAAGAGGAGGGGCCACCTCCAAAAAGTAAAATGCAAACTGATGTTTAAAAAGTTGTATTTGCAATGACCAACTTATAGATCAGAGTTCATATTCAAACTCCCCAGGTTCAAATTGTAGAGGGGGCAAATTTGGAGCAAATTTGGAGGTGCTTTGATAGGAATATCAAAGGAACTTGTGAATTCCATCCAAATTTGAATTTAAATTTGAAACTGTGGCATAATTTGTCAAATGGCACATTGGCTTTTGAATTTGGACCCCTCACAGCTGAATTTGCAAGGTGTTAAAAGTTGGAGATCTTTTGGTGCTGAGGGGAGTTGTGGGCCCCAGTTGTCATTGAGAGGGGAGAGCAAACTTACTGGCTAAGTTTTACTCTCGGTCACACACGAACGCAGCTCACTCCCCGGGCGACACCGCGGTTACACCGAGCCACCGAAGCCGCTCCCGGCGCCACCGAACGCACGCGGGTGCCACCTCTTCACTGAAGCAGCACGCTGGAGAGCTGCCTGGACGCCTACCCTTCCTCCCGTGCGGGCCTTTGCTTCATCACCGACGCCTCGGCCGCCTTTCCGCCCTCGCACAATAAAAGGACCGAGGACGCTGCCGCCTCGGGTGATCGACCGAGAACTGAAGGAAACCGAGCGTGCAGAGGCCAGCCAAGCCAAGAAACCACGCGGTGAGCTCGTCCTCCACTTCCTAAGTACAGCATCCCACGAGTTGTTGCCTCCCCGACCCGAAATCGGCTCGTCGCCGCAGCGATTCCACTTCACCGAGAGTTGGGGCGCTCGTGGACAGCCTAATCCAGGCACTTCCACGCCCAAGCAAGGCCACCTCCGGACGCGCTGGTGAACCCTTCTGCTCACCCCCAAACCTCAAGCAAATCGGTGAACCACCGAGCGAGAATTCGGGAAAATATCGCCGACGGCCCCAGACCGATGATCCGGTACGAAAACCCAAAATTCTTATTTGTTGTTCGTTCTTAGCTCATCAAATATTTCTAATTATTTATACCTAGCTTGCTATATTTTCAAATTTACTTCCTTTGCCTAAATATGTACTTTATTATGAAAATAGTAAGACACATCATCTAAACAGAATAGGTTCTGATCCAAAATAGTTAATAATATATTTTTTAATCTTTTCCTCTGATGTAAACTATTTTACATTTATTTTTCCAATTTTCAGAATTATTCTCTACTTAAAAATGTGTCCCTCTAACTAATAAATGTGAATAATCAATTATACAGATTCATTTCAGCCAAAAATATATTTTTATCTCACTCCAAGGTTTTCTAAGCACTGGGAAAGTTTTTAATTTGAATTTGACCCTATGTTTGTCCCACCTTTTAAATTTTAAATACTAGTCACATATTCAAATTCCTAACTTTTATATCAAATAGGGTTAAAAAGGTAAACTCACCCCACTACAGCGTCCATTAATTTATTTTAAGATTTTCCAGGGGTCTAACTACACTTAACAGAGGGGTTTTTCCTAATTTTTATTAAGTCCAGGGGCTAAAACTGATTTTTAAATGAATTTACATGATTTTCTGAAGTTCCAAGGGCTAGATCAGAAGTTTCTGGGGCTAGCTCTTATTTCCCGAGAACCCTAGGGGGTATCGCGTAAGAATTCCAGTCTTTATAACGCGGGGCTGACGTGGACCATCCGATTTAAAACAGACGGCTGAGATTATAACATCGAACCGGTACGCGGGGATTTAAACTCTACCGTGCGATTTAAAATAAACGGCGCACAAGCGGCCACGTCACTCTGATCGAGCGCGGGCAGCGCTGCCCGGCGGCGCACGGCGGCGGGTGGCGGCGATCTCGCCGGAGAGTTTCGGATCTTCGTCAATTCTTCCTAAAACTGTGATTTTATGGCATAGATCGGTGGAGGGGAGGTCGGGGATCTCACCTCGGGGGTTTTCTTGAGCTCGGAGGTCCTGGAAGGCGGTCGGCGACGAGGTCCGAGGTGAATTCACGGCGAGGCTCGTCGGCGCTGTGTTTGAACCGCAAACCACCGCGTTTTCTGCACCTGCGAGGTTCCCTGGAGGCGGTGGATCAAGACCAGCGAGTTAGATCGGAATTCCCGAGCGTAGATCGGGCAGAATTCGCCGGAGGGGCTCGGGTTCTCACCGGAGAGAAAATCGGCGGATCGTGGGAAAAAACGGGACGATGCCGGGGTTTTTATAGACGGGGGAAGGGCAGCGGGTTGGTTTAGATCGAGCTGGAGTCTTCGGGGTCCGGAAGTCGGCTGGGATACCGGAGATTTTCCGGTCGGTTTTGATTCGGGTGAGAGAGTCCGGCCGAGCGCGGGCGTGGGCGCGAGGAGGAAGAAAGGTTGGCGGGCCCCGCATGTCAGTGGGAAGAAGGGGGGGCGCGCGCGGCTGCGGGCTGGCGCGGGATCGGTGGGCCGGCTGGTGGGTTTCGGCCCACTGGCCATTTTTTTTCTGTTTTCCTTTTTCTTTTTCTATTTCTTTTCTGTTTTGAGTTTAAATTGAATTCCAGTTTGAATTTGAATTTTTGCAACACATGCAACACGTCCAAAAAATTTTTAAATTCCCCTCTTAACAGGATTTTGGGGTGTTACAGCTCTACCCCCCTTAAAAGAAATCTCGTCCTCGAGATTGGTGGTTCTAAGAAAACATTTCCGGAAATTGTGCCTTAAGCTCATCTTCTCGCTCCCAGGTGGCTTCCTCTTCTGAGTGATGCTTCCACTGCACCTTGCACATCCGGATTCTTTTATTTCTGGTGAGGCGTTCCATTGTCTCCAAAATCTTGGATGGTTGCTCGGCATAAGACAAATCCTCAGCTACGTCCACTTCGTTCATGGGTAACACCTCTTCAGGCATTCTCAGACATTTCTTGAGTTGTGACACATGGAATACATCGTGCACATCCGATAGCCGAGCCGGTAATTCTAGTTGATACGCCACTTCGCCTTTCCTCTCCAGAACTTGAAAGGGTCCGATGTATCGAGGTGACAACTTCCCTTTTACCTTGAATCGAAGAAGTCCTCGAATAGGGGACACCTTGAGATAGACATAGTCTCCCACGTTGAAAACGAGCTCTCTTCTTCGTACATCGGCATAGCTCTTTTGGCGTGTCTGTGCTATCCTCAAGTTGTTGCGAATTTCTCTCACCTTCGCCTCGGCTTCTTGTAGTACTTCGGGACCAAACACTTTACTTTCCCCTGTTTGGTTCCAAAATAGGGGAGTTCTGCACTTCCTCCCATACAAAGCTTCGAACGGTGACATCTTCATACTGGCCTGGTAGCTGTTGTTATAGGAGAATTCCACATACGGTAAGTTCTTGTCCCAACTCCGATTGTTTTTGAGTGCACATGCCCTCAGCATATCCTCAAGAATCTGATTAGTTCTTTCCGTCTGCCCATCAGTTTGGGGATGATAGGCAGAACTAATGTTCAGATGGGTTCCCATGGTTTCATGCAACTTCTGCCAGAACCTCGAGGTGAACTGTGTCCCTCGATCCGACACTATCTTCTTCGGCACCCCATGGTAACACACGATCCTTGACATGTACAACTCCGGCAATTTGGATCCGCTGTAGCTTTCCTTCACGGTGATGAAGTGAGCTACCTTGGTTAGCCTGTCAATGATGACCCATATTGAATCATATCCTGATTGGGTCCTAGGCAATCCCACTATGAAATCCATACCGATTTCTTCCCATTTCCATTCAGGCACTTTGAGTGGTTGCAATAATCCCGCGGGTCGTTGATGTTCTGCTTTCACCAACTGACATGTGTCACATAGGGCAACATGTTCCGCGACATCTCGCTTCATGCCATACCACCAATACCTGCTCTTGAGGTCCTGGTACATCTTCGTACTCCCAAGATTAATGGAATAGTCAGAATTGTGAGCCTCCTTCAAAATCAATTCACGGATCTCCTTTACTTCAGGCACACAGATCCTTTTCCCGTGCCACACCGTACCTTGTTCATCCTCTCTGAAACCAGGTGCTTTATTTTCCTTGATGAGTTGTCTGATCTCTTGTATCTTCTCGTCATCCTTTTGACCCTCGCGTATGTCTCGCTCGAGTGTGGAGTCCACTACCATGGCGATGGCTTCACCACTATTTACCAGGCATAGATTGAGCCTTATAACCTCGTCCTTCAATTCTGCAGGCATGTCCTTCAAGCTCAACTTATTGACCTGCACTTTCTGACTTAGAGCATCGGCCACGACGTTTGCTTTTCCAGGATGATAGTTGATGCCCACATCGAAGTCATTGATTAGCTCTAACCATCTCCTTTGTGTGAGGTTGAGATCTGGCTGTGTGAAAATGTACTTCAAACTCTTATGATCTGTATATATCTCTTTCCTCTTCCCCATCAGATAGTGTCGCCAAATTTTCAACGCGTGTACCACTACGACTAGTTCTAGGTCATGTGTAGGATAGTTCTTCTCATGCTTCCGGAGCTGCCGAGATGCATAAGCCACGACATGCCCTTCTTGCATGAGAACACATCCCAACCCGTTTCCAGAGGCATCGCAGTACACCGTAAAGTTCTTTTGCATATCTGGCATAACCAGTACTGGGGCTGTTGTCAATCTTTCCTTTAACTCCTGAAAACTCGTCTCGCACTGTGGCATCCATGTGAATGTGATTCCCGTCTCCAACAGTTTGGTGAGGGGTCTTGAGATCTTAGAGAATCCCTCAATAAACCGTCGATAGTATCCAGCCAATCCCAAGAAGCTTCGAACTTCCCCGACATTTTTAGTGGTCTTCCACTTCTGTATATCCTCGATTTTGGCGGGATCTACGGAGATTCCTCCCTCTGAGATTATATGTCCTAAGAAGGGGACTCTCTTCAGCCAAAACTCACACTTGCTCAACTTGGCATACAGTTGGTGTTCTCTCAGCCTCTGCAACACCAACCTTAAATGTTTCTCATGTTCTTCTTCATCTTTGGAGAAGACGAGAATGTCATCTATGAAAACCACCACAAATTTGTCCAGATATTCCATGAATACCTTGTTCATGAGATACATGAAGTATGCCGGGGCATTAGTTAGCCCGAAAGGCATGACAGTGTATTCATACAGTCCGTACCGAGATACGAAAGCTGTCTTGGGAATATCAGATTGCCTTATCTTGAGTTGGTGGTATCCCGACCTGAGATCAATTTTTGAGAACACACAAGCTCCCCTCAACTGATCAAACAAGTCTTCAATGCGGGGTAATGGGTACTTGTTCTTGATGGTTACCTCATTCAAGGCACGGTAATCCACGCATAACCTTTGGGTTCCGTCCTTCTTGGGCACAAATATGACCGGAGCTCCCCAAGGTGAGGAACTAGGATGAATATACCCCTTCTCCGACAATTCTATCAAATGATCCTTGAGTTCTCCCAGCTGCCTGGAGTCAATCCGATAAGGTCTCTTGTATATCGGGGCTGTTCCAGGCACTAGCTTGATTGCAAATTCCACTTCACGATCAGGAGGCATACCTGGCAACTCCTCCAGAAAAACATTTGGATATTCCCTGATAATCCTGATCTCCTCCACTTTCACCTCAACTTGATTTAATTTAACGTCCCTCCTAGGCTGTTGTATTGTTATAAACTTTACTTTTGTGCCACTAGGGTGTGTTAGTTCCACTGTTCTGGTCAAACAATGGATGATTCCTTTATGTTTGGTCAACCAATCCATACCCAAGATAATATCGATCCCTTGGGAATCTATCACTATGAGGTTAGCAGTAAATACTACCCCATTAATGTCTAGATCCACCTTGGGACACACTTGTCTTGTCCTTATTTCTCCACCTGGAGAGTTTACTGCTAGCATATGATTCATTTGTGTTGTTGCTAGGTCATACTTCTTAACAAAACCTTGGGCAATGAACGAGTGGGTAGCACCAGAATCAAACAACAGGGTTGCAATGTGTAAATTTGCAGGGAACTTACCAACTACCACGTCAGGTGCCTCTTGCGCTTCCTCCATGGTGACGTGGTTATCCCGTCCTCTCATTACATTCTGCTGTTGTGGCTGCGTGGGCTTCTTCTTTGGGCACTTATGGGCGTAGTGCCCCACTTCACCACAGTTGAAACATTGCACCCCAACCTTAGGTGCCTGTCTTTTGCTGTCTTGGGGTGGGTTTGGGGGTCCTTGTACTGCTGGTCGAGGTGGATATGCGGGGCGAGGCTGCTGTACGAACTGACGTTGTGGCTGTATTGGTGCTGCCGGAGGCCTGTAGTTCGGGTTGTACCCTCTTGGTGCTGAGTAGGGTACCGCAGCACGGTTCGTCTGCCCCGCGGGTTGCTGCATCAGACGTGGGTGGGTGTTGCTCCCTGAGGCCTGATGTGACCACCCGGCCTTCCTCTTGTTCTCATTTTCCAAGGCCTTCAGCTTCCGTTCTACCACAAACGCTCTGTCCACCATCTTTTGGAAGCTTTCATATTCGTTGGAGGATATTGCGCACTGCATTTCTGCGGTAAGCCCTTCCACGAAACAATCCTGTTTCTGCTCATCAGTCTCTATGTCCCGTGGGGCATAACGGGAGAGTTGGGTAAATTTAGTGAGGTATTCCCTCATAGTCATGTTACCTTGCTGCAACCCCAAAAACTCCTTCCTCTTGTTTTTGAGTTCACCCCTTGGGATGTAATGGTTGCGGAAGCTACGCTTGAACTCTTCCCAGGTGATGTTCTCAGGGTCATGATGGGTTGCCACGTAGGCGGTCCACCAATCAGCAGCAGGTCAATTGATGAGAGGCAAACAGCACCCTCTCATAACCTTGGCACTGTATGATCCTCATCTTGCTCTCAATGGTCTTTAGCCAATCATCTGCCTCCAGAGGTTCAGCAACACATGCAAACTTTGGAGGTTGAGTTCCTAGAAACTCACTCAACCATGGTTGGCGTGGTGCAGCTTGTGGAGGTGGAACTTGATGCAAGTTGGCCACCACTTGAGTCAAGTTCTGGATGAGCTGATTTTGATTTTCAAGCATTTGGTGGAGGGGATCAACTCCTTCACGGCGACCACCCCTGTCTTGGCCTCCAGAAAGATGCGGGTTGCAGGCCTCATCGTTGTTGTTGGCGGGGTTGGCAGCACGACCCTTTCCTCTTCCGGCCATCTGGCATGACCAACCAATGTTAATTTAACGCATTACGTATCATCTTACTACTTTCACTCGTTTTTACTTTGAAGTGTTGAGGCTTTGTTATACTTTCTGAGGGTTCATGTCTCATACAAAAATAAATGCACTATTATTTCATGTGGGTTCACACATCAAAGCAAAACAATCTGAAGACGAGGTTGTGGACAATTGCTCATGGCTTCCACAACTCACGTCACACACACCCCAAGCATTAACATACCATTTACTAAGGTAACGACTCGACTATTTGACATCTTGCTAACTGAGGGAAAAAATCTACCCTACTCGGATTCCTGAGCTGGCTCCTCGGGATCTTCCTCATTATTGCGGCTACCTTCTGACTCTGCTTTGGGTGGGGAGGTTGCTGGTGGAGAAGTGCGACGACGCCTGATCGCCCGGCGATCTGGGGAGTCAGGAGTCCATGTATCATTCACGGTGACACACAGTTCATTCCCATCTCCTCTTTCTCTCGCCCTCAAGCAGGCTCGAAGCAACGCCTCGGTTTCCTTCAGGGTGTCCCGAACATCCTGAAGCTCCTGCTGACACTCCTGCAGTCGAGTGCTAAGCATAGCAGCATCCTCCAAGCACAGGTCCATGTGCTCATGGGAAGTCCCCTGCTGCACTGGCGGGTACTTGTACTCCGTGGTACCACTCTCACGCTGGAGGACATACATGTACTCAGTCCTGTCCAGGTGGCGACGATAGATGTGACTCTGGCAGGTGATGGCCTCCCAGGTGACATCCTTCTCCGCATCGACCTGTGTCGCTCGACAAGCTGGAGAGCGGTGGATCTTAAGCAGCTGATTTTCATGGATAATCCTCATCTCTGAACTCCATTCTTCCCTCTTTTCACGGATCGTCCTGGTGGAGCTATAGTGTATGATTAGCTTGCCCGTATTGCCGGCGGCTTGGAGCATACGTCGAAGACGGCGCAGCGAACCTCCTACAGCCAATCCGTAGGAAAGGTACGTCACCGGACGGCTCTCCTCTCTTTGGGCGAGGGCAACTACGGGAACTCTTCCTCTTGTGGACTTGCGAGCGGTGCGAATCATGCGAACCATCTAAAACAAAAAGCATTTAAACTTAGGTTAGATAAACTTTTAAATAAAAATTCTATTTTGAATGAAAGTTGAGGTAAGATGAAGAAAGTGACTCCATTAAATAACACTTTTCAACACACACCTTGTAAAATAGTTTTTAAGAAAATAGGGCCCTTAAATACGTCTATTTCTACCTAGGTCCACGTTCCTACGGGCAACCTTGGCTCTGATACCACTTCTGTCACACCCGGTTTTTCCGAAGAACAACCAAGTGAATATCACATGTATGCCAGAATCATTTTCTCATACATGTGATGACAAATAGTGAAGCATCATTTATTACAAGCCAGGTGTCGAATATAAATAAGTCTTACATAGCAAATATCTCGATGGACAATAATAAGTTCATCACAAGAAAACAAACTAGCAGCGGAAAATTATTCTTGTGGGCTCCGTTACAGGCGTTGCCTGGGGGTCTCCATGAACCTAGAAACCTTCTTCGGGTGCAAAGTCTTGGTCATTATACACCACCTCATTATCTTGACCTGTGCAGCAATATAAATGAACAAATATGCAAGGTTGAGTACCGATGGTACTAAGAAAGTGTGGGAAAGTTATGTCATGCATGGCTAGAACAAGGGGAGGTTGAACTAATGGTTAAAGCACTACGCAATTAAATACCTATCACCTTAGCTTTTAAAGCACCTACATTACTACATAGTTGAAATGATCCCAATCTCCCATCCCATCATCGTAATCAAATAACCATAACCTCATTTTCAATGTTAAGCTCCCCGCTTAACATCCTTAACTTCCAAAACCATCACTCCTCTAATCATGAATAAGTCCAAGCCGCTCTTGACCGTGAGCACGGCTGTCATGACAGTTTTGACTCTGTAGAGTTTGCACCACTGTACCCACATGTAATGATTTCATCCCCGTTACCGGGTGGACTAAAAGAACCTCCATTATGCCAGTGGCTACGAACCACATTCACACTTCCGAGGTGTGTAGCCAGGAGATCACTACGAAGCCTTTACAAAGGGATTCCCGACGAGCGTGGGCCCACTGAGGTTTCACCCCTAACAGCATACAAGAGGCTCCAACCCCGCTGCAGTGGCCCCATCTTGAGCCTTGCGGTTCATATGGTAGTCCCGTTGACACCTATTCCCCGCACCATCCAACACACCCATACTACACCGGGGATACACCTAATTAATTGGCCAAGCTGCCCCATCTCAGCATGTGGTTGGTACGGTAAAGCCAGGTTACATGCTCCATGAACCGGTCCTTAGGATCCAGGCAAGTACTAAACACAAACCCGAGTCTCGTGCACCCAGCACCAACCAAAACATCCAACTTGCGTTGATCCCTACCTCTACATAACTCACAATATCTCATTCAAGAGTATGGTAAAATAAACTGATGATCTCATATCCCAAATATCCCATTCTAAGCATGGCTAAGCACAAGTAATATGAATGACATAATGAAACAAAACCCCAACCCAAGCTACAAGGAAAACAAGTTAATGCAATTCTAGGGAAACTTCCTAGCATGGGTTTCATATTTCAATTGACAATGCAAATAAAATTCTATCTACACACCCTAGTATAGGATCAAAGTGGTCAAGGACACTTGCCTCCTTCCTGCTGCTCTTGGAATGGGTAGTCCTGATCTTGGAAAGGAAGAACTTGCTCTGGAGCAGGTTCTACATCATACCATCACACATAGCAAAAGAAAAACAACAATCCATAAGACATAGTTCACACTTCCACTTCATACAAACCACACATTCACATTTATGAAAGTCATTCACAATTATATGTGTTGTGGTTACTCTATAGGTGTTGATTTGTGGCCTTCATGCACTTTTAATCATGTGTATATGATTCCTACTTTTGTATTCACATTTATGCTTGCATACTATATATATGAGTTTCCAATTAAATAAATTCCTTACATTCAATTACTACACCTTTTAGCTTCCAAGTATGCATGAAAGGTATTTTCCTACTCCATATGTGTCTTCAGAACTTCTACCAACCCTAAACTGAATTCTTTGGATTTTGGAAACTTCATTTATCATTTTCTAATTATTTAGCTTGCTATATTTTCAAATTTACTTCCTATGCCTAAATATGTACTTTATTATGAAAATAGTAAGACACATCATCTAAACAGAATAGGTTCTGATCCAAAATAGTTAATAATATATTTTTTTAATCTTTTCCTCTGATGTGAACTATTTTACATTTATTTTTCCAATTTTCAGAATTATTCTCTACTTAAAAATGTGTCCCTCTAACTAATAAATGTGAATAATCAATTATACAGATTCATTTCAGCCAAAAATCTATTTTTATCTCGCTCCAAGGTTTTCTAAGCACTGGGAAAGTTTTTAATTTGAATTTGACCCTATGTTTGTCCCACCTTTTAAATTTTAAATACTAGCCACATATTCAAATTCCTAACTTTTATATCAAATAGGGTTAAAAAGGTAAACTCACCCCACTACAGGGTCCATTAATTTATTTTAAGAATTTCCAGGGGTCTAACTACACTTAACAGAGGGGGTTTTCCTAATTTTATAAGTCCAGGGGCTAAAACTGATTTTTAAATGAATTTACATGATTTTCTGAAGTTCCAGGGGCTAGATCAGAAGTTTCTGGGGCGAGCTCTTATTTCCCGAGAACCCTAGGGGGTAGCGCGTAAGAATTCCAGTCTTTATAACGCGGGGCTGACGTGGACCATCCGATTTAAAACAGACGGCTGAGATTATAACATCGAACCGGTACGCGGGGATTTAAACTCTACCGTGCGATTTAAAATAAACGGCGCACAAGCAGCCACGTCGCTCTGATCGAGCGCGGGCGGCGCTGCCCGGCGGCGCACGGCGGTGGGAGGCGGCGATTTCGCCGGAGAGTTTCGGATCTTCGTCAATTCTTCCTAAAACTGTGATTTTATGGCATAGATCGGTGGAGGGGAGGTCGGGGATCTCACCTCGGGGGTTTTCTTGAGCTCTGAGGTCCTGGAAGGCGGTCGGCGACGAGGTCCGAGGTGAATTCACAGTGAGGCTCGTCGGCGCTGTGTTTGAACCGCAAACCACCGAGTTTTCTGCACCTGCGAGGTTCCCCGGAGGCGGTGGATCAAGACCAGCGAGTTAGATCGGAATTCCCGAGCGTAGATCGGGCAGAATTCACCGGAGGGGCTCGGGTTCTCACCGGAGAGAAAATCGGCGGATCGTGGGGAAAAACGGGACGATGCCGGGGTTTTTATAGACGGGGGAAGGGCGGCGGGTTGGTTTAGATCGAGCTGGAGTCTTCGGGGTCCGGAAGTCGGCTGGGATACGGGAGATTTTCCGGTCGGTTTTGATTCGGGTGAGAGAGTCCGGCCAAGCGCGAGGAAGAAAGGTTGGCGGGCCCTGCATGTCAGTGGGAAGAAGGGGGGGCGCGCGCGGCTGTGGGCTGGCGCGGGATCGGTGGGCCGGCTGGTGGGTTTCGGCCCACTGGCCGGTTTTTTCTGTTTTCCTTTTTCTTTTTCTATTTCTTTTCTGTTTTGAGTTTAAATTGAATTTCAGTTTGAATTTGAATTTTTGCAACACGTCCAAAAAATTTATAAATTCCCCTCTTAACAGGATTTTGGGGTGTTACATCTGAAGTGCAAACCCACCCTACTGCAGGGTCTAATTTATTATTTCCTAAATTTTCAGGGGCCTAATTACACGAAACAGAGAGGTTTTCCTAATTTTTATTAAGTCCAGGGGCTAAAACTGATTTTTAAATGAATTTACATAAATTTCTGAAGGTCTAGGGGCTAGATTAGAAGTTTCCGGGGCTAGCTCATGTTTTCCGAGATCCCCAGGGGGTAGCGCGTAAGATTCCTGGCCTTTATAACGCGGGGCTGACGTGGGCCGTTCGATTTAAAACAGACGGCTGAGATTATAACGCGAAGCGGTACGGGTTAGATCTATTCGGGACCGCACGATTTAAAATGGACGGGCCTCAAGGGGCCACGTCGCCCTGGCCGGAGCCAGCCCATGCGCACGGCGGTGGGGACGGTGATCTCGCCGGCGCAATCTCGGTTTTTGCCGCTGTGCGTTAGAACTCGCATCTTTTGCACAGATCGGCCGCGGAGCGGTAGGGGAAGCTCACCGAGGGATCTTCTTGGGCCTGGGAGGGTTGGAATAGGCTCTGCGACGGCGACGGGCGGAAGAGCTCCTCAGTGCTCGATGGAGGAGTGCTTTGGTTCGGCGATCCTTCGAGTTCTCCGGTCGTGCGGCTTCCCTGCGGTTAGCAGATGGTGTACCGAGGGTCAGATAGGGTCGGGATGGAAATTCGACGACTTCAGAGATGACCGGTGGCTAGACCTCACCGGAGCTCGACGTCACCGGCTAGTGTTCGATGCTGCGATGATGTGAAACCGGTTAGATGGACCAGGATGGCGTTGTGCCGAGGGGAATTCGGAGGTTGGGAGGCAGTGCTCACTGGTGGTGGAAGATCGCGAGCGAGGTGGCGAGCAGAGGGGGTTTGCGGGAGTTTAAATCGGCCCGGAGTCCCGGGGTGGGCGTGTGCGTGCGGAATTGGCGCTCGTGGGGGCAGATCAGTTTGTTGCGATTGTGGAATTCGGCTGGCGGCCTGCGATCAGCGCGGAAAGGTCGGTGGCGGTTGGGCGCGCGAGCGGGGAGGGAGATGACACGCGGGCCCCGTGCATCAGAGAGAGGGGGAGGTGGGAAGCGTGCGCGGGCTTTGGGCCGGCTGAGGTGGGTTTCGGCCCACTGGCCGTTTTCTTTTTCTTTTTTCCTTTTTCTTTTCTGTTCCGATTCCATTTTGAAATCCATTTTGAATTTGAATTGTCCCACCACATGCAATACGTCCAAAATTTTTTAAATCCTCTCTTTAACAGGTTTTGGGGTGTTACACGGCACAACCGGAGCTTGTCTCTGCGGAAAAGGGAGCCCAGGTTCCCGCTGGACACGTGGAGCCTCCGGAGCCCATCACCGCGTAAGGACGCGATTCTGAAGCGGTTTTTCTTCTGTACGCATGGGAATACCAGTATGGGAGGAAACCAACACGAATTCCACAATGTTACCGCACCGAATCAATCTAAGATAAGTTGTTAAGATTCAAAAACCATTTGAATAGTACTCTCATTCGAAATCCAAACAGATTAGACTCTTCTCTTCCCGATTATAAATAGAACCGAAAACCTCTGGCCGCAACCATGTACTTCTTTTCCACCTCCTGAGCCGACAACTTAGAGCCCTAGCCCCAGCTCGCCGAGTAAACCCCTTTGCCGGAGATCAGTCGCCAGAGATCGCCGGAGATCACCGGAAGAGAGCCGACGATCTGTCTTGCTAGGAGAAGGACCCAGAGACCAAGAAGAACGTAAGGTAGGTCTCCAATACCACCTTACGACATCATCGCGTTTTCTTTGCATCTGTTCTTTGATTCCTTTCAAACAGAAGCTTTTTCGTGGACAAATCACGTGTTGATCGGTTTGATCTAATGTCAAGGTCATCGCCACGTCCACAATTGATTTTTACACCTCTGTTCATCGTAAAAGCTATGCAAACATGCAAGAACACGTACAAACCGATCTAATAAAAACTGCATCATAGAATTTGCATATGCATCATCGTTAAAGTTTGTGCATGATATTGATTGATGTGAATCTTGTATGTGCGTGATCGTGTATAGAAGGACAAGCTCAGGGAGATGTCTACGACGAGCTGCAACAACAAGGTTTCGAGATCCAAGAGCAACAGGAACCGCAAGAACAAGGCAAGTGCCCCTTGACCATATTGATCCTATGTTTTGGAAAACTGTTTTGTTTGCGAAAAGGTGTGTGTGCTGAGTCAAACATGATAGGAAACCCTTTCATAGGAGTTTACTAGTTTTGGTTAAATCACCCTTGTCGCCAGGGAAGTAAATGAGTTCGGTATGGTTTTTACTTTTTGCTTCACGGAGTCCATGAGATTTCGGGAAGCGAGATAGATGTGTCAAGCTAACTGCACTCGTAATGATAATGAGAACTTGATATTGTTAATAAACATGGATAAGAGGGAGATCTAGGTAAGCCTCGTTTTCTGAATGAGGTAGCATGAGATGGTGGTTACTTGCCGTATATCTAAGGACCGGTTCATGCGAGCACATGCCAGGATAATAGTGCCACCACAAGGCCAAGTATGGGCGCTGCTTAGCTGAGTAATTAGGTAAGTTGCTAGATTGTTATGGACCGTGGAAGGCGCGTGGAATGGGAGTCGAGTGAGGACTGCCCTGGGAACTGTATGGCACAAGAGGGGGCCCGTGGGTGGGAGAATTGGAGATTCTAGCCTGCCGGTGAAACCTTAGTGAGTACATACATCTAGTAGCCCCTTTGTAAAGGATATTTGTGATCTCCTGACCATACACCGACGGTTGTGTACTGGTATAATGGAGGTTCTGCAGTCGCCGATGGGTGACGAAATCACAAACTTGTGGGTAAAGAGATGCAAACTCTGCAGAGTCTAAAACTATCATGATAGCCTAGCTTATGGTCACGAGCGCATGGACAACTTCCATGATTAGTTGGATGGTTATTTTGGGATGGTTTTGGTTATGATTTGGTTTTGGTTTGGTTTTTGGGACTGCTGAGTCCAGGTTATAAGATTTGGTTGCATGACTATTGAGTCATGGCAACGAGATTGGTCTCGGTGTGAGACAGAATTGAATGGTAACGAATACGAGATGGTATTCGTGAGATGGTATTCGTGAGATGGTAGCGAATACGAGAAGGTATTCGTGAGCAAAGATAAAGTTGATTAATGTCTGGTTGAGACATGGACAGTGATGAAACATAATGGAGGTATGTTGGTATTTTAATACATGTTGGAATTACATTCACTTAAAGTTAAGTTGTTTTTTTATCGTGGTTTTGAGAAATAACTTTGCTTTCCGCAATGAGCCTTTTTATACCTTCCTTGTTGTGATCTACATATCATATTTTTCCCGCACTTGCTGAGTACATCATTTACTCAAGCTTGCATTATTACTTCATCATCAGCAACAGGAGAAGAATACTATGAAGACAAGGTGGAGCATTAGGCGTGTAATCTGTCCTCAACCTTGCCTGTGGGGATGGAATAGAGATGGAGCCACTGCTGCTGCTTAGATTGCTTTCGCACTAGAATAAAGACTTCCGCTGCTTAGATAAGATTTCCGCTGTTAGCATGAGTCCAAGACTCATGAGACTTTGTAATAAACCCTGTTATTCATGGTAAAATATATTCTGAATTCAGTTTGTGGAACATATGTATATGTGTGATGAACATCCTGGGCACATATATGCATCAGTTCTCGGTTCCGTGGTTTTCCATAGAATTGAGGGCGTCACATGGTGGCACTGTTTTCCTAGCATGTGCTGGCATGAACCAGTCCTTAGATCTACGGCAAGTAAACCACCATCTCATTCAGCAAAATCCACAAACCAAGCTTGCCTAGATCTCCTGAATTCCATGCTCATTAACATCATCAAGTTCTCATCATCATTATTCATATGAGTGCAGTAGCAAGACATGTTTTATTTCAGCTTCCCGTATCCCGTAAGTTAAGCGACAAGGATGGTTAACAAAACTAGTAAACTCCTATAAAAGGGTGTCCCATCAAGTTGACTCAAGCATATGAGTTTTCGCAAAAAAAAACAGTTTCGAAACATGGGATCAATATAGTCAAGGGGCACTTGCCTTGCTCCCGTGGCTCTTGATGCTCAAGCGTCTCGAAGTCTTGGTGCTGTAGATCCTCGTAGATGGCCTGTTGAGCTTGTCCTTCTACTCACGACCACGCACATACAAAATTTACAGCAATCAATCATCATGCACAAACTTTATTCAAGATGAGATGGGGTAGATGAATGCAAATCCTACAATGCAGTTTTATTAATCCAGTTGGTACGTGTTCTTGCATGTTTTAACGGGCTTTCATGGGGTTTTATGATGAACAAGGGTGCTGGGATCAAGTGTGGACATGGTGATGATCTTGACTCAAGGTCTAGATCAATTCCACCGTCAAAAATCGATCAAAACACGATCTGTCCACTCGTAAAAGTTTCTGCTCGAAGGGGGCGAACAAAACAGATGCGTAGAAATAGCGGCGACGTCGTAAGATGGGTAGTGGGGACGTACCTCACTTCCTTTTGGTGGCAGGGTCTTCCTCCTAGCAATGGCAGCAGCGGGGAATTTTTCTATGGAACATTAGGGTAGGACAGATCGTAGGCTTTATTTCCAGCGATGGCGAGGCATGACGGGGCTCGTCGGTGGGTCTCAACGACAGGGCTTGACGACGGGGCTCAACGGAGGGGCTCTACGGCAGGGCTCGACGGCGGGGCTCGTCGGCGGGGCTCACCGGCGACCAAACTCCGGCACGGGGAGGGGTGCCAACTCGGCGAGTTGGGGGGGCAGGGGATCCAAGTCGGCAAACTGAAGGGGGAGGGGGAGGCTGCGGCCAAAAATTGGGGGGGGGGGGTAAAGTTGTATTTATAAGGGGGAAAAAGGGGAGTCCTAGGGGTGGAAACAAAGAGTCCTAGAAGTATGGGACTCAACCAAACAGTCCTATGGGTGGAAATAAAGAGTCCTGAAGGTAGGGGACTCGACCAAAGAGTCCTAGGGGTGGGGGACAAAGAGTCCTAGAGGTGGGGGACTTAACCAAAGTGTCCTAGAGGTGGGGGACTTAACCAAAGAGTCCTAAAGGTGGGGGATAGGGTTTCCCCCCTCAAGGGCTGCGGCCAAGGGGTCTCCCCCTAATTTGGTGCGGCCAATTTGGAGAAAATCAGGAAAAATTGGGAAGAATTTGGGAATTTTTGGGAAGGGGGAAATTTGGGATGGCTCGATTCAGCTATCTTATTTCCATTTCTCTCCATTTCTATGTCCCTTTCTCCATTTCTATATTCCCCTCTCCATTTCTATGTCCCTTTCTCCATTTCTATTTTTCCTTCTCCATTTCTATGGTTCTTTCTTCATTTCTATGGTACTTTCTCTATTTCTATGGTTCTTTCTCCATTTCTAGGGTTCTTTCTCCATTTCTACTTCTTTTCAAATGCTTCTCTACATGCAAAAACGTATGCAATGCATGGTAATGAATTTGAGGGTGTTACAAACCTACCCCCCTTAAACTGAATCTCGCCCTCGAGATTCAATAGAGGGGAGAATATATGAGGAAATTCTGCCTTGAGATCTTCCTCACACTCCCATGTAGTTTCGGCTTCCGTGTGATGGCTCCATTGTACCTTGCACCAAAGGATCACTTTGTTCCTTGTGACCCTTTCCTTCACGTCCAAAATTTTGATGGGGTGTTCTGCGTAGGTCAGATCCTCTTGAAGTTTGAGCTCATCCATCGGTACTTGTTCTTCCGGTACTCTTAAGCACTTCTTAAGTTGGGATACGTGAAACACGTCGTGCACGTAGGTGAGGTGCGTTGGCAGCTCTAGTTGATAGGCTACCTCTCCTCGCTTGCCCAAAATCCTGAATGGCCCGATGTAGCGAGGTACTAACTTGCCTTTGACGTTGAACCGTTGTTGGCCTCGGATAGGCGATACCTTAAGATACACGAAGTCTCCCACTTCGAAGGTAAATCTTCTTCGCCTATTATCCGCATAACCTTTTTGTCGTGACTGAGCAGCCTTCAATTTTTCTCGTATCATTTGGACTTGTTTTTCGGCGTCTTGCAGCACTTAGGGTCCAAACACTTGGCTTTCTCCGGTCTCATTCGAGAACAGCGGCATTCTACACCGTCTACCATACAATGCTTCGAAAGGTGACATTTTCAAGCTGGCTTGATAGCTGTTGTTGTACGAGAATTCAGCATATGGCAAGATCCTATCCCAACTATTCCCATGTTTCAAGGCGCAGGCTCTCAACATGTCTTCCAAAATCTGATTTGTCCTCTCCGTTTGCCCGTCGGTTTGCGGGTGATAAGTGGAGCTGAAATTCAGTCGTGTACCCATGGCTTCATGCAGCTTCTTCCAGAACCTAGAGGTAAATTGAGAACCCCGATCTGAAACTATCCTCTTCGGAACTCCATGGCGACACATGATTTGATCCATATACAGCTCGGCTAGTTGTGCGACGTGGTACGTGGTTCTAACAGAAGGAAATGGGCTGTTTTCGTCAACCGGTCCACAATAACCCAAATAGAGTCGAAGCCAAACCGAGTACATGGCAACCTGACAATGAAATCCATGATGATGTCTTCCCACTTCCACTCGGGTACTTTAATTGGCTGCAACAATCCAGCGGGTCTTTGATGTTCGGCCTTCACTCGTTGGCACGTGTCGCATAAGGCAACAATTTCAGAGATGTCCCTTTTCATACCATCCCACCAATAGCAAGTTTTCAGGTCCTTGTACATCTTTGTACAGCCGGGATGTATGGAATAAGGCGAGTCATGTGCCTCCTTTAATATCGTGTCGCGGATGTGCTTCACGTTAGGCACACAAATTCTTTTCCCTAACCAAAGCAAGCCTTTCTCGTCTTCCTTGAAATCCTTTTCTATGCTTTGTTGGATTCTTTCCTTGATTTCCTTGATTTTCTCATCCGTTGCTTGGCCATCCCGTATCTCTTGTTCCAGCGAGGAGTTCAGTTTTATCACCTCCATCTCGTTCAAGAACCCGAGATGTAACCGTTCGAACTCCTTGCGCAGCTTGGGTGGCAGCTCCCAAGCCGTGAGTTGGTGGCATGCTCCCTTTCGGCTCAACGTATCTGCTACTACATTGGACTTTCCGGGGTGATAGTTGATTCCAACATCATAATCCTTGATGAGTTCCAACAATCGACGTTGCGTCAAATTCAGATCCGTTTGGGTGAATATATACTTGAGGCTTTTGTGATCCATATAGATCTCACACCGGTGGCCAAGAATATAATGCCTCCAAATCTTCAAGGCATGTACCACGGCTGCAAGTTACAAGTCATATGTGGGGTAATTCAGCTCATGTTTCTTTAGTTGTCTCGATGCATAGGCTACCATTTGTCCTCCTTGCATGAGTACACATCCAAGCCCTTGTCTTGATGCGTCACAATATATGTCGAAGCTCTTGCTCACGTCCGGCAATACCAAAACCGGCGCTGTTGTTAATCTCTTCTTTAGTTCTTCAAAGCTGTCTTGACACGCTTGTGTCCACTGAAACGCTTTCCCTTTCATCAGCAATTCAGTCATGGGCTTCACTATTTTGGAGAAATCCTTGATGAACCGGCGGTAGTATCCAGCCATCCCAAGGAAACTTCGAATATCTCTCACATTCTGCGGTTGGTTCCACTTCAAAACATCTCCCACTTTTCCGGGTTCAACCGATACTCCTCCCTCGGAAATGATGTGGCCTAGAAACGATATCTCCTTTAGCCAAAATTGACACTTGCTGAACTTAGCATACAATTGATGCTCTCGCAGTTTCTGCAATGTTAACCTCAAGTGTTCTTCATGTTCTTCCTTGCTTTTCAAATACACCATGATATCATCGATGAAAACCACGACAAACTTGTCCAAGTACTCCATGAAGACCTTATTCATGAGGTACATAAAGTATGCGGGTGCATTCGTCAACCCAAATGACATAACGGTATATTCATACGAACCATACCGTGTTCTAAATGCAGTCTTGGGTATGCCGGAGGGCTTAATATTCAGCTGGAAGTATCCCGACCGAAGATCAATCTTGGAGAAAATTTGGGCACCTTTCATTTGGTCGAACAGGTCTTCTATAAGAGGCAGCGGGTATTTATTCTTGATTATCACCTCATTGAGAGACCTATAATCCACACACATCCTTTGGGTCCCATCCTTCTTGCCTACGAAGAGCACGGGGGCTCCCCATGGTGACGAGCTTGGGCGTATAAAACCCTTTTCTAGCTGCTCCTGAATTTGCTTCTTGAGCTCCACTAGTTCATTAGCGGGCATCCTATACGGCCTCTTCGCTATAGGTGTGGTTCCGGGTACTAAATCAATGGAAAATTCAATGTCCCGGTCAGGCGGCATACCTAGAAGTTCTTTCGGGAACATATCTGAATATTCTTGAACCACCGGAATGCTTTCCATGTCGCTTCTTCGTCGTGGTTCAGCGCTGCCTTCTCGGTTACTGTAAGTGCATCTAGGTATCCCCGTGGGTTTTGGATGATTGATGACGACAATTAAGAGACTAATGAGCTGAGATGATCATAAGCACATGATGTTTCCAAGGCGGACACCTAAACTCTCAAAAAGGAAAAGGATGAAAAACGGCGTCGAAGACTCGAAGAGTAGAAATTAGGTTTTTACTTGAGTCTTTAGCGGGCTAGCTGTGTAAAAGTGAGAGTATGTGTGTGTCAAGTGCATTGAGATCATAGAAGAGAGCTCAAAGCATTAGAAGTGTCAAAACCGTAGTGGAGAGAGGTAGAGAGGTAAAATTGGGCAGGTCGGACTTGTCCGGGCCAGTGGCCAGACTAGTCCGGAAGTCCCCCCGGCTTAGTCCGTTTCGGGGCGGACTAAGAGTTCCTGACTGAGTTTGGACTTGTCCGTTTTGAGACGGACTGGTCCGTTTCCCTGTTGAAAAGAGTGTTTTGGGACTAAATCCTGGTAGACCGGACTTGTCCGCCTCAGTGGCCGGACTAGTCCGGACTAGCGAGACTTGTCCGGTTTCACCCGGACAAAGAGTCCCTTAGTGAGTTCGGGCTAGTCCATTCTGAGGCGGACTAGTCCATATGGTTGTGAGATGAGAGCTCCCACGGCTAAGTCTTGGTGGACCGGACTTGTCCGCCTCGGTGGCCGGACTAGTCCAGGTCATCCAGACATAGACTTGTCCGTTCTCACCCGGACAAAGAGTTCCTGGTGTGAGATCGGACTAGTCCGGATCCTGACCGGACTAGTCCGGACTTTTCGTAGGTGGCAACGGTTGGCTTCGGAACTTCTATAAAAGGAGATGCATCATTTAGATCTCTCTGGAATCCTAGCGCCGCCATAGCCTTTCTAGAACCTCTCCAAGCCTTCTCCATTGCTACTCACCCTCTTGAATCAAATCCTAAGGGAATTTGGGTGTGTGAGAAGAGGAGAAGGAAGAACTTCGCGTTTAAGGCTCTCAGAGTGATCTCGTGCACTTGGTGTGACCTGTGGCTTGTAAGATCGGTGAAGCTTTGTAGAAGTCATCAAGTGGGAGCCTCGGATTGTGAGTAGCCCCAAACATTGTAAGTTCACCCTTGAGATAGTGAAGAACCGGGTTGGCCTTAGTGGCGACTTGGTGAGGTAAAGGGTTGTTAAACCCGGTCCTTTGTGGACTCCTCAACGGGTACGTAGATTCCTGATTGGAATCGAACCTCGGGAAAAAATCCTCAGTGTCTCTCTTGCATGTACATTTCTTTGAAGATCAACATTGCTTAGAGTTTGCTTTAATTATCTCGTGATTAGAGTATACATCATCAAAATCTTGCAATCCATTTCAATATTCTATCACACTTGTCATATAGGATTGCTAGTTGTTTCATCCACATTTTTTTAACTAAAATCTAGAGAAAAACCAATAAAACCAAGTTTTAAGCCTTTCCAGCAATTTGACCAGACTAGTCCGCCCCTAAGGCAGACTAGTCCGGCCCTTTTAGGTTTTTCAGCAAGCAAACCAGACTAGTCCGCCCCTGAGCCAGACTAGTCCGGCCACTGTGTTCTAATTTTATTTAATTAAGTCATTTCAGGTATTTTATCCTATACACCCCCCTCTAGGCAATTTCAATCGGTATCAGAGCGGGTCTCTCCATCAAGAGTGTAACCATTCGGAGAGAAGATAACCGGAGTTGAGGGATACGAGATTCCGCCAATGTCACAAGGCAAAAACACATATGACAAGAAAAAGGATGCTAACGTGCTGAAATATCACTCAAGTGATGATGAAGAAGTTCGCCAGCTCAAGGCACTACTTTGTGAGAAGCTAGGTCACTCTAGCAAAGAGAAGAAGAACCCGAAGGATCAAGAAAGGAGTAGTCAACCGGACTACTCCCAATATCCTTTCAATTATGAACGATTAACTTCTAACAATCATTACTTATCCATTCCTCTTGGCAAACCAATTTGATGGAAATGATTACTCAATGTGGAAGCATAACATGAAGATGCATCTAATATCCTTAAACCCTAACTTGTGGGAAATTGTCTTAACAGGTGTCCATCTTCCAAGGAATAAACAAGATGTAACCCCGGAGCAAACCATTCTACTTCATCGCAATGCTCAAGCAGTTGGGGTCATCACCTCATCCTTGACTCGAGAAGAGTTCAACCGAGTCGATGGATTGGAGGTGGCCAAATATATATGGGACACACTCAAGACGGCGCATGAAGGCAACCGAGTCATTAGGGAGGCCAAGATTGAGATGATAGAAGGAGAGCTTGGGAGGTTCACCATCATGGATGGTGAGTCCCCTCAAGACATGTACAACAATCTCAAGGTCCTCGTCAACAAGATCCGATCTTATGGATGCACTCGGTGGACGGATCATGAGGTGGTGAAGAGGATGCTTTGGGCATTCATGCCTCGAAACATTGCTCTTTACTCCTTGATCCGTGAGAGCCCGGGATATGCTCAAATGACCGCGGAGGAAGTGCTTGGAAGAATCGTCAACAAGGAGATGATGGAGAAGGAAGCCATGTTCTACAGCGACCTCCAAAGGCTTGGCTCCTCAAAGAATAAAGATGTTGCTTTCAAAGCAACATCCTCATCACAAGACTTCAAATCAAGTGATGATGAGGGCCTCGACACTGATGAAGAAGAGATGCTCTTCATCAACAAATTCAAGAGAATGATGAGAAGAAGGAAGGAAAGCAACCATTATGAGAACAAGAACAAAGAAAGGTCCAAGCCCAAAACGAAAAGAGCGTGCTACAACTGTGGTGAATATGGACACTTTATTGTGGATTGTCCATATGAAGAAAGTAAGAAGAAAGATGGCAAGTCTCAAGAGAAGAAATTCTTCAAGAAGAAGAAGCCATCAGGACACGCGCACCTTGGGAAGGAATGGGACTCAAACGAAGATTCATCCTCCGAGGATGAAGAGAAAGTGGCAACACTTGCCATTGGAAGGAGCAAGCTCTTCCCAAACCTTGAAGATTTCAAGTCTACATGTCTCATGGCTAAGGAGGGAAGAAGAAAGGTTAAATCTAAACCATCCTCCTCTACTTCTTCACTTTATAGCTTTGATAGTAGTAGTGAACATGAATCCATGCTTAAGGATCTAAGTAAGAGCACCTTGAAAAGGATGAGATTGTTGTCAGAAGAAATCTTTGAGAAGAATGAACTCATCAACCATCAAAAAGACATGCTCATTCTTGAAAAGTAGAGATGTCATGGGCTTGAAGAGCTCCTTGAGGTTGAAAGGGAAAGAAGCAAGGCATTTGAGCGTGAACTCGCTTTGAGCAAGGAAACTTGCTCAAATCTTGAGGACACAATTGTTGTGCTCAAGGATGAAATTGTTAACTTAACAAAAGTCAATAAGATCCTTGAAACATAAGTTGAGTCTCTCAAGATCAATGCACCTTCTTCCTCTATGATTTTACCCTCCTCAAAGAAATCTCCCGAAGCAACTCAAACTTGCAAGTGCTCAAACTTAATTCTAAAACTTAAAGATGAACTCAAGTTGGCAGAAAACAAGCAATCACTGAAAGGTGATATCTTTGACAAGGAAAAAGTGGCATATGCACAAAGTGCATATACCAATGTAAGACCTCTACATGTCAAAGATGGTCTTGGCTTTTCTCGGGAGTGGAAGCAACATGCTAAAACTCCCAAGAAAGGAAAAGACTTGATTGTATTTGTCAAGCAAGGTTCATACAACAAAGAAAATGTAAAGAACATTGCAAACTCATCTAACATGCCTAAAATTAAACCTCATCCTTTGTTCCATGATTTTGATGCCTCATATGTTTTATTGAGAAACAAATTTGGAAAGATCTATGCTAGGTATGTTGGGCCACTCCGCAAGAGTCCAAAACCTTGTGTGTGGGTTCCAAAGTGCCTCTTGACTAACATAAAAGGACCCAACTCCGCTTGGGTACCAAAAGGTAAGGCATAACTCTATTTTGTAGGCATACTCCTCCGGTGGATCAAAATGGATGCTCGACAGTGGATGCACAAACCATATGACCGAAGAGAGAAGGATGTTTGTTGAATAAAACGAAGATCCAAGTGAAGGGATATACTTTGGGGACAATAGCCAAGGGAAAATCCTTGGCACTGGTAAAACTACCATCTCTCCCTATTATACTCTTTCAAATGTTTTGCATGTTGACTCCCTTGATTATAACCTTCTATCCATATCCCAATTATGTGATAAAGGTTATAATTGTATTTTTACTAATGAGGGTGTGACTGTCTTGAGAAGAAACATTGACTCAATCGCCTTTAAGGGCGTGCTCAAGAGAAAGCTTTACCTTGTGGATTTCACCACAGATAAAGCTCAACTTGACACGTGCTTAATGACGAAGACCAACATGGGATGGCTTTGGCATAGAAGGCTAGCCCATGTTGGGATGAGGAACTTGCAAAAACTTCTGAAGGGAGAACATTCGAGGCTTGAAGAATGTTGTTTTTGATAAAGACAGGCCATGTAGTGCTTGTCAAGCCGGAAAGCAAGTTGGAGCTCAATATCCATCCAAAAATGTCATGACGACCACAAGACCCTTGGAGCTACTTCACATGGACTTTTTCGGCCCAATCGCCTACATAAGCATCGGCGGTAACAAATATGGTCTTGTTGTTGTAAATGATTATTCTTGTTTCACTTGGGTGTTCTATTTGTATGACAAAGGAGAAACTCAAGGTGTGCTCAATAAATTCTTGAGAAGAGCTCAAAACGAGTTCTCCTTAAGAATCAAGAACATAAGGAGCGATAATGGCACCGAGTTCAAGAACACTCAAGTGGAAGAATAATTGGATGAAGAAGGCATCAAGCATGAGTTTTCAGCCCCCTACTCCCCTCAACAAAACAGGGTGGCTGAGAGGAAGAATAGAACTCTCATTGAGATGGCAAGAACCATGCTTGATGAGTACAAGACGTTGGATCAGTTTTGGGCGGAAGCGGTTAACACCGCTTGCCATGCCATAAACCAGTTGTACCTTCATTGACTTTTGAAGAAGACGTCCTATGAACTTCTAACCGGTAACAAACCCAACATCTCTTATTTTTCGTGTCTTTCAGAGCAAGTGTTATATTCTCAACAAGAAGCCTAGGACTTCAAAGTTTGCTTCAAAGTCCGATGAAGGTTTCTTGCTTGGTTATGACTCAAACACCTACGCCTATCGTGTTTTCAACAAAACTTCTAGAGTTGTTGAAATAGTGAGAGACGTAGTGTTTGATGAGACTAATGGCTCCCAAGTGGAGCAAGTTGATCAAAGTGTGCTAGATAAAGAAGAGGCTCCACAAGAAGCACTTAAAAGGATGGCACTTGGAGACATTTTTCCTCTAGAACATCCTCAAGACTCAAATGATCATCCAACAAACGAAGATATGTCTCCCTCCCATGATCAAGCTCAAGATGAGCAAGGCAAACCTCAACAAGATCCAAATGATCAAAGTAAAGAGGGAGGATTGGATCAAGGGGGAGACAAAGAAAAGAACGACAATGAAGATGATGATCAAAGAGTTCAACCACCTCATCCAAGAGTGCACCAAAGTGTTCAACATGATCATCCTGTCAACAACATACTAGGAGATATCTCCAAAGGGGTGACCACTCGCTCTCGAATGGCAAATTTTGTTGAACATTACTCTTTTGTTTCCTCTTTGGAGCCCCGCAAGGTAGAAGAAGCACTACAAGATCCAGATTGGGTGGTGGCCATGCAAGAGGAACTCAATAATTTTGAAAGTAATCAAGTATGGGAACTCGTGAAGCGACCCAACGCAAATGTTGTGGGAACCAAATGTGTAAGGGCCTCAGTTTTTGACACATATTTGACGTGTTCATCACCCTACACACACACACCACACCTCATTTGAGGAAAGATGATGAACACAAATGAAGAGCAAGTAACCACCATCAACATGCTCATTAGAGAACAAACTCACATATTGCAAAAGTGGCATTTTCCACATGTGATATAGATGGGCTGGGCATATGAAAACTCCTACACATTGCTAGGGATGTCCATGCCAAGTTTCACCCAAATTCAAAACCTTTTGAGGTCATCTTGGGTATAGCTAGAAAGAGGGCAGTTTGAAACCATATTCAAATTCAAACTGTTTTTATCCCATGAATTTAAAAGTGGGAGGCATATTCTTATTCAGCACATTTTTGAGAGCTCACACACCAATTTTCACTCCATTTGGAGTTCATCTTGACATGAGCTAAGTGGGGCAAATTCAAACTTTATTTGGATTTCAAACTGAACTTGTGCTGAAATTCATTCAAACCAAACCCCATTTGAATTCTAACCAATTCAAATGGCTCATGGGTGAATAATTTGAATCACCATGGGTATTTTGGGACTCACTGTTTACAACAGTGATTAGAAGTAAATTTCAGAGGTTAAAATTGGAAGTGGGACCCACATGTCAGCCACTGAAGGAGATCAACCGAGTGGACTTTCAGTACTCGGGTCCCCGAGCTTCTCCCGAGAGCGCCGCCGAGGGGAGGCCGCCGCGCCACCACCTGCTTGCCGCCCACGGTCGCTGAACCGACTCCCGGGACCCTTATCTAGGCGTCCAAGCAACCGCCTGCTGCTCCCCATCCCTACCCCGACGCGCTCTCGCCCAACAGACTGAAACTCCTCGCCGCCCGAGTGAATTTTTGGTCCCTCATCGCCCGGCCGATCCAGTGACCCTCTGGGCAATCTGAGACCAGCACCGGGTGCACCAAGCCATCTTCGACGCCTACGTATCGGTTCCAGACTCTGCGCGGTCTTCTCTGAGCTCCACCGCGGCGATCTTTTTTCTGCCGGTTCAGCTCAAGCCGCCGCTGCGGGGATCGTCCTTCCGGCCACCACAGCCCACCGTTCACGGAGCTGTGAACAGCAAAGAGGTTCGTCTTCAACCCCTCTTTCTTTTCCGCAAGCTCCAGCGGCGTGACAAGCACTGCTCAAGCCGGAATTTCATGTTTTCGCGACAGTGTGCAAAAGTGAGGTCTGCACCGATCCGAGAAAATTCGTAAGCCACACTGCATCACTCATCCTCTCATGGAGAGGATCACTTCTAGTAGCCCGTGCGGGTCCATAGGAGCAGGAACCACGAAGAACCGTGGAGAGAAACCACTGTTCTTTGAGTTTTAGTGGAAATCCCGATTTCCGGCCTAGGTCGCACGGTGACAGCGGTGGGGGTCCGACCTCGATCACGGGGTCGTGCCGCCTCGCCCAAGGATTCGCATTGGGTGGTGCCGTGTTATGCGGCACCCAACAGCACACATATAAGGAACACAGTATTACATAAATCAAAAGCGGAAACTTACAATTATTCTTTGTAAATAATTTACTTAAAATAGCTACAGCGGAAGTCTATAAACAGCTCACGTTGAATATCTAAGAAGCACTCGAAAGGAGGTCCAGCCCGCGATCTCCTCTCGCTAGCAACACGAAGACACGGCAGCGGCTAGGTTCTCCAAGTGTGACATGACTCGGAAGTTTCCGGGTCTCACCGGACAACCTTCTTTATAGCGTCGATGCTAACCTGCAAAACCACTTATATAGCAAGAGTGAGCACAAAGGCTCAGCAAGACTTAACCGTCTCTCCTAAGACATGAAACTCTACATGAAAGTAACCTAAGACTTCAGCCTGTCATTTGCGAAAAGACTCGCCTACAAGTTCATCCTTAACTTTCAGATTTTAGCCATATTAGTAGTGACCTTGCGCCCAGTAACATTGGAACCCCACAATCAAACAAGAAACGCTTCATTCCAATGTTACTTGTCCCAAGGTGAAAAATAAATTTAGTTTGCTGTATCTCTACTTCAAACAAGGTTCTCATGCAGTTTAACATAATCATAGCAGCAATTATACTTTTGCAAACTGTTCCCACACAACTTGCTTACTACGTCACAACACAGTGAGCAAGCGGTACTCATAACCGCGAGGGACGGTGATTCGAATCAAACACTACCCGGATAACTCGACACATACGCCCGCCTCTGAAGACCCAACTCTGGTGTCCTTCATTACGTCGTATGTGGCAACCTTTCGCAAGACACTAGACTGTAGAACCGGTCGCGCCGTCTCGGGCTCATAGGTCTAACGAGACGATGTGGTATGCCTCTACAATCCAGTGAACCTGGTACATCGGTTTCCTGGTTCCCATATATCAGTAAGCATCCGGTACACAACTCAATACTTGCTCAGCGGGGCTGCATACGCTTCGGTCCTTGACCTACACGGGCAGAGCTACTCGACCAAGACCTCGTCTTGTCGCTACCTAACTCTCCTGCCCGGTCTCATCTTTAGAAACGTAAACTTTAGTTTGCCTCTCTTTCCAACCCCACTTATGTGATCCTAAAACAAAGCTCGCGAGTAGATCCCAACTACTCGTCTTCTACCGGATGTCCTAGCATATTTAGCACGGCATTATTCTACAGCGATGACACAAAGCTACCCTTGACCTCAGGGTTCATGTTTGGTTATGCAAGTGGAGTATCAACATCCTTGACCTAATGCACATACAAACCTTGACCAAATGTAGTGAACAAAGGGAAAACTTTAAAAACAACTTAAGTGCAAACCGGGGCTTGCCTTGGTTTTGCAGGTGACAAGAGTCAGATAATATGGGGTTAGTTGCTGATGTCTTGAAATTCAACTCCTGCCCTTCTTGCTCCTTGATCCAAGCTCAACTTATCCTTCTCCACTTTCCACGTTTTATCACTACAAGTTATGAACATGCATATATCTTTAATTGTAAAACTTTTTCTAACAAGTTCTAAAGACAAGTTTAAAACTGGAACTCTGTTCAAGAATTTAAAATGACACTGGTGCTAGTGGTTTGGGTTTGTGTTTAAGTACTAAGATCAAGTGATGAGTGGGGTTTCATCACTTGGGTGGGGATCAACTAATGGTCGAACAGAACACTAATGATCCAGGGCTCCAGTGGAGCTGGAAATTTTCTTGTGACTTCCTTGTCACAAGAAAGTCCTCTGGACCAAAATTCAGAATGTTTCACTGATTAGGTCACCCAGAACAATTCCCTAAGCATTTAGGCATAAAGGAATTAATTCTGAATAAATTTGCACTTTCATGCCAATTCAAGTGAACTACAATTTCATACATAGCTCAGGGAGCATGCATGATATTTCCAAGGATTTTTGGAGCTAAGGAATGGCTAGAACTGAATTTCCAAGTTTTGGAAATTCTCTGAAAATGTTTCTGTATTTATTTGAATGCAGAAACTTGGAATTAGAATTACCCTAATTAAATCAACCCCAAATGAGTTGAAACTTTTACAGGTGTCTCCTAATATCCTAAAGAATATCCTGGCAAAATATGGGGTATTTTGGATGAACCAAACTCCCTCTAAAATTCTTTTGCTGAAAAGCTTTAAAGAATTCTCCAGAATTTTCTATTGGTTTTCATGCAAATTGGGTTGCATATTTGGATAGAGTTTTTCATCCTGAATCAAACCCAATTTGAATCACTAATTTTGGAGCTCCCTAGCAAAAGTTATGAGGTTCTAAAGTTTGAACCGAATTTGGAATTCAAATTAAACCGAAAAATGTTTAAACCCTGACTGCGGGCCACAGGGCCACGTGTCGACCACTGAAACACGAGCCACACGGGCCACAGAGTATTTTCCGCATTGTCACAGGCAGAACCGCGGTCACAGAAGATCTATTCCCTCGCACCAGAGACTGACGCGTGGGCCAGCCCCCGTCTTCGTCTTCCTCCGGCTGCCTGCGCTCCCGTGCCGCCGAGCTCGCCGGAGCTCTCGCCGGGAGTGGGTTCCGGTGCTCGGAACTTGCTGGATCTTGCCGCCCCCACGTATTCTCGTACGAGGAACACGTTGCCGGGCTTATCTCAGCTCGACAATGACCGGAACCCTAGGTGCTACGGCGACAGCGGAGGTGGCCACTCCGGCGATGTCGCTAGGGCGTTATACTACACCAAACACGTAGCCATTTGCGCGTACAGCACCACCGCACCGAGGAGAACACGGACCCAACCGCCGATCTCGCCGGAACTCGCCGGAAGTATGACCTCACCATCGGGCTAGGTCAAAATATGGCGAAATTCGAAAAACTCGATGAACAGCGGCTCTGCTCGATGGTTCTCGGTAGTTCTTGATCCTACGCACGCGCACGGGGGTATAGAAGGTGTATGCTACGTCGTGTGGGGAGTGGTCCGACGTGTGAAACGAATTCGCCGAGTTTCTCCTCTCGGCTATCATCGTATGTCGTCGGCAAAACTGAAATTCCGGCGAGCACGGTCCATGACACGCTGCCGGCGTTGTTGTGAAGCGAGAAGGTCTACAGGCGCACCTTTTTGCTTTTGTAGCTGGGTGGGAGAAGCCCTGTGGCGGCCGGGCGACGAGTTCTCGTCGCGGCGGCTCCCTTCGGTGCTGTGGTGGAGAACCGAGCTCGACGCCGGAGTTTCTGCGGAGCCAGAGCCTGGTTATCGTTTCGGCCACGTCGAGGGAGGTCCGGCGGGGCTGTAGGGCGGCTTAGCTCGGCGCGGAAGCTGCTGAGGCATCCGGGCACCGGTGCTCCGAGGATTTCTCTCCGTGCGGCACGAGCTCGATGAGAGGCGCGGGTTAAAGACGGCAGTGGCGTGAGGTGATCGGGTGAGGAGCTGTGCTCTCGGTGGAGGCAGTTGTGGCGGACCGGAATCCGCTCATCCAGGATCGCAGAGGGTGATGCCGCGCGATGCGACACCCGACAGCACACGTCATAAGAACACAATATATTACATGGGAAAAACAGCTGAAACTGTACAAATAAGTACAAACTTCAGTTACAATTATTGTTCTATTACACAGCGGAAGACTACACTATACAACTCACGCCCGCCTATTTAGCAAAAGTCGGTTGCCCAGCCCTAGGGCAACCCACACTAGCTGCACTCCTCAGCTCAGCGCGGCGGGTACGGCTCCCACTCAGCCGTGGTCCCCGACGGAGGGTAACCCTCGCCGGTGGACTCGTACTCCGAGTCCGTGGGTGGCTCTTCACCTGAAAAACACTTAAGCAGCAACCGTGAGCTCGAAGGCTCAGCAAGGCTTAACCGACTCACCTAAGCATGAAACTCTACATGAGGTGTACAATGGACATAGGATAGTAACATTTCAGCAAAACGGCACGCCTACAAGTTCATCCTTAGTTTATCTTTTAGCAACAAGTTAACAGTTCATGAAATCTGAAATTTAGTAAGCAGTATTTGGTGGCACACATGTAGCAATACAATTATATCAATCAGCATCATTGAATCACCATATTTCATCCATTAGTCTACGTTACGACGCAGTGAACAAGCAGCACTCGTCACCGCGAGGGACGGCGAATCGACTCGATATACACCTGCAGGGAAAACCCAAAGAGCACGTCACGTACGCCCACCCGTGGAGCTGCACAGCACGCTCACTCGATGTCGTACGGGACAACCTTTCACCCAACAGCCCAAACGTCGAACCGGTCGCACCGAAACGAGCAGGAGGTTCTCCACACGGAGCATCTCTCTATGCCCGTTGGCAGATTTCCACCTTGCTGCCCTCAACCTACACCTATAAATCGGTGTGCTATGCCTCGACGCCCGGAGGTTTAGGCTACATCGGTTTATCGGGGCCCATATATCCGATATGCCTTCGGTACGTTCAATACTTGTTCAGCAGGGCCGCACACGGATCGGTCCTCAATCGACACGGACAGGGCTGCGCACACAAGACTCTCTCTTGCTGCGCCCTAGCCCCTGCCTAGTCTCATTTTCATTACTAAAGTGATCTCACATCACTCAACCGAACCCGTGTGTCCCCAGCCTATCTCGCGAGTAGATTCCAACTACTCGACTTGTACCGAAGTCCTATGACTCATTAAGCATAGCCTGTCTACTCGAGGTCCTTGACACTACCCTCACTCTTTTAGGAAACTTTGGTTATGCAAGTGGGGTTTCATTCATCCGATACCTAATGCACATACATACTTCATATGACACATGTATACAAAGTAAAACTTTTAAAAAGGGTTAATGCAAACCGGGGCTTGCCTTGTTGCTGCTGGTCAGGAGTTAGTTCTTCGTCCGGAAGGAGGAAGTCCAGCACTTCCGGAGTCTCTTCTTCAACGGCTACACGTTAATGAAATACTATATGTTAATTTAGATGCAAATGTGAGTTTTAGAGTAAAACTTCTACTATTGGTTCTAATAATCAGCCTCTAACACCTGGAACTTTGTTTAAGAATTTAAATATGAACTAGTGTTGGTGGTTTGGCTTGGACTTAGTCACATGGTTAAATGCTAAGTGGTTTTCCCCCCTTTTCCATAATAATCCCTTAAGTGGGTAAACAGGACAGGGGTGATCTAGAGCTCCACTGGAGCTGAGAATTTTTGTGTGAGTTCCTTGTCACAAGAAAACTCTCTGGACCAAACATTAGCACTTTTCATGGAGTGGTTTGCTCAGAATAATTCTCTTGGCAAATCAGCAAGGAAGAATTAATTCTGAGGTAATACCCCTGTTCATGCTCAACTTAATGAACTACAATTTCTATTCTAGCTCATAGAGTTTGCATGAATTTTCCTAGCATTTTTGGAGTCAAGGTTTGCCCAGAATTGAATTTCCAAGTTTTGGAAATTCTCTGAAAATGTTTCTGCATTCAAATGAACACAGCACCTTCCAATTTGAATTGCTCTGACCAATTCAACTCCAAATGGTCTGAAACTTTTGCAGGGGTTTACTAATGTCCTAAAGAACATTCTGCCAAAATTTGGGAATTTTTGGATGAACCAAACTCCCTCTAAAATTCTTTTGCTGAAAAGCTTTAAAGAATTTTCCAGAATTAATTAATGGGTTTCATACAAATTGGGTTGTATCTCTGGACAGAGCTAGGCAAGATGAATCCAACCCAATTTGAATCACTAAATTTGGAGCTTCCTAGCAAAAGTTATGGGGTTCTAAAGTTTGCACTAAAACTGGAAATTCCAGAAATGTTTAAATCCTGCGGGTGGGTCCACGTACACGTGTCGACCGCTGGATCCGAGCCACACGGGGCCACAGACTCCTTCCCGCGCGGCCGCACTGGATCCCGGACCACAGAGAATCCCACCCCTTTATTTCCAGCCGCTGACGCGTGGGGCCTACCCCTTCGTCCTCCTCCGGCCACCCGCGCGACCCCGCCGCCAAGCTCGCCGGAGCTCTCGCCGGAGACGGGTTCCGGTCCTCGGAGCTTGCTGAATCTCGCCGCCAGTGCCTATCTCGGCCTGAGGAACACGGTGGTGCCCTCCCCAGAACTTGACAACCACCGGAACAGTGCTCCCAACGGCAACAGCGGCCGGGAGCTCACCGGCGACGTCTAACTCGGCATCCCACGCACCTTTTTCGATGCGGTTTGCTCGGGGAGCTCCGCTGACACCTGCTGGTCACGGACATGGACACCGATCCTCGTGAAAATGGCGGTAACTATGACCTCACCGGCGACCTAGGCCGGATATCGGCTGTGCTTCAGAAAACTTCAAAGAACCGTCAACCTAGCCCACGGTTTTTACTGGTTTTTGATCCTAGGTGGTCGTGGCCGTGTATAGAGCGTGTGCATGACTCGGTTTGCCCAGTGATGAGCTAACCCCCACGAATTTTGGGATTTTGTGGGAGCTCGGTCTCAAGACACCCGAAGCTTTCCCGGCGAAATACTCCCTCGACAGCCCATGAAATGAAGAACGGTAGGGACTAGAAGAGTCAGCACCTTAAGGCGGTCCTTTCTTGTATGGCTCGTCGGGCACGAGCGCGCCTGTGCTGGCCGGACGCCGGCGATCAGAAAGGGCGGCGTTTCTGTGCTCGCGCGGAAACGAGGAAGGAACTCGGTAGGGGGGGGTTCTCGTTTGGAAAGCAGGAGGAAGGCGGCGTGGGCTGTGCGCTGGCCTTTAAGCCGCGGTTTGGCACTGTGAGGTGGCCGATCGCTGCCTCGGTGGCTCGCCGCCGTTCACTGTCTTGCGCGCGAAGTCGGGGTCGGCTGCAGCAACCGACTGCCCCTCCAGTGTGCCACTGACCTGTGGGCCTCCCCCTTTCTCCTTTTCCCCTAATATTTCTTTTCTGTTTTTGTTAATTATCCCACCAGCTACTCACAATTTAATGTGAGACTTAGCTCCCAAGTCTTTGTTTGAATTTGAATTCTCAAATTCAAACTTTGTTTGGTCAAGTTTGCTTCATATTCAAACTGAAATTCAAATTCAGTTTTGAATTCTAGCAAATTTAACTCTTGACAAGATGAGCTCCAATGGGGCTGGAAATTGGTGGGTTTACTCAGAAAAATGTGCTGAGTGTAGATATGGAGCTAACTTTTGAATTTGGATGATGAAAGTTGCTGCAATTTGAATTTACACTCAAATTGGCCTCTTTTTGAAATAACTCAAAAGTGCCTCAAAAAGTGTTGAATTTGCATGAGCTTTGGACTGAACCTTCCCAAGACTTTTTAAATTCTAGGGGTGAGCTCAACCTCTCATGTTTAAGTGTAGAAACCCTACTTTGTGAAAGTGAAGGCTTTCCCTTCTACTCACTCCTTTGAGGGAGGTCACTTGCTCTTCACAATATTTCACAATCTACCCACAACAAAACTGTTGTGTTGTGAGGTGCATAAAATTTTTTACAAGTCCCTTTTCTTGGGCTTTTACATCCCTCCCCCCTTAAAAGAATCTCGTCCCGAGATTACAAAAGAAGAGATAGCGATGTAATAGGGACTTACCCGTGTTGAGAAGCCATGAACTCCGGGTAGTTTGAGCGAAGGAACTCCTCGCTCTCCCACGTTGCTTCCTCGGCGGTGTGGTTACTCCAGAGTATTTTGTAGAACCATAACGTTCTGCTACGCGTGGTCCTGGCTTTCTCATCAAGAATTCCCACCGGATATTCATCATATGTTAAATCCGGCTTCAGCTCGCCGATGTCTTCGGTAGGAACAGCAGTTGTATGCTTCAAGCATTTTCGCAGTTGCGAAACATGGAAAATATCATGGACACCAGCCAGAGATGCCGGTAGCTCCAATCGGTACGCTGCTGGTCCACACTTCTCGGTGATAGCGTAGGGTCCAATGAAACGGGGAGCGAGCTTCCCCTTCACACCGAATCGGTGCACGCCCTTCATTGGAGACACGCGGAGGTACACGTGTTCCCCAACGTCAAAGTGCAACGGCCTACGCCTCTTATCAGCGTAGCTCTTCTGTCGGGATTGAGCGGCCTTCAAATTGGCTTGAATTGTCCGAACGCGCTCCTCGGCGTCGTTCACCACATCAACCCCGAATGTGACCCTTTCACCGGACTCGCACCAATTTAATGGGGTGCGGCATTTACGACCGTAGAGAGCTTCATAGGGTGCCATTTTGATACTCGCCTGATAACCGTTGTTGTACGAGAATTCCGCCAATGGCAGGTGATCATCCCAGTTCCTACCATGGTGGATGGCACATGCTCTCAACATGTCTTCCAGGACTTGATTCACCCTTTCTGTCTGACCATCGGTCTGAGGGTGATAGGCGGAGCTCCTGATCAACTTAGTACCCAATGCAGCGTGTAGCTGCTCCCAAAAGCGAGATACAAATAATGCACCTCGATCTGAGACAATGGTCTGGGGTACCCCGTATAGGCATAGAATCTTTGCTATGTATAGCTCCGCATATTTGCCGGCATTGTAACGTGTATTCACCGGAATGAAATGAGCCGTCTTGGTTAACCGATCAACGATTACCCATATGGAATCATGCTTGTTGGCTGTTAGGGGTAATCCCACAATGAAATCCATGCTCACATCTTCCCATTTCCATGCCGGGATCTTCAGGGGTTGCAACAGCCCTGATTTCTTCATGTGATCAGCTTTCACTCGTCTACACGTATCGCACTCGGATACGTACTTAGCTACCTCCCGCTTCATCCGCGTCCACCAAAATTTCTTTTTCAAATCTTGGTACATTTTGTTGCTGCCCGGATGAATGGAGTATTTAGACAAGTGAGCTTCATCGAGGATCTTTTTCCTCAACTCCATATCCCGGGGTACGACTATGCGGTCATTGAACCACAGCGTCCCCTCCCCATCTTTCCGGAAACATTTAATTTCTCCAATGTCTATCCGTCTCCGGAGATGTGCCATGCCTTTATCCGTTTTCTGAGCTGCAATGATGTCCTCCCTAATAGTAGGGATGAGGGCAAGGTTGTACAGCGATCCATAAGGAACCAAGTATAAACTTGGCTCTTCCTCCTCCACCGGTGTAATGGTGAGGTGATGGACATGCGATTTCCGACTCAGCGCGTCGGCAACCACATTCGCCTTGCCGGGGTGGTAATGGATCTCAATCTCATAATCTTTGATCAGTTCTAACCACCTCCTCTGCCTCATGTTCAGCTCCTTCTGGGTGAAAATGTATTTCAAGCTCTTGTGGTCGGTGTAGAGATGCACTAAGTTCCCCAGGAGATAGTGCCTCCACATTTTCAGCGCCAACACCACGGCAGCAAGTTCAAGATCGTGAGTCGGGTAGTGCTGCTCATGGTTCCGAAGTTGGCGTGAGCCATAAGCGACCACACGTCCTTCCTGCATCAACACGCAGCCAAGCCCAATACCGGACGCGTCACAATACACGTCGAAGGGCTTTGTTGTATCCGGCTGAGCTAACACCGGGGCTGTGGTGAGATGCTTCACCAATGTTCGGAACGCTCCTTCACACGCGGTGTTCCAAACATATTTTGTCCCTTTTTTCAGCAACTCTGTCATCGGCTTAGCGAGCTTGGAGAAGCTTGGAATGAATCTCCGGTAGTATCCCGCTAACCCGAGGAAGCTTCTGACTTCATGAACTGAAGTGGGAGCTTTCCATTTCAACACTTGCTCGATTTTACTTGGGTCAACCGCAATGCCTTCAGCTGAGATGATATGTCCCAAGAATGGCACTTGGCTGATCCAAAATTCGCATTTGCTGAACTTAGCATAGAGTTTGTGGTCTCGCAATCGTTGAAGAACGATCCGCAAGTGTTCGGCATGTTCAGCTTCGGTCTTGGAGTAAACCAAGATGTCGTCGATGAACACTACCACGAACTTGTCCAGCTCCGGCATGAACACCGAGTTCATGAGATACATGAAATGGGCTGGAGCATTTGTGAGACCAAAGGACATGACGAGATATTCGTATAAGCCGTATCTCGTCGAGAATGCCGTCTTCGGGATATCCTCCGCCCGGATCTTGATCTGGTGATATCCAGAGCGAAGGTCCATCTTTGAGAATACACTTGCCCCCACAAGTTGATCAAACAAGATGTCAATACGGGGCAGTGGGTACTTATTCTTGATGGTGACGGCGTTGAGCGGCCGGTAATCCACACACAGCCTCAGGGTCTCATCCTTCTTCTTCACGAATAGCGCCGAGCATCCCCAAGGCGAGGAACTCGGCCTAATGAAACCCTTGCTCAACAGATCATTGAGCTGTTCTTTCAGTTCCGCCAGCTCATTTGGAGCCATCTTGTATGGTCTCCGTGATATGGGCGTAGTCCCGGGTGCAAGTTCAATCTTGAACTCGACATCCCGCTCAGGTGGCATGCCCGGAAGATCATCCGGGAACACATCAGGATACTCCCGGACTACAGGGATGTCTTCTAACTTGAGAACTTCAGCATTATTAATTGCTAAAACTTCCCGGACTGGCATGTCTAACATCATGGAATGCGGACGGTGGAATGGAGAATTTAAGTGAATCGTCCGTGTCCGAGTCTCTAGGACAGCGCCATGGTATTGCAGCCATGACATCCCTAAGATTGCATCAATCTTTTGTCCCATAAGAATTATCAAGGTGGTGGGATATAGTTTCCCACCTAAGCACAGAGGTGCCTTTGGAATCATCATATTAGCTGAAATCTTCCCTCCCGGTGAGCATATCATATAAGTGCAGTCGGTTGGGAAGACTTGCAATTGATGTTTAGCCACATAGGATGCACTTATAAAGCTGTGGGTTGCACCAGAATCAAATAATATGACGATGGCTTGATTGTTGAGAGTAAACGTACCCGCCAGCACGTTGTCTCCCTCTGGGGCGTCCTCACTGTCGAGGTTGCGGACACCCCCAGTCCGTTGACCAACCCTCTTCACCGGAGGTCGGCCTCGAGCACCACCCTGGAGCTGGGCTTGCCCGCTGCTCTGCTGCCCCTGGGGACAGTCCTTCGCAAAGTGGCCCGCCTGGCCACATGTGAAGCAGGTGAAACGGGGCGGTCCCCCGCTGATCGGTGGACGGAAACCCGGGGCGCGTTGTGGCGGTGGAAACGCCCGGGGTACCGTCTGCTGCTGCTGCTGTCTTGGTGGTGGCATCGGCGGACGGAACGGAGGTGCCTGAAAGGGACGTCCCCCGAACCGTTGCGGTCGCGCTGGTGGTTGCCACTGCTGCCCGGATGGTGTCCGATACACCATACGGTACTTCTGGGGAGCGCCACTCCCACCGCTGCTAGGTGGAGCGCTACGCTTCCTCTGCTCAGCTGCTAACTCCCGCTGAGCGTCCTCTTGCATGATGGCGGCATTGACTAAGTCGTTGAATGTGCCGCGGTTCCACTGTACGAGGTGGGTCTTCATTTCGGGGTGTAACCCCCGATAGAAGTGCTCCCTCTTCTTCTCCTCCGTGGAGATGTAGTCTGACGCATACTGCGCCAAATGGTTGAAGGCACGGGAGTAGTCGTGGGCACTCCTCCCGCCCTGCTTCAGTTCCAAAAATTCTTGGAACTTTCTCTTCATTATTCCGGGAGGAATGTGATAGGCGCGGAACGCCTCCCGGAACTCTTGCCATTCCACGGCATGGCCAGCCGGACGTGAGGCGACATAATTCGCCCACCACGCACCAGCGGCACCGTGGAGCTGCTGTGCTGCGAACAGCGTCTTCTGCCGCTCCGTACACTGGAGCAGCCCGAACTTGGACTCGATAGTCCGCAGCCAGTTGTCCGCCTCCAGTGGTTCTTCGGCTTCGGTGAACACTGGAGGGTGCGTACTCATGAAATCCGAGTACGACACTTCGCGGGGCTCACGAGGCCCTCGCTCTTGACGTCCTCCCGCCTGGGACGTATTCTGCACGATCGTGCGGAGCAGGTCGGTCTGCTCCTCACGACCTCCCACCAATGCCGCTATCACATCCGCTAGAGTAAGCGGAGGCGGCGGTGGTGGCTGCTGCTGCGGGGTGCTGTCGTAGGCCGGTGGCTGGGAGTCATCGCCTCCACCTTGGCTAGAGCCACCAACCTCGTGCGTGGTCCTAGTACGAACCATCTGCAACCATACGACATTAACCATCAGTTCCGCAACATTTTGCATGCAGTCCAATAGAACTGGGCGTAAAAACATCATGACACCCAAACATGCAAAATATCTCGTAAGTAGATAATGTAATAACTTTGCACAAGCTACCCCATTACCAGACCAAACACAAGTTAGTTTAATCCAACTTGATGAACCCCCTCTTTGGAAGCTCACCATAACTGGGTTTGGTCTCTACGAGACATTATTATTGCGTTGTCATCACGTATAACACCCTTAGGGTACAACACCCTTTAATGAGTTCAACTGTCATTCTTCTGTCAGAATGACCAGTTTCTACCTATTCCAAGTTTTGATCCGGTTATGGGCATTTTCATGACTCAAGTTGAATACCAAAGTTAAAGTTAACTTTAGTATCTTTCCAACGAGTACTCATTTGCCCCCAGATCAGCTTTGATTAAAAAGTTATGTTAATTCAAAGTTAGCAGAATTTCTGGAAGAATTTTAACAGCACCTCCCTTGGAAGTGGCTGTTTCCAATCCTGATTTCCACTAAATTCTGTGCTGAAATTTCAGAAACTTTGAATTGCAAAGATGGCAAACATCTTCTACTCTTTCTAAGGATGGATTATATGACAATTTTAGATTTTTCTACTGGGAGTTATATTTGAAAAACAGATCAGTTCAGAGGATGTTTTACTCTGCCCTGATTCTGGACAGTTTACATTCCTCTGGGATTTCAGCCATCTTAAGGCGAGTTTCAGCTCTGGAAGTCTACAACAAAGTTGTAGAGTACTTGAATACCTTTCCAGAACTATATAGCACACCTCCCTGGGCTAAAAGACCTGTGAGTTATGCCCTGTTGAAGATCAGCAAACATGCTGCCCCAAACAGAGCACTCTGTTTTTCAGTCTCTTTTGGAACTACACTCATCACCATCCCATTCTTATACCCAACCAGGGTCCTAACTGTTGAACCTATAGATTTTAATTCTTTGTCATCATTATACTCATGCATATGCCTACAATGCCTCGGTACTACGTTCCTCACAAAAGAAAATCCTATCCGGATCATACCGGCATATACGTCTCAAATGTGGCACTAAACGGTCTCTCGCACACGTTTTCTACACGGATACATACGTGGTTAGTACCTGCAGAAAACCACACAATAATGGTGCACTCAATGGTTATTCATTTCAGGCAGTTCCATATTTGAAAGTAAATACAAACGCCCGTATCATTTCCATACGGCCGTCCTTGAGCTAAGTCACGTCTCAAGGCACGTGATCGTGTTTCAACACCACACGACGGGGAACCCGAGTATGTCATGAACGGGTCGTCACGGTTGGGAATGTTATCAACCCAACAGATACCACCTACTGCCCTGCAGGGCACGCCGATGGCAAGCGCTGCGTATGTCCTCCTGGGCTATTTCCAGACGAACACACTCTCGCGTTACTGACCACGCGATGGGGTCTCCGCTTACTTGCCTAATGCACGCTAGGGATCAGCGTTTCATATGAACTCAGGGACATGAAGAGTCCAAGAGCTTCATATTGACATCTCACACCGAGCTGTGAGATCAATCCCTGAACCACGTTCCTCGTCAGGGAGAGCTAACCGAAATTGAACCGCTTTCGGTGGCGTTCCTTACCATACTTACCAGAGCGTAGGTGCGTCGTTACATAATTGAAATTCAGAATTATAACACATAAGTTAGTCTTTGCCACTTTAAGTAACTAAGCTAATATAGTCCTTACTTGGGCAACTACCGAATCCTCACCGTATACCTAAGTTTTTCCCATAATGCAGTCCTTTAGTACTGTGCTATCCCCACTGCAGCTCTGATACCAGGCTGTGGCGGACCGGAATCCGCTCATCCAGGATCGCAGAGGGTGATGCCGCGCGATGCGACACCCGACAGCACACGTCATAAGAACACAATATATTACATGGGAAAAACAGCTGAAACTGTACAAATAAGTACAAACTTCAGTTACAATTATTGTTCTATTACACAGCGGAAGACTACACTATACAACTCACGCCCGCCTATTTAGCAAAAGTCGGTTGCCCAGCCCTAGGGCAACCCACAATAGCTGCACTCCTCAGCTCAGCGCGGCGGGTACGGCTCCCACTCAGCCGTGGTCCCCGACGGAGGGTAACCCTCGCCGGTGGACTCGTACTCCGAGTCCGTGGGTGGCTCTTCACCTGAAAAACACTTAAGCAGCAACCGTGAGCTCGAAGGCTCAGCAAGGCTTAACCGACTCACCTAAGCATGAAACTCTACATGAGGTGTACAATGGACATAGGATAGTAACATTTCAGCAAAACGGCACGCCTACAAGTTCATCCTTAGTTTATCTTTTAGCAACAAGTTAACAGTTCATGAAATCTGAAATTTAGTAAGCAGTATTTGGTGGCACACATGTAGCAATACAATTATATCAATCAGCATCATTGAATCACCATATTTCATCCATTAGTCTCCGTTACGACGCAGTGAACAAGCAGCACTCGTCACCGCGAGGGACGGCGAATCGACTCGATATACACCTGCAGGGAAAACCCAAAGAGCACGTCACGTACGCCCACCCGTGGAGCTGCACAGCACGCTCACTCGATGTCGTACGGGACAACCTTTCACCCAACAGCCCAAACGTCGAACCGGTCGCACCGAAACGAGCAGGAGGTTCTCCACACGGAGCATCTCTCTATGCCCGTTGGCAGATTTCCACCTTGCTGCCCTCAACCTACTCCTATAAATCGGTGTGCTATGCCTCGACGCCCGGAGGTTTAGGCTACATCGGTTTATCGGGGCCCATATATCCGATATGCCTTCGGTACGTTCAATACTTGTTCAGCAGGGCCGCACACGGATCGGTCCTCAATCGACACGGACAGGGCTGCGCACACAAGACTCTCTCTTGCTGCGCCCTAGCCCCTGCCTAGTCTCATTTTCATTACTAAAGTGATCTCACATCACTCAACCGAACCCGTGTGTCCCCAGCCTATCTCGCGAGTAGATTCCAACTACTCGACTTGTACCGAAGTCCTATGACTCATTAAGCATAGCCTGTCTACTCGAGGTCCTTGACACTACCCTCACTCTTTTAGGAAACTTTGGTTATGCAAGTGGGGTTTCATTCATCCGATACCTAATGCACATACATACTTCATATGACACATGTATACAAAGTAAAACTTTTAAAAAGGGTTAATGCAAACCGGGGCTTGCCTTGTTGCTGCTGGTCAGGAGTTAGTTCTTCGTCCGGAAGGAGGAAGTCCAGCACTTCCGGAGTCTCTTCTTCAACGGCTACACGTTAATGAAATACTATATGTTAATTTAGATGCAAATGTGAGTTTTAGAGTAAAACTTCTACTATTGGTTCTAATAATCAGCCTCTAACACCTGGAACTTTGTTTAAGAATTTAAATATGAACTAGTGTTGGTGGTTTGGCTTGGACTTAGTCACATGGTTAAATGCTAAGTGGTTTTCCCCCCTTTTCCATAATAATCCCTTAAGTGGGTAAACAGGACAGGGGTGATCTAGAGCTCCACTGGAGCTGAGAATTTTTGTGTGAGTTCCTTGTCACAAGAAAACTCTCTGGACCAAACATTAGCACTTTTCATGGAGTGGTTTGCTCAGAATAATTCTCTTGGCAAATCAGCAAGGAAGAATTAATTCTGAGGTAATACCCCTGTTCATGCTCAACTTAATGAACTACAATTTCTATTCTAGCTCATAGAGTTTGCATGAATTTTCCTAGCATTTTTGGAGTCAAGGTTTGCCCAGAATTGAATTTCCAAGTTTTGGAAATTCTCTGAAAATGTTTCTGCATTCAAATGAACACAGCACCTTCCAATTTGAATTGCTCTGACCAATTCAACTCCAAATGGTCTGAAACTTTTGCAGGGGTTTACTAATGTCCTAAAGAACATTCTGCCAAAATTTGGGAATTTTTGGATGAACCAAACTCCCTCTAAAATTCTTTTGCTGAAAAGCTTTAAAGAATTTTCCAGAATTAATTAATGGGTTTCATACAAATTGGGTTGTATCTCTGGACAGAGCTAGGCAAGATGAATCCAACCCAATTTGAATCACTAAATTTGGAGCTTCCTAGCAAAAGTTATGGGGTTCTAAAGTTTGCACTAAAACTGGAAATTCCAGAAATGTTTAAATCCTGCGGGTGGGTCCACGTACACGTGTCGACCGCTGGATCCGAGCCACACGGGGCCACAGACTCCTTCCCGCGCGGCCGCACTGGATCCCGGACCACAGAGAATCCCACCCCTTTATTTCCAGCCGCTGACGCGTGGGGCCTACCCCTTCGTCCTCCTCCGGCCACCCGCGCGACCCCGCCGCCAAGCTCGCCGGAGCTCTCGCCGGAGACGGGTTCCGGTCCTCGGAGCTTGCTGAATCTCGCCGCCAGTGCCTATCTCGGCCTGAGGAACACGGTGGTGCCCTCCCCAGAACTTGACAACCACCGGAACAGTGCTCCCAACGGCAACAGCGGCCGGGAGCTCACCGGCGACGTCTAACTCGGCATCCCACGCACCTTTTTCGATGCGGTTTGCTCGGGGAGCTCCGCTGACACCTGCTGGTCACGGACATGGACACCGATCCTCGTGAAAATGGCGGTAACTATGACCTCACCGGCGACCTAGGCCGGATATCGGCTGTGCTTCAGAAAACTTCAAAGAACCGTCAACCTAGCCCACGGTTTTTACTGGTTTTTGATCCTAGGTGGTCGTGGCCGTGTATAGAGCGTGTGCATGACTCGGTTTGCCCAGTGATGAGCTAACCCCCACGAATTTTGGGATTTTGTGGGAGCTCGGTCTCAAGACACCCGAAGCTTTCCCGGCGAAATACTCCCTCGACAGCCCATGAAATGAAGAACGGTAGGGACTAGAAGAGTCAGCACCTTAAGGCGGTCCTTTCTTGTATGGCTCGTCGGGCACGAGCGCGCCTGTGCTGGCCGGACGCCGGCGATCAGAAAGGGCGGCGTTTCTGTGCTCGCGCGGAAACGAGGAAGGAACTCGGTAGGGGGGGGTTCTCGTTTGGAAAGCAGGAGGAAGGCGGCGTGGGCTGTGCGCTGGCCTTTAAGCCGCGGTTTGGCACTGTGAGGTGGCCGATCGCTGCCTCGGTGGCTCGCCGCCGTTCACTGTCTTGCGCGCGAAGTCGGGGTCGGCTGCAGCAACCGACTGCCCCTCCAGTGTGCCACTGACCTGTGGGCCTCCCCCTTTCTCCTTTTCCCCTAATATTTCTTTTCTGTTTTTGTTAATTATCCCACCAGCTACTCACAATTTAATGTGAGACTTAGCTCCCAAGTCTTTGTTTGAATTTGAATTCTCAAATTCAAACTTTGTTTGGTCAAGTTTGCTTCATATTCAAACTGAAATTCAAATTCAGTTTTGAATTCTAGCAAATTTAACTCTTGACAAGATGAGCTCCAATGGGGCTGGAAATTGGTGGGTTTACTCAGAAAAATGTGCTGAGTGTAGATATGGAGCTAACTTTTGAATTTGGATGATGAAAGTTGCTGCAATTTGAATTTACACTCAAATTGGCCTCTTTTTGAAATAACTCAAAAGTGCCTCAAAAAGTGTTGAATTTGCATGAGCTTTGGACTGAACCTTCCCAAGACTTTTTAAATTCTAGGGGTGAGCTCAACCTCTCATGTTTAAGTGTAGAAACCCTACTTTGTGAAAGTGAAGGCTTTCCCTTCTACTCACTCCTTTGAGGGAGGTCACTTGCTCTTCACAATATTTCACAATCTACCCACAACAAAACTGTTGTGTTGTGAGGTGCATAAAATTTTTTACAAGTCCCTTTTCTTGGGCTTTTACATCCCTCCCCCCTTAAAAGAATCTCGTCCCGAGATTACAAAAGAAGAGATAGCGATGTAATAGGGACTTACCCGTGTTGAGAAGCCATGAACTCCGGGTAGTTTGAGCGAAGGAACTCCTCGCTCTCCCACGTTGCTTCCTCGGCGGTGTGGTTACTCCAGAGTATTTTGTAGAACCATAACGTTCTGCTACGCGTGGTCCTGGCTTTCTCATCAAGAATTCCCACCGGATATTCATCATATGTTAAATCCGGCTTCAGCTCGCCGATGTCTTCGGTAGGAACAGCAGTTGTATGCTTCAAGCATTTTCGCAGTTGCGAAACATGGAAAATATCATGGACACCAGCCAGAGATGCCGGTAGCTCCAATCGGTACGCTGCTGGTCCACACTTCTCGGTGATAGCGTAGGGTCCAATGAAACGGGGAGCGAGCTTCCCCTTCACACCGAATCGGTGCACGCCCTTCATTGGAGACACGCGGAGGTACACGTGTTCCCCAACGTCAAAGTGCAACGGCCTACGCCTCTTATCAGCGTAGCTCTTCTGTCGGGATTGAGCGGCCTTCAAATTGGCTTGAATTGTCCGAACGCGCTCCTCGGCGTCGTTCACCACATCAACCCCGAATGTGACCCTTTCACCGGACTCGCACCAATTTAATGGGGTGCGGCATTTACGACCGTAGAGAGCTTCATAGGGTGCCATTTTGATACTCGCCTGATAACCGTTGTTGTACGAGAATTCCGCCAATGGCAGGTGATCATCCCAGTTCCTACCATGGTGGATGGCACATGCTCTCAACATGTCTTCCAGGACTTGATTCACCCTTTCTGTCTGACCATCGGTCTGAGGGTGATAGGCGGAGCTCCTGATCAACTTAGTACCCAATGCAGCGTGTAGCTGCTCCCAAAAGCGAGATACAAATAATGCACCTCGATCTGAGACAATGGTCTGGGGTACCCCGTATAGGCATAGAATCTTTGCTATGTATAGCTCCGCATATTTGCCGGCATTGTAACGTGTATTCACCGGAATGAAATGAGCCGTCTTGGTTAACCGATCAACGATTACCCATATGGAATCATGCTTGTTGGCTGTTAGGGGTAATCCCACAATGAAATCCATGCTCACATCTTCCCATTTCCATGCCGGGATCTTCAGGGGTTGCAACAGCCCTGATTTCTTCATGTGATCAGCTTTCACTCGTCTACACGTATCGCACTCGGATACGTACTTAGCTACCTCCCGCTTCATCCGCGTCCACCAAAATTTCTTTTTCAAATCTTGGTACATTTTGTTGCTGCCCGGATGAATGGAGTATTTAGACAAGTGAGCTTCATCGAGGATCTTTTTCCTCAACTCCATATCCCGGGGTACGACTATGCGGTCATTGAACCACAGCGTCCCCTCCCCATCTTTCCGGAAACATTTAATTTCTCCAATGTCTATCCGTCTCCGGAGATGTGCCATGCCTTTATCCGTTTTCTGAGCTGCAATGATGTCCTCCCTAATAGTAGGGATGAGGGCAAGGTTGTACAGCGATCCATAAGGAACCAAGTATAAACTTGGCTCTTCCTCCTCCACCGGTGTAATGGTGAGGTGATGGACATGCGATTTCCGACTCAGCGCGTCGGCAACCACATTCGCCTTGCCGGGGTGGTAATGGATCTCAATCTCATAATCTTTGATCAGTTCTAACCACCTCCTCTGCCTCATGTTCAGCTCCTTCTGGGTGAAAATGTATTTCAAGCTCTTGTGGTCGGTGTAGAGATGCACTAAGTTCCCCAGGAGATAGTGCCTCCACATTTTCAGCGCCAACACCACGGCAGCAAGTTCAAGATCGTGAGTCGGGTAGTGCTGCTCATGGTTCCGAAGTTGGCGTGAGCCATAAGCGACCACACGTCCTTCCTGCATCAACACGCAGCCAAGCCCAATACCGGACGCGTCACAATACACGTCGAAGGGCTTTGTTGTATCCGGCTGAGCTAACACCGGGGCTGTGGTGAGATGCTTCACCAATGTTCGGAACGCTCCTTCACACGCGGTGTTCCAAACATATTTTGTCCCTTTTTTCAGCAACTCTGTCATCGGCTTAGCGAGCTTGGAGAAGCTTGGAATGAATCTCCGGTAGTATCCCGCTAACCCGAGGAAGCTTCTGACTTCATGAACTGAAGTGGGAGCTTTCCATTTCAACACTTGCTCGATTTTACTTGGGTCAACCGCAATGCCTTCAGCTGAGATGATATGTCCCAAGAATGGCACTTGGCTGATCCAAAATTCGCATTTGCTGAACTTAGCATAGAGTTTGTGGTCTCGCAATCGTTGAAGAACGATCCGCAAGTGTTCGGCATGTTCAGCTTCGGTCTTGGAGTAAACCAAGATGTCGTCGATGAACACTACCACGAACTTGTCCAGCTCCGGCATGAACACCGAGTTCATGAGATACATGAAATGGGCTGGAGCATTTGTGAGACCAAAGGACATGACGAGATATTCGTATAAGCCGTATCTCGTCGAGAATGCCGTCTTCGGGATATCCTCCGCCCGGATCTTGATCTGGTGATATCCAGAGCGAAGGTCCATCTTTGAGAATACACTTGCCCCCACAAGTTGATCAAACAAGATGTCAATACGGGGCAGTGGGTACTTATTCTTGATGGTGACGGCGTTGAGCGGCCGGTAATCCACACACAGCCTCAGGGTCTCATCCTTCTTCTTCACGAATAGCGCCGAGCATCCCCAAGGCGAGGAACTCGGCCTAATGAAACCCTTGCTCAACAGATCATTGAGCTGTTCTTTCAGTTCCGCCAGCTCATTTGGAGCCATCTTGTATGGTCTCCGTGATATGGGCGTAGTCCCGGGTGCAAGTTCAATCTTGAACTCGACATCCCGCTCAGGTGGCATGCCCGGAAGATCATCCGGGAACACATCAGGATACTCCCGGACTACAGGGATGTCTTCTAACTTGAGAACTTCAGCATTATTAATTGCTAAAACTTCCCGGACTGGCATGTCTAACATCATGGAATGCGGACGGTGGAATGGAGAATTTAAGTGAATCGTCCGTGTCCGAGTCTCTAGGACAGCGCCATGGTATTGCAGCCATGACATCCCTAAGATTGCATCAATCTTTTGTCCCATAAGAATTATCAAGGTGGTGGGATATAGTTTCCCACCTAAGCACAGAGGTGCCTTTGGAATCATCATATTAGCTGAAATCTTCCCTCCCGGTGAGCATATCATATAAGTGCAGTCGGTTGGGAAGACTTGCAATTGATGTTTAGCCACATAGGATGCACTTATAAAGCTGTGGGTTGCACCAGAATCAAATAATATGACGATGGCTTGATTGTTGAGAGTAAACGTACCCGCCAGCACGTTGTCTCCCTCTGGGGCGTCCTCACTGTCGAGGTTGCGGACACCCCCAGTCCGTTGACCAACCCTCTTCACCGGAGGTCGGCCTCGAGCACCACCCTGGAGCTGGGCTTGCCCGCTGCTCTGCTGCCCCTGGGGACAGTCCTTCGCAAAGTGGCCCGCCTGGCCACATGTGAAGCAGGTGAAACGGGGCGGTCCCCCGCTGATCGGTGGACGGAAACCCGGGGCGCGTTGTGGCGGTGGAAACGCCCGGGGTACCGTCTGCTGCTGCTGCTGTCTTGGTGGTGGCATCGGCGGACGGAACGGAGGTGCCTGAAAGGGACGTCCCCCGAACCGTTGCGGTCGCGCTGGTGGTTGCCACTGCTGCCCGGATGGTGTCCGATACACCATACGGTACTTCTGGGGAGCGCCACTCCCACCGCTGCTAGGTGGAGCGCTACGCTTCCTCTGCTCAGCTGCTAACTCCCGCTGAGCGTCCTCTTGCATGATGGCGGCATTGACTAAGTCGTTGAATGTGCCGCGGTTCCACTGTACGAGGTGGGTCTTCATTTCGGGGTGTAACCCCCGATAGAAGTGCTCCCTCTTCTTCTCCTCCGTGGAGATGTAGTCTGACGCATACTGCGCCAAATGGTTGAAGGCACGGGAGTAGTCGTGGGCACTCCTCCCGCCCTGCTTCAGTTCCAAAAATTCTTGGAACTTTCTCTTCATTATTCCGGGAGGAATGTGATAGGCGCGGAACGCCTCCCGGAACTCTTGCCATTCCACGGCATGGCCAGCCGGACGTGAGGCGACATAATTCGCCCACCACGCACCAGCGGCACCGTGGAGCTGCTGTGCTGCGAACAGCGTCTTCTGCCGCTCCGTACACTGGAGCAGCCCGAACTTGGACTCGATAGTCCGCAGCCAGTTGTCCGCCTCCAGTGGTTCTTCGGCTTCGGTGAACACTGGAGGGTGCGTACTCATGAAATCCGAGTACGACACTTCGCGGGGCTCACGAGGCCCTCGCTCTTGACGTCCTCCCGCCTGGGACGTATTCTGCACGATCGTGCGGAGCAGGTCGGTCTGCTCCTCACGACCTCCCACCAATGCCGCTATCACATCCGCTAGAGTAAGCGGAGGCGGCGGTGGTGGCTGCTGCTGCGGGGTGCTGTCGTAGGCCGGTGGCTGGGAGTCATCGCCTCCACCTTGGCTAGAGCCACCAACCTCGTGCGTGGTCCTAGTACGAACCATCTGCAACCATACGACATTAACCATCAGTTCCGCAACATTTTGCATGCAGTCCAATAGAACTGGGCGTAAAAACATCATGACACCCAAACATGCAAAATATCTCGTAAGTAGATAATGTAATAACTTTGCACAAGCTACCCCATTACCAGACCAAACACAAGTTAGTTTAATCCAACTTGATGAACCCCCTCTTTGGAAGCTCACCATAACTGGGTTTGGTCTCTACGAGACATTATTATTGCGTTGTCATCACGTATAACACCCTTAGGGTACAACACCCTTTAATGAGTTCAACTGTCATTCTTCTGTCAGAATGACCAGTTTCTACCTATTCCAAGTTTTGATCCGGTTATGGGCATTTTCATGACTCAAGTTGAATACCAAAGTTAAAGTTAACTTTAGTATCTTTCCAACGAGTACTCATTTGCCCCCAGATCAGCTTTGATTAAAAAGTTATGTTAATTCAAAGTTAGCAGAATTTCTGGAAGAATTTTAACAGCACCTCCCTTGGAAGTGGCTGTTTCCAATCCTGATTTCCACTAAATTCTGTGCTGAAATTTCAGAAACTTTGAATTGCAAAGATGGCAAACATCTTCTACTCTTTCTAAGGATGGATTATATGACAATTTTAGATTTTTCTACTGGGAGTTATATTTGAAAAACAGATCAGTTCAGAGGATGTTTTACTCTGCCCTGATTCTGGACAGTTTACATTCCTCTGGGATTTCAGCCATCTTAAGGCGAGTTTCAGCTCTGGAAGTCTACAACAAAGTTGTAGAGTACTTGAATACCTTTCCAGAACTATATAGCACACCTCCCTGGGCTAAAAGACCTGTGAGTTATGCCCTGTTGAAGATCAGCAAACATGCTGCCCCAAACAGAGCACTCTGTTTTTCAGTCTCTTTTGGAACTACACTCATCACCATCCCATTCTTATACCCAACCAGGGTCCTAACTGTTGAACCTATAGATTTTAATTCTTTGTCATCATTATACTCATGCATATGCCTACAATGCCTCGGTACTACGTTCCTCACAAAAGAAAATCCTATCCGGATCATACCGGCATATACGTCTCAAATGTGGCACTAAACGGTCTCTCGCACACGTTTTCTACACGGATACATACGTGGTTAGTACCTGCAGAAAACCACACAATAATGGTGCACTCAATGGTTATTCATTTCAGGCAGTTCCATATTTGAAAGTAAATACAAACGCCCGTATCATTTCCATACGGCCGTCCTTGAGCTAAGTCACGTCTCAAGGCACGTGATCGTGTTTCAACACCACACGACGGGGAACCCGAGTATGTCATGAACGGGTCGTCACGGTTGGGAATGTTATCAACCCAACAGATACCACCTACTGCCCTGCAGGGCACGCCGATGGCAAGCGCTGCGTATGTCCTCCTGGGCTATTTCCAGACGAACACACTCTCGCGTTACTGACCACGCGATGGGGTCTCCGCTTACTTGCCTAATGCACGCTAGGGATCAGCGTTTCATATGAACTCAGGGACATGAAGAGTCCAAGAGCTTCATATTGACATCTCACACCGAGCTGTGAGATCAATCCCTGAACCACGTTCCTCGTCAGGGAGAGCTAACCGAAATTGAACCGCTTTCGGTGGCGTTCCTTACCATACTTACCAGAGCGTAGGTGCGTCGTTACATAATTGAAATTCAGAATTATAACACATAAGTTAGTCTTTGCCACTTTAAGTAACTAAGCTAATATAGTCCTTACTTGGGCAACTACCGAATCCTCACCGTATACCTAAGTTTTTCCCATAATGCAGTCCTTTAGTACTGTGCTATCCCCACTGCAGCTCTGATACCAGGCTGTGGCGGACCGGAATCCGCTCATCCAGGATCGCAGAGGGTGATGCCGCGCGATGCGACACCCGACAGCACACGTCATAAGAACACAATATATTACATGGGAAAAACAGCTGAAACTGTACAAATAAGTACAAACTTCAGTTACAATTATTGTTCTATTACACAGCGGAAGACTACACTATACAACTCACGCCCGCCTATTTAGCAAAAGTCGGTTGCCCAGCCCTAGGGCAACCCACACTAGCTGCACTCCTCAGCTCAGCGCGGCGGGTACGGCTCCCACTCAGCCGTGGTCCCCGACGGAGGGTAACCCTCGCCGGTGGACTCGTACTCCGAGTCCGTGGGTGGCTCTTCACCTGAAAAACACTTAAGCAGCAACCGTGAGCTCGAAGGCTCAGCAAGGCTTAACCGACTCACCTAAGCATGAAACTCTACATGAGGTGTACAATGGACATAGGATAGTAACATTTCAGCAAAACGGCACGCCTACAAGTTCATCCTTAGTTTATCTTTTAGCAACAAGTTAACAGTTCATGAAATCTGAAATTTAGTAAGCAGTATTTGGTGGCACACATGTAGCAATACAATTATATCAATCAGCATCATTGAATCACCATATTTCATCCATTAGTCTCCGTTACGACGCAGTGAACAAGCAGCACTCGTCACCGCGAGGGACGGCGAATCGACTCGATATACACCTGCAGGGAAAACCCAAAGAGCACGTCACGTACGCCCACCCGTGGAGCTGCACAGCACGCTCACTCGATGTCGTACGGGACAACCTTTCACCCAACAGCCCAAACGTCGAACCGGTCGCACCGAAACGAGCAGGAGGTTCTCCACACGGAGCATCTCTCTATGCCCGTTGGCAGATTTCCACCTTGCTGCCCTCAACCTACACCTATAAATCGGTGTGCTATGCCTCGACGCCCGGAGGTTTAGGCTACATCGGTTTATCGGGGCCCATATATCCGATATGCCTTCGGTACGTTCAATACTTGTTCAGCAGGGCCGCACACGGATCGGTCCTCAATCGACACGGACAGGGCTGCGCACACAAGACTCTCTCTTGCTGCGCCCTAGCCCCTGCCTAGTCTCATTTTCATTACTAAAGTGATCTCACATCACTCAACCGAACCCGTGTGTCCCCAGCCTATCTCGCGAGTAGATTCCAACTACTCGACTTGTACCGAAGTCCTATGACTCATTAAGCATAGCCTGTCTACTCGAGGTCCTTGACACTACCCTCACTCTTTTAGGAAACTTTGGTTATGCAAGTGGGGTTTCATTCATCCGATACCTAATGCACATACATACTTCATATGACACATGTATACAAAGTAAAACTTTTAAAAAGGGTTAATGCAAACCGGGGCTTGCCTTGTTGCTGCTGGTCAGGAGTTAGTTCTTCGTCCGGAAGGAGGAAGTCCAGCACTTCCGGAGTCTCTTCTTCAACGGCTACACGTTAATGAAATACTATATGTTAATTTAGATGCAAATGTGAGTTTTAGAGTAAAACTTCTACTATTGGTTCTAATAATCAGCCTCTAACACCTGGAACTTTGTTTAAGAATTTAAATATGAACTAGTGTTGGTGGTTTGGCTTGGACTTAGTCACATGGTTAAATGCTAAGTGGTTTTCCCCCCTTTTCCATAATAATCCCTTAAGTGGGTAAACAGGACAGGGGTGATCTAGAGCTCCACTGGAGCTGAGAATTTTTGTGTGAGTTCCTTGTCACAAGAAAACTCTCTGGACCAAACATTAGCACTTTTCATGGAGTGGTTTGCTCAGAATAATTCTCTTGGCAAATCAGCAAGGAAGAATTAATTCTGAGGTAATACCCCTGTTCATGCTCAACTTAATGAACTACAATTTCTATTCTAGCTCATAGAGTTTGCATGAATTTTCCTAGCATTTTTGGAGTCAAGGTTTGCCCAGAATTGAATTTCCAAGTTTTGGAAATTCTCTGAAAATGTTTCTGCATTCAAATGAACACAGCACCTTCCAATTTGAATTGCTCTGACCAATTCAACTCCAAATGGTCTGAAACTTTTGCAGGGGTTTACTAATGTCCTAAAGAACATTCTGCCAAAATTTGGGAATTTTTGGATGAACCAAACTCCCTCTAAAATTCTTTTGCTGAAAAGCTTTAAAGAATTTTCCAGAATTAATTAATGGGTTTCATACAAATTGGGTTGTATCTCTGGACAGAGCTAGGCAAGATGAATCCAACCCAATTTGAATCACTAAATTTGGAGCTTCCTAGCAAAAGTTATGGGGTTCTAAAGTTTGCACTAAAACTGGAAATTCCAGAAATGTTTAAATCCTGCGGGTGGGTCCACGTACACGTGTCGACCGCTGGATCCGAGCCACACGGGGCCACAGACTCCTTCCCGCGCGGCCGCACTGGATCCCGGACCACAGAGAATCCCACCCCTTTATTTCCAGCCGCTGACGCGTGGGGCCTACCCCTTCGTCCTCCTCCGGCCACCCGCGCGACCCCGCCGCCAAGCTCGCCGGAGCTCTCGCCGGAGACGGGTTCCGGTCCTCGGAGCTTGCTGAATCTCGCCGCCAGTGCCTATCTCGGCCTGAGGAACACGGTGGTGCCCTCCCCAGAACTTGACAACCACCGGAACAGTGCTCCCAACGGCAACAGCGGCCGGGAGCTCACCGGCGACGTCTAACTCGGCATCCCACGCACCTTTTTCGATGCGGTTTGCTCGGGGAGCTCCGCTGACACCTGCTGGTCACGGACATGGACACCGATCCTCGTGAAAATGGCGGTAACTATGACCTCACCGGCGACCTAGGCCGGATATCGGCTGTGCTTCAGAAAACTTCAAAGAACCGTCAACCTAGCCCACGGTTTTTACTGGTTTTTGATCCTAGGTGGTCGTGGCCGTGTATAGAGCGTGTGCATGACTCGGTTTGCCCAGTGATGAGCTAACCCCCACGAATTTTGGGATTTTGTGGGAGCTCGGTCTCAAGACACCCGAAGCTTTCCCGGCGAAATACTCCCTCGACAGCCCATGAAATGAAGAACGGTAGGGACTAGAAGAGTCAGCACCTTAAGGCGGTCCTTTCTTGTATGGCTCGTCGGGCACGAGCGCGCCTGTGCTGGCCGGACGCCGGCGATCAGAAAGGGCGGCGTTTCTGTGCTCGCGCGGAAACGAGGAAGGAACTCGGTAGGGGGGGGGTTCTCGTTTGGAAAGCAGGAGGAAGGCGGCGTGGGCTGTGCGCTGGCCTTTAAGCCGCGGTTTGGCACTGTGAGGTGGCCGATCGCTGCCTCGGTGGCTCGCCGCCGTTCACTGTCTTGCGCGCGAAGTCGGGGTCGGCTGCAGCAACCGACTGCCCCTCCAGTGTGCCACTGACCTGTGGGCCTCCCCCTTTCTCCTTTTCCCCTAATATTTCTTTTCTGTTTTTGTTAATTATCCCACCAGCTACTCACAATTTAATGTGAGACTTAGCTCCCAAGTCTTTGTTTGAATTTGAATTCTCAAATTCAAACTTTGTTTGGTCAAGTTTGCTTCATATTCAAACTGAAATTCAAATTCAGTTTTGAATTCTAGCAAATTTAACTCTTGACAAGATGAGCTCCAATGGGGCTGGAAATTGGTGGGTTTACTCAGAAAAATGTGCTGAGTGTAGATATGGAGCTAACTTTTGAATTTGGATGATGAAAGTTGCTGCAATTTGAATTTACACTCAAATTGGCCTCTTTTTGAAATAACTCAAAAGTGCCTCAAAAAGTGTTGAATTTGCATGAGCTTTGGACTGAACCTTCCCAAGACTTTTTAAATTCTAGGGGTGAGCTCAACCTCTCATGTTTAAGTGTAGAAACCCTACTTTGTGAAAGTGAAGGCTTTCCCTTCTACTCACTCCTTTGAGGGAGGTCACTTGCTCTTCACAATATTTCACAATCTACCCACAACAAAACTGTTGTGTTGTGAGGTGCATAAAATTTTTTACAAGTCCCTTTTCTTGGGCTTTTACAGCAGTAAGAGCAGCGAAAGATCGATCCCAAGCAGCTCGGGAGGTGCTTCCGGTTCCTCGGTCGGCAGCGCGTGGCGCCTCGCGGTGGCTCGGTGTGAGCTCGGGTGTGAACCGAGAACAGAGTAACTTCGGCAGTAAGTTTAGGCCCCCTCCTCTCACTGAACAGTGGGGCCCACAGCTCCTCTCTGCCCCAAAATATCTCCAAAATTTTGACACATTGTAAATTCATCTATGCAGGATCCAAATCCAAAAACCATTTTGACATTTGCCAATTTGTGACACAGTTTCAAGTTTAAATTCAAATTTGGATGAATTTCACAAGTTCCTTTGATATTCATATCAAAGCCTCTCCAAATTTGCTCAAAACTTGGCTCCCTCATAATTTGGATCTGAGGAATTCAAATATGTCCTCTGATCTTTGAGTTGACTATTGCAAATACACTTTTTCAAAAAGCAGTTTGATTTTTTTTCCTTTGAACATGCCCTCCTTCTTTTTGAAGTGCACCTCTTAAATCAAACTGAATTCAAAGTTTTATTGCGCATGCCAACACTTTCATGAGTAACACAAAAGTTTTTGTAAGTCCCATTTCTTGCATATAAACTCAACTTTATTCATAGCTCAAATTTTCTATTTACAAGTTTTGGGACTTTTACATTCCTCCCCACTTAAAAAGAATCTCGTCCCGAGATTCATGATTAAGGACAAGGTGGAGAGGACAACTATTACATATAAGTCTCGAACAACTCCGGATGATTGCGCTGTAAATATTCCTCGCTTTCCCATGTAGCTTCGTCGGACGTGTGATTTTCCCATAGCACTTTGAAAAATCGCAACATCCGATTTCTTGTTTCGCGAGTCTTCTCATCAATTATCCAGGTTGGTCGCTCAACATAAGTGAGGTCCGGCTTCAGATCTGCTATTCCTTCCGTGAGAATCTCCGTTGGAACTTTCAGACACTTCCGCAATTGAGATATGTGGAAGACGTTATGAACTCCGGCTAAGGCTGCCGGCAGCTCTAAACGGTATGCCACGGGTCCACATCTTTCAGTGATGACGAAGGGACCGATAAAGCGCGGAGCTAATTTCCCTTTCACTCCGAATCGGTGAATGCCCTTCATAGGAGATACGCGGAGGTATACGTGGTCCCCAACATGGAAGTCCAGAGGACGACGCCTCCTATCCGCATAGCTCTTTTGTCTGAACTGAGCGGCTTTCAGATTTGCTTGAATAAGCCTTACCCGCTCTTCAGCTTCATTTACAAGATCAACCCCGTAAATCATCGTCTCGTCAGCTTCACATCAGTTCAAGGGTGTGCAGCACTTCCGGCCGTAGAGAGCTTCATACGGTGCCATTTTGATGCTCGCTTGATACCCATTATTATAAGCAAATTCCGCCAACGGTAGATGATCGTCCCATCGCTTACCGTGGTGAATGGCACATGCTCGAAGCATGTCTTCGAGAACTTGGTTCACCCTCTCCGTTTGCCCATCGGTTTGAGGGTGATATGCAGAGCTTCTAATCAATTTGGTCCCCAGCGATGCATGTAGCTGCTCCTAGAAATGAGCAATGAACAATGCGCCTCGATCGGAGATGATCGTTCAGGGAACTCCATGTAGGCATAGTATTCTTGAAATATATATCTCTGCATACTTCTTGGCATGGTATCCCGTATGTACCGGGATGAAATGGGATGACTTGGTTAAACGATCCACGATTACCCAAACCAAGTCATGCTTATTAGCCGTGAGAGGTAGTCCAACAATAAAATCCATACTAATATCCTCCCACTTCCATGCTGGAACACTTAGCGGTTGTAGGGTTCCCGCCTTCTTCATGTGGTCGGCTTTAACTCGCCGACACGTATCACATTCTGATACGTATTTAGCAACCTCCCTCTTCATCCGGGTCCACCAAAATTTGGTCTCAGCTCTTGGTACATCTTGTTGCTGCCCGGATGAATTGAAAATTTGGATAAGTGAGCCTCATCCAAAATTTTCTTCCGCAGCCTCATATCACGGGGTACGACTATCCGGTTCCTGAACCATAGGGTGTCTTCATCATCTAACCGGAAACATTTCATCTCCCCGTCTTTTAACCTCCTTCTGATATGAGCCATGCCCTTGTCTTTTTTTGAGCTGCCATAACCTCCTCTTTTATTGTGGGTATGAGGGCTAGATTATGTAGGGCTCTATATGGAACCAAGTAAAGACTTGGTTCTTCCTCTTCTATCGGCGTAATGGTCAGGTTATGAATATGAGACTTCCGGCTGAGTGCATCGGCAACCACATTTGCCTTGCCCGGATGATAATGAATTTCAATCTCATAGTCCTTGATCAGCTCCAACCATCGCCGTTGTCGCATATTCAACTCTTTCTGAGTGAATATGTACTTCAAACTTTTGTGGTCGGTGTAGAGATGAACCAGATTTCCCAATAGTTAATGTCTCCACATCTTCAAAGCTAGTACCACGGCAGCAAGCTCGAGATCATGAGTTGGATAATGTTGCTCATGATTCCGTAATTGCCGTGATCCATATGCGACCACGCGTCCTCCTTGCATGAGTACACAACCAAGTCCGATGCCGGACGCATCACAATAAATATCAAATGGCTTGGTTGTATCCGGTTGTGTGACACCCTCATCTCGGGTGTCAGCATATGTTCATGTTTTATGAAGAAGAAAAACATTTTTAGAAAAGAGGGAACAGAGACAAGTACCAAAAGGATAGCCAATAAAGCTCTCCGAGAGCACCGAAGGCAATTTCCACGACCAGCAGACCACGTGGTGTGTTCGGAACTCATTCCCGAGAGATAGGGAGAGGTCCGACGCTAAACTAGCTACGTGGCAGGCTCGGGGGTCACCTCCGCAACTGGAAAGAGGTCCGACCCTGTGGGACACGTGCTGTCGAGATAGCCTCTGCGGAAGAAGCAAAGGCATTTTTATAGGACACATGTCATCCTCGGAGCTAGTCCTCCCGGAAATCAGAGGACCATTCGCGGGGGATACGTGTCAATTCCGGAGCTCATCTCAGAGAAGTCCGGATCTATCGAATATGTGTCGCCACCGGAGCTTATCATCGGAAGGTCCATCGCAGCTAAACACGTGTCGACCTCGGGGCATGTCCCTAAGGGAAGGAGAGCGGAAAGACCAGCACCCACACGTGGTGTGAGCGGAGCTCGTCTCCGAAGAAGAAGGAGGTCTTGATCGATTGACACGCGGCACAACCGGAGCTCGTCTCCGCGGATGAGGAGATACCAGGTCCGAAGGACACGTGGAGCTTCCGGAGCTCATCACCGCGGAGGTAACGAGTCTGAAGCGGTTCTTACGAGTAAAGATACCGGTGCGCAACGGAAACCGATCTAAAATCCACGATGGTTACCGAAGATAAGACGTCAGGATCTAACAAAGATCTGAATGAGACTCTTATTCGGGATCCAATCAGATTAGGACTCTTCTCTTCCCGATTATAAATAGAACCCAAAACCTCTGGCCGAAACTACAAACTTCTCTTTCAACTCCTGAGCCGACGACTTAGAGCCTAGCCCTAACTCGCCGAGCGAAACATCGCCGAAGCACAACAAGGGAGATCATCGGAGGAGAACCAAGCGGTCTAAGGAGGACCCCGAAGACAAGAAGAGCGTGAGGTAGGACTTCGATACCACCTTACGACATCATTGTGCTCATCCTTGCATCTGTTCTTCGATTCCTTTCGAACAGAAGCCTTTTCGTGGGCAGAACACTCGATGATCAGTTTGATCTAAAGACAAGATTATCACCACGTTCACCTTTAATCCAAAAACCTCTGACCATGCAAGCCATGCAAGCATACGTACAGATCAATCTAATAAAACTAATCGTAGGATAGCATGCATATGCATCATCGCATCTAGTTTAGGGTTTGTGCATGATATTGATTGCTGTGAATTTGTATGCACGTGAATCCTACATAGCAGGACAAACTCAGGAAGCTGTCTACGACGAGCTGCAGCAACAAGGTTTTGAGAATCAAGAACAACCGGAACCGCAAGAACAAGGCAAGTGCTTCTTGACCATGTTGATCCTATGTTTTGGGTAAAACTGTTTTGTTTTGCGAAAAGGTGTGAGTGCTGAGTCAAACATGATGGGAAACCCTTTTCATAGGAGTTTACTAGTTTTGATTAAACCATCCTTGTCGCCAGGGAAGTTTATGAGTCGGGTATGGTTTTTGCTTTATGCTTCGCTGAGTTTATGGGATTGGGAAGCGAGATAGAAGTGTCTAGCTAACTGCACTCGTACTGATAATAAGTAATTGATGAGGTTAATGAACATGGATCGGAGGGAAGATCTAGGCAAGCTTGGGTTTGTGAATGAGGTAGCATGAGATGGTGGTTTTACTTGCCGTAGATCTAAGGACCGGTTCATGCATGCATATGCCAGGATAACAGTGCCACCACAAGGCCAAGTATGGGTGCGGCTTAGCTGAGTAATTAGGTAAGTTGCTAGAGTGTTATGGACTGTGGAAGGCCCGGGGAATGGGAGTCGAGTGAGGACTTCCCTGGGAACTGCAAATCACAAGAGGGGGCCCGTGGGTGGGAGAATTGGAGATTCTAGCCTGCCGGTGAAACCTTAGTGAGTCCATACATCTAGTAACCCCTTTGTAAAGGCTATTTTGTGATCTCTTGACCATACACCGACGGATGTGTACTGGTATAATGGAGGTTCTGCAGTCGCCGACGGGTGACGAAATCACAAACTTGTGGGTAAAGAGGTACAAACTCTGCAGAGTTGTTAAAAACTATCATGATAGCCGAGCTTACGGTTACGAGCACCTGGCTAAACTGCCATGATTAGATTGGGATGGTTATTGGAATGGTTATTGGAAAGGTTCTTGGTTATGACTATGGGTTTGGTTATGGTTTGGATTGGAATTGTTAAGCCTGGATGATGAAAGGGTTGCATGACTGGTGGGTCATGACATGAGATTGGTCTCGGTGTGAGATGTGGTTGTTTTATGAGGTGAAATGGTAGCGAATACGAGGAGGTATTCGTGAGTATGAATAAAAGATTGGTTAATGTTCGGATGGAACATGGAAAGCGATGGAGGTATGTTGGTAATTTAATACATGCTGGGATTACATTCATCTAAAGTTAAGATGCTGTTTTATCACGTTTTTATAAATCTGCTTTTCTGCAAATAAGCCTTTTATCACCTACCTTGTTTATGAGCTGCATATCATGTGTTATTCCCGCACTTGCTGAGTACATCATTGTACTCAAACTTGCATTATTATTTCTTCATCAACAGCAAGAGAAGACTACTATGAAGACCGAGTAGAGCATTATGGCGTGTGATCTGTTCTCAACCTTGCCTGTGGAGGGAGTATAGATGAAGCCACTTCTGCTTAGTTTTGCTTTCGCATTAGTTTTTGCTTCCGCATTTAAATAAAGATTTCCGCTGCATAGAACAAAGACTTCCGCTGTGAGCATGAGTCCAAGACTCATGAGGAATTGTAATAAACTCTGTTATTCGTGGTAATATATAATCTAAATTCAGTTTGTGGAACGTATGTGTATGTGTGGTGAACATCCTGGTCACACATATGCATTAGTTCTCGGTTCCGTGGTTTTCCACAGAATTGAGGGCGTCACAGGTTGAGCTAGAACCGGGGCTGTTGTGAGGTGTTTCACCAACGCTTGAAAAGATTCCTCACATGGCTTGCTCCAATCATATTTGACGCCCTTCTTCAGTAGCTCCGTCATAGGGTTGGAGATTTTTGAGAAGCTCGGGATGAACCTCCGGTAATATCCCGCCAAACCCAAGAAGATACGAACTTCATGGACTGATATTGGAGACTTCCATTTCAGCACTTGATCAATCTTGCTTGGATCAACAGCAATGCCTTCCGCTGAAATAATATGTCCAAGAAACGGCACTTGGTTGATCCAGAATTCACATTTACTAAACTTTGCATAGAGCTTGTGATCTCTCAGTCGTTGGAGCACAATATGCAAATGTTTAGCGTGTTCCTATTCAGATTTGGAGTAGACCAAGATGTCGTCGATGAAGACCACGACGAACTGATCCAGCTCCGGCATGAACACCGAGTTCATAAAATACATAAAGTGAGCCGGAGCATTGGTCAATCCAAATGACATGACAAGATACTCATAGAGCCCATATCTTGTCGAGAATGCTGTTTTTGGGACATCTTCCGCGCGAATCTTGATTTGATGATATCCCGACCATAAGTCCATCTTGGAGAAGACTTTAGCACCCACTAGCTGATCGAAGAAGATATCAATTCTTGGTAGTGGATACTTGTTCTTTATGGTCACAGCATTCAAAGGACGATAATCGACGCATAGCCTCAGCGTCTCATCCTTCTTTTTCATTGTGAGACCTATGTGTGCTGAATACATTGACAATTAGCATAAAAGTTAGCATTAACATTCAAAGTTTTGAATATTGCCAAAACATTCTTCTGTGGCAAGGTCCGACAAGTTCTTTGTTAGGTCCGCCAAGTGTTGGCAAGGTCCAACGCAAGGTCCGGAGAGCTCCTGCAAGGTCCGGAGAGCTTCTGTGAGGTCTAGAGCTTGTTTTTATGGAGCTCCCGTGAAGTTCAACTCGTAGAACTGCAGCGTCTTGTTTTTGCTTTTACTCGCAATGTTTCAAACTTGCTTTATGGGAAGGTTTGCTTAGTATTAATTTGCTAAGTTTTTGGTGTGTTTTGGTGGTTATGGCTGTTATCGTTTGATATGGTTTGCAACATGCTTATGTGACGTGCTCATGTAAGGTGTTGTGGTTTTCGAACTAACGTGAGTCAAGTCGAGGACTTGTGCTCGGAAGAATTGGTTGTTTATTCATGTGCAGGTGTTGCTTGAGTTGACATGGCTGGTGACGGGATCCTTGGACTAGTCTCAGGGAGGAGATGAGGTTCCAACAACCAAGTTCGGGAGGAGCTGTGGTTGAGTTGATCGGGAGGTCGCGCAACATGTTTGGATCAAGGGCAGTGCATATGAAGGTTGCGTGTACGTCGTTGGAAGGTGTTTGCACGTGTGCAAGGAGTACATGGACGTGGAAACATTGTTCCAAGGCGTGATGAAGAGAAGTGGTTGTAAAGAATTGGTCGGAAAGGTCCAACCGGCTGGATTGCGTACTCAGGCTGAGGCTGAGTCGGATATGGCTCAAATATGGAAGATTTGAGTTGGTTATGATAGGATTTCATGCTAGGCACGAAGTTGAGTTGTTTTAAGAATGTTTAGGACGTTCCTAAGGTGTTTGGAAGTCTCACGATTGCTTCTATCTGCGAATAGGAGAGTCCTGAGCAGTTATGGTAAGTTAGGATACGAGTCCAATTAGGAGTAGGAGTCCTAGATTGGATTGTTTAGCCTGAGGGCTGGCTATAAAGGCAAGGGAGGCCAGTGCTCTCGTGGGTAGAGAACTTTGGGCTGTTCCTCTTGTGTTTCTATTGAATAAAGTTCATAGTTTCGAGGAGCTTTTGTGCCTTGTTCATCCGACTTGTTTTTCGTCAAGTCTTTCTCGCCGAGTTTCTGGACAGAGCGACGTTGCTTCGGTGTTTCGTTCATAACTCGAGTTTTACAGATCCGATTGACGTGATTCTTTTTGGGTTGTCTTCACAACTCAATTATCTATCAGCTGTGAAATTTTCACGAGCTTCGAATCTGTAGTTTTTGAGATACACGAGTTTCTTTGCAGCGTTGCAGATCTGTTTTATATCGGGTAGAACAGATTGATCATCGTTTAATGTTTTGATCGTATCTCAAGTTTTACTTCGTGTTTTCAAGTGATTCTTGTTGCATTAGATCCGTGACTTGATTCTCTACCTCTCTACTTGATTTGTCATGGTTGAACACGTTTTAAAACACTTGCACACATGGTTTCTTTAACCGATTGATTTTTGCTGAGGGGTTTTTGTTGTTTCCGCTGCAAAAAGTTTTAATCTACCATTCACCCCCCCTATGGTAGCTTTTCACGTGCTCTTCGATCCTACAATTGGTATCAGAGCCAAGGTGCTCTAATCTTCGTGATTTGCACGTGTTTTGACTAACCATCATGGAGAAGTACTCCACAAAACCTTGTGTGTTCAATGGCATCGATTTTCAGGTTTGGAAGGCGCGGATGGAGGCCTAAATACAGGCGCAAGGCTTCGCCATATGGGAAAAGGTCTACCGGAACTTCGATGTACCACCCAACGATCAAGTTACGGCTGTGAACATGAGAGATGTTGACAACAACAACAACAAGGCTCGCAACTTGATCATCCAAGGATTGACTCAAAGCGACTTCGACCGTGTTGCACACCTCCGATCTGCATATGATGTTTGGAAAGCTCTTTGTGACTACCATGAAGGATCCAATACGATCAAGGAGGTAAGGCAAGATATGTTCAAGAAAGAATACATGCGTTTTGAGATGCAACCCGGTGAGTCAATTGACGACCTTTTTGCTCGCTTTAATAAAATTCTCAGCAACTTGCGTAGTGTCAATGTTAATTTTTCAGATGCTGAAAATGGTAGACAATTGTTAGGAGCATTAGATATGTCAATTTGGGAGATGAAAGTTACATCTATTCATGAATCTACTGTCATGAGTTCTCTTACTTTAGACGTGCTTTATTCTAAATTGAAAACTCATGAAATTGATATCATCTCACGTAAAAACCCCAACAAGTCTATTGCATTTGTTTCGCAACGTGACATGTCTAGTTCTAGTCAATCATCATCTAGTGGTGCAATCTCTTTGCTGTCCTCTCTAATCATTGAACAGATTGAAGAGTTTCCAGAGGAGGAGCTTGCACTCATCACTACTCGGTTCTCAAAAGCATTGCAAAATGTGAGAACTAGAAGGAGAGGAAGCTTCAGACCTCAACGATGTTTTGAATGTGGTAAGACAGGACATTTTCGTACGGAGTGCCCTAATCTTTCAGGTCCGACTTCACGTGAAGAAAAGCAAACAAGGCCGAAGAAATCGTTTGCAAAGAATAAGAAGAAGAAAGATTTATCAATGCGCAACATAGTGCATAGTATGATCTCTGCACTTCAAGATTTCGGCTCAAGTGATGTGGACACCGGTAGTGATTAAGATGAAGAAGCTATGGCAAATATGTGCTGCATGGCGAGCAAGTCAAGTTCAAGCTCCGAGGAGGCAGAACACAACAGCGACGATGAAGAGGTATGTCCCACTTGCGAAGAAACGTGTGATGCTATTTCTCGTGCCACTGTTATATTAAAGAAAAAGGATAAAAAACTTAGGAACAATGCTGTTAAAATTGAATCACTAGAATCTGAAATTAATCGTTTAAAAACTTTGATTCCTAGTGATGATTCTTGTTTCTCATGTGATTTGATTTATGAACAATTATTCTCTTTAAGAAGTGCACACGCATCTACACTTGATAAACTTGAACTTGAAATTGAAAAGAACAAAGAGCTTGCTGCACTTAATGATAAAAATTTGAAAGATGCTTGTTGTTCTACAATTGATTTGCATTGTTCTTCATGTGATGATCTGAATAAGAAACTAAATGATGCTATGAATGAGATTTCTATTTTGAACAATGCTTTACGTGTGCATGAAGTTAAATATTGTTCAAATTGCAAACTAAAAGGAAAAACTTCATGTGAAAACTGCTTTGATCTGTCCAATAAACCTGATGACATGCATAGGACACTAGATCGATTTTCTAATGCAAATAAGAACCTAAACTTGCTGCTGAATTCTTCCAAGTCTTGTAATGATAAAACTGGTTCAGGTTTTAAGTCTCATGCTCATGCTAAGGTACACCCACCTAAAGTTGTAAAGTCATTAGGAAGCGGTTTGATTCAAACAGGTCCTAGACAAAAAGAGGTGATTTTCAAATCTGCAGGAGTACTGTCCCATTCGGGTTCTAATAAACGTGTTGCTTGCTCATCTAGACATGATAATAAGGTTATTTTTCATTGTACCTACTGTGGTAGATATGGTCATGTCATGGATTTTTGTTATAGACTAGCTAAACACGATAAGAAACAAAGAATACTTGCTAGATCACATAACAACCAAGCAAAATCTGCTAGACCGAATGTTCGGAGCTTGCAACCTGCTGTAATGAGTCAAAAACTTGCTCCCGGACCTACTGTTTTTTGTGCTACATATAACACATCTTCTAAGTCATTAGTTGGGAACAAAAATTTTCGATGTTTGGCTCATAAACCTGCTGTACCTTCTCAGCTTTCGCGTGTTATTCCTGCTGGACGTCGTGTGACTCAGTACTGGATTCCTAAAAGTCTTTTAACTAACCCCAGTATTGAGTCATTGACGTATTGTGCTGCTGTGTAGGTTTCACGTTTGAGGAAGGAGAACATTTGGATTGTGGATTCAGGTTGCTCACGCCACATGACCGGTAACAAAGAATGGTTCTCCTCTCTCTCTTTTGTGTCACGTGTAGAAAATGTTACTTTCGCCGATAACTCTTCTACTCTCATAATTGCTAAAGGTTCGGTTAGAGTAAACAATCTCTACACTTTGAAAGATGTGGCACTTGTTAAAAATTTGAAATACAACTTGCTTTCGGTTTCACAATTGCTAGATGAAAATCTAGAGGTTAGCTTTGCTAAAAATTGCTGCAAGGTTGTAGGTTCAAAAGGTGAGCTTTTGTTTAACATGTCTAGGTTTGGAAGAGTTTTTAAAGCTGATTTTTATTTGTCAACTTCTAAGCATCGGTGTCTAGTTGCTAATGATACAAAGGATCTATATTTTTAGCATCGTAGACTTGGTCACATAGGCTTTGATCATCTCACTGGTGTTAGTGCTCTCGATCGCATACGTGGGCTGCCGAAGCTTAAAAAGGACAATGGTATTGTGTGCTCTTCTTGTAGACATGCTAAGTTTGTTGCAGGTTCACATGCTTCTCTCACAATGACCATGACAGCTGAACCGGGACAACTTTTACATCTTGACACAGTAGGTCCGGCACGTGTTCAATCCTTTAGAGGTAAATGGTATGTGCTTGTGATTGTTGATGATTATTCCAGATATTCTTGGGTTTATTTTATGGCATCTAAGAATGAAGCTTTTAGTCATTTTAGAACTTTATTTCTTAGATTATCTATTGATCACCCAGGATCATTAAAAGCAATTGGAAGTGATAACGGAACTGAATTTAAAAACCAATCCTTTGATCACTTTTGTGCTGAAAATGGAATACTCTTCACCCTATGTACCACAACAAAATGGTGTCGTAGAAAGAAAGAACAGGACCTTAGTTGAGATGGCTAGGACTATGCTTGATGAATATCAAACTCCTAGGAAATTTTGGGCTGATGCAATTGCAACTGCTTGTTATATCTCAAATCGTGTTTCTTGCGTGCTAAGCTTGGAAAAACCCCATATGAGCTCCGGTTTGGACATAGGCCTAGTGTTACACACTTTAGGGTTTTTGGTTGCAAATGCTTTGTTAAGAAACATGGTAATCTTGATAAATTTGAAGCTAGATCTGTTGATGACATGTTTCTTGGTTATCCATCTCATACTAGAGGCTACCGTGTGCTTTCACTTGACACTAACAAAATTGTGGAGACTTGCGAGGTTTCTTTTGATGAAGCTAGCCCAAGTACTAGCTCCGATATTGCAGGTCCGGATCCATATCCACAGGGGGAGAGTATTTTTATTGAAGAAGTGGTGCTGCTGCCCAAAAACTTGGAAGTAAATAACGATCAAGCTGCTGATTTTGCACCACAACCAGCACCAACAGTCACTACTGCTGGTTCGGACCTTCCTCAATCAACAAGCTCTCCTAATCAAAGGTTTGAACATGAAGAAGAAGGTTCTTGTGAAGTGTCTACTCCCCTCCGAGTACTCAAAAGTCATCCTCCACAACAAATCATTGGAAGCTTGCATGAACGAGTCACTCGGTCCAGGTTTTGCGATCCAAACTCTCATGCTCATTCTGCTTTTGTTGCTTCTTTTGAACCCAAGGATATATCACACGCACTCACTAATGAATCTTGGATTAATGCCACGCAAGAAGAGTTAGAAAATTTTGAAAGAAATAATGTTTGGAAACTTGTACCTCCACCTCAAGGTCACACATTAATTGGAACTAAATGGGTATTTAAAAATAAGCAAAGTGAGGATGGGGTTGTGGTTAGAAATAAAGCTAGGTTGGTTGCTCAAGGTTTCACTCAAATTGAAGGTCTAGATTTTGATGAAACATTTGCTCCTGTTGCTAGATTAGAAGCTATAAGAATTTTATTAGCATTTGCTGCATCTAAAGGTTTCAAGTTATATCAAATGGATGTTAAAAGTGCTTTTCTTAATGGCTACATAGAGGAGGAGGTTTATGTTAAGCAGCCACCGGGTTTTGAAAATCCAAATTTTCCTAATCATGTTTACAAACTGTCCAAAGCCTTGTACGGTCTAAAACAAGCCACTAGAGCATGGTATGATAGGTTAAAAACATTCTTACTTGAAAAGGGGTTTACCATGGGCAAGGTTGATAAAACTCTTTTTGTACTTAAGCATGACAATGACTCATTATTCGTTCAAGTGTATTGTAACACCCCAAATTTTGATTCAAAACCCTAAACCATGTTCAGAGGGGAATTTAAAAATTTTTGGACGTGTTGCATGTTTTGCAAAAATTCAAATTCAAACTGGAATTCAAATTAGACTCAAAACAGAAAAGAAATGGAAAAAGAAAAAGAGAAAACGGGAAAAAACCGGCCAGTGGGCCGAAACCCGCCAGCCGGCCCAGTTTTCCCGGCGCCAGCCCGCCCCCGCGCGCCCGCGCTGTCTCTCACAGACGGGTGGGACCCACCTGTCATCCCTAACCCCGCGACCCCGGACTCTCCCGCGCGCGCGCGATCTTAACCGATCGAATTACCGCATCCCTCAGCCCGAATTCCGGTCCCAGAAGAATCAAACTCGATCACAACTGACCCACCGCCCTTCCCCGGCTATAAAAACCCCAGCCCCGATCGGTTTTTCCCACGCGATCGCCGATTTCTACTCCGGTGCAGAAAACTCGGAGACTTACGGTGTAAACACAGCGCCGACGAGCTTCGCCGTGGTTTTGCCTCGGACCTCGCCGCCGATCACTTTCCAGGACCCCCGAGCTCAAGAAAACCCCCGAGAACCTGTTCAAGAGCAAGTTATTCCTTTCCAAGATCAGGACTACCCATTTCAAGAGCAGCAAGAAGGAGGCAAGTGTCCTTGACCACTTTGATCCTATGCTAGGATGTGTAGATAGAATTATTTGCATTGTCAAATGAAATATGAAACCCATGCTAGGATGTTTCCCTAGAATTGCATTACCTTGCTTCCTTGTAGCTTGGGTTGGGATTTATTTTGTCATGTCATTTATTTACATGCATATGCTTAGCCATGTTTAGAATGGGATATTTGGGATATGAGATCATCAGTTTATTATACCATACTCTTGAATGAGCTATTGTGAGTTATGTAGAGGTAGGGATCAAGGCAAGTTGGATGTTTTGGTTGTGTGCTGGGTGCACGAGACTTGGGTTTGTGTTTAGTACTTGCCTGGATCCTAAGGACCGGTTCATGGAGCATGTAACCCGGCTTTACAGTGCCAACCACATGCTGAGATGGGGCAGCTTGGCCAATTAATTAGGTGTATCCTTGGCGTAGTATGGGTGTGTTGGATGGTGCGGGGAATAGGTGTCAGCTGGACTACCATATGAACCGCAAGGCTCAAGAGGGGCCACTGCAGCGGGGTTGGAGCCTCTTGTATGCTGTGAGGGGTGAAACCTCAGTGGGCCCACGCTCGTCGGGAATCCCTTTGTAAAGGCTTCGTAGTGATCTCCTGGCTGCACACCTGGGAAGTGTGAATGTGGATCGTAGCCACTGGCAAAATGGAGGTTCTTTTAGTCCACCCGGCAACGGGGGATGAAATCACTACATGTGGGTACAGTGGTACAAACTCTGCAGAGTCAAAACTGTCTTGACAGCCGTGCTCACGGTCAAGAGCGGCCTGGACTTATTCATGATTAGAGGATTGATGGTTTTGGAAGTTAAGCGGGGAGCTTAACATTGGTAATGATGTTATGGTTATTGGATTATGATGATGGGATGGGAGATTGGGACCATTTCACCTGTGTAATAATGTAGGTGCTTAATAAGCTAAGGTGATAGGTATTGATTGCGTAGTGCTTTAACCATGAGTTCAATCTCTCCTTGTTCTAGCCATGCATGATATAATTTTCCCACACTTGCTGAGTACCATTGGTACTCAACCTTGCATATTTGTTGGTTTATATTGCTGCTCAGGTCAAGATAATGAGGTGGTGTATAATGACCAAGATTTTGGACCCGAGGAAGGTTTTTAGGTTCATGAAGACCCCCGGGCAACGCCTGTGATGGAGCCCTAAAGAATAACATTCCGCTGCGAGTTTATTTACTTGTGATGAAGCATTAGTGTCCATTGAGACATTTGTGATGTAAGACTTATTTATATTCGACACCTGGCTTGTAATAAATGATGCTTCACTATTTGTCATCACATGTATGAGAAAATGATCCTTGCATACATGTGATATTCACTTGGTTGTTCTTCGGAAAAACCGGGTGTGACAGAGGTGGTATCAGAGCCAAGGTTGCCCGTAGGAACATGGACCTAGGTACAAATGGACGTATTTAAGGGCCCTATTTTCTTAAAAACTATTTTCCAAGGTGTGGGTGGAAAAGTGTTATTAAAGGAGTCATTTTCTTCATCTTACCCCAACTTTCATTCAAAATAGGATTTTTGTTTGAGATTTTATCTAACCTAATTTTAAATTCTTTTTGTTTTAGATGGTTCGCATGATTCGCACCGCTCGCAAGTCCACAGGAGGGAGAGTTCCCGTAGTTGCCCTTGCCGAAAGAGAGGAGAGTCGTCCAGTGACGTACCTTTCCTACGGATTGGCAGTAGGAGACTTGTTGCGCCGTCTTCGACGTATGCTCGAAGCCGCAGGCAATACAGGCAAGCTAATCATCCACTATAACTCCACCAGGACCATCCGTGAGAAGAGGGAAGAATGGAGTTCGGAGATGAGGATTATACACGAGAATCAGCTGCTTAAGATTCACCACTCTCCAGCTTCTCGAGCAACACAAGTTGACGCGGAGAAAGATGTCACCTGGGAGGCCATCACCTGCCAGAGTCACATCTATCGTCGCCACTTGGACAAAACTGAGTACATGTATGTCCTCCAACGTGAGAGTGGTACCACGGAGTACAAGTACCCACCAGTGCAGCAAGGGACTTCCCATGAGCACATGGACTTCTGCTTGAAGGATGCTGCTATGCTCAGCACTCGACTGCAGGAGTGTCAACAAGAGCTTCAGGATGTCCGGGACACCCTGAAGGAAACGGAGGCGTTGCTGCAAGCTTGCTTAAAGGCGAGAGAAAGAGGAGATGGGAATGAACTGTGTGTCACCGTGAATGATACATGGACTCCTGACTCCCCGGATCGCCGAGCGATCAGGCGTCGTCGCACTTCTCCACCAGCAGCCTCCCCACCCAAAGCAGACTCAGAAGGTAGCCGAAATGAGGAGGAAGATCCCGAGGAGCCAGCTCAAGAGGACGAGTAGTGTAGAGTCTTTCCCCTAGCTAGCAAGAGGTCGAGTAGTCGAGTCGTTACGTAGTTAATGGTGTGATAATGCTTGGTGTGTGACGTGAGTTGTGGAAGCCATGAGCAATTGTCCACAGCCTCGTCTTCAGATTGTTTTGCTTTGGTGTGTGAACCCACAGGAAATAATAGTGCATTTATTTGGTGTGAGATATAAACCCTCGTAAAATTTTAACAAAGCCTCAACACCTCAAAGTACCAACAAATGAAAGTAGTAAGATGATACTAAATGGTATCAAATTAACATTTGTTTATTCTGCCAGATGGCCGGAAGAGGAAAAGGACGTGCTGCCAACCCCGCCAACAACAATGATGAGGCATGCAACCCTCATCTTTCTGGAGGTCAGGACAGGGGTGGTCGCCGTGAAGAAGTTGACCCTCTCCACCAAATGCTGGAGAATCAAAATCAGCTTATCCAGAACTTGACTCAAGTGGTGGCCAACTTGCATCAAGTTCCACCTCCACAAGCTGCACCACGACAACCAAGGTTGAGTGAGTTTCTAGGAACTCAACCTCCAAAGTTTGCAAGTGCTGCTGAACCTCTGGAGGCAGATGATTGGCTGAAGACCATTGAAAGTAAGATGAGGATCATACAGTGCCAAGGGTATGAGAGGGTGCTGTTTGCCTCTCATCAATTGCATGGACCTGCTGCTGATTGGTGGACCGCCTATGTGGCCGCCCATCATGACCCTGAGAGCATCACTTGGGAAGAGTTCAAGCGTAGCTTCCGCAACCATTACATCCCAAGAGGTGAACTCAAAAACAAGAGGAAGGAGTTTTTGGGACTGCAGCAGGGAAACATGACGGTGAGGGAATACCTCACTAAATTTACTCAACTATCCCGTTATGCTCCACGAGACATAGAGACTGATGAGCAGAAACAAGATTGTTTCGTGGAAGGACTTACCGCAGAGATGCAGTGTGCAATGTCCTCAAATGAGTATGAAAGCTTTCAAAAGATGGTGGACAGAGCATTTGTGGTGAAAAGGAAGCTAAAGGCCCTGGAAAATGAGAATAAGAGGAAGGCTGGGTGGTCACATCAAGCCTCAGGGAGCAACACCCGCCCACGTTTGATGCAGCAACCTACAGGGCAGACGAGTCGTGCTGCGGTACCCTATTCAGCACCAAGAGGGTACAACCCAAACTACAGGCCTCCTGCAGCACCAGCACAGCCGCAACGTCAGTTTGTGCAGCAGCCTCGCCCCGCATATCCACCTCGACCAGCAGTGCAAGGACCCCCAAACCAACCCCAAGACAACAAGGGCCAAGCATCTAAGATTGGGGTGCAATGCTTTAGCTGTGGTGAAGTGGGGCACTACGCCCATAAGTGTCCAAAGAAGAAGCCCACGCAGCCACAGCAGCAGAATGTAGTGAGAGGACGGGTGAACCACGTCACTATGGAGGAAGCACAAGAGGCACCCGACGTGGTAGTTGGTAAGTTTCCTGCCAATTTACATCTTGCAACTCTGCTGTTTGATTCTGGTGCTACCCACTCGTTCATTGCTCAAGGGTTTGTTAAGAAGCATGACCTAGCAACCACACAAATGAACCATATGCTAGCCGTAAACTCTCCAGGTGGAGAAATAAGGACAAGACAAGTGTGTCCCAAAGTGAGCTTAGACATTAATGGGGTAGTATTTACGGCTAACCTCATAGTGATATATTCACAAGGGATAGATATTATTTTGGGTATGGATTGGTTGACCAAACATAAAGGAATCATCCATTGTTCGACCAGAACGGTGGAATTAACTCACCCCAGTGGCACCAGAGTAAAGTTCATAACAATACACGAGCCTAGGAGGGACATCAAATTAAATCAAGTGGAGGTGAAAGTTGAGGAAATCAGGACTATCAGGGAATATCCAGATGTTTTTCCTGAGGAGTTGCCAGGTATGCCTCCCGACCGCGACGTGGAATTCGCAATTGAGCTAGTACCGGGAACAGCCCCGATATACAAGAGACCTTATCGAATGGACTCCAAGCAGCTAGAAGAGCTCAAGGATCATTTGAGAGAATTGACGGAGAAGGGGTATGTTCGCCCTAGTTCCTCACCATGGGGAGCTCCGGTGATATTTGTGCCCAAGAAAGACGGAACCCAAAGGTTATGCGTGGATTACCGTGCCTTGAATGAGGTAACCATCAAGAACAAGTACCCATTACCCCGCATTGAAGACTTGTTTGATCAGTTGAGGGGAGCTTGTGTGTTCTCGAAAATTGATCTCAGGTCGGGATACCACCAACTCAAGATAAGGCAATCTGATATTCCCAAGACAGCTTTCGTATCTCGGTACGGACTGTATGAATACACTGTCATGCCTTTCGGGCTAACCAATGCCCCGGCATATTTCATGTACCTCATGAACAAGGTATTCATGGAATATCTGGACAAATTTGTGGTGGTTTTCATAGATGATATTCTCGTCTTCTCCAAAGATGAAGAAGAACATGAGAAACATCTAAGGTTGGTGTTACAGAGGCTGAGAGAACACCAACTATATGCCAAGTTGAGCAAGTGTGAGTTTTGGCTGAAAAGAGTTCCCTTTTTAGGACATATAATCTCGGAGGGAGGAATCTCCGTAGATCCCGCCAAAATCGAAGATATCCAGAAGTGGAAAACCCCTGAAAATGTCGGGGAAGTTCGAAGCTTTTTGGGATTGGCTGGATACTATCGACGGTTTATTGAGGGATTCTCCAAGATCTCGAGACCTCTCACTAAACTGTTGGAGAAGGGAATCACATTCACCTGGACGCCACAGTGCGAGACGAGCTTTCAAGAGCTAAAGAAGAGATTGACAACAGCCCCAGTGTTGGTTATGCCAGATATGCAGAAGAATTTCACAGTGTACTGCGATGCCTCTGGAAACGGGTTGGGATGTGTTCTCATGCAAGAAGGACATGTCGTGGCATATGCATCCCGGCAGCTTCGGAAGCACGAGAAGAACTATCCTACACATGACCTAGAACTAGCTGCAGTGGTACACGCGTTGAAAATTTGGCGGCACTATTTGATGGGGAAGAGGACAGAGATATATACGGATCATAAGAGTTTGAAGTACATATTCACACAGCCAGATCTCAACCTCAGACAAAGGAGATGGTTAGAGTTAATCAATGACTTTGATGTGGGCATCAACTATCATCCCGGAAAAGCAAACGTCGTGGCCGATGCTTTGAGTCGGAAAGTGCAGGTCAATAAGTTGAGTTTGAAGGACATGCCCGCAGAATTGAAGGACGAGGTTATAAGGCTCAATCTATGTCTAGTAAATAGTGGTGAAGCCATCGCCATGGAAGTGGACTCCACACTCGAGCAAGACATACGCGAGGGCCAAAAGAATGATGAGAAGATACAAGAGATCAGACAGCTCATCAAGGAAAATAAAGCTCCTGGTTTTAGAGAGGATGAACAAGGAACGGTGTGGCACGGGAAAAGGATCTGTGTGCCAGAAGTAAAAGAGATCCGTGAATTAATTTTGAAGGAGGCTCACGATTCCGACTATTCCATTCATCCTGGGAGTACGAAGATGTACCAGGACCTCAAGAGCAGGTATTGGTGGTATGGCATGAAGCGAGATGTCGCAGAACATGTTGCCCTATGTGACACATGTCAGTTGGTGAAAGCAGAACATCAACGACCCGCGGGATTGTTGCAACCACTCAAAGTGCCTGAATGGAAGTGGGAAGAAATCAGCATGGATTTTGTTGTGGGATTGCCTAGGACCCAATCCGGGTATGATTCAATATGGGTCATTATTGATAGGCTAACCAAGGTAGCTCATTTCATTCCTGTGAAAGAAAGCTACAGCGGATCCAAGTTGGCAGAATTGTACATGTCAAGGATTGTGTGTTACCATGGAGTGCCAAAGAAGATAGTGTCGGACCGAGGGACACAGTTCACCTCGAGGTTTTGGCAGAAGTTGCATGAAACCATGGGAACCCATCTGAACTTCAGCTCTGCCTATCATCCCCAAACTGACGGGCAGACGGAGAGAACCAATCAGATCCTTGAAGATATGTTAAGGGCATGTGCACTCAAAAACAATAGAAGTTGGGACAAGAACTTACCGTATGCGGAGTTTTCCTATAACAACAGCTATCAAGCTAGTATGAAGATGTCACCGTTTGAAGCTTTGTATGGAAGGAAGTGCAGAACTCCCCTATTTTGGAACCAAACAGGAGAAAGTAAAGTGTTTGGTCCAGAAGTGCTACAAGAAGCCGAGGCAAAGGTGAGGGAGATTCGCAACAACTTGAGGATAGCACAAACACGCCAGAAGAGTTATGCTGATGTACGAAGAAGAGAGCTCGTTTTCAACGTGGGAGACTATGTTTATCTCAAGGTGTCCCCTATCAGAGGACTTCGTCGGTTCAAGGTGAAAGGGAAGTTGTCACCTCGATACATCGGACCCTTTCAAGTCTTGGAAAGGAAAGGCGAAGTGGCGTACCAACTAGAGTTACCGGTTCATCTATCGGACGTGCACGATGTGTTCCATGTGTCACAACTCAAGAAATGTCTGAGGACGCCTGAAGAGGTGTTACCCATGAATGAAGTGGATGTAGCTGAGGATTTGTCTTATGCCGAGCAACCATACAAGATTTTGGAGACAATGGAACGTCTCACCAGAAATAAGAGAATCAGGATGTGCAAGGTGCAGTGGAAGCATCACTCAGAAGAGGAAGCCACCTGGGAACGGGAAGATGAGCTTAAGGCAAAATTTCCGGAATTGTTTTCTTAGAAACACCAATGTCGAGGACGAGATTTCTTTTAAGGGGGGTAGAGCTGTAACACCCCAAATTTTGATTCAAAACCCTAAACCATGTTCAGAGGGGAATTTAAAAATTTTTGGACGTGTTGCATGTTTTGCAAAAATTCAAATTCAAACTGGAATTCAAATTAGACTCAAAACAGAAAAGAAATGGAAAAAGAAAAAGAGAAAACAGGAAAAAACCGGCCAGTGGGCCGAAACCCGCCAGCCGGCCCAGTTTTTCCCGCGCCAGCCCGCCCCCGCGCGCCCGCGCTGTCTCTCACAGACGGGTGGGACCCACCTGTCATCCCTAACCCCGCGACCCCGGACTCTCCCGCGCGCGCGCGATCTTAACCGATCGAATTACCGCGTCCCTCAGCCCGAATTCCGGTCCCAGAAGAATCAAACTCGATCACAACTGACCCACCGCCCTTCCCCGGCTACAAAAACACCAGCCCCGATCGGTTTTTCCCACGCGATCGCCGATTTCTACTCCGGTGCAGAAAACTCGGAGACTTACGGTGTAAACACAGCGCCGACGAGCTTCGCCGTGGTTTTGCCTCGGACCTCGCCGCCGATCACTTTCCAGGACCCCCGAGCTCAAGAAAACCCCCGAGAACCTGTTCAAGAGCAAGTTATTCCTTTCCAAGATCAGGACTACCCATTTCAAGAGCAGCAAGAAGGAGGCAAGTGTCCTTGACCACTTTGATCCTATGCTAGGATGTGTAGATAGAATTATTTGCATTGTCAAATGAAATATGAAACCCATGCTAGGATGTTTCCCTAGAATTGCATTACCTTGCTTCCTTGTAGCTTGGGTTGGGATTTATTTTGTCATGTCATTTATTTACATGCATATGCTTAGCCATGCTTAGAATGGGATATCTGGGATATGAGATCATCAGTTTATTATACCACACTCTTGAATGAGCTATTGTGAGCTATGTAGAGGTAGGGATCAAGGCAAGTTGGATGTTTTGGTTGTGTGCTGGGTGCACGAGACTTGGGTTTGTGTTTAGTACTTGCCTGGATCCTAAGGACCGGTTCATGGAGCATGTAACCCGGCTTTACAGTGCCAACCACATGCTGAGATGGGGCAGCTTGGCCAATTAATTAGGTGTATCCCCGGCGTAGTATGGGTGTGTTGGATGGTGCGGGGAATAGGTGTCAGCTGGACTACCATATGAACCGCAAGGCTCAAGAGGGGGCCACTGCAGCGGGGTTGGAGCCTCTTGTATGCTGTTAGGGGTGAAACCTCAGTGGGCCCACGCTCGTCGGGAATCCCTTTGTAAAGGCTTCGTAGTGATCTCCTGGCTGCACACCTGGGAAGTGTGAATGTGGATCGTAGCCACTGGCAAAATGGAGGTTCTTTTAGTCCACCGGGCAACGGAGGATGAAATCACTACATGTGGGTACAGTGGTACAAACTCTGCAGAGTCAAAACTGTCTTGACAGCCGTGCTCACGGTCAAGAGCGGCCTGGACTTATTCATGATTAGAGGATTGATGGTTTTGGAAGTTAAGCGGGGAGCTTAACATTGGTAATGATGTTATGGTTATTGGATTATGATGATGGGATGGGAGATTGGGACCATTTCACCTGTGTAGTAATGTAGGTGCTTAATAAGCTAAGGTGATAGGTATTGATTGCGTAGTGCTTTAACCATGAGTTCAACCTCTCCTTGTTCTAGCCATGCATGATATAATTTTCTCACACTTGCTGAGTACCATTGGTACTCAACCTTGCATATTTGTTGGTTTATATTGCTGCTCAGGTCAAGATAATGAGGTGGTGTATAATGACCAAGATTTTGGACCCGAGGAAGGTTTTTAGGTTCATGAAGACCCCCGGGCAACGCCTGTGATGGAGCCCTAAAGAATAATATTCCGCTGCGAGTTTATTTACTTGTGATGAAGCATTAGTGTCCATTGAGACATTTGCGATGTAAGACTTATTTATATTCGACACCTGGCTTGTAATAAATGATGCTTCACTATTTGTCATCACATGTATGAGAAAATGATCCTGGCATACATGTGATATTCACTTGGTTGTTCTTCGGAAAAACCGGGTGTGACATGTATGTGGATGATATTATCTTTGGTTGTGCTTCTCATGATCTCGTGTCCAAGTTTTCAGCTATGATGAGTTCAGAATTTGAGATGAGTATGATGGGAGAACTCACATACTTTTTGGGGCTGCAAATCAAGCAAACAAAAGAAGGAACTTTTGTGCATCAAACTAAGTATACAAAGGACCTTCTTAAGCGCTTCAACATGGAAAAATGCAAGCCTCTTCGGACACCAATGGGAACAGCAACAACACTTGAACTTGACGAAGATGGTGACCCGGTCGATAAAAAAGAATACAGAAGTATGATTGGATCACTTTTGTATCTCACGGCGTCAAGACCGGACATATAATTCAGCGTATCTCTTTGTGCATGTTTTCAAGCTTCTCCACGTGCTTCACATCGCCAAGCCATCAAAAGGATTCTCAGGTACCTACATGGAACTTAAGAATTTGGCATTTTTCTTCCTTCTTCCTCAACCGTTTCTTTAAAAGCTTTTTCGGATGCTGATTTTGGGAGTTGTAGGATTGATAGGAAAAGTACTTCGGGTGCTTGTCATTTTCTTGGTAATTCACTTGTTGCTTGGTCCTCTAGAAAACAAAGTTTAGTTGCACAATCCACGGCCGAATCTGAATATGTAGCTGCGGCTAGCGCTTGCTCACAAGTTCTTTGGATTGTTCAAACACTTAAGGACTATGGGGTTGATTTAGATAGTGTTCCACTGTTTTGTGATAACACTAGTGCAATTTGTATTGCTAAAAACCCCGTGAAACACTCTAGAACTAAGCACATTGACATTAGGTATCACTTTCTTCGTGATAATGTTGAAAAAGGAAACATTGTGCTTCACCATGTCGATACCGAACAACAATTGGCTGATATTTTTACAAAACCTTTGGATTTCACTCGTTTTTGTTTCATTCGTAGTGAAATAGGGGTTATGCATCCTCATGGCTTAAATTGAGGGGGAGTTTTTGAAACTTTGAAAGTCTATGTGTGAATCTGAAACTAAAATAATATGAGCATAGTATTTCATACATATATGACTTTGTGATTCCTTTTACAGGCTGAAAGTTCTTACTACATTACTCATGTTATACATTTTGTAGTTTTTGCCATGACTAGTAATTGGAATAATTACTTACACTAAATCTGTTCATGATCGAACTTTCTTGCTGTTTTAAACTTGTTGCGTGCTCACAAGTGCTTTTAATCATAAAAAATTAATCAAGTGATCAGCTCACATGTTGAGTTTTCAAATAAAAAATTGAGAAAAGATCAAGAGAATATGCATGCATCGCACTTCTTCTTTTGTGATTGCTTATCATTGCACTAAGATATGAACTTGGAAGGAATTGTGTATGACTAAAACCTTGTCCTTAAGCTTCTGATTGTCAAATGACATAGGCTTGGCTTGGTTGGTTAGAATAAGGCTGATGCGGCATATAATCTCTTGCAAATATCATATGATCAACGTTGTGCCTTAAATGATTATGAATAATAAAAATGCAGCAACAAGTGTCATGTTTTCAGGTTTTGAAATAGTTGAGTAAGGGAGATCATGACTTGCTTAAACTGAAAAATACATTTGATCTCTAGCATGGCTTACACTACTTTATGTATCTCATTGATGTGATAGTGTAAGTAACCTGATAGTATGACTTGGATGAGCTTTGTTTTGTATGTATATGTTATAATATGCTCATAACATTTAAAAATTTCTCTTTTGAACCTTGCTGAATACATTGTCAAAGGGGGAGAAATATGTATAAGGAGAGATTTTTTTACACTTTGCATATGTTATACACTTTCTTCCTTCTCTGATTTTAAAAAATGGGGAGAAATTAATAAAGGGGGAGAAATGAGTTTTAAAAGCTTTTCAAAACTTTTCATAAGCCAATGTTCGGATTTTAATTGGTGTTGCCAATGCATTCATCAAGGGGGAGATTGTGAGACCTATGTGTGCTGAATACATTGGCAATTAGGATAAAAGTTAGCATTAACATTCAAAGTTTTGAATATTGCCAAAACATTCTTCTGTGGCAAGGTCCGACAAGTTCTTTGTTAGGTCCGCCAAGTGTTGGCAAGGTCCGACGCAAGGTCCGGAGAGCTCCTGCAAGGTCCGGAGAGCTTCTGTGAGGTTCGGAGCTTGTTTTTAGGGAGCTCCCGTGAAGTTCAACTCGTAGAATTGCAGCGTCTTGTTTTTGCTTTTAACTCGCAATGTTTCAAGCTTGCTTTATGGGAAGGTTTGCTTAGTATTAATTTGCTAAGTTTTTGGTGTGTTTTGGTGGTTATGGCTGTTATCATTTGATATGGTTTGCAACATGCTTATGTGACGTGCTCATGTAAGGTGTTGTGGTTTTCGAACTAACGTGAGTCAAGTCGAGGACTTGTGCTCGGAAGAATTGGTTGTTTATTCATGTGCAGGTGTTGCTTGAGTTCAAGACATGTCTGGTGATGGGATCCTTGGACTAGTCTCAGGGAGGAGATGAGGTTCCAACAACCAAGTTCGGGAGGAGCTGTGGTTGAGTTGATCGGGAGGTCGCGCAACATGTTTGGATCAAGGGCAGTGCATATGAAGGTTGCGTGTACGTCGTTGGAAGGTGTTTGCACGTGTGCAAGGAGTGCATGGACGTGGCAACATTGTTCCAAGGCGTGATGAAGAGAAGTGGACGTAAAGAATTGGTCAGAAAGGTCCATCCGGCTGGATTGCGTACTCAGGCTGAGGCCGAGTCGGATATGGCTCAAATATGGAAGATTTGAGTTGGTTATGATAGGATTTCGTGCTAGGCACGAAGTTGAGTTGTTTTAGGAATGTTTAGGACGTTCCTAAGGTGTTTGGAAGTGTCACGATTGCTTCTATCTGCGAATAGGAGAGTCCTGAGCAGTTATGGTAAGTTAGGATACCAGTCCAATTAGGAGTAGGAGTCCTAGATTGGATTGTTTAGCCTGAGGGCTGGCTATAAAGGCAAGGGAGGCCAGAGCTCTCGTGGGTAGAGAACTTTGGGCTGTTCCTCTTGTGTTTCTATTGAATAAAGTTCAAAGTTTCGAGGAGCTTTTGTGCCTTGTTCGTCCGACTTGTTTTTCGTCAAGTCTTTCTCGCCGAGTTTCTGGACAGACCGACGTTGCTTCGGTGTTTCGTTCATAACTCGAGTTTTACAGATCTGATTGACGTGATTATTTTTGGGTTGTCTTCAAAACTCAATTATCTATCATCTGTGAAATTTTCACGAGCTTCGGATCTGTAGTTTTTGAGATACACGAGTTCTTTTGCAGCGTTGCAGATCTGTTTTATATCGGGTAGAACAGATTGATTGTCGTTTAATGTTTTGATCGTATCTCAAGTTTTACTTCGTGTTTTCAAGTGATTCTTGTTGCATTAGATCCTTGACTTGATTCTCTACCTCTCTACTTGATTTGTCACGTTGAACACGTTTGAAAACACTTGCACACACGGTTTCTTTAACCGATTGATTTTTGCTGAGGGGTTTTTGTTGTTTCCGCTGCGAAAAGTTTTAATCTACCATTCACCCCCCCTTTGGTAGCTTTTCACGTGCTCTTTGATCCTACATTCACGAATAAGGCTGAGCAACCCCATGGTAATGAACTTGGACGAATAAACCCCTTGTCCATCAAATCTTTGAGTTGCTCCTTCAGCTCGGCTAATTCGTTCGGAGCCATTTTGTATGGTCTCCGAGAGATCGGCGTGGTTCCCGTTATCAACTCTATTTTGAATTCCACCTCGTGCTCAGGTGGTAAGCCTGGAAGATCTTCGGGAAACACGTCCGGATATTCACGGACTACCGGAATGTCTTCTAACTTGCACGCCTCGGCATTACATACTTCCAGGTCTTTGGAAACCACCTCGCCGAGATACAATGTTTGACGTCCGTGAAGTGGAGAGTCCAAGTGAACACTCCTGTCCTCGATGTCTAGAACAGCCTTATGGAAGGTCAACCATGATATTCCCAATATGGCATTGATTCCTTGGTCTTCGAGAATGATGAGGGTGGTAGGATATGTTTTTCCACCCAAACAAAGCGGTGCTCGAGAGACGACTTCATTAGTGGATATGTCTCCACCTGGCGAATGAATAAGGTATGAACCTTTTGTGACAGTGGTGGAGATCTGATCCCGGATTACCGTTGCCCGGCTAATGAAGTTATGTGTTGCACCAGAGTCGAAAAAAATGACAACCGGCTTGTCATTTAAGGTGAACCTGCCGGCAAGAACAGGTCCTCCCTTTGGCAGATCATCGACTGACACATAATTAACTGTCCCAACCTTGGACATAGCTTTTCTTTGCTGCCCAAGATCAAACTGTGGAACTGGACCTGCAAACACAATGTTGCTGCTCGGTTCAGTTGCTTCATTGACGTTGAGCTCATTGTCAATATGAAGTGGGACAGCACTCGGTTCAGCTGATACATCAACTTGTTCATCTTCAACCGCTTGAGGGCAATAATAGTGCACTTTGTTGATACTGAGGTGCATAAGAAATAATTTGCTTCTGCGGTGGAGGTGAAGAAGACCTCTGTGGAGTAGAAGAGTCGTCACACTCCCAGATTGATTGCACCTCTTGTGGAATCTCTCGACCGGAAGGTGAACAGATTACCAACCGATACTTCTGAGGTAGACGATTGTCTTCATTCTGTGATGAGTCCCTCTCCCTCTTTTCTTTGAGGTAGAGGTTGGAATAATATTCTTGAGCGATAGCAGAGCTCACAAACTCATCAAAATTCTCGTGGCTAACTTGAGCCAGCTCACATCGCAGCCTAGCAGTCAGCCCTCGATAAAAATGATAACCCCTCATGGATGGTGATTTCACATAGTCAGGGACATATTGAGCTAAGCGATTGAATTCCTTCGCATACTCAATAACACTCATGTCCCCTTGCTTCAGACTCCAGAACTCATCCAGACTGGTTTGCATTATGCCCGCAGGGATGAAACGAGCACGAAATGCAGCCTGGAACTCTGCCCATGTGACACGATGCCCTGCCGGTTGGACAGTAAGGTACTCTGCCCACCATGCTCCAGCAAAGCCGTGAAGCTGCTGAGCGTCATATAGAGTCTTAGAGAATTCATCACATCGGATCAACCCAAACTTGGACTCAATGACACGTAACCAGTGATTTGCTTCACAATGGTCAGCCGCCTCGGAGAATACCGGCGGTTGTGTCACCAAGAAATCCAGATACGTGCTCTGGGTTGGCATGTGACGTTGAGCTTCTCTATTTATTCCCTGCTGAACTAGAGTTTGGAGAGTTTCGTTCATCTTTGCCATAATTTCAGCCAATCCGGTTGGCGATGGCTCTTGTGATGAAGTCGAGTCATTCCCACCTCGACTTGAATCTCCAAGCTCCATTTGAGAATGTGTACGTACCATACTGCACGAAACAAAATTTTGAGTCAATTAAAATTCTATCTCAGTAGTAAGTAAAGATAAGTAAAACATGAACATGTCATGAACTTTATGAAAGCATAACCACATTCATGTTTAAACAAATCTTATGTACGCTAAGCTAATCAGCGGGACTACCCTGACCAGCTCACACAAACTCCAAATTTTACTCAAGTTATTAACAGATTCTTGATTTGAATTCAATACCAAAGTTGTAGAGTATCTTACTAACAAGTACTTATGTGCTCCTTAAGGATTTTTTCTACAGGAAGTTGTGGCTTAAAACAGAAAGGTCCAGAGAGGTTTTTGCTACTGTCCTGGTTTTGAACAGTTTGCCTTCCACTGGACTTTTCACCCACTTAACGTGTGATTTTGCTCTGGAGGTCTACAAGGAAGTTGTAGAACACTTGAAAATCTTTCCAGAACTGTATCATACACCCTATTTGGGTCAAGTTACTCAGAGTTATGCTCTGTTAAAGTCCAACAAGAATTTCTGCTAGAAACAGAGCACTCTGTTTTTGAAAACTTTGACACCTAGTTATACTCTCATTTGAGTCTTAGCTCAAAATACGAGTTCAGTAACTGATATTTGTTTCAAACTTCCATTTTTAGTTGAAAGTTAGTTCATGAATCATTTCTTAATAGGGAAGAGGTTATTGAGTGTAGTACGATGTCGATGCATCGTAAGAACATGTCGGTACTACATTGCCTCACCAAAGAAAATCCTACGCCGGATCATACCGGCATATACGTATTATCAGTGGCACTAACACGGTCTCTCGCACACGTATAGTACACGGGATACGTACGTGGTTAGTACCTGCAGAAGAACACTCAATAGTGGTGCACTCAAAGGTTGTTTTATTTCAGGCAGTTCCATATTTGGAAGTAAATACAAACGCCCGTATCATTGTCATACGGCCGTCCTTGAGTTAAGTCACGTCTCAAGGTACGTGATCGTGTTTCAACACCACACGACGGGGAACCCGAGTATGTCATGAACAGGTCGTCACGGTTGGGAATGTTATCAACCCAACGGATACCACCTACTGCCCTGCAGGGCACGCCGATGGCAAGCGCTGCGTATGTCCTCCTGGGCTACTTCCAGACGAACACACTATCGCGTTACTGACCACACGATGGGGTCTCCACTTACTTGCCTAATGCACGCTAGGGATCAACGTTTCATATGAACTCAGGAACATGAAGAGTTCAAGAGTTTCATATTGACGTCTCACACAAAGCTGTGAGACCTATCCCTGAACCACTTTCCTCGTCAGGGGAGCTAACCGAAATTGAACCACTTTCGGTGGCGTTCCTTACCATTCTTACCTGAGCGTAGGTGCGTCATTACATAATGAAAGTTCAGAATTAAAACACATATGTTAGTCTTGCCACTTTAAGTAACTACACTACTATAGTCCTTATGTGGGCCTAATATCGTTTCCTCACCGTATCCTAAGTTTTTGTTGTAATACCATCCTTATTCCGTGCGCTATTACCAATGCGGCTCTGATACCATTTCTGGTGGTTCTCTAGGACCATAAACTGTCCCCACATACCACCACTCGTCTTTTCTGCGCACTTTGTCCTCACTCGTGCGCACCCGGGAAAACTTCCCGTTCGGTCACCCATCCCCAAATTCCTCCGGGCCAAGCACGCTTAACCCCGGAGTTCTTTGCAGGTGGACTTCCGGAAAAGAAGGTATACCTTGGTGGTATGAGTACTCTATCAATCCTATTAACCCGGGAGCTAGGATATCACACAATCCACCCCCCCTTAGAAGACCGACGTCCTCGTCGGTCAACGCCAAGACAGGAACGTCCCCTCTTAGCGACGTCCATACGTTCAGTACAGGCATACGCATACGTACGTCCGGTTAGCAGCATACGTACCATACCGTGTCCCACACAGAGGACCCACGCGTCATGCCTACGTACCTGCGTCCCTGACCCGTACGCTATCGTATCCTTATCACTGGCCCGTAGGCACCCGTGAAACTGCGAGGGTCGGCTCTGATACCACGCTGGTGGGGGCCCAACCTCGATCACGGGGTCGTGCCGCCTCGCCCAAGGATTCGCATTGGGTGGTGCCGTGTTATGCGGCACCAAACATCACACATATAAGGAACATAGTATTACATAAATCAAAAGCGGAAACTTACAATTATTCTTTGTAAATAATTTATTTAAAATAGCTACAGCGGAAGTCTATAAACAGCTCACGTTGAATATCTAAGAAGCACTCGAAAGGAGGTCCAGCCCGCGGTCTCCTCTCGCCAGCAACACGAAGACACGGCAGCGTCTAGGTTCTCCAAGTGTGACATGACTCGGAAGTTTCCGAGTCTCACCGGACAACATTCTTTATAGCGTCGATGCTTACCTGAAAAACCACTTATATAGCAAGAGTGAGCACAAAGGCTCAGCAAGACTTAACCGTCTCTCCTAAGACATTAAACTCTACATGAAAGTAACCTAAGACTTCAGCCTGTCATTTGCGAAAAGACTCGCCTACAAGTTCATCCTTAACTTTCAGATTTTAGCCATATTAGTAGTGACCTTGCGCCCAGCAACATTGGAACTCCACAATCAAACAAGAAACGCTTCATTCCAATGTTACTTGTCCCAAGGTGAAAAATAAATTTAGTTTGCTCTATCTCTACTTCAAACAAGGTTCTCATGCAGTTTAACATAATCATAGCAGCAATTATACTTTTGCAAACTGTTCCCACACAACTTGCTTACTACGTCACAACACAGTGAGCAAGCGGTACTCATAACCGCGAGGGACGGTGATTCGAATCAAACACTACCCGGATAACTCGACACATACGCCCGCCTCTGAAGACCCAACTCTGGCGTCCTTCATTACGTCGTATGTGGCAACCTTTCGCAGGACACTAGACTGTAGAACCGGTCGCGCCGTCTCGGGCTCATAGGTCTAACGAGACGATGTGGTATGCCTCTACAATCCAGTGAACCTGGTACATCGGTTTCCTGGTTCCCATATACCAGTAAGCATCTGGTACACAACTCAATACTTGCTCAGCGGGGCTGCATACGCTTCGGTCCTTGACCGACACGGGCAGAGCTACTCGACCAAGACCTCGTCTTGTCGCTACCTAACTCTCCTGCCCGGTCTCATCTTTAGAAACGTAAACTTTAGTTTGCCTCTCTTTCCAATCCCACTTATGTGATCCTAAAACAAAGCTCGCGAGTAGATCCCAACTACTAGTATTCTACCGGATGTCCTAGCCTATTTAGCACGGCCTAATTCTACAGCGATGACACAAAGCTACCCTTGACCTCAGGGTTCATGTTTTGTTATGCAAGTGGAGTATCAACATCCTTGACCTAATGCACATACAAACCTTGACCAAATGTAGTGAACAAAGGGAAAACTTTAAAAACAACTTAAGTGCAAACCGGGGCTTGCCTTGGTTTTGCAGGTGACAAGAGTCAGATAATATGGGGTTAGTTGCTGATGTCTTGAAATTCAACTCCTGCCCTTCTTGCTCCTTGATCCAAGCTCAACTTCTCCTTCTCCACTTTCCACGTTTTATCAATACACGTTACGAACATGCATATATCTTTAATTGTAAAACTTTTGCTAACAAGTTCTAAAGACAAGTTTAAAACTGGAACTCTGTTCAAGAATTTAAAATGACACTGGTGCTAGTGGTTTGGGTTTGTGTTTAAGTACTAAGATCAAGTGATGAGTGGGGTTTCATCACTTGGGTGGGGATCAACTAATGGTCGAACAGAACACTAATGATCCAGGGCTCCAGTGGAGCTGGAAATTTTCTTGTGAGTTCCTTGTCACAAGAAAGTCCTCTGGACCAAAATTCAGAATGTTTCACTGATTAGGTCACCCAGAACAATTCCCTAAGCATTTAGGGATAAAGGAATTAATTCTGAATAAATTTGCACTTTCATGCCAATTCAAGTGAACTACAATTTCATACATAGCTCAGGGAGCATGCATGATTCTTCCTAGGATTTTTGGAGCTAAGGAATGGCTAGAACTGAATTTCCAAGTTTTGGAAATTCTCTGAAAATGTTTCTGTATTTATTTGAATGCAGAAACTTGGAATTAGAATTACCCTAATTAACTCAACCCCAAATGAGTTGAAACTTTTACAGGAGTCTCCTAATATCCTAAAGAATATCCTGGCAAAATTTGGGGTATTTTGGATGAACCAAACTCCCTCTAAAATTCTTTTGCTGAAAAGCTTTAAAGAATTCTCCAGAATTTTCTATTGGTTTTCATGCAAATTGTGTTGCATATTTGGATAGAGTTTTTCATCCTCAATCAAACCCAATTTGAATCACTAATTTTGGAGCTCCCTAGCAAAAGTTATGAGGTTCTAAAGTTTGAACCGAATTTGGAATTCAAATTAAACCGAGAATTGTTTAAACCCTGACTGCGGGCCACAGGGCCACGTGTCGACCGCTGAAACACGAGCCACACGGGCCACAGAGTATTTTCCGCATTGTCACAGGCAGATCCGCGGCCACAGAAGATCTATTCCCTCGCACCAGAGACTGACGCGTGGGCCAGCCCCCGTCTTCGTCTTCCTCCGGCTGCCCGCGCTCCCGCGCCGCCGAGCTTGCCGGAGCTCTCGCCGGGAGTGGGTTCCGGTGCTCAGAACTTGCTGGATCTCGCCGCCCCCACGTATTCTCGTACGAGGAACACGTTGCCGGGCTTATCTCAGCTCGACGATGACCAGAACCCTAGGTGCTACAGCGACAGCGGCGGTGGCCACTCCGGCGATGTCGCTAGGGCGTTATACTACACCAAACACGTAGCCATTTGCGCGTACAGCACCACCGCACCGAGGAGAACACGGACCCAACCGTTGATCTCGCTGGAACTCGCCGGAAGTATGACCTCACCGTCGGGCTAGGTAAAAATCCGGCGAAATTCGAAAAACTCGACGAACAGCGGCTCTGCTCGATGGTTCTCGGTGGTTCTTGATCCTATGCACTCGCACGGGTGTATAGAAGGTGTATGCTACGTCGTGTGGGGAGTGGTCCGATGTGTGAAACGAATTCGCCGAGTTTCTCCTCTCGGCTATCATCGTATGTCGTCGGCAAAACTGAAATTCCGGCGAGCACGGTCCATGACACGCTGCCGGCGTTGTTGTGAAGCGAGAAGGTCTACAGGCGCACCTTTTTGCTTTTGTAGCTGGGTGGGAGAAGCCCTGTGGCGGCCGGGCGACGAGTTCTCGTCGCAGCGGCTCCCTTCGGTGCTGTGGTGGAGAACCGAGCTCGACGCCGGAGTTTCCACGGAGTCAGAGCCTGGTTATCGCTTTGGCCACGTCGAGGGAGGTCCGGTGGGGCTGTAGGGCGGATTAGCTCGGCGCGGAAGCTGCTGAGGCGTCCGGGCGCCGGTGCTCCAAGGATTTCTCTCTGTGCGGCACGAGCTCGATGAGAGGCGCGGGTTAAAGACGGCAGTGGCGTGAGGTGATCGGGTGAGGAGTTGCGCTCTCGGTGGAGGCGGTATGAGCAGTGAAAGATCGATCCCAAGCAGCTCGGGAGGTGCTTCCGGTTCCTCGGTCGGCAGCGCGTGGCGCCTCACGGTGGCTCGGTGTGAGCTCGGGTGTGAACCGAGAACAGAGTAACTTCGGCAGTAAGTTTAGGCCCCCTCCTCTCACTGAACAGTGGGGCCCACAGCTCCCCTCTGCCCCAAAATATCTCCAAATTTTTGACACATTGTAAATTCATCTATGCAGGATCCAAATCCAAAAACCATTTTGACATTTGCCAATTTGTGACACAGTTTCAAGTTTAAATTCAAATTTGGATAAATTTCACAAGTTCCTTTGATATTCATATCAAAGCCTGTCCAAATTTGCTCAAAACTTGGCTCCCTCATAATTTGGATCTGAGGAATTCAAATATGTCCTCTGATCTTTGAGTTGGCTATTGCAAATACACTTTTTCAAACAACAGTTTGAATTTTTTCCTTTGAACATGCCCTCCTTCTTTTTAAAGTGCACCTCTCAATTCAAACTGAATTCAAAGTTTTATTGCACATGCCAACACTTTCGTGAGTAACACAATAGTTTTTGTAAGTCCCATTTCTTGCATATAAAATCAACTTTATTCATAGCTCAAGTTTTCTATTTAGAAGTTTTGGGACTTTTACACCAACACAGCCCTTCCCGAGCTCCGTAGAGCTCATGTCGACGTTTCCTATGGTCCACTGATGCTCGACGACCTTTAGCTCGATCGGGTTAGGTGCTAGGGAGGACGGGCAACACGGCTGAAGTTCTCCCGAGGCTGCAGCTCGTCGCCGACCATGTGGCGGCCATTTTCATGGCGAGCTGGCCTGAGAATCCTGTTCCCCGAGAGAAATTAGGCAGAGGCGGCAAAAATCGTGAAGTTTGGAGCTCTACCGAAGCTGCCGGCGAGCTCTCCGGTGAGATACACCGGCGGCAGAGCGCGGGCGTCGGGAGGTTGAAGAAGGGGGTGGACCCCAGCTGTCAGCGACCGATATTTTAATCGGGATCGAGCTGCGGCCGGGATCGGGTGTGCTGGCGCGCAAAGACCCTGTGGGCCGCAGTGTGCGGTTGCCTCGGCGCTCAACACGTGTCCCTGCGGGCCCCGGCAGATTTAAACTTTTCCCCCGATTTTCAGATTTCCTTCAAACTTCAAATCCTCATAACTTGAGCTAGAAAACTCCAAATTGAGTGAACCAAAATTTGTTGGATTCAGCTCTCTGAGTACATTCCAGCAAATCAAGTTTCACTTCGTGAAAATCCTTATTTCTCCAGAATTAATTCCTCAAAATTTAAACTGTTTGGAATTTTAACTGGAGAATCCTTTGGAGGAAAATCCTGAAATTTTTCTGGAAAGTTCACAAAAATATCCCTGAACTATCATAAAAATTTCAGATCCAATTGAACTCATTTGATCCAACTAATGGTGTGATTAGTGAAACTGTTCCAGAGAAAATAGAGAATGTTCAGAAACATTTTCAGAATTTTCTCTGAAATTGTTTAGCTCATATCCTTAGCTAGGAACCTTCAAATTAAGTGAGACCAATTCCACTAGAACCCCCTGAAAATCTAGTTTTCAGAAAGTCATAGTTTGTTTCATGAAAATCCTTAGAACACCCTAAAAGCCTTCAATTAAGGTCAAGTACATAATTAATTGTGGAGGGCTCAAATGAGCTTTGCTGCAACTAAAAATTGACCAGATCTCAGTTTAGGTTGTAACCAAGCCACAGTAAAAGTTTCACAGTCATTGGCTCTGTCTAGTGAAAGTTATAGATTTCACAACTTCAAACTTAATACAAATGCATTTAAATTGATACATGTACCTCTTCTATCATGTAGTCGCTAAGGTCGAGGAGGAACCCGAAGTCCTATACTTCGTTACTCCGGAGGAACAGCTAGCCTACGACCAAGAGCAGCAAGGCAAGCTCCGGTTTGCATTAACCTTTTTACAAATGTTTATTGTTTTGAGCATATCTTTGAATACTATTATTCTTTGCATTAGAGTCTTGTTTGGAAACCCAAATGCATAGCCAAGAAAACCATGGGTTGGGTTTAGGATTACAAACCCCGTTAGATACTGCAATGCTAAGATAGTGTAGGATTCGGTACAAGTCGAGTAGTTGGAACTACTCGCGAGCATAGGCTAGAGGCACTCGACTCGGGTAGAGATAGCACATGAAACACATGGCAAGAAAATGAGACCAAGCGGAGGGTAAGGGCAGCAGGACTTTGGGGCCTGTGTGCTGTAGCTCTGCTTGTGTCGATTGAGGACCGAGCCATGTGCGGGCCTGTTGAACAAGTTAGAACAGTACCGAAGACCTACCGGCTATATGGGAACCGGGAAACCGATGTAACTCGGGTCGCTGGGTGTTGAGGCATAGCTGGTCGTTCAGAGGGTAGGTTGAGAGCTCGAGGTGTAAATCGGCTGGCGGCACTGAGATGCGCGTGCAGAGACCTCTTGCTTGGGACGATTGGACCGGTTCAACATTTGGCTAACGGGTGAAAGGTAGTTGCGTACGGCATCCATGATAGTTGTTGTAGGCAACATCGAGTACGGGTGTACGTGACGGGTTGTTCGGGTAACCCTGCAGGTGCAAATCGATTATAATCGCCGTCCCTCACGGTCAGTGAGTACCACTTGTTCACTGTACCGTGACGTAGAAAGAACAGGCTAGTTACATGTTAAAATGTTGCTGATTGAAAGATGGACTTGATTGTTAATGATTTGCTGTAGTTTAGAGCTAATTAAAGTTCCTTTCAACTTTGGGCAAAGTACATGAGAGAAATGTGTTTCTTGTTTGATTGCGGCTCTCTCATGTGCCTTAGCGTAAGGTTCTCCATAACCTGCTGCTAAAACATGAAAGTAAGGTTCTAATAATTAGGCGAGTCCTTGCAAATTATTTTTTTTACCTCATGTAACCCATCACCCCTCATGTAGAAGTTCCATGTTTAGGTGAGACGGGTCAGACTTGCTGAGCCTTGTGCTCACTGCTTGTGTTTGAAGCTTTTGCAGGGTTCTATGAGGAAGGGACTCCCGAAGAGGAGACGGAACCCCAGGAGGGGAACCCCGTCGAGTGGGAGTCGTCCACGCCGCAGAGTTAGTGTGCGTGTGTGCTAGCAAGGACACTGTCGGTACCTAAGATATGGGGTACCCCCGCGCACAGGGTAAAATGCCTAAGGTACTCGCCCTTCTCCGCAGGTAGAGCTCCGAAGGCGCCACGCGTCCGGCGGGGCCGGACCTCCCTCTCCTCAGAGGAGAGCTCCGGGCCGGCCACGTGGCATACAGAAGCCGGACCTCCCCCTCCGCGGGAGAGAGGTCCGAAGACGCCATGCGTCCAGCGGGGCCGGACCTCCCTCTCCATAGAGGAGAGCTCCGGGCCCGCCACGTGGCATACAGAAGCTGGACCTCCCCCTCCGCGGGGAGAGGTCCGGAGGCTCCACGTGCCCCGCAGGCCGGACCCTTCTCGCCTCAGAGAAGGGCTCCGGACCCGCCACGTGGCCAGAAGAACGGTGCTGCCTGCCCCCGAGCGGTAGGCAGCGAGCGTAAAGGCGCCCCACACCTTGCCCGTACAAGGTATTCAAGGCCCGCGCCTTCCCAAGACGCGGAAACACGGAGCACGCGTCTGTCAGGTGCCGTTGCGCCCAGTTGCATCACAGACTGGCGCGCGGTGTCAGAACCTGCCAGCTAATAAACGCCGCGACAAGACATCCCATGCCGCCTGCGCCGTCATCAACCACTACGACTAGCATGCGGCATGGGCAGGGCGGCAAGATGAAGACTCAGAAGCCTTCGACCAGAGACAACTACCGGCATAACTGCAGATACGGTAGATAATAGACAATCTTCCCGGGACCACCTGTCGGGTCCCGGCTTCCCTTGTAAGCCGCCCGAGTCTTGGACTATAAAAGGCTCGGGTAGGCGTCGATAGCAAGGGTTCGCACTTTGCAACTCATACGCTAGCCATACACTCTCAAGCTGTAACTCACCCCCAAGCTCAGGCCTCCGGCCCTGAGCAGCAAGCAATACAGCGAGCTCCATAGCTCACGGTGGACGTAGGGTTTTACGCTCCGGCGGCCTGAACCACGTAAAACTCGCCGTGTCAAGCTCTTACTAACTTGTCCATCTGCGCAAGATCTCCGCTAGGGACTAGCCCCTCCAAAAAAAGAACCTCCGCGGGCTGCCCAGTGCAGGCCCGGGGGAAGTGTCGATCGCACACTTCGACATTTGGCGCGCCAGGTAGGGGGCTTTTCCCCTAGCGCGACGAGTTTCCGCCGACGAAGATGACCAAGCTCCCTTCGGCGGCAAGCTCACCTCCCCCGCCTCCGCGGCGAACCGCGACCAGGGGGGGAGTACAAGTCAACACACTCGGGATGGAGTGTGTCAGTACAAGCTGGGAGCCAGCAATCGGCTCTGGCAGCGCCGACCCTGGCAATGCAGGCTCCAACCAGCATCAGGTCTTCAGTAGCGCCAGGCGTACCCGGAGGGGGTGCGCTAGCTGCAGCAAGAGCGCTACTGCACAATCCGCCCGCTGGGGACGCGCCTCAGGCAGCGACCCAGCGGTGGATTCTCGAGGTAGACCGTCTTGTCGTCGCTGCCACAAGCCCACGACTCCGGCGGTGACGACACTCTGACCAACCGGCCGTGTCGCTGATACGCACACCGATGGTTGACGAACAGACGGCAGACTCCAGCTCTGCCAGCCCTCAATCGATGGATCTGAGTACAGAGCTGGAGCGGTGTCGCTCAGGTCAAGATGCCCGGGTATACCTCGAGCAACGCCGAGAAAGGCGTCGCTACCAAGAGGCTGATAACAGCATGACGTCGGCCTCGACCCAGCCTGAAGAGCAGACCTTCGCCATGTGATCTCTGCCCCAGGCCTGCGCCGTGCAGAATATGCCACAGTCATATGTACTGCAGATGGCGCCCCCGGCCTATGGTACAGCCTTGCCCGTACCGGGGTACACTGTGCCTAGTGCGAACCCAGCGTTCGCGGCACCAGAACCTGCGGTGACAGAAGCAGGGTGTGCAGCCCTCGCGCCCCATCTTCGCTTTGCGAAGTGGCCGCGCAAGTTTCGGCCACACCTGCCCGAGAAGTACGACGGCAGCGTCAACCCGGCGGAGTTCCTCCAGATCTACTCCACCACCGTACTTGCCGCAGGAGGGAATGAAGCCGTCATGGCCAATTACTTCCCTGTCGCCTTGACCGGTCCAGCCCGGTCTTGGCTCATGAACCTCCCCCAGGGTTCCGTCACCTCCTGGGGAGAGCTTTGCCGACAGTTCGTAGCCAACTTCAGCAGCTCCTACACCCGGCCTGGCACGGAGCTCGACCTCCACGCCGTCCAGCAGCAACCTGGGGAGTCGCTGTGCTCTTTCATCCAGCGGTTCTCCCAGGTGTGGAACACCATCCCACACATTCAAAATGCTTCTGTGGTGGTGGCGTTCCGGCAAGGCGTCCGGGACAGGAAGATGCTCGAGAAGCTCGCGACCAGGGAGGTCCGCGACGTCTCAGAGCTCTTCAGTTTGGCAGACAAATGCGCCAGAGCAGCCGAAGGATGGAACTGGTACTCGCTGCCATCCTCCGAGTCAGGGGGACTGCCCGGATCTAGTCCTACTCCCTGTGGAGGCAGCAGGAAGGCCAAGAACCGAGGCAAAAGCAAGATAGAGTCACCGACCGCAGCCCCAGTCGTCACTGCAGCGACGCTCGGTGGGGCTCGGGGGCCGCGCCCCGACAAGAAGCAGCGAAGATCACCAATCCCAGAAGGTGATGAGGACAATATGTGCCCCGTGCATGGCAGCTGTCGCCACACTGCTGCTGAGTGCCGGGATATTCGAAGGCTCGCAGAGCGCTTCCGCAAGGAGAAGCGGCAGCAGGCTGATGCCCTGCCCTTCCGTCCAAAGGAAGATGAGCAGGGGGTGGATGTTCCAGACAACATCGACCACCCAGAGGAGATCAAGGAGCCTCAGCGTGTCGTGAAGGCGGCACGCAATCATGAGGATTCCGGCTCCAGCGACGATGAGCGTCGGAAGAAGCTCTACGTCATATACGGCGGGTCCGCCGACCCCTCGTCCCGAAGCGCAGTCAAGACTCTGCGCCGAGCGGTAGCGTCGGTGGCGCCACTCCCAAGTGCTGCACCGCACCTAAAGTGGATGGGGACCCCCATCAGCTTTGATGCCACCGACTGCCCCAGGAACATGGCTGGGGCCGGCCAACTACCGCTCCTGGTGGCCCCTACCATCGCCAACGTGAGAATGTACCACGTTTTGGTGGATGGAGGGGCTGGGCTGAACCTCATCAGCCGTGCAGCTTTCCAGAAGCTGCAGATCCCGATGGCCAAGCTCACCCCGTCGAGCCCGTTCTCAGGGGTAGGGCCAGGACAGGTTATCCCCTACGGCAACATTAGTCTCCCGGTGACCTTCGGGGCTCCGGACAGCTATCGAACAGAGTACATTCTGTTCGACGTAGCGGAGATAGACCTCTCCTTCAACGCCATAATCGGCAGGCCAGCCCTGTACCGGTTCATGGCTGTAGCCCATTACGGCTACCTTGTCCTGAAGATGACGACACCGACAGGTGTTCTCAGGATTCGTGGGGACCACACTGCTGCAGTGTCGGCCATGGAGAAGCTCCAAGCACTCGCAACAGCTGGGGCATCAGCCCCCGGCAATACGGAGCCGGACCAGCTCCGCCCGAACGCACGTCACCGTGCTTCCACCACAGCACCCCGGGTGCAACCTCTCGACGAGGGCGGCGTCCCCTTAAAGGTCGTCCAAGTCGGCGCCGAAGCTACCCAGACCACCCGGGTAGCCGGGGGCCTGGATAGTAAATAGGAAGGCGCGCTCGTCACCTTCCTCCGGCACAACGTCGACGTGTTTGCATGGTAGCCGTCACAGATGCCGGGGATCCCCATGAAGGTGATCGAGCACCACTTGAAAGTCTTCCCCGACGCCTGGCCGGTTCAACAGAAGCCCCGCAAGCAGTCCATCGAGCGGCAAAACTTCATCCGTGAAGAAGTCAAGAAGCTGCTGGACGCTGGCTTCATACAGGAGATCCACCACCCCCGATGGTTGGCGAACCCCGTCGTTGTCCCGAAGGCTGGCGGGAAGCTCCGGATGTGCATCGACTACACCAGTCTCAATAAGGCATGTCCTAAAGATCCATTCCCTCTCCCTAGAATAGATCAAATAGTAGACTCAACGTCAGGCTGTGATATGCTGTGCTTCCTAGACGCCTACTCGGGTTTCCATCAGATCCCCATGTCTAGGGAGGACGAGGAGCACACCTCCTTCATCACAGTAGACGGCCTTTATTGCTATGTGTCTATGCCTTACGGCCTAAAGAATGCACTCCCCACCTTTGTGCGGGTAATGCACAAAACCTTTGGGGAGTTAATAAGAGACCTGGTTGAGGTGTATGTCGATGACATAGTTGTCAAGGTCAAGCAGGGTCCATCTCTGCTAGATAACCTAGCTTTAGTCTTTGACAAGTTGCGCTCTACGCGCACCAAGATGAACCCAGATAAATGTGTGTTCGGCGTGTCCTCTAGGAAGCTCTTAGGGTTCCTGGTCTCGCACCGAGGGATTGAGGCCAACCCAGAGAAGATCAAGGTCATCGACTTGATGCGGCCCCCTGCCCGCGTCAAGGATGTCCAGAAACTCATGGGATGTCTAGCCGCGCTGAGTCGGTTTATACCGAGGCTAGCAGAGCGGGCACTCCCTTTCTTTAAGCTCCTGCGCAAGTCAGGCCCTTTTGCCTGGACTGACGAAGCAGAAGAGGCTTTCCAGGAGTTGAAGCGACTCCTGACGACCCTACCTTTCATGGTAGCCCCTGAGCCCGGAGAGCACCTGTTGCTCTACATCGCGGCGACAACTGAAGTAGTAAGTATGGTCCTCGTCGCAGAGCGGCCGGACCCCTCATCTTCACAACCTGCTCCGGTAGCAGAAGACAGACGCCAGGAGGCCCCGCAGGACCAAGACGGTCTCCCGGACCTCCAAGGCAACCTCCCGGAGGCCCAGGTCGGCCTCCCGGAGGTCCAGGGCGGTCTCCTGGACCTCCAAGATAAACCCCCGGGGGCCCTGCGGGACCCCCCGGGGGCCAAATGGGACCTCCCATAGGTCCCCCAAGACCCCCTGGAGCTCCCGGACAATCAAGATAGCTTAAGGGCCTCCGGGTCCCAGCTCCCGGAGGCCCCCGTGGGTCCACCCACCTCCAGCGGGCCAGGGCCAATGGACGAGGACCTCCCAGGCCTGAGAAAGAGGGTTCGAACAGTCCAGAGGCCTGTCTACTACATCAGCGATGTACTTCATGATGCCAAGACAAGGTACCTGGAAGTCCACAAGCTGCTGTATGCGGTGCTCGTGGCCTCCAGAAAGCTCCGCCAATACTTCCAGGCCCACCGGGTCTCGGTAGTCACCTCGTATCCGCTGAAGACAGTTCTTCACAGCCCCCATGCGACTGGCAACGTTGCTAAATGGGCGGCGGAGCTGGCGGAGTTTGAGCTGGACTTCCTCCCACGCCATGCAGTCAAGAGCCAAGCACTGGCTGACTTTGTGGCGGAGTGGACACCAACGGAGACTGACCCAGGGGGCCATGGGGGCGAAGAACCGGAGCACCAAGCTCCGGTCTTCACCGAATCCCACTGGACACTCTTCTTCGACGGCTCCTCGCGAAAGCAGGGGGCCGGTGCCAGCGTACTGCTCCTCATGCCATCGGGGGAACAGTTTGGGTATATGGTGCGTCTCAATTTCAAGGCAACCAACAACATGGCGGAGTATGAAGCACTCATCTTTGGCCTGCAGACAGCCCTGTCTTTAGGCGCTCGCCAGTTGTTGGCACAGGGCGACTCCCAGCTGGTCATCAAGCAAGTCAAGGGCGAATGCTCCTGCAATGACCCCCAGCTAGCTGTGTATCTGCTTCACGTGCAGATGTTGGAGAAAGAATTCCTCGCCTTGGATCTGCACCACGTACCGCGCGCCGGTAATGCCGCAGCCGACAACCTTTCAACGAAGGCTTCCACCAGAGCCCCTGCGCCCGAAGGAGTCTTCGAGAGGACGTTGCTGCGGCCCACAGCCCGGCCCACCGAGCCGGGCGAAGGGGGCTTGACCAGCACCTCGAAGCTGGCGGTCCCGGCGGCCCTACAGCCGTGGGCGCCGCCAAGGATCGTAAGCGTCACTGGGGACTCCGTGCAACCCAGCGCTCAAGATCCAGAAGCTCAAGTCAGACCCGATGCATGGATCACGGAGATCCGGGACTACTTGAAGGACAATATCCTCCCTGATGAACATGCAACCGCTGAACGGATTGTGCGTATGGCTAAGAGGTACGCGCTGGTAGAGGGGGATCTCTACCGGCGTGGCACCAACCACATCCTATTGCGGTGTATAACCCAGGGGGAAGGCTGCGACTTGCTCGCTGAGATCCATGGAGGCGAATGTGGAAGTCATTCTTCCTCACGCACGCTTGTCGGTAAAGACTTCCGGCATGGCTTCTACTGGCCGACAGCACTCCATGATGCCGTCAAGCTGGTCGAGAGCTGCAAGGCGTGCCAGTTCCACGCAAAGCAGATCCATACACCGGCTCAGGCGGTACAGATGATCCCGCCCTTGTGGCCGTTTGCCGTGTGGGGGCTGGACATCCTGGGACCATTTCCCAGAACCGTCGGGGGGTTCCGGTACCTCTATGTCGCTATCGACAAGTTCACCAAGTGGCCGGAAGCTACACCAGTTGTCACCATCAATAAACAATCCGCAGTAAAATTCATCAGGTCTATTGTCTGCCGGTTCGGGGTCCCAAACAGGATCATTACTGACAATGGGACCCAGTTCACCAGCGCAGCATTCCAAGACTACTGCGAGGACCTTGGCATTCAGGTATGCTATGCCTCTGTCGCCCACCCGAGGAGCAATGGGCAAGTTGAGAGGGCCAATGCGGAGATTCTCCGGGGCCTCAAGACTCGCACCTTCGCCAGCCTGAAGAAACATGGTGCCAATTGGGTAGATGAACTTCCGAGCACACTATGGGCTAACCGGACATCCCAGAGCCGGGCCACCGGGGAGACACCCTTCTTCATGGTGTACGGGGCTGAAGCTGTACTCCCCCCAGAAATCACCATGAAGTCTCACCGTGTCCGGGCTTACGACGAAGCCACGCAGGACAACCTCCGGCATGGAGAAATCGACCTCGTCGACGAGGTCTGATTACATGCGGCACTCCGTAACGCGCGGTACAGACAGGCGCTTCGGCGCTACCACCAGAGGTCTGTGCGTGCCCGGGAGCTGCAGGAAGGTGACCTGGTGTTGCGGCGCATACTTTCTCGCGAAGGGGCCCACAAACTCTCCCCTAGTTGGGAAGGCCCCTTCCGAGTCGCGAAAGTATGCCGCCCCGGGTGTGTGCGCCTTTCCACCGAGGATGGGGACCTGCTCCCGAACCCTTGGAACATAGAACACCTCCGTAAGTTCTACCCCTAAGAGCAAAAATAGGACAGTACTTTCTTTTCGTAATGAACTCCATAGAGTCCAGGAGCAGCGCTCGGAGCAGCTAAACCCCAGGGGACGGTCCAGGACTACGTTCAGCTTTGCCTGGTTCCGACTCCAAGCGCGTAGAGTCTTGCTTCCCCTCTTAATGGGGTGGGTCGTGGCCTCCATGTTTAGCCTGCCTTCCTCCTATGGAAGGTTGTATGAAAAGAAGTCTGCCCTATTTTGCTCTTTCCTTGTACTCATTTAAATTGTGAATTGAGTTTTTTTTATCACCCTTGCAGTACATGGTTGCCATGTGCTCAGCTCCCCCTCTCTACAAGTCCTCAAGCACCAAGCATATGGTTGGGGCTGTAAGTCAAATAAGACTATGAGATAAGGGAGGGGGAGCCCCCAAGGAGAATTACGTTTCCTCTACCTGTGTGCAGGACTTCCAGGTTGCGGCAACGGGGACTGCATGAAGTAGGGGGAAAGGAGCTACCAACTACTTCGACCCAGGGCTAGAGGGGGCGGGACCCGGGGGCCCCACGTGTCCAGCAGGCCCGGAACTCTCTCCTCCCTTGAGGAGGGCTCCGGGCTTGCCACGTGGCAGGCGGAAACCGGACCTCCCCCCGCGGTGGGAGAGCTCCGAAAGCCCTGCGTGTTCAACATGGCCGGGGCTCCCGTCTCCGCAGTAAAAGCAATCATCAAGTAAGCGCACGCTCTCACGATCCCGTGGCCGTTCGTGCTCCGGCAGCGGTCAAATTCGGGACTTAGAGAATGTGCACGGATCGGAAGAGACGGAGGTCCCACCTCGGGCTCGCTATCTCCCCCGAGATGGGCCCGGGGGCCACTGTCGGTACCTGAGATATGGGGTACCCCCGCGCACAGGGTAAAATGCCTAAGGTACTCGCCCTTCTCCGCAGGGAGAGCTCCGAAGGCTCCACGCGTCCGGCGGGGCCGGACCTCCCTCTCCTCAGAGGAGAGATCCGGGCCCGCCACATGGCATACAGAAGCCGGACCTCCCCCTCCGCGGGAGAGAGGTCCGAAGACGCCACGCGTCCAGCGGGGCCGGACCTCCCTCTCCACAGAGGAGAGCTCCGGGCCCGCCACGTGGCATACATATACTGGACCTCCCCCTCCGCGGGGAGAGGTCCGGAGGCTCCACGTGCCCCGCAGGCCGGACCCTTCTCGCCTCAGAGAAGGGCTCCGGACCCGCCACGTGGCCAGAAGAACGGTGCTGCCTGCCCCCGAGCGGTAGGCAGCGGGTGTAAAGGCGCCCCACACCTTGCCCATACAAGGTATTCAAGGCCCGCGTCTTCCCAAGACGCGGAAACGCGGAGCACGCGTCTGTCAGGTGCCGTTGCGCCCAGTCGCATCACAGACTGGCGCGCGGTGTCAGAACCTGCCAGCTAATAAACGCCGCGACAAGACATCCCATGCCGCCTGCGCCGTCATCAACCACTACGACTAGCATGCGGCATGGGCAGGGCGGCAAGATGAAGACTCAGAAGCCTTCGACCAGAGACAACTACCGGCATAACTGCACATATGGTAGATAATAGACAATCTTCCCGGGACCACCTGTCGGGTCCCGGCATCCCTTGTAAGCCGCCCGAGTCTTGGACTATAAAAGGCTCGGGTAGGCGTCGATAGCAAGGGTTCGCACTTTACAACTCATACGCTAGCCATACACTCTCAAGCTGTAACTCACCCCCAAGCTCAGGCCTCCGGCCCTGAGCAGCAAGCAATACAGCGAGCTCCATAGCTCGCCGTGGACGTAGGGTTTTACGCTCCGGCGGCCTGAACCACGTAAAACTCGCCGTGTCAAGCTCTTACTAACTCGTCCATCTGCGCAAGATCTCCGCTAGGGACTAGCCCCTCCGAAAAAAGAACCTTCGCGGGCTGCCCAGTGCAGGCCCGGGGGAAGTGTCGATCGCACACTTCGACAGACACGTTCAAGGGCTGAACATGGACTTGATGCGTAGTCTACGGCCGCGAGTGTAGACTGGACTTATTTTGATGTAAACATGTTCACAAACTTGTTTATGTAATAAAATTTCGCTTCCGCTTTGTGCCTTTGACGTGTGTTATACGGTGCTGTGCAACGCAGCACCCCTCAGCGTGATCCTGGATCGACAAGACTGTGGGGTCGTGTCAGCGCTGGTATCAGAGCTCGCTTGAGGTTTAACGCACTAAAAAGGTCATCTTTTTAAAAAATCCAGTGAGGAACGAGTTAGTAGCCCGTATAAGGATGTTATTAGTGTATAGACGGTGGCATACTAACCTATTTGTCTATGTCGGAAAATCGTGCATCTCGGGACGTTTATGTCTTGGGGGGTGCACGTAAGCGCTGTCCACCAGTGCGCACAAGCTGAAGGGTGGAGCCCCACGGGTGGCAGGTAACCCGACCCGCTTTGATATCCTCTACGACTCTTCATGTCGTTTGGGGTATTCGAGCAACGTCTATCCCTGCGTGCGTGGTGCAATTTGGGAGACCCCGTCACGTGGTCTGAAATGTGAACACGTAACTCAAGGCGTGTTTGGCTTGAGAACATCCGGGCGAGTGATGACGGCCGGGTGTACGAACTGTATGGATTCCGGGCTCGGTGTGCAGCCAAGTCTGACAATTGTTTGAGTTTCTGCAGGTAGTCTGACCACCAAATGGTAGACGTGTAGCATCCGTGTGTGAGTGACATTTAGTGCCACTGAATTAACGAAGCCGGCTAAGTCCGGTATAGGTTTTTCCTTTGTGAGGACGTAGTACCGTTATGATCTGGTGACGCATCGACGTCACAACCCATTAAATGAGCAACTTCATTTAAAAACTTGAAGGTTTTGATCCAAAGCAGTAAAACTTGATGTAACTCCTTCCCTTGAACAGGATATTCAAAGTTAACAAGTTTTCAACTTATAGGTTGTAGGGACAGAGCACTCTGTTTTCAGCTGAATCAAGGCTGAAGTTAATAAGAGGTTAGAGGTTGAGTTCTTTCGAGGTTGGGGGCATCTGATACATTTCTGGAAAGATTTGGAAGAGCTTTACAACTTCTCTGTTGAGGTCCAGAGGTGTTTCATCCCTTAACCAATCGAAAAATGCAGTAGAGTTGAAACTGTCCAGAAAACAGGGCAGAGCAAACACTCTCTGTAAACTCTCTGTAAATTGAGCATAACTTCCTGCATAAAATTCTAAAAATAGAAAATGAGATAGTTCTGGAAAGCATATGAGATGGGTTACAACTTTGTAACAGAATGTTTTGTCAGGTTAGGAACAGAATTAACTGGGATTCTTGGATCAATTCAGTACCTAAAGCAGGGAGGTGCTGTCCAATTTTCTCCAGAAATTCTGTTAAATTTTACATCTCATAACTTTTCAACCAGGACAGATGTTAGGCCAAGCAAATGCTTTATGGAAAGTTATTGAAGTTAGCTTTAACTTTGATGTTGAGCTACAGACCTAGTTTTGCCTTTAACATGGCCTAAATCAGGTTGAAATGGAAACTGGTCAGGGCTGTCATGTTGAACAGCAGATCAGCAGTCAAGTTTGCTTAAAATTTGAACTATTTCCAAATTTATGGGTTCAATGACATGTCTTATGTTATAACTCAGAGTTTTACTGTTTAAATAAATCTTTGACATTCCTCAAATATATTTTTACAGATGACAGCAGATAAACAGTTGGAGAACGGGTGGGTGGTGTCCCACTGTTCTCAACGTAGCGGCTACCCGGAAGCATTGTGGCAAATGCTCCAATATTTCGGGTACAACCAGATGCTGCAGTACTTCGCCATGGAAGAAGGCGAAGAGGGGAACAAGACGTGGACAATCCATGTCGAGGTCCCTGCAGGACGTACGCCACCTGGTTGGGTGCCGTTCGCCGTCACGGTGAGAGGTAGACAACCCGAGGGAATGTGGCAAGTGGCAGCCCGTGACACCATGTCACGTTTCTGCCAACTACACGTGCAGGCTATGGAGGGTACTTCATACGCACTCATTCCGGTGGAGGGACGGGCTCAGCATGTGTGGGAAGAGAGGTACCTGGAGGCAACAGCCCCGAGTTGCCCAAGGTACAACCCCGCGGAGGCAAATCTCAGCCTCCAGATGAGGGCGGGAAACGCCGTGATGGACAGCCAAGCTGTTCATACGGAGCATCTCGCCACAAAGCTTAAGGAGAGCATGAACCGTGGAGACCATTTCGAGAGTGCTCACAGCGCACTCCGCAATGTGCTCCTTCCGACAATCAAGCGACTGAATGAACAACATAATCAGTTGCATCGTCTGAAGAAGGCGAAGAGGAAAAGCCGTGTCGACATCGCGGCGTTGCAAGAACTGGTACAGAATCTGACCCAGCAGAACGAGGAACTTACTCAAGAGCAGGACGACGCTATTGAGGAAGGGCAAGGCTGGGAAGAAGATTACAACCAGGCTATGGACGAGGTGCATGCTTTGCAGGACCTCGTACCTCCGGTATTGGGCATACCGGTGGTCTTGGGTCTTCCGGCAATGGGAGAACCCGAGATGGGAGAAGAGGTGGTAGATCCAGAGCCACCAGCAGAGGTACCGGAGGAGGACGACCCACAGGAGGTCGAGTTCTACTCCGAGTAGGGGGTTACAGTTGCCATGTAGGGCAGCTAGGGTAGTGTAGCCCAAATTTTGTAATTGGTGACATGTCGTGTAGACAGTGGTGTATGTATAGGTAGTGACGACATGAGCACGACTTCTCGGAGACCCGAGAATAATGTATCTTGTATAAAGTTTATGCTTTAACAATATATGTGAATGTTGTGCAAATTAATCATGTGTCATTTCAATACCTACCGTTACATATGGAATTCTAAGTAAGACATGTACTAATCGCTGCTGTTTTGAATTTCAGAATGACGCATACTCGTGCCAACCCTGATGTTGGGGGTACTAGCCAAGGGGGAGAGACCTCCCAACCACCTCCCGAGGACTTCTCGGGACAGCAGCAGCAACAGCAACAGCAAACACCGCCACCGCCACTGCCAACGGTTACATTGGCCGACATCGTCGCGGCAATGGCGGGTTCACATCAGCAGCACATGGAGTTGCTGCAAACGCTTATCGCCAATACGTCTCGCCCAGAGAGACGTCAAGATCGTGAGGAGTGTCAACAGAGCTCCTACTCTGACTTCCTGGCGACTCATCCCCCAGTATTCTCAAGGGCGGATGAACCTCTTGACGCGGACAACTGACTCCGCGCGATAGAGATGAAGTTCGGGCTGCTCCAGATAAGCGAGCAGCGCAAGACTCAGTTCGCGGTCCAGCAGATCCAAGGATCCGCGAGCGCGTGGTGGGCCAACTTTTGTGCTTCACAGCCCACCGACCGAGTGATGACCTGGATGGAGTTCCGGACGGCCTTCAGGGCCTATCACATACCACCAGGTCTGATGAAAAGAAAGACGCAGGAGTTCTTACCTGCAGCAAGGGAGCCGGAACGCGCTGGAATACTCCAGGGCGTTCAACGATCTCGCGCTCTACGCGTCGTATCACGCAGATACCGACGAGAAGCGGCAGGACCATTTTTACCAGGGGCTTAACCCGCTCCTGAAGGACAAGTTGGCGATGTTCAATCGCGGCAGCCTCAACGACATCATTGATGCTGCGATTGTTCAGGAGGACTCCGGCAAGGAGTTGGCGGCGGCGGAGCGAAAGTGAAGCGCGCCGCAAAGCAGCGGAGAAGGAGGCGGTCCTTCTCAGAAGTTTCGGATGGTGAATCGCCCACCATCAGGTCCACGCTGGCAGCCACCGCAGCGGTCGATGCCGTTCCGCAGTCGGACGTACTCTTCACCGGCATTCAGGCCGGCACTGCCAGCACCACCACCGCAACAACAACAGCAGCAGCGGGCGATGCCGCGCGTATGCACCTCAGCAACGCATGCCGGGCTTTCGTCCCCCCGAGCACTACACCAACAGCTGCCACATGTTACAAGTGTGGTCGTCCAGGACACTTCGCGAGCAGTTGCCCGGAGAGGCAAGGGGGCGGAGTGGCACCGCAGTTTCCGGGGAGGAATCAACCCCGGAACCCTACTAATGCGCGGCGGGCAAACCCTAGGCCCGGCACTGTCCACCAGCTTGCCATAGAGGACGTGCCGGAGGGCGAGCCAATCCTTGCGGGTATGTTCCAACTCCACCAGCATCCCGCCATAGTACTATTTGATTCAGGCGCCACACATAGCTTCATTAGCCAAGCTTTTATTGATAAATATAGCTTGCAAATACTACGCACCGATAGTCCTTATGTGATCTGTTCACCGGGTGGGAAAATTTCAGCAAGCATGATGGTCGCAAAAGCGCCATTGTGCTTAGAGGGTAGAGTCTACCCTACGTCTCTCATAATCTTAGAGGGACAAAAGGTCGATATCATTTTAGGGATGTCGTGGTTAACCCGCCACGGCGCTGTTTTAGACACCGTCCTCCGAGTTGTGCACGAGTCGCACTCATTATCTCTGGACAGTCCAGAAATAAAACTTCCAAGTATCTATCACGCAACAACCATCAGATTGGAAGATATTCCAGTAGTCCGAGAGTTCTCTGACGTATTCCCGGACGATTTGCCGGGGATGCTACCCGATAGAGAGGTGGAGTTCAAGATTGAACTTGCACCGGGAACCATGCCGATATCCCGAAGGCCGTACAAGATGGCACCCAAGGAGTTGGCTGAACTGAAGACTCAGCTTACGGACCTTCTGGAGAAGGGTTTTATTAGGCCGAGCTCCTCGTCATGGGGCTGTTCGGCACTATTTGTAAAGAAGAAGGATGAGACGTTACGGCTTTGCGTGGACTATCGTCCATTAAATGCCGTAACCATAAAGAACAAGTACCCGTTGCCACGGATCGACATGTTGTTTGATAAGTTGGTCGAAGCAAAGATCTTTTCCAAGATGGACTTAAGATCCGGGTACCATCAGATTAAGATAAGGGCAGAGGACATTCCAAAGACAGCTTTCTCGATGAGGTACGGACTTTATGAGTACCTGGTCATGTCCTTCGGCCTCACCAATGCTCCAGCTCACTTCATGTACTTAATGAACTCGGTATTCATGCCGGAGCTGGACAAGTTTGTCGTGGTCTTCATCGACGACATCCTGGTATATTCCAAGTCGGAGGAAGATCACAAGAAGCATCTGCGTATAGTCTTGCAACGGCTGAGGGATCACAAGTTATACGCGAAATTCAGCAAATGCGAGTTTTGGATATCGCAAGTGCCTTTTCTCGGGCATATCATCTCAGCGGAGGGTATCGCTGTAGACCCGAGCAAGATCACTCAAGTGCTGAATTGGAAATCCCCGAGAACTGTTCACGAGGTACGGAGTTTCCTCGGACTCGCGGGATATTATCGGAGGTTCATTCCGAACTTCTCGAAGATTGCCAAGCCTATGACGGAACTGCTGAAGAAGGCTACCAAATATGTTTGGAGTCCAGCATGTGAAGCAGCATTCAAGGCTTTAGTCAAGCACCTAACATCAGCACCGGTTTTGGCGCAGCCAGACACAACAAAACCGTTCGATGTGTACTGCGATGCATCCGGCGTTGGGCTCGGATGTGTGCTGATGCAAGACCGAAGGGTGGTCGCGTATGGGTCACGGCAGCGTAGAAACCATGAGCAGAATTATCCAATCCACGATTTGGAGCTCGCTGCTGTGGTACTTGCACTGAAAATGTGGAGGCACTACTTACTCGGTAACCTCGTACATTTATATACAGACCACAAAAGCCTCAAGTACATATTCACTCAGAAGGAGCTGAACATGAAGCAACGAAGATGGTTAGAACTGATAAAGGATTACGAAATAGAGATCCATTATCATCCGGGCAAGGCAAACATAGTGGCAGATGCGCTGAGCCGCAAGTCACACGTTAACAATCTGACCATCACACCGTTTGAAGAGAGTGAACCACCGCTACATGTGATTCCACACGGAGCTCTCTATAACTTAGCCTTGATCCCCACCATCCGCGAAGAGATAGCGGCAGCCCAGAAGAATGACAAGGGCATGTCACATTTGCGGAGATGTGTAGACAGTGGGGAGTCGACATGTTTCCGGAAGGACGGAGACGGCGTCCTATGGTTCAAGGACCGGATCGTCGTACCCCGTAACCCGGAGTTACGGAAGAAAATCTTTGATGAGGCTCACTTGTCAAAGTTTTCTATTCACCCCGGCAGCAACAAAATGTATCAAGAACTCAGAAGCAAGTTTTGGTGGACACGGATGAAGCGTGAGACTGCAAAATACGTGTCCGAGTGTGATACATGTCGAAGGGTGAAGGCAGACCATATGCGGAAACCGGGACTGCTGCAACCACTGGGCATTCCTGCCTGGAAGTGGGAGGATGTGAGCATGGACTTCATCGTCGGTTTACCCACCACTTTTCAGAAGCACGATTCTGTGTGGGTGATCATCGATCGGCTCACCAAAGTTGCCCATTTCATCCCGGTCAACACAAATTATAACGCCAAGAAGTACGCTGAACTGTACATCTCACGGATCCTATACTTGTACGGCGTACCCCATACTATCATATCAGATCGGGGCACTTTATTTGTGTCCCGTTTTTGGGAGCAGCTGCACACTGCATTGGGGACGAAGCTGATCCGTAGTTCAGCGTACCACCCGCAAACGGATTTGCAAACCGAGTGGGTAAATCAAATCCTAGACGACATGCTACGAGCTTGCGCTATCAACCACGGCAAGAATTGGGATGATCACTTGCCGTTAGCCGAGTTCCCATACAATAATGGGTACCAAGCCAGCATCAAGATGGCGCCTTATGAGGCGCTATACGGGAGAAAATGTCGCACACCATTGAACTGGTGTGAGTCTGGCGAAAGGGTTACTTCGGGATTGACCTCGTCAACAACGCGGAAGAGAAGGTTCGACTGATTCAAGCGAACCTAAAAGTTGCCCAATCCCGTCAGAAACAGTATGCAGACCGGAGAAGACGCCTATTACAATTTGAAGTGGGACATCACGTATATCTACGTGTATCTCCAATGAAGGGCATAAACAGATTTGGGGTGAGAGGAAAGTTGGCACCCTGATTCATCGGTCCATTCCAGATTACCGAAAGATGTGGATCGGTAGCATACCGGCTGAAATTACCAGAAGCACTTTCCGGTGTGCACGACGTCTTTCACAATTCCCAGCTGAGGAAGTGTCTCAAGCTATCAACTACCATTCAGCTGGAAGACATTGAAGAACTGCAACCGGATCTCACCTATCGAGAGGAACCGGTGCAGATTATTGATGAAAAGGCCCGAACCACACGCAACCGTACGTTGTGGTTCTACAAGGTTCTATGGAGTAATCACTCCGTGGACGAAGCGACATGGGAGAGCAAAGGATTTCTTCGCACCAACTACCCCGACTTTTTCACGTCGCATATCCGGTATTTTTCCACCGTCCTCTCTCTCATTTTCACCTTATAATCTCTGGACGAGATTCTTTTAAGGGGGGAGGAATGTAAGGGCCTCAGTTTTTGACACATATTTGAAGTGTTCATCACCCTACACACACACCTCATTTAAGGAAAGATGATGAACACAAATGAAGAGCAAGTAACCACCATCAACATGCTCATTAGAGAAGAAACTCACATATTGCAAAAGTGGCATTTTCCACATGTGATATAGATGGGCTGGGCATATGAAAACTCCTACACATTGCTAGGGATGTCCATGCCAAGTTTCACCCAAATTTAAAACCTTTTTGAGGTCATCTTGGGTATAGCTAGAAAGAGGGCAGTTTGAAACCATATTCAAATTCGAACTGTTTTTATCCCATGAATTTAAAAGTGGGAGGCATATTCTTATTCAACACATTTTTGTGAGCTCACACACCAATTTTCACTCCATTTGGAGTTCATCTTGACATGAGCTAAGTGGGGCAAATTCAAACTTTATTTGAATTTCAAACTGAACTTGTGCTGAAATTCATTCAAAGCAAACCCCATTTGAATTCTAACCAATTCAAATGGTTCATGGGTGAATAATTTGAATCACCATGGGTATTTTGGGACTCACTGTTTGCAACAGTGATTAGAAGTAAATTTCAGAGGTTAAAATTGGGAGTGGGACCCACATGTCAGCCACTGAAGGAGATCAACCGAGTGGACTTTCAGTACTCGGGTCCCCGAGCTTCTCCCGAGAGCGCCACCGAGGGGACGCCGCCGCTCCACCACCTGCTTGCCGCCCACGGTCGCTGAACCGACTCCCGGGACCCTTATCTAGGCGTCCGAGCAGCCGCCGGTGCTCCCCATCCCTACCCCGACGCGCTCTCGCCCAACAGACTGAAACTCCTCGCCGCCCGAGTGAATTTTTGGTCCCTCATGGCCCGGCCGATCCAGTGACCCTCTCGGCGGTCTGAGACCAGCACCGGGTGCGCCAAGCCATCTTCGACACCTTCGCATCTGTTCCAGACTCTGCGCGGTCTTCTCCGAGCTTGTAAAAGTCCCATAAAATGTGTATGAATAAAAACTAAGGTTTGAGTTCATATGTGTGGCAAAGACATGAAAAATGGGATTTGCTAAAACTTTTCTTCATGCAAAGTAATACATGGATGACCATCCAAAATGAGGCTCACATTTTTATTTAAAAGTGTTGAACCAATAAGGAGTTAAATACCTCTTTGCATGTAAGTTTAAAAATCAGATTTGAAATTACAAATTCACACATGTAGTGACCAAGGACTTTGATTAAAAATGCAGCCACATAGTTGGAATTATAGGGAGGAGTTTGATACCCCAACTTTCTATTTGTAGGATGGGCTCAAAAAGGAGTTAAAGAAAAGAATTTGCAAACTTCACCCAAATTCAAATTTGGCAAGCAAATTCAAACTGAATTGGAAAGATTCAAATTCTAACCCACATTTTAAAACTCAGAATTGTGGGAATTAAGAGGATCGGCTTGAAAAGATATTTGGGAGGTACATGTGGAGAGGGACCCACATGTCATAGAGCTAAAGGAAGAAACCTTGCACCCTAAGTCTCAGCCCAATGGGGAAATTCACCGAACAACACGTGAGCCCCGAGCAGCTCCCACCGTGGAGCCACGGGGATGCTCGGCAGCGCCACCAACTGCTTCTTTTCCCCACGCGCGGCCACCGAAGGCGGTTCCATCGACGTTATCGTGCCTCAACCGAGCGAAGACCCAGTTGTTCTCCTCCCCTCGCGAGCGCACGAACAGCGGCTGTTTCTCCCCGCCGCTCTCTCGGTCCGATCGAAGAAACGGCGAAGCAATCGTGTCTCCCCTCCCCCGAGCTGCTAAACCTCTCCCTGAGATCAGCCTCCACCTCCCTGACCTGAAACCAAGCGAGTTTCGGCCTCCGTTGCCCGAGAACGACCGCCGCCACGGCGATCTAGCTCAAAAGCGTGATCGGGCGTGTAACACCCCAAATTTTGATTCAAAACCCTAAACCATGTTCAGAGGGGAATTTAAAAATTTTTGGACGTGTTGCATGTTTTGCAAAAATTCAAATTCAAACTGGAATTCAAATTAGACTCAAAACAGAAAAGAAATGGAAAAAGAAAAAGAGAAAACGGGAAAAAAACCGGCCAGTGGGCCGAAACCCGCCAGCCGGCCCAATTTCCCCCGCGCCAGCCCGCAGCCGCGCGCCCGCGCTATCCCTCACAGACAGGTGGGACCCACCTGTCATCCCCAACCCCGCGACCCCGGACTCTCCCGCGCGCGCGCGATCTTAACCGATCGGAATACCGCGTCCCTCAGCCCGAATTCCGGTCCCAGAAGAATCAAACTCGATCACAACTGACCCACCGCCCTCCCCCGGCTATAAAAACCCCAGCCCCGATCGGTTTTTCCCACGCGATCGCCGATTTTTACTCCGGTGAGCACCGAGACTTCGCCGGTGAATTCTGGCCGATCTAAGCTCGGAAACTCTGATCTAACTCGCTGGTCTTGATCCACCGCCTCCGGGGAACCTTGCAGGTGCAGAAAACTCGAAGACTTACGGTGTAAACACAGCGCCGACGAGCTTCGCCGTGGTTTTGCCTCGGACCTCGCCGCCGATCACTTTCCAGGACCCCGAGCTCAAGAAAACCCCCGAGGTGAGATCCCTGACCTCCCCTCTACCGATCTATGCCATAAGATCACAATTCTAGGCAGAATTCTCGAGGATCCGAAACTTTCCGGCGAGATCGCCGCTTCCCGCCGCCGTGCGCCGCCGGCAGCGCCGCCCGCGCTCGATCAGAGCGACGTGGCCGCTTGTGCGCCGTTTATTTTAAATCGCACGGTAGACTTTAAAACCCCGCGTACCGGTTCGATGTTATAATCTCAGCCGTCGGTTTAAAATCGGACGGTCCACGTCAGTCCCGCGTTATAAAGACTGGAATTCTTACGTGCTACCCCCTGGGGTTCTCGGGAAATAAGAGCTAGCCCCGTAAACTTCTGATCTAGCCCCTGGAACTCCAGAAAATCATGTAAATTCATTTAAAAATCAGTTTTAGCCCCTGGACTTAATAAAAATTAGGAAAAACACCTCTGATAAGTGTAGCTAGACCCCTGGTAATTATGAAAATAATATTATAGACCCTGTAATGGGGTGAGTTCATTATTTTAGCCCTGTTTAGTATTTAATTTAGAAAATTAAATATGTAACTAGTGTTTAAAAATTAAAAAGTGGGACAAACATAATTGTCAAAATTAATTAAAAACTTTCTCAGTACTTAGAAAACTTTGGAGTGAGATAAAAATATATTTTGGGCTGAAATGAATCTGTTTCATTTATTATTCACATTATTTAGTATAGGGACACATTTTTAAGTAAAGAATAGCTATAGAAAAATAGGGAAAATAATTATGAAATAGTTTACATCAGAGGCCAAGGTCAAAATATGTTATTCAATTATTTAGGACCAAAACCTATACTGTTTAGATGATGAGTATTACTAATTTCATAATAAAATACACAATTATGCATAGGAATATAAATCTGAAAATATAGCAACTAGTAAATGATAAATGGAGTTTTTAAAATTCAAAGAGTTCAGTTTAGGGTTGATAGAAATTATGAATGCATATATGGAGAAGAAAAATACTTTTCTTACATACTTGGTAGTTTAATATAAGGAATTTATTTAAAACTGAAACACACACATATATATATATATATAGTATGTAAGTATAAATATGAACACCAAAGTAGGAATCATACACATATAAATAAAAGTGTGTGCAAGCCACAGATCAACACACAAAGTAACCACAACACATATAATGGTGAATGAATTTCATAAATATGAATGTGTGGTTTGTATGAAGTAAGAAGTGTGAACTATGTCTTATGATTGTTGTTTTTCTTTTGCTATGTGTGATGGTATGAAGTAGAACCTGTTCAAGAGAAAGTTATTCCTTTCCAAGATCAGGACTACCCATTTCAAGAGCAGCAAGAAGGAGGCAAGTGTCCTTGACCACTTTGATCCTATGCTAGGATGTGTAGATAGAATTATTTGCATTGTCAAGTTAAATATGAAACCCATGTTAGGAAGTTTCCCTAGAATTGCATTACCTTGTTTCCTTGTAGCTTGGGTTGGGATTTATTTTGTCATGTCATTTATTTACATGCATATGCTTAGCCATGCTTAGAATGGGATGTTTGGGACATGAGATCATCAGTTTATATTACCATACTCTTGAATGAGACATTGTGAGTTATGTAGAGGTAGGGATCAAGGCAAGTTGGATGTTTTGGTTGTGTGCTGGGTGCACGAGACTTGGGTTTGTGTTTAGTACTTGCCTGAATCCTAAGGACCGGTTCATGGAGCATGTAACCCGGCTTTACAGTGCCAACCACATGCTGAGATGGGGCAGCTTGGCCAATTAATTAGGTGTATCCCCGGCGTAGTATGGGTGTGTTGGATGGTGCGGGGAGTGGGTGTCAGCTGGACTACCATATGAACCGCAAGGCTCAAGAGGGGGCCACTGCAGCGGGGTTGGAGCCTCTTGTATGCTGTTAGGGGTGAAACCTCGGTGGGCCCATGCTCGTCGGGAATCCCTTTGTAAAGGCTTCGTAGTGATCTCCTGGCTGCACACCTGGGAAGTGTGAATGTGGATCGTAGCCACTGGCATAATGGAGGTTCTTTTAGTCCATCCGGCAACGGGGGATGAAATCACTACACGTGGGTACAGTGGTACAAACTCTGCAGAGTCAAAACTGTCTTGACAGCCGTGCTCACGGTCAAGAGCGGCCTGGACTTATTCATGATTAGAGGATTGATGGTTCTGGAAGTTAAGCGGGGAGCTTAACATTAGAAATGATGTTATGGTTATTGGATTATGATGATGGGATGGGAGATTGGGACCATTTCACCTGTGTAGTAACGTAGGTGCTTAATAAGCTAAGGTGATAGATATTAATTGCGTAGTGCTTTAACCATGAGTTCAACCTCTCCTTGTTCTAGCCATGCATGATATAAATTTTCCCACACTTGCTGAGTACCATTGGTACTCAACCTTGCATATTTGTTGGTTTATATTGCTGCTCAGGTCAAGATAATGAGGTGGTGTACAATGACCAAGATTTTGGACCCGAGGAAGGTTTTTAGGTTCATGAAGACCCCCGGGCAACGCCTGTGATGGAGCCCTAAAGAATAATATTCCGCTGCTAGTTTATTTACTTGTGATGAACTTATTATTGTCCATCGAGACATTTACTATGTAAGACTTACTTATATTTGACACCTGCCTTATAATAAATGATGCTTCACTATTTGTCATCACATGTATGAGAAAATGATCCTGGCATACATGTGATATTCACTTGGTTGTTCTTCGGAAAGACCGGGTGTGACAGGGCGCTCGTGGACAGCCCTCCACAGAGGGTTTCACGACCGAGCGATCACACCTACGGATGCGCATGGGTGCAGTGCTGCTCTCAGCCCAAGCTCAGGCCGTGCCGCGAGCTATCGACGGTGAATTTCAAGGTTTTGCTCCGGCGACCTCATTCCGAGCTTCCGGTATGGATTCAGCAAATTCCCGCTCTCTAATCCTTCCTATATCCTCAAATCTTGCACGTAGCAGCTGGATTAGCTGGTGATCATTTTCCCTTTTGCATCCAGCGCATGAAAACGCCTCAGACCGATGAATTTCGAGCTTTTCTTGGGTTGTTCATGGCGGACCCATTCGGTCGCACGGTGACAACCCATTTCCAGCCATTCCCGAGCCACTTTGAGGTCATGTCGATCCTCCTAGAGGTGCGCTGGTGCTGTAGGGCTCGTCAGCACAAGTTTTTGAGGGCTGGAGACCCCGGGCGATGCTGCCAAACTACCACAGAGGCAGTTACACGTCGTCGGCCATGTTCCGGTCGTCGGCGGCCCTAGCAAACCCCACAGCCATGTTCCTCGAGGCCCTAAACCCCTGGCGGCGAGTTGTAGCTCCGGCGGTGGCCGGGAAGGCCGGTCCGTCGAGCTTCCAGTTACTCCGGCGAGGGGGAGCGCGCGGGCGCGAGCGAGGAGCGGGAGGTAGAAGAAAACCGTGGGCCCCGTCTGTCAGCAGCAGAGAATTTAAACCCGGGATCGGGTGTGGCCTGGGATCCCGTGTGTTTGCGCGCAGAGGCGCTGTGGCCCGGTGTGGCTTCGATTCTATTGGCTGGAATTCAAAACAGTGGGTCCAGCCGGGTTTTCTGTAGGAAAATAATTCCAGACTTAGCTCAATCTTTGGAAATTCATATCTCCCTGTAGAAAACTCCAATTTGAGTGATTCCAATTGGGTTGATTCATATCTCTCAGTTCTATCCAAATATGAACTCAGATTTGGATGAAAGTTAATATTATATTCTGGAAAATTCTTGGAAGGTTTTCTGAAGAATTATTGAGCGAGTTTGGGTTATCCAAAAATCCCCAGATTTTGCCTGAATATTCTTTAGCATAGTATTGACCTACTAGCAAATGTTCAGCTCATTTGAAGATCATTTGAGTAGGAATTTGCTAAATGCAAACTACTGTGTTCAAAAGAGCCCAGAAACATTTTCAGAAAATGTTTCCCACTTCAAAAATCTGATCTAAGCAATCCATGGCTCCAAAAATCATAGGAAAATTTAGGCAAGCTCTCTGAGACATACTTGGAATTGTAGTTCACTTAATTGGGCATGAAAATGCACATTACTACAGAATTAATTCTTTTGAGTAGGAATGCTTAAAGAATTGTTCTGGGAGAACTACTCAAGTAAAAGGGCTGAATTTTGGACCAGATTACCCTCATGTGATCAAGAACTCACATGTAAATCATCAGCCCAAGATGAGTCCTTGAACTCCCTGTTCTTATTCTCCATACTTATGTATAAGGGAAAAATACATAAGGGATATTGTGAGAATTATGGAGGACACAATATGACTCCACATTAGCTGCAAGTTGGCAAGCTAAATCCTTAGGTAGTATAGAACCTGCTGTAAAAGTTTTGAGGCCATTGGAGTTCTTGTAGTTCAGTTGCACTCAAATCTTTTCAGCTTATCTACTATGTTCATTAGGGAAAATGGTTAGTGTATAGCTAAGGCCTTAAGGTCAAATTAGTTTATTTCTGTTCCTTGCACAACAGAGGCAAACCAAGCCATGCTTGGCTTTTCCACACAACCTCTGTTCCTAAGAGATTAATTCTATAATTTCTTTCCATTACATTCTATAAAACATGTGCATATGCATCTCAATAGGAACCACAACGAAGGGGACTCAAAGGAGTGATTCATCGAAGTGGATCAAGCTCCGGAGAGTCAAGGGTGGATCTGCAAGGACACTAACTGTTTATATACGGCTACCCTGCAAAACAGGCAACCTCCGGTTTGCATTTAACAGCTATTAAGTTTTTATTTTTGTATTCACTTTCGGTCAGGATATGAAGTATGCATTAGGTCTAGTGTTTGATACTCCTCTTGCATAGCCAAATGACCCATGGAGTATTGGGTAGGTGTCTTTCACCATGTAGAACTGCCATGCTTAAGTACGGTTCGGTAAAAGTCGAGTGGTGAGATGCTACTCGCAGTTTCAGGAACAACAGGGGCATACGGGATTGGTTCATAAATGAGGTAGCAAGTTGAAGTTGAGACCGGAAGGTTGTAGGGGCAGCAGGACATAGGGGCCTGGGTGCTATAGACCTGTCCGTGTCGGTCAAGGACCGATCCGTATGCGGCCCTGTTGAACAAGTTTGAGTTGTGTACCGGACTCATGCTGGCTATATGGGACCCAGTAAACCGATGTACCTCGGGAAGCTGTCGTTGGGACTTTTCGGGTCGCCTCAGGCGGACGGCCGGTGTGCAGTATGTGGGGAATATTCTCATGACATCTCACATCGGAAGGTGCACCATGAGAGTAGCTACTGTACGGGGCGACTTGATCGATTCAGCGGGGGTGAAACGCTGCCACGTACGACGTCAGTGATGGTTGTCGTAGGTAACATCGAGTACGGGCGTACGTGTCGTGTAGTCCGGGTGTTATTGATTCGAATCACCGTCGCTCGCAAAATGGACCGAGCATACTTGTTCTCACAGTCGTGACGTAGTAAGAAGTTTCATGAGAAAGGTAACTAATCATGTTGATGTGAAGTATTATCCTATCTTTGTATTGGAGTTTGATGAATAGGCTAGAGCAAACTCGATTCTTTTATGCCATGAGCAATTTACATCAGGGGAAAGCGTTTCTTGTTTGATTGTGGACTCCCGATGTGGCGTGCCCATGGTTACTTAAAATGCTGCAATTAATACCTGAAAGTAAGGATTCACTTTTAGGCGAGTTTAATTATGCTTATGCCATCCTATGTTAGGTTGGTAACCTCACTTAGAGTTTCATGTTTAGGGTGACGGTTAAGTCTTGCTGAGCGTTATGCTCACGGATGCTATCCGAGTTGTTTTGCAGGTAATTGACTCGATGCTTATGAGAAGGGGTGCCGATGAGACCCGGGAACCTCCGAGTGCTTACTCAAAGAGCATCCTCGCCGCTGCAGAGTGTCTTCGTGTTGCTAGTAAGAAATGTCCGTGGGCTGGACTGTTTCTTTGTTGCTAGATTAGATATGAGTCATGAGAGTGATAGTCTTCCGCTGTAGTTTACTCTGATATAACTATTTGTAAAACATTATTGTACGCTTCCGCTAAACTATTTATGTAATATGATGTGTGTTCATCGACCCGTGTGCTGTTGGGTGCCGCATAACACGGCACCACCCGACGAGGTACTGGCTGTCTCAGCTGGTATCAGAGCTGTTACAGCGTGGTATCGGAGCCGCGTTGGGAACAGACCACGGATTGAGCATCATATTATGTCAAAAACTTAGGATACGGTGAGATAACGGTACTAGGCCCACATAAGGACTATTATTAGCATATTATGAAGGTGGCAACCTAACTTATTTGTTATGTCGGAAAATCGTGCATCTCGGGACGTTTTATGTCTTGGGGGGTGCACGTAAGCGCTGTCCACCAGTGCGCACAAGCTGAAGGGTGGAGCCCCACGGGTGGCAGGTAACCTGACCCGCTTTAGTATCCTTTACAACTCTTCATGTCGTTTGGGTTATTCGAGCAGCGTCTGTCCCTGGCGTGCGTGGTGCAATTTGGGAGACCCCGTCACGTGGTCAGTAACGTGAACACGTAGCTCAAGGCGTGTTTGGTTTGAGAACACCTGGGCGATTGATGACGGCCGGGTGTACAAACTGTATGGATAGCGGGTTCGGTGTGCAGCCGGGCCTGATGATTGAGTGTGGCTTATGTAGGTACTAACCAAGAAAACCTTAGTGCGTGTAGAACACGTTTGCGAGTGACCGTTTTAGCGCCACCTAAGGATACGTATATGCCGGTGTAATCCGGTTAGGTTTTTCTTTGGTGAGGTAACGTAGTACCGTCATATGTCTTACGGTGCATCGTCACCGTACTACACTGGATAGTATTCTTACTTATTAGGCTTGTTAGGCTTCTTTTGATATCAAAGACAGAGTGCTCTGTTCAGACAGAAATTTTTCTGGGCTTTAACAGAGCGTAACTCCGATTAGCTTGACCCAATGGAGGTGTTTGATACAGTTGTGGAAAGGTTATTAAGTGCTATACAACTTTTCTGTAGAACTCCAGAGCCAAATCCGACACCAACTTGGTTGAATGTCCAGATGAATACAAACTGTTCAGAAAACAGAGCAGCTGCAAACTTCTCTGGGTGTTGCTGTAAATTAGCCGTCACAGTCTGTAGAAAAATTTCTAAGGGTCATATGATACACCGTTGGAAAGTTTAGGAAATTTGCAACAATTGTGTAGTTCAGAGTGTGTTCATAATTGTACCCCATTTGTATGTAAAACTGTGATGAAAACAGCCACATACAAAGGAGGTGCTGGCAAATTTTATCCAGAAAATTCTGTCAACTTTGAACAGTCATAGCTATTGATTCAGAGATGATCTAGGGGCATAAGAGTACTCGTTGGAAAGATACTGAAGTTAAATTTAACTTTGGTATTCAACCGGAGTTATGAAAATGTTTCTAACTGGATTAAAAGCTGGGTTAAGGACAGAAAGGTCGATTTTGTACAGAATAGAGGGATTGTTCTATTTTTGGCTTCAGAAAGATGTGTAAACATGAAGTATTGTTATGCTTTTATAAAGTTTTAGCATGTTCATGTTTTACATACTTTCACATACTGCGCAGATCGAGTTTTGACTCCTTTCAAAAATGATTATTTTGCAGTATGGTGCGTACTCATTCTCCGAGTAGGGCTGAAAGTTCTCGCCGAGACGGTGATGACCCGACTCCACCACAGGCACCGCCATCAACAGTATGGGCGGATGTCATGACTCAGATGGTCGAGTCAAGTCAAGAGAACACAAGACTACTCCAAGCCTTGGTACAACAGGGCTTACTCCAACGTTCACAACAGGACGTTCCACCTCGGAACGCCTATTTGGACTTCTTGGCGACACAACCGCCAATCTTCACGGAAGCCAATGAACCAGTGGAAGCTGACCAGTGGCTTCGAGTTATGGAGTCCAAGTTTGGAGTGTTTGAGTGCGATGAGTATCAGAAGACATTATTTGCAGCTCAACAGCTCCATGGAGCCGCCGGAAATTGGTGGTTTGCTTATCTCGCCACCGTTCCGGAAGGCCATCAAGTGGAATGGACGGAATTTCGTGAAGCATTCCGTGCTCGTCACATTCCTATGGGTTTTATCAAGGCCCAACAGCAAGAATTCAGAAACTTGAAGCAGGGGGACATGAGTGTCCTCGATTATGTCAGACGATTCAATTTTCTGGCACAATATGCTCCTTCTTATGCGACGAGCGAAGCTGCAATGTGTGACTACTTCTTCTATGGCTCGAGTGCCATACTAAAAGAGAAGTTAGCTTTGTTCAATCAAGGCAGTTACACCGAGTTGATCAGTGCTGCTCTGCTGCAAGAACAAGCGACACTTGAGTGTCAAGCAGAGAAGAGGGACTGGGAGGATGTGCAAGAAGACACACCAGTCGTTCCTCGTAAATACCGTGTGGTGTATCGACACCATCTGATGAAAGATGGCAAACACCAGTGAGATCAACTCCGTACAGATTTCCTGCTCAAGAATCATGTCTTGAAGCAACACTATTGCCGCAGCAACAAATGACACCTGTGGCATCATTGCTGCAGCCAAGTACATCAACTTCTCAACCACAAGTCAACGAAGAACCGGGGAGACCAACGTGTTCTTATTGCCACCATTCAGGGCATTTTAGGAAGGAATGCTGGGAGAAGTTGGGGAACACCAGACAGCCATCATCGTCAGGGGGTATGCCGCCACCTGCTCGAGTCAACATAACAGCATTGCAGTCCGGGAGTGTGCAACATCTTGCTATTGAGGATGTCCCGTAGGGAGCACCGGTGTTAGCAGGCATGTTTACTCTCAAAGACGTGCCCGTGCTTGTACTTTTTGATTCCGGTGCCACCCACAATTTTATCAGTAAATCATGCGTGGATCAGCACCAACTATCCACCAATACTCCCACAACGAGTTATCTTATACGTTCACCGGGAGGGAACATCTCTGCCAATCAGATTGTGTCCCGAGCAGCTTTGTGTTTGGGCGGAAAAATATACCCAACATCGTTGATTATGTTGGATAGGCAGAAGATAGACATTATATTGGGGATGTCTTGGTTAAATCGTCACGGTGCCGTTCTCAATATCGGTAACCGGACTGTCCAGATTGACTCGACGATTCACGGACAGCACATGCTGTTTTTAGACAGCGAAGATCCAGATATGGTAGAGGCCTACCACACGGAAGCGCTGAAGCTTGAAGATATTCCGGTGGTACGTGATTATCCCGACGTATTTCCCGATGACTTACCGGGCATGCCGCCCGAACGGGACGTCGAGTTCAAGATTGAACTGGCGCCGGGAACGACGCCTATCTCACGAAGGCCTTACAAGATGGCACCTAACGATCTAGCGGAGTTAAAAGAGCAACTGAATGAACTCATGAGCAAGGGTTTCATACGACCAAGTTCTTCACCTTGGGGTTGCTCTGCGCTGTTCGTTAAGAAGGATGAAACACTACGGCTATGTGTTGATTACCGTCCTCTAAATGCTGTCACGATCAAGAACAAGTATCCTTTGCCCCGCATCGACATCCTGTTCGATCAACTTGTGGGTGCAAAGGTGTTTTCGAAGATGGATCTTCGGTCGGGATATCATCAAATCAAAATCCGACCGGAGGACATACCGAAGACAGCTTTCTCGACGAGATACGGACTCTATAAGTACCTCGTCATGTCATTTGGATTAACCAACGCTCCGGCACACTTCATGTACTTGATGAATTCTGTATTCATGCCGGAGTTAGACAAGTTCGTCATGGTATTCATCGACGACATATTGGTTTACTCCAAATCTGAAGAAGAGCACGCTGAACATCTGCGTATCGTGCTACAACGGTTGCGGGAGCACCAATTATATGCCAAGTTCAGCAAGTGCGAATTTTGGATTGATCAAGTGCCTTTTCTAGGCCATATTATTTCAGCAGAAGGTGTCGCCGTGGAACCCAGCAAGATTGAACAAGTGCTGAAGTGGGAATCTCCCAAATCAGTCCACGAGGTCCGAAGTTTCCTAGGTTTAGCGGGGTATTATCGGAGGTTTATTCCGAGCTTCTCAAAGATTGCTAAACCAATGAAGGAGCTGCTGAAGAAGGGCACTAAATACATGTGGAATGCAGCATGTGAGGCCGCATTCAAAACTTTGGTGAAACATCTCACAACATCTCCAGTTCTTGCTCAGCCAGACACGACGAAGCCATTTGATGTATACTGTGATGCATCCGGCATCGGTCTCGGCTGTGTTCTGATGCAAGAAGGGCGTGTAGTCGCCTATGGGTCTCGTCAACTGCGAAACCATGAGCAGCATTGTCCAACTCATGATCTTGAGCTTGCTGCAGTGGTGTTGGTGTTAAAAATGTGGAGGCATTACCTACTTGGTAATCTTGTTCACCTCTACACCGACCATAAAAGCTTGAAGTACATCTTCACGCAGAAGGAGCTGAATATGAGGCAACGGAGATGGTTGGATCTCATCAAAGATTATGAAATTGAGATCCACTATCATCCGGGAAAAGCCAACGTGGTTGCCGACGCGCTTAGTCGGAAAGCCCACATTCACAACTTAGCAGCTGCTGAGTTAGAAGACGAAGAACCAAGCCTCCGTGTCATTCCGTATGGCGCGCTTTATAATCTCGCGCTCATTCCAACGATCCGCGAAGAGATTGTTGAGGCTCAAAGAAGAGACAGAGGTATGTCTCACATGCGGAAAAGACTAGTCAACGGAGAGGTGAAATGTTTCCGGAAGGATGAGAACGGTACAATATGGTTCAACGACCGTATAGTGGTACCGCGCAATATGAAACTCCGGAAGAAAATCTTGGATGAAGCCCACCTGTCTAAGTTTTCCATTCATCCCGGAAGTAACAAGATGTACCAAGATTTGAAACATAAATTTTGGTGGACGAGGATGAAGAGCGAGATTGCTAAATACGTATCCGAATGCGATACGTGTAGACGGGTCAAGGCTGATCATATGCGGAAAGCCGGACCGCTACAACCTTTGAAGATACCGGCATGGAAATGGGAGGATGTGAGTATGGACTTCATCATCGGATTACCGCTCACATCCAGGAAGCATGACTCAATATGGGTGATCGTCGACCGGTTGATAAAGTCAGCTCATTTCATACCGGTGAACACTCATTATCGAGCAAGGCAATATGTGGGGTTATTCATCTCTAGAATTATATGCTCACATGGTGTCCCGAAGACCATCATTTCAGATCGAGGTGCGCTGTTCGTTGCTCGGTTTTGGGAGCAGCTGCATGCCTCGTTGGGCACCAAGCTAATTAGAAGCTCCGCATATCACCCTCAAACCGATGGACAAACTGAGATGGTGAATCAAGTGCTCGAGGACATGTTGAGAGTGTGTGCCATCCACCACGGTAGGAATTGGGACGATCACCTACCGTTGGCGGAGTTTTCATACAACAACGGTTATCAAGCGAGTATTAAAATGGCACCATATGAAGCTCTCTACGGCCGGAAGTGTCGCACACCACTGAATTGGTGTGAGTCCGGCGAAAGGGTTCTGTTTGGGATTGATCTTGTCAACGAAGCGGAAGACCGAGTTCGGTTGATACAAGAGAACTTAAAGGCTGCACAATCCCGACAGAAGAGCTAGGCCGATCAAAGGCGTAGGCCATTACATTTTGACGTCGGAGAGCACGTGTATCTTCATGTATCTCCGATGAAGGGAATTCACCGGTTCAGTGTAAAGGGGAAACTCGCTCCCCGTTTTATTGGTCCTTTTGCTATCACAGAGAAGTGCGGACCCGTAGCCTACCGGCTGGAATTACCGGCAAGTCTAACAGGTGTTCATGATGTATTTCATGTATCGCAGCTGCGGAAGTGTCTCAAATTCACCGCTGCTGTTCGCACCGAGGACATCGACGAATTGAAACCGGACCTGACCTACACCGAGCGACCGGTTCAGATTTTGTATGAAAAGACCCGGGTAACCCGGAACCGGACGATCAAATTTTTCAAGGTGCTGTGGAGTAATCACACCGCGGAAGAGGCGATGTGGGAAAGTGAAGATTACCTCCGCACCAACTATCCGGAATTTTTAGCTTTGTACAGTTTGTAATTACCTCTCCCGTCTCGTTCCTCTTTTGTAATCTCGGGACGAGATTCTTTTAAGGGGGGAGGAATGTAAAAGTCCCAAAAAATGTGTATGAATAAAAACTAAGGTTTGAGTTCATATGTGTGGCAAAGACATGAAAAATGGGACTTGCTAAAACTTTTCTTCATGCAAAGTAATACATGGATGACCATCCAAAATGAGGCTCACATTTTTATTTAAAAGTGTTGAACCAATAAGGAGTTAAATACCTCTTTGCATGTAAGTTTAAAAATCAGGTTTGAAATTCAAAATTCACACATGTAGTGACCAAGGACTTTGATTAAAAATGCAGCCACATAGTTGGAATTAGAGGGAGGAGTTTGATCCCCAACTTTCTATTTGTAGGGTGGGCTCAAAAAGGAGTTAAAGAGAAGAATTTGCAAACTTCACCCAAATTCAAATTTGGCAAGCAAATTCAAACTGAATTGGAAAGATTCAAATTCTAACCCACATTTTAAAACTCAGAATTGTGGGAATTAAGAGGATCAGCTTGAACAGATATTTGGGAGGTACATGTGGAGAGGGACCCACATGTCATAGAGCTAAAGGAAGAAACCTTGCACCCTAAGTCTCAGCCCAGTGGGGAAATTCACCGAACAACACATGAGCCCCGAGCAGCTCCCACCGTGGAGCCACGGGGACGCTCGGCAGCGCCACCAGCTGCTTCTTTCCCCCACGCGCGGCCAACGAAGGCGGTTCCTTCGACGTTATCATGCCTCAGCCGAGCGAAGACCCAGTTGTTCTCCTCCCCTCGTGAGCGCACGAACAGTGGCTGTTTCTCCCCGCCGCTCTCTCGGTCCGATCGAAGAAACGGCGAAGCAATCATGTCTCCCCTCCCCCGAGCTGCTAAACCTCTCCCTGAGATCAGCCTCCACCTCCCTGACCTGAAACCAAGCGAGTTTCGGCCTCCGTTGCCCGAGAACGACCGCCGGCACGGCGACCTAGCTCAAAAGCGTGATCGGGCACTCGTGGACAGCCCTCCACAGCGGGTTTCACGACCGAGCGATCACACCTACGGACGCGCACGGGTGCGGTGCTGCTCTCAGCCCAAGCTCAGGCCGTGCCGTGAGCTATCGACGGTGAATTTCAAGGTTTTGCTCCGGCGACCTCATTCCGAGCTTCCGGTATGGATTCAGCAAATTCCCGCTCTCTAATCCTTCCTAGATCCTCAAATCTTGCACGTAGCAGCTGGATTAGCCGGCGATCATTTTCCCTTTTGCATCCAGCGCATGGAAACGCCTTAGACCGACGAATTTCGAGCTTTTCTTGGGTTGTTCATGGCGGACCCATTCGGTCGCACGGTGACAACCCATTTCCAGCCATTCCCGAGCCACTTTGAGGTCGTGTCGATCCTCCTAGAGGTGCGCTGGTGCTGTAGGGCTCGTCGGCACAAGTTTTTGAGGGCTGGAGACCCCGGGCGATGCTGCCGAACTACCACAGAGGCAGTTACACGTTGTCGGCCATGTTCCGGTCGTCGGCGGCCCTAGCAAACCCCACAGCCATGTTCCTCGAGGCCCTAAACCCCCTGGCGGCGAGTTGTAGCTCCGGCGGTGGCCGGGAAGGCCGGTCCGGCGAGCTTCCAGTTACTCCTGCGAGGGGGAGCGCGCGGGCGCGAGCGAGGAGCGGGAGGTAGAAGAAAACCGTGGGCCCCGTCTTTCAGCAGCAGAGAATTTAAACCCGGGATCGGGTGTGGCCTGGGATCCTGTGTGTTGGCGCGCAGAGGCGCTGTGGCCCGGTGTGGCTTCGATTCTATTGGCTGGAATTCAAAACAGTGGGTCCAGCCGGGTTTTCTGTAGGAAAATAATTCCAGACTTAGCTCAATCTTTGGAAATTCATATCTCCCTGTAGAAAACTCCAATTTGAGTGATTACAATTGGGTTGGATTCATCTCTCTGAATTCTATCCAAATATGAACTCAGATTTGGATGAAAGTTAATATTATATTCTGGAAAATTCTTGGAAGGTTTTCTGAAGAATTATTGAGCGAGTTTGGGTTATCCAAAAATCCCCAAATTTTGCCAGAATATTATTTAGCATAGTATTGACCTACTAGCAAATTTTCAGCTCATTTGAAGATCATTTGAGTAGGAATTTGCTAAATGCAAACTACTGTGTTCAAAAGAGTCCAGAAACATTTTCAGAAAATGTTTCCCACTTCAAAAATCTGTTCTAAGCAATCCATAGCTCCAAAAATCATAGGAAAATTTAGGCAAGCTCTCTGAGACATACTTGGAATTGTAGTTCACTTAATTGGGCATGAAAATGCACATTACTACAAAATTAATTCTTTTGAGTAGGAATGCTTAAAGAATTGTTCTTGGAGAACTACTCAAGTAAAAGGGCTGAATTTTGGACCAGATTACCCTCATGTGATCAAGAACTCACATGTAAATCATAAGCCCAAGATGAGTCCTTGAACTCCCTGTTCTTATTCTCCATACTTATGTATAAGGGAAAAATACATAAGAGATATTGTGAGAATTATGGAGGACACAATATGACTCCACATTAGCTGCAAGTTGGCAAGCTAAATCCTTAGGTAGTATAGAACCTGCTGTAAAAGTTTTGAGGCCATTGGAGTTCTTGTACTTCAGTTGCACTCAAATCTTTTCAGCTTATCTACTATGTTCATTAGGGAAAATGGTTAGTGTATAGCTAAGGCCTTAAGGTCAAATTAGTTTATTTCTGTTCTTTGCACAACAGAGGCAAACCAAGCCATGCTTGGCTTTTCCACACAACCTCTGTTCCTAAGAGATTAATTCTATAACTTCTTTCCATTACATTCTATAAAACATGTGCATATGCATCTCAATAGGAACCACAACGAAGGGGACTCAAAGGAGTGATTCATCGAAGTGGATCAAGCTACGGAGAGTCAAGGGTGGATCTGCAAGGACACTAACTGTTTATATATGGCTACCCTGCAAAACAGGCAACCTCCGGTTTGCATTTAACAACTATTAAGTTTTATTTTTGTATTCACTTTCGGTCAGGATATGAAGTATGCATTAGGTCTAGTGTTTGATACTCCTCTTGCATAGCCAAATGACCCATGGAGTATTGGGTAGGTGTCTTTCACCGTGTAGAACTGCCATGCTTAAGTACGGTTCGGTAAAAGTCGCGTGGTGAGATGCTACTCACAGTTTCAGGAACAACAGGGGCATACGGGATTGGTTCATAAATGAGGTAGCAAGTTGAAGTTGAGACTGGAAGGTTGTAGGGGCAGCAGGACATAGGGGCCTGGGTGCTATAGACCTGTCTGTGTCGGTCAAGGACCGATCCATATGCGGCCCTGTTGAACAAGTTTGAGTTGTGTACCGGACTCATGCTGGCTATATGGGACCCAGTAAACCGATGTACCTCGGGAAGCTGTCGTTGGGACTTTTCGGGTCACCTCAGGCGGACGGCCGGTGTGCAGTATATGGGGAATATTCTCATGACATCTCACATCGGAAGGTGCACCATGAGAGTAGCTACTGTACAGGGCGACTTGATCGATTCAGCGGGGGTGAAACGCTGCCACGTACGACGTCAGTGATGGTTGTCGTAGGCAACGTCGAGTACGGGCGTATGTGTCGTGTAGTCCGGGTGTTATTGATTCGAATCACCGTCGCTCGCGGAATGGACCGAGCATATTTGTTCTCACAGTCGTGACGTAGTAAGAAGTTGCATGAGAAAGGGAACTAATCATGTTGATGTGAAGTATTATCCTACCTTTGTATTGGAGTTTGATGAATAGGCTAGAGCAAACTCGATTCTTTTATGCCATGAGCAATTTACATCGGGGGAAAGCGTTTCTTGTTTGATTGTGGACTCCCGATGTGGCGTGCCCATGGTTACTTAAAGTGCTGCAATTAATACCTGAAAGTAAGGATTCACTTTTAGGCGAGTTTAATTATGCTTATGCCATCCTATGTTAGGTTGATAACCTCACTTAGAGTTTCATGTTTAGGGTGACGGTTAAGTCTTGCTGAGCGTTATGCTCACGGATGCTATCCGAGTTGTTTTGCAGGTAATTGACTCGATGCTTATGAGAAGGGGTGCCGATGAGACTCATGAACCTCCGAGTGCTTACTCAAAGAGCATCCTCGCCGCTACAGAGTGTCTTCGTGTTGCTAGTAAGAAACATCCGAGGGCTGGACTGTTTCTTTGTTGCTAGATTAGATATGAGTCATGAGAGTGATAGTCTTCCGCTGTAGTTTACTCTGATATAACTATTTGTAAAACATTCTTGTACGCTTCCGCTAAACTATTTATGTAATATGATGTGTGTTCATCGACCCGTGTGCTGTTGGGTGCCGCATAACACGGCACCACCCGATGAGGTCCTGGCTGTCTCAGAGCTCCACCGCGGCGATCTTTTCTCTGCCGGTTCAGCTCGAGCCGCCGCTGCGGGGATCGTCCTTCCGGCCACCACAGCCCACCGTTCATGGAGCTGTGAACAGCAAAGAGGTTCGTCTTCAACCCCTCTTTCTTTTCCGCAAGCTCCGGCGGTGTGACAAGCACTGCTCAAGCCGGAATTTCATGTTTTCGGGACGGTGTGCAAAAGTGAGGTCTGGAACGATCCGAGAAAAATCGTAAGCCACACTGCATCACTCATCCTCTCATGGATAGGATCACTTCTAGTAGCCCGTGCGGGTCCATAGGAGCAGGAACCACGAAGAACCGTGGAGAGAAACCGCTGTTCTTCGAGTTTTAGTGGAAATCCCGATTTCCGGCCTAGGTCGCACGGTGACAGCCCAACACAGCCCTTCCCGAGCTCCGTAGAGCTCATGTTTACCTTTCCTATGGTCCACTGATGCTTGACGACCTTTAGCTCGATCTGGTTAGGTGCTAGGGAGGACGGGCAACACGGCCGAAGTTCTCCCGAGGCTGCAGCTCGTCGCCGACAATGTGGTGGCCATTTTCATGGCGAGCTGGCCCGAGAATCCTGTTCCCCGAGAGAAATTAGGCAGAGGCGGCAAAAATCGTGAAGTTTGGAGCTCTACCGAAGCTGCCGGCGAGATACACCGGCGGCAGAGCGCGGGCGTCGGGAGGTTGAAGAAGGGGGTGGACCCTAGCTGTCAGCGACCGATATTTTAAATCGGGATCGAGCTGCGGCCGGGATCGGGTGTGCTAGCGCGCAAAGACCCTGTGGGCCGCAGTGTGCGGCCGCCTCGGCGCTCAACACGTGTCCCTGCGGGCCCCGGCAGATTTAAACTTTTCCCCCGATTTTCAGATTTCCTTCAAACTTCAAATCCTCATAACTTGAGCTAGAAAACTCCAAATTGAGCGAACCAAATTTTGTTGGATTCAGCTCTCTGTGTACTTTCCATCAAATCAAGTTTTACTGCGTGAAAATCCTTATTTCTCCAGAATTAATTTCTCAAAATTTAAACTGTTTGGAATTTGAACTGGAGAATCCTTTGGAGTAAAATCCTGAAATTTTGCTGGACGGTTCACAAAAATATACCTGAACTATCATAAAAAATTCAGATCCAATTGAGCTCATTTGATCCACCTAATGGTATGATTAGTGAAACTGTTCCAGAGAAAATAGAGAATGTTCAGAAACATTTTCAGAATTTTCTCTGAAATTGTTTAGCTCATATCCTTAGCTAGGAACCTTCAAATTAAGTGAGACCAATTCCACTAGAACCGTCTGAAAATCTAGTTTTCAGAAAGTCATAGTTTGTTTCATGAAAATCCTTAGAACACCCTAAAAGCCTTCAATAAAGGTCAAGTACATAATTAATTATGGAGGGCTCAAATGAGCTTTGCTGCAACTAAAACTTGGCCAGATCTCTGTTTAGGTTGTAACCAAGCTACAGTAAAAGTTTCACAGTCATTGGGTCTGTCTAGTGAAAGTTATAGACCTCACAACTTCAAACTTAATACAAATGCATTTAAATTGATACATGTACCTCTTCTATCATGTAGTCGCTAAGGTCGAGGAGGAACCCGAAGTCCTGGACTTCGTTACTCCGGAGGAACAGCTAGCCTACGACCAAGAGCAGCAAGGCAAGCTCCGGTTTGCATTAACCTTTTTACAAATGTTTATTGTTTTGAGCACATCTTTGAATACTATAATTCTTTGCATTAGAGTCTTGTTTGGAAACCCAAGTGCATAGCCAAGAAAGCCATGGGTTGTGATTAGGATTGAAAACCTCGTTAGCCACTGCATTGCTAAGATAGAGTAGGATTCGGTACAAGTCGAGTAGTTGGAACTACTCGCGAGCATAGGCTAGAGGCACTCGACTCGGGTAGAAATAGCACATGACATACATGGTAAGAAAAATGAGACCGAGCGGAGAGTAAGGGCAACAGGACTTTGGGGCCTGTGTGCTGTAGCTCCGCTTGTGTCGATTGAGGACCGAGCCGTGTGCGGGCCTGTTGACCAAGCTAGAACAGTACCGAAGACCTACGGGCTATATGGGAACCGGGAAACTGATGTAACTCGGGTAGCTGGGTATTGAGGCATTGCCCGTCGTTCAGAGGGTAGGTTGAGAGCTCGAGGTGTAAATCGGCTGGCGGCACTGAGATGTGCGTGCAGAGACCTCTTGCTCGGGACGATGGGACCGGTTCAATATTTGGCTGACGGGTGAAAGGTGGTTGCGTACGGCGTCCGTGATGGTTGTTGTAGGCAACATCGAGTACGGGCGTACGTGACGGGTTATTCGGGTAACCCTGCAGGTGTAAATCGATTATAATCGCCGTCCCTCGCAGTCAGTGAGTACCACTTGTTCACTGTACCGTGACATAGAAAGAACAGGCTAGTCACATGTTAAAATGTTCATCTTTCAATCAGCAACATTTTAACATGTAACTAACCTGTTCTTTCTACGTCACGGTACCGTAAACAAGTGGTACTCACTGACTGCGAGGAACGGCGATTATAATCGATTTACACCTGCAGGGTTACCCGAATAACCCGTCACGTACGCCCGTACTCGATGTTGCCTACAACAACCATCACGGACGCCGTACGCAACCACCTTTCACCCGTCAGCCAAATATTGAACCGGTCCCATCGTCCCGAGCAAGAGGTCTCTGCATGCGCATCTCAGTGCCGCCAGCCGATTTACACCTCGAGCTCTCAACCTACCCTCTGAACGACGGGCAATGCCTCAATACCCAGCTACCCGAGTTACATCAGTTTCCCGGTTCCCATATAGCCGGTAGGTCTTCGGTACTGTTCTAGCTTGTTCAACAGGCCCGCACATGGCTCGGTCCTCAATCGACACAAGCGGAGCTACAGCACACAGGCCCCAAAGTCCTGTTGCCCTTACTCTCCGCTCGGTCTCATTTTTCTTACCATGTATGTCATGTGCTATTTCTACCCGAGTCGAGTGCCTCTAGCCTATGCTCGCGAGTAGTTCCAACTACTCGACTTGTACCGAATCCTACTCTATCTTAGCAATGCAGTGGCTAACGAAGTTTTCAATCCTAATCCCAACCCATGGCTTTCTTGGCTATGCACTTGGGTTTCCAAACAAGACTCTAATGCAAGGAACAATAGTATTCAAGTACGTGCTCAAAATAATAAAAAATTGTAAAAAGGTTAATGCAAACCGGAGCTTGCCTTGCTTCTCTTGGTCGTAGGCTAGCTGCTCCTCTGGAGTAACGAAGTCTAGGACTTCGGGTTCCTCCTCGACCTTAGCGACTACATGATATACATGTATACGTATTAATTTAAATGCATTTGATTGAATTTAAATTGTGAAGTCTATAACCCTTACTAGACAGGCCCAATGATTGTGAAACTTTTACTGGGGCTTGGTTACAACCGAAACAGAGATTTGGTCAAGTTTTAGTTGCAGCAAAGCTCATTTGAGCCCTCCACAATTAATTATGTACTTGACCTTAATTGAAGGTTTTTTAGGGTGTTCTAAGGATTTTCATGAAACAAACTGACTTTCTGAAAACTAGATTTTCAGAGGGTTCTTGTAACACCCCAAATTTTGATTCAAAACCCTAAACCATGTTCAGAGGGGAATTTAAAAATTTTTGGACGTGTTGCATGTTTTGCAAAAATTCAAATTCAAACTGGAATTCAAATTAGACTCAAAACAGAAAAGAAATGGAAAAAGAAAAAGAGAAAATGGGAAAAAACCGGCCAGTGGGCCGAAACCCGCCAGCCGGCCCAATTTCCCCCGCGCCAGCCCGCAGCCGCGCGCCCGCGCTATCCCTCACAGACAGGTGGGACCCACCTGTCATCCCTAACCCCGAGCGTCTGCGGCCCGGACTTTTCCTCCCGAGCGCGCGCGATCGTAACCGACTGGAAACCGCGTCCCTCAGCCCGAATTCTGATCCCGGAAGACTCAAACTCGATCACAACCGACTCACCGCCCTCCCCCGGCTATAAAAACCCCAGCCCCGACCGGTTTTTCCCACGCGATCGCCGATTTTTACTCCGGTGAGCACCGAGACTTCGCCGGTGAATTCTGGCCGATCTAAGCTCGGAAACTCTGATCTAACTCGCTGGTCTTGATCCACCGCCTCCGGGGAACTTTGCAGGTGCAGAAAACTCGGAGACTTACGGTGTAAACACAGCGCCGACGAGCTTCGCCGTGGTTTTGCCTCGGACCTCGCCGCCGATCACTTTCCAGTACCCCCGAGCTCAAGAAAACCCCCGAGGTGAGATCCCTGATCTCCCCTCTACCGATCTATGCCATAAGATCACAGTTCTAGGCAGAATTCTCGAGGATCCGAAACTTTCCGGCGAGATCGCCGCTTCCCGCCGCCGTGCGCCGCCGGCAGCGCCGCTCGCGCTCGATCAGAGCGAAGTGGCCGCTTGTGCGCCGTTTATTTTAAATCGCACGGTAGACTTTAAAACCCCGCGTACCGGTTCGATGTTATAATCTCAGCCGTCGGTTTAAAATCGGACGGTCCACGTCAGCCCCGCGTTATAAAGACTGGAATTCTTACGTGCTACCCCCTGGGGTTCTCGGGAAATAAGAGCTAGCCCCAGAAACTTCTGATCTAGCCCCTGGAACTCCAGAAAATCATGTAAATTCATTTAAAAATCAGTTTTAGCCCCTGGACTTAATAAAAATTAGGAAAAACACCTCTGATAAGTGTAGCTAGACCCCTGGAAATTATGAAAATAATATTATAGACCCTGTAATGGGGTGAGTTCATTATTTTAGCCCTGTTTAGTATTTAATTTAGAAAATTAAATATGTAACTAGTGTTTAAAAATTAAAAAGTGGGACAAACATAATTGTCAAAATTAATTAAGAACTTTCTCAGTACTTAGAAAACTTTGGAGTGAGGTAAAAATATATTTTGGGCTGAAATGAATCTGTTTCATTTATTATTCACATTATTTAGTATAGGGACACATTTTTAAGTAAAGAATAGCTATAGAAAAATAGGGAAAATAATTATGAAATAGTTTACATCAGAGGCCAAGGTCAAAATATGTTATTCAATTATTTAGGACCAAAACCTATACTGTTTAGATGATGAGTATTACTAATTTCATAATAAAATACACAATTATGCATAGGAATATAAATCTGAAAATATAGCAACTAGTAAATGATAAATGGAGTTTTTAAAATTCAAAGAGTTCAGTTTAGGGTTGATAGAAATTATGAATGCACATATGGAGAAGAAAAATACTTTTCTTACATACTTGGTAGTTTAATATAAGAATTTATTTAAAACTGAAACACACACACACACACACACACACATATATATATATATATATATATATATATATATATATATATATATAGTATGTAAGTATAAATATGAACACCAAAGTAGGAATCATACACATATAAATAAAAGTGTGTGCAAGCCACAGATCAACACACAAAGTAACCACAACACATATAATGGTATGAAGTAGAAGTGTGAACTATGTCTTATGATTGTTGTTTTTCTTTTGCTATGTGTGATGGTATGAAGTAGAACCTGTTCAAGAGCAAGTTATTCCTTTCCAAGATCAGGACTACCCATTTCAAGAGCAGCAAGAAGGAGGCAAGTGTCCTTGACCACTTTGATCCTATGCTAGGATGTGTAGATAGAATTATTTGCATTGTCAAATGAAATATGAAACCCATGCTAGGAAGTTTCCCTAGAATTGCATTACCTTGTTTCCTTGTAGCTTGGGTTGGGATTTATTTTGTCATGTCATTTATTTACATGCATATGCTTAGCCATGCTTAGAATGGGATATTTGGGATATGAGATCATCAGTTTATTTTACCATACTCTTGAATGAGCTATTGTGAGTTATGTAGAGGTAGGGATCAAGGCAAGTTGGATGTTTTGGTTGTGTGCTGGGTGCACGAGACTTGGGTTTGTGTTTAGTACTTGCCTGGATCCTAAGGACCGGTTCATGGAGCATGTAACCTGGCTTTACAGTGCCAACCACATGCTGAGATGGGGCAGCTTGGCCAATTAATTAGGTGTATCCCCGGCGTAGTATGGGTGTGTTGGATGGTGCGGGGAGTAGGTGTCAGCTGGACTACCATATGAACCGCAAGGCTCAAGAGGGGGCCACTGCAGCGGGGTTGGAGCCTCTTGTATGCTGTTAGGGGTGAAACCTCAGTGGGCCCACGCTCGTCGGGAATCCCTTTGTAAAGGCTTCATAGTGATCTCCTGGCTGCACACCTGGGAAGTGTGAATGTGGATCGTAGCCACTGGCATAATGGAGGTTCTTTTAGTCCACCCGGCAATGGGGGATGAAATCACTACATGTGGGTACAGTGGTACAAACTCTGCAGAGTCAAAACTGTCTTGACAGCCGTGCTCACGGTCAAGAGCGGCCTGGACTTATTCATGATTAGAGGATTGATGGTTTTGGAAGTTAAGCGGGGAGCTTAACATTGGAAATGATGTTATGGTTATTGGATTATGATGATGGGATGGGAGATTGGAACCATTTCACCTGTGTAGTAATGTAGGTGCTTAATAAGCTAAGGTGATAGGTATTAATTGCGTAGTGCTTTAACCATGAGTTCAACCTCTCCTTGTTCTAGCCATGCATGATATAATTTTCCCACACTTGCTGAGTACCATTGGTACTCAACCTTGCATATTTGTTGGTTTATATTGCTGCTCAGGTCAAGATAATGAGGTGGTGTATAATGACCAAGATGTTGGACCCGAGGAAGGTTTTTAGGTTCATGAAGACCCCCGGGCAACGCCTGAGATGGAGCCCTAAAGAATAATATTCCGCTGCTAGTTTATTTACTTGTGATGAACGTATTATTGTCCATTGAGACATATACGATGTAAGACTTATTTATATTCGACACCTGGCTTGTAATAAATGCTGCTTCACTATTTGTCATCACATGTATGAGAAAATGATCCTGGCATACATGTGATATTCACTTGGTTGTTTCTTCGGAAAAACCGGGTGTGACAGAGGTGGTATCAGAGCCAAGGTTGCCCGTAGGAACGTGGACCTAGTTAGAAATGGACGTATTTAAGGGCCCTATTTTCTTAAAAACTATTTTCCAAGGTGTGGGTTGAAGAGTGTTATTTAAGGAGTCATTTTCTTCATCTTATCCCAAAATTTTCATTCAAAATGGGATTTTTGTTTAAAAAGTTTATCTAACCTAATTTTAAATTCTTTTTGTTTTAGATGGTTCGCATGATTCGCACCGCTCGCAAGTCCACAGGAGGGAGAGTTCCCGTAGTTGCCCTTGCCGAAAGAGAGGAGAGTCATCCAGTGACGTACCTTTCCTACGGATTGGCAGTAGGAGACTTGTTGCGCCGTCTTCGACGTATGCTCGAAGCCGCAGGCAATACGGGCAAGCTAATCATCCACTATAACTCCACCAGGACCATCCGTGAGAAGAGGGAAGAATGGAGTTCGGAGATGAGGATTATACACGAGAATCAGCTGCTTAAGATTCACCACTCTCCAGCTTGTCGAGCAACACAAGTTGACGCGGAGAAAGATGTCACCTAGGAGGCCATCACCTGCCAGAGTCACATCTATCGTCGCTACTTGGACAAAACTGAGTACATGTATGTCCTCCAACGTGAGAGTGGTACCACGGAGTACAAGTACCCACTGGTGCAGCAAGGGACTTCCCATGAGCACATGGACTTGTGCTTGGAGGATGCTGCTATGCTCAGCACTCGACTGCAGGAGTGTCAACAAGAGCTTCAGGATGTCCGAGACACCCTGAAGGAAACCGAGGCGTTGCTGCGAGCTTGCTTAAAGGCGAGAGAAAGAGGAGATGGGAATGAACTGTGTGTCACCGTGAATGATACATGGACTCCTGACTCCCCGGATCGCCGAGCGATCAGGCGCCGTCGCACTTCTCCACCAGCAGCCTCCCCACCCAAAGCAGAGTCAGAAGGTAGCCGAAATGAGGAGGAAGATCCCGAGGAGCCAGCTCAAGAGAACGAGTAGTGTAGAGTCTTTCACTTAGCTAGCAAGAGGTCGAGTAGTCGAGTCGTTACGTAGTTAATGGTGTGATGATGCTTGGTGTGTGACGTGAGTTGTGGAAGCCATGAGCAATTGTCCACAACCTCGTCTTTAGAATGTTTTGCTTTGGTGTGTGAACCCACATGAAATAATATTGCATTTGTTTTTGTGTGAGAAATGAACCCTCAGAAAAGTATAACAAAGCCTCAACACTTCAAAGTACAAACAAGTGAAAGTAGTAAGATGATACTAAATGCTTTCAAATTAACATTGGTTGATTCTGCCAGATGGCCGGAAGAGAAAAAGGACGTGCTGCCAACCCCGCCAACAACAACGATGAGGCGTGCAACCCTCATCTTTCTGGAGGCCAGGACAGGGGTGGTCGCCGTGAAGAAGTTGACCCTCTCCACCAAATGCTGGAGAATCAAAATCAGCTCATCCAGAACTTGACTCAAGTGGTGGCCAACTTGCATCAAGTTCCACCTCCACAAGCTGCACCACGCCAACCAAGGTTGAGTGAGTTTCTAGGAACTCAACCTCCAAAGTTTGCAAGTGCTGCTGAACCTCTGGAGGCAGATGATTGGCTGAAGACCATTGAAAGTAAGATGAGGATAATACAATGCCAAGGGTATGAGAGGGTGCTGTTTGCCTCTCATCAATTGCATGGACCTGCTGCTGATTGGTGGACCGCCTACGTGGCCGCCCATCATGACCCTGAGAACATCACTTGGGAAGAGTTCAAGCGTAGCTTCCGCAACCATTACATCCCAAGAGGTGAACTCAAAAACAAGAGGAAGGAGTTTTTGGGACTGCAGCAGGGAAACATGACGGTGAGGGAATACCTCACTAAATTTACTCAACTATCCCGTTATGCTCCACGAGACATAGAGACTGATGAGCAGAAACAAGATTGTTTCGTGGAAGGACTTACCGCAGAGGTGCAGTGTGCAATGTCCTCAAATGAGTATGAAAGCTTTCAAAAGATGGTGGACAGAGCATTTGTGGTGGAAAGGAAGCTAAAGGCCCTGGAAAATGAGAATAAGAGGAAGCACAAGAGGCACCCGACGTGGTAGTTGGTAAGTTTCCTGCCAATTTACACCTTGCAACTCTGCTGTTTGATTCTGGTGCTACCCACTCGTTCATTGCTCAAGGGTTTGTTAAGAAGCATGACCTAGCAACCACACAAATGAACCATATGCTAGCCGTAAACTCTCCAGGTGGAGAAATAAGGACAAGACAAGTGTGTCCCAAAGTGAACCTAGACATTAATGGGGTAGTATTTACTGCTAACCTCATAGTGATAGATTCACAAGGGATAGATATTATTTTGGGTATGGATTGGTTGACCAAACATAAAGGAATCATCCATTGTTCGACCAGAACGGTGGAACTAACTCACCCCAGTGGCACCAAAGTAAAGTTCGTAACAATACACGAGCCTAGGAGGGACATTAAATTAAATCAAGTGGAGGTGAAAGTTGAGGAAATCAGGACTATCAGGGAATATCCAGATGTTTTTCCGGAGGAGTTGCCAGGTATGCCTCCGGACCGTGACGTGGAATTCGCAATTGAGCTAGTACCGGGAACAGCCCCGATATACAAGAGACCTTATCGAATGGACTCCAAGCAGCTAGAAGAGCTCAAGGATCATTTGAGAGAATTGACGGAGAAAGGGTATATTCGCCCTAGTTCCTCACCATGGGGAGCTCCGGTGATATTTGTGCCCAAGAAAGATGGAACCCAAAGGTTATGCGTGGATTACCGTGCCTTGAATGAGGTAACCATCAAGAACAAGTACCCATTGCCTCGCATTGAAGACTTGTTTGATCAGTTGAGGGGAGCTTGTGTGTTCTCGAAAATTGATCTCAGGTCGGGATACCACCAACTCAAGATAAGGCAATCTAATATTCCCAAGACAGCTTTCGTATCTCGGTACGAACTGTATGAATACACTGTCATGCCTTTCGGGCTAACCAATCCCCCGGCATATTTCATGTACCTCATGAACAAGGTATTCATGGAATATCTGGACAAATTTGTGGTGGTTTTCATAGATGATATTCTCGTCTTCTCCAAAGATGAAGAAGAACATGAGAAACATCTAAGGTTGGTGTTACAGAGGCTGAGAGAACACCAACTATATGCCAAGTTGAGCAAGTGTGAGTTTTGGCTGAAGAGAGTTCACTTTTTAGGACATGTAATCTCGGAGGAAGGAATCTCCGTCGATCCCGCCAAAATCGAGGATATCCAGAAGTGGAAGACCCCTGAAAATGTCGGGGAAGTTCGAAGCTTTTTGGGATTGGCTGGATACTATCGACGGTTTATTGAGGGATTATCCAAGATCTCGAGACCTCTCACCAAACTGTTGGAAAAGGGAATCACATTCACCTGGACGCCACAGTGCGATACGAGCTTTCAGGAGCTAAAGAAGAGATTGACAACAGCCCCAGTGTTGGTTATGCCAGATATGCAGAAGAATTTCACAGTGTACTGCGATGCCTCTGGAAATGGGTTGGGATGTGTTCTCATGCAAGAAGGACATGTCGTGGCATATGCATCCCGGCAGCTTCGGAAGCACGAGAAGAACTATCCTACACATGACCTAGAACTAGCTGCGGTGGTACACGCGTTGAAAATTTGGCGGCACTATTTGATGGGGAAGAGGACAGAGATATATACGGATCATAAGAGTTTGAAGTACATATTCACACAGCCAGATCTCAACCTCAGACAAAGGAGATGGTTAGAGCTAATCAATGACTTTGATGTGGGCATCAACTATCATCCCGGGAAAGCAAACGTCGTGGCCGATGCTTTGAGTCGGAAAGTGCAGGTCAATAAGTTGAGCTTGAAGGACATGCCCGCAGAATTGAAGGACGAGGTTATAAGGCTCAATCTATGTCTAGTAAATAGTGGTGAAGCCATCGCCATGGAAGTGGACTCCACACTCGAGCAAGACATACTCGAGGGCCAAAAAAATGATGAGAAGATACAAGAGATCAGACAGCTCATCAAGGAAAATAAAGCTCCTGGTTTTAGAGAGGATGAACAGGGAACGGTGTGGCACGGGAAAAGGATCTGTGTGCCAGAAGTAAAGGAGATCCGTGAATTAATTTTGAAGGAGGCTCACGATTCCGACTATTCCATTCATCCTGGGAGTACGAAGATGTACCAGGACCTCAAGAGCAGGTATTGGTGGTATGGCATGAAGCGAGATGTCGCGGAACATGTTGCCCTATGTGACACATGTCAGTTGGTGAAAGCAGAACATCAACGACCCGCGGGATTGTTGCAACCACTCAAAGTGCCTGAATGGAAGTGGGAAGAAATCAGCATGGATTTTGTCGTGGGATTGCCTAGGACCCAATCCGGGTATGATTCAATATGGGTCATTATTGATAGGCTAACCAAGGTAGCTCATTTCATCCCTGTGAAAGAAAGCTACAGCGGATCCAAATTGGCAGAATTGTACATGTCAAGGATTGTGTGTTACCATGGAGTGCCAAAGAAGATAGTGTCGGACCGAGGGACACAGTTCACCTCGAGGTTTTGGCAGAAGTTGCATGAAACAATGGAAACCCATCTGAACTTCAGCTCTGCCTATCATCCCCAAACTGACGGGCAGACGGAGAGAACCAATCAGATCCTTGAAGATATGTTAAGGGCATGTGCACTCAAAAACAATAGAAGTTGGGACAAGAACTTACCGTATGCGGAGTTTTCCTATAACAACAGCTATCAAGCTAGTATGAAGATGTCACCGTTTGAAGCTTTGTATGGAAGGAAGTGCAGAACTCCCCTATTTTGGAACCAAACAGGAGAAAGTAAAGTGTTTGGTCCAGAAGTGCTACAAGAAGCCGAGGCAAAGGTGAGGGAGATTCGCAACAACTTGAGGATAGCACAAACACGCCAGAAGAGCTATGCCGATGTACGAAGAAGAGAGCTCGTTTTCAACGTGGGAGACTATGTTTATCTCAAGGTGTCCCCTATCAGAGGACTTCGTCGGTTCAAGGTGAAAGGGAAGTTGTCACCTCGATACATCGGACCCTTTCAAGTTTTGGGAAAGAAAAGGCGAAGTGGCGTACCAACTAGAGTTACCGGTTCATCTATCGGACGTGCACGATGTATTCCATATGTCACAACTCAAGAAATGTCTGAGGACGCCTGAAGAGGTGTTACCCATGAATGAAGTGGATGTAGCTGAGGATTTGTCTTATGCCGAGCAACCATACAAGATTTTGGAGACGATGGAACGCCTCACCAGAAACAAGAGAATCCGGATGTGCAAGGTGCAGTGGAAGCATCACTCAGAAGAGGAAGCCACCTGGGAACGGGAAGATGAGCTCAAGGCACAATTTCCGGAATTGTTTTCTTAGAAACACTAATCTCGAGGACGAGATTTCTTTTAAGGGGGGTAGAGCTGTAACACCCCAAATTTTGATTCAAAACCCTAAACCATGTTCAGAGGGGAATTTAAAATTTTTTGGACGTGTTGCATGTTTTGCAAAAATTCAAATTCAAACTGGAATTCAAATTAGACTCAAAACAGAAAAGAAATGGAAAAAGAAAAAGAGAAAACGGGAAAAAAACCGGCCAGTGGGCCGAAACCCGCCAGCCGGCCCAATTTCCCCCGCGCCAGCCCGCAGCCGCGCGCCCACGCTATCCCTCACAGACAGGTGGGACCCACCTGTCATACCTAACCCCGAGCGTCTGCGGCCCGGACTTTTCCTCCCGAGCGCGCGCGATCGTAACCGACTGGAAACCGCGTCCCTCAGCCCGAATTCTGATCCCGGAAGACTCAAACTCGATCACAACCGACTCACCGCCCTCCCCCGGCTATAAAAACCCCAGCCCCGATCGGTTTTTCCCACGCGATCGCCGATTTTTACTCCGGTGAGCACCGAGACTTCGCCGGTGAATTCTGGCCGATCTAGGCTCGGAAACTCTGATCTAACTCGCTGGTCTTGATCCACCGCCTCCGGGGAACTTTGCAGGTGCAGAAAACTCGGAGACTTACGGTGTAAACACAGCGCCGACGAGCTTCGCCGTGGTTTTGCCTCGGACCTCGCCGCCGATCACTTTCCAGGACCCCCGAGCTCAAGAAAACCCCCGAGGTGAGATCCCTGACCTCCCCTCTACCGATCTATGCCATAAGATCACAGTTCTAGGCAGAATTCTCGAGGATCCGAAACTTTCCGGCGAGATCGCCGCTTCCCGCCGCCGTGCGCCGCCGGCAGCGCCGCCCGCGCTCGATCAGAGCGACGTGGCCGCTTGTGCGCCGTTTATTTTAAATCGCACGGTAGACTTTAAAACCCCGCGTACCGGTTCGATGTTATAATCTCAGCCGTCGGTTTAAAATCGGACGGTCCACGTCAGCCAAGCGTTATAATGACTGGAATTCTTACGTGCTACCCCCTGGGGTTCTCGGGAAATAAGAGCTAGCCCCGGAAACTTCTGATCTAGCCCCTGGAACTCCAGAAAATCATGTAAATTCATTTAAAAATCAGTTTTAGCCCCTGAACTTAATAAAAATTAGAAAAAACACCTCTGATAAGTGTAGCTAGACCCCTGGAAATTATGAAAATAATATTATAGACCCTGTAATGGGGTGAGTTCATTATTTTAGCCCTGTTTAGTATTTAATTTAGAAAATTAAATATGTAACTAGTGTTTAAAAATTAAAAAGTGGGACAAACATAATTGTCAAAATTAATTAAAAACTTTCTCAGTACTTAGAAAACTTTGGAGTGAGATAAAAATATATTTTGGGCTGAAATGAATCTGTTTCATTTATTATTCACATTATTTAGTATAGGGACACATTTTTAAGTAAAGAATAGCTATAGAAAAATAGGGAAAATAATTATGAAATAGTTTACATCAGAGGCCAAGGTCAAAATATGTTATTCAATTATTTAGGACCAAAACCTATACTGTTTAGATGATGAGTATTACTAATTTCATAATAAAATACACAATTATGCATAGGAATATAAATCTGAAAATATAGCAACTAGTAAATGATAAATGGAGTTTTTAAAATTCAAAGAGTTCAGTTTAGGGTTGATAGAAATTATGAATGCACATATGGAGAAGAAAAATACTTTTCTTACATACTTGGTAGTTTAATATAAGAATTTATTTAAAACTGAAACACACACACACACACATATATATATATATATATATAGTATGTAAGTATAAATATGAACACCAAAGTAGGAATCATACACATATAAATAAAAGTGTGTGCAAGCCACAGAGCAACACACAAAGTAACCACAACACATATAATGGTGAATGAATTTCATAAATATGAATGTGTGGTTTGTATGAAGTAAGAAGTGTGAACTATGTCTTATGATTGTTGTTTTTCTTTTGCTATGTGTGATGGTATGAAGTAGAACCTGTTCAAGAGCAAGTTATTCCTTTCCAAGATCAGGACTACCCATTTCAAGAGCAGCAAGAAGGAGGCAAGTGTCCTTGACCACTTTGATCCTATGCTAGGATGTGTAGATAGAATTATTTGCACTGTCAAATGAAATATGAAACCCATGCTAGGAAGTTTCCCTAGAATTGCATTACCTTGTTTCCTTGTAGCTTGGGTTGGGATTTATTTTGTCATGTCATTTATTTACATGCATATGCTTAGCCATGCTTACAATGGGATATTTGGGATATGAGATCATCAGTTTATTTTACCATACTCTTGAATGAGCTATTATGAGTTATGTAGAGGTAGGGATCAAGGCAAGTTGGATGTTTTGGTTGTGTGCTGGGTGCACGAGACTTGGGTTTGTGTTTAGTACTTGCCTGGATCCTAAGGACCGGTTCATGGAGCATGTAACCTGGCTTTACAGTGCCAACCACATGCTGAGATGGGGCAGCTTGGCCAATTAATTAGGTGTATCCCCGGCGTAGTATGGGTGTGTTGGATGGTGCGGGGAGTAGGTGTCAGCTGGACTACCATATGAACTGCAAGGCTCAAGAGGGGGCCACTGCAGCGGGGTTGGAGCCTCTTGTATGCTGTTAGGGGTGAAACCTCAGTGGGCCCACGCTCGTCGGGAATCCCTTTGTAAAGGCTTCGTAGTGATCTCCTAGCTGCACACATGGGAAGTGTGAATGTGGATCGTAGCCACTGGCATAATGGAGGTTCTTTTAGTCCACCTGGCAATGGGGGATGAAATAACTACATGTGGGTACAGTGGTACAAACTCTGCAGAGTCAAAACTGTCTTGACAGCCGTGCTCACGGTCAAGAGCGGCCTGGACTTATTCATGATTAGAGGATTGATGGTTTTGGAAGTTAAGCGGGGAGCTTAACATTGGAAATGATGTTATGGTTATTGGATTATGATGATGGGATGGGAGATTGGAACCATTTCACCTGTGTAGTAATGTAGGTGCCTAATAAGCTAAGGTGATAGGTATTAATTGCGTAGTGCTTTAACCATGAGTTCAACCTCTCCTTGTTCTAGCCATGCATGATATAATTTTCCCACACTTGCTGAGTACCATTGGTACTCAACCTTGCATATTTCTTGGTTTATATTGCTGCTCAGGTCAAGATAATGAGGTGGTGTATAATGACCAAGATGTTGGACCCGAGGAAGGTTTTTAGGTTCATGAAGACCCCCGGGCAACGCCTGAGATGGAGCCCTAAAGAATAATATTCCGCTGCTAGTTTATTTACTTGTGATGAACGTATTATTGTCCATTGAGACATTTACGATGTAAGACTTATTTATATTCGACACCTGGCTTGTAATAAATGCTGCTTCACTATTTGTCATCACATGTATGAGAAAATGATCCTGGCATACATGTGATATTCACTTGGTTGTTTCTTCGGAAAAACCGGGTGTGACAGTTCTAATGGAGTTGGTCTCACTTAATTTGAAGGTTCCTAGCTAAAGATATGAGCTAAACAATTTCAGAGAAAATTCTGAAAATGTTTCTGAACATTTTCTATTTTCTCTGGAACAGTTTCACTAATAACACCATTAGGTCGATCAAATGAACTCAAATGGACCCGAAATTTTTATGGTAGTTCAGGGATATTTTGGTGAACATCCCAGCAAAATTTCAGAATTTTCCTCCAAATGATTCTCCAGTTAAAATTCCAAACAGTTTAAACTTTGAAAAATTAATTCCAGAGAAATAAGGATTTTCATGAAGTGAAACTTGATTTGCTGGAAAGTTCTTAGAGAGCTGAATCCAACAAAATTTGGTTCACTCGATTTGGAGTTTTCTAGCTCAAGTTATGAGGATTTGAAGTTTGAAGGAAATCTGAAAATCGGGGGAAAAGTTTAAACTTGCGGGTGGGCCCTGGGGACACGCGTCGCACGCCGAGGCGACGGCACACCGTGGTATACGGGGTTTCTGCGCGCCAGCACAGCCGATCCCGGCCACACCCAATCCCGATTTAAATTTTTCCGCCGCTGACGCGTGGGCCAGCCGCCTTCGTCTTCCTCCCATTGCGCCCGCGCCACCGCCCCTCGTCGGAGCAGACCCGGAGCTCGCCGGCTCGCCGCTGCCGGACCTCCTAGGGTCTGAAACTCGCCGCCAGGGGGTTCTCGACATCGAGGAACATGTCGGTGGTGTCAGTTCGGGCTGGCGGTGACTGGAAATAGCCCGGCAACGTGCCGCGGCCTCGGTTGAGGTTCGGCGCCGTCGGCCGTGGGTTCTAACCCGCCAACACCTCGAACAAACGGTCCTACAGCATCAGTGTACCTCTAGGAAGCTCGACAAGGTGTCAAAAGGGTTCAAAGATGGCGGGAAGTCGGTCGGCACCGTGTGACCGATCGTGCCCGCCATGACCACCCTTGGTTGAGCTCGAAATCACTCCTAGTCGGTTTCATACCACGGATGCAGAAAGGAACTTGATCGCCGTCTAGTCCAGCGTCTATGTGCACTATTTGATATCTAGAGAAGGATCATAGAGCGAGAATTTGAAGGATCCGTACCGGAAGCTCAGTTTAAGGTCGCCGGAGCAAACACTGAGAATTCACCGTGGATTCTTTACAGTTTGCTTCCAAACTTGGAGGAAAGCAGCACGGTGGTTGCGCACTCCTGTTGCCTCTCTTGCTGGACCATGAAAACGCCTGTGGAACGCTGTCCACGGGCGCCTGACCTTCGGGTTGAGTCGCCGCTGTGGCGATCGCTCTCGGGCAAATAAGGTCGGAGCTCGGGGTTTCTGGCGTTGGGGAGGTAGAGGGCGATCTCAGGTTGCTGTCTAGCAGCTCAGGAACTAAGGAGGAGATCGTTTGCTGGTTTTCCCGATCGAGCAGTGAGCTGCGGGGAGAAGAACTTCCGCTGCTCGGGTTCACACGCGAGGAGATAAAGCCAGCCGACTCCTGCTCGGGCTGAGGCAGTGCCAATCGCGTGGAGGCGCGAGTAAGCCGCCCTGGGCGCCAGCGTGCGTAGAGGGGAAGCAGCTGGTGGCGCCGGTGGCTGCTCGGTGGCACAGCCGACAGCTGCTCGGTGGAATTTCCCACCGAGGCTGTGACTTTGTGTGCAAGTTTTGCCTCCTTCTCTCTATGACATGTGGGTCCCACCCGGGGTTTTAACCTCTGAAATTTACTCCTAATCACTGTTGTAAACAGTGAGCCCCATAATACCCCTAGTGATTCAAATTATCCACCCATGAGCCATTTGAATTGATTAGAATTCAAATTGGGTTTGGTTTTAATGAATTTCAGCAAAAGTTCAGTTTGGAATTCAAATATAGTTTGAATTTGTCCCACTTAGCTCATGTCAAGATCAACTCCAAATGGAGTGAAATTTGGTGGGTGAGTTCACAAAAATGCGCTGAATAAGAATATGCCTCCCACTTTTAAATTCATGGGATAAAAACAGTTTGAATTTGAATATGGTTTCAAACTGCACTCTTTCTAACTATACCCAAAATGACCTCAACAAGGTTTTGAATTTGGGTGAAACTTGGCATGGACATCCTTAGCAATGTGTAGGAGTTTTCATATGTCCAGCCCACCTATATCACATGTGGGAAATACCACTTTTGCAATATGTGAGTTTGTTCTCTAATGAGCATGTTGATGGTGGTTACTTGCTCTTCATTTGTGTTCATCAACTTTCCTCAAATGAGGTGTGTGTGTATGGTGATGAACACTTCAAATATGTGTCAAAAACTGAGGCCCTTACATTCCTCCCCCCTTAAAAGAATCTCGTCCCGAGATTATAAGGTGAAAATGAGAGAGAGGATGGTGGAAAATTACTGGATATGCGACGTGAAAAAGTCGGGGTAGTTGGCGCGAAGAAATCCTTCGCTCTCCCATGTCGCTTCGTGCACGGAGTGATTACTCCATAGAACCTTGTAGAACCACAACGTACGGTGGCGTGTGGTTCGGGCCTTTTCATCAATAATCTGCACCGGTTCCTCTCGATAGGTGAGATCCGGTTGCAGTTCTTCAATGTCTTCCAGGTGAATGGTAGTTGATAGCTTGAGACACTTCCTCAGCTGGGAAATGTGAAAGACGTCGTGCACACCAGAAAGTGCTTCTGGTAATTTCAGCCGGTATGCTACTGCTCCACATCTTTCGGAAATCTGGAATGGACCGACGAATTGGGGTGCTAACTTTCCTCTCACCCCAAATCTGTTTACACCCTTCATTGGAGACACGTAGATATACGTGATCCCCCACGTCGAATTGTAATGGGCGTCTTCTCCGGTCCGCATACTGTTTCTGCCGGGATTGGGCGGCTTTGAGGTTCGCTTGAATCAGTGGAACCTTTTCTTCCGCGTTGTTGACAAGGTCAATCCCGAAGGTAACCCTTTCGCCAGACTCACACCAATTCAATGGTGTGCGGCATTTTCTCCCGTATAGCGCCTCGTAGGGCGCCATCTTGATGCTGGCTTGGTACCCATTGTTGTACGAGAACTCGGCTAGCGGCAAGTGATCATCCCAATTCTTGCCGTGGTCGATAGCGCAAGCTCGTAGCATGTCTTCTAAGATCTGATTTACCCACTCCGTTTGCCCATCCGTCTGCGGGTGGTATGCTGAACTACGGATCAGCTTGGTCCCCAAGGCAGCGTGCAGCTGCTCCCAAAAACAGGACACAAATAAAGTGCCCCGATCCGATACAATGGTACGGGCTACGCCGTACAAGCATAGGATCCGTGAGATGTACAGTTCAGCGTACTTCTTGGCGTTGTAGTTGGTGTTGACCGGGATGAAATGGGCAACTTTGGTGAGCTGATCGACGATCACCCACACAGAATCATGTTTCTGCAAGGTGGTGGGTAAACCAACGATGAAGTCCATGCTCACATCCTCCCACTTCCAGCAGGAATGCCCAGTGGTTGCAGCAGTCCCGGTTTCCGCATATGGTCTGCCTTCACCCTTCGACATGTATCACACTCGGACACGTATTTTGCGGTCTCACGCTTCATCCGTGTCCACCAAAACTTGCTTCTGAGTTCTTGATACATTTTGTTGCTTCCGGGGTGAATAGAGAACTTTGACACGTGAGCCTCACCAAAGATCTTCTTCCGTAATTCCGGGTTACGGGGTACGACGATCCGGTCCTTGAACCATAGGACGCCGTCTCCGTCCTTACGGAAACATTTCAACTCCCCACTGTCTACACATCTCCGCAAATGCGACATGCCCTTGTCATTCTTCTGGGCTGCCGCTATCTCTTCACGGATGGTGGGAATCAAAGCTAGGTTGTAGAGAGCTCCGTGTGGAATCACATGTAATGGTGGTTCGCTCTCTTCCAATGGTGTGATGGTCAAATTGTTGACGTGTGACTTGCGGCTCAGCGCATCTGCCACTACGTTTGCCTTGCCCGGAAGATAATGGATCTCTATTTCGTAATCCTTTATCAATTCTAACCATCTTCGCTGCCTCATGTTCAACTCCTTCTGAGTGAATATGTACTTGAGACTTTTGTGGTCGGTATATAAATGTACGAGGTCACCAAGTAGGTAGTTCCTCCACATTTTCAGTGCGAGTACCACGGCAGCGAGCTCCAAATCGTGAGTTGGATAATTTTGCTCATGGTTTCTAAGCTGCCGTGACCCATACGCGACCACCCTTCGGTCTTGCATCAGCACACATCCGAGCCCAATGCCGGATGCATCGCAGTACACATCGAACGGTTTTGTGGTGTCTGGCTGCGCCAAAACCGGTGCTGATGTCAGGTGCTTGATTAAAGCCTTGAATGCTGCTTCACATGCTGGACCCCAAACATATTTGGTAGCCTTCTTCAGCAGCTCTGTCATAGGCTTGGCAATCTTCGAGAAGTTCGGAATGAACCTCCGATAATATCCCGCGAGTCCGAGGAAACTCCGTACCTCATGAACAGTTCTCGGGGATTTCCAATTCAGCACTTGAGTGATCTTGCTCGGGTCCACAGCAATACCCTCCGCTGAGATGATACGCCCGAGAAAAGGCACTTGCGATATCCAAAACTCGCATTTGCTGAATTTCACGTATAACTTGTGATCCCGCAGCCGTTGCAAGACTATACGCAGATGCTTCTTGTGATCTTCCTCTGACTTGGAATATACCAAAATGTCGTCGATGAAGACCACAAAAAACTTGTCCAGCTCCGGCATGAATACCGAGTTCATCAAGTACATGAAGTGAGCTGGAGCATTGGTGAGGCCGAAGGACATGACCAGATACTCATAAAGTCCGTATCTCATTGAGAAAGCTGTCTTTGGAATGTCCTCCGCCCTTATCTTAATCTGATGGTACCCGGATCTTAAGTCCATCTTGGAAAAGATCTTCGCTTCAACCAACTGATCAAACAACATGTCGATCCGTGGCAACGGGTAGTTGTTCTTGATGGTTACGGCATTTAATGGACGATAGTCCACGCAAAGCCGTAACGTCTCATCCTTCTGCTTTACAAATAATGCCGAACAGCCCCATGGCAAGGAGCTTGGCCTAATAAAACCCTTCTCCAGGAGGTCCGTGAGCTGAGTCTTCAGTTCAGCCAACTCCTTGGGTGCCATCTTGTACGGCCTTCGGGATATTGGCATGGTTCCCGGTGCAAGTTCAATCTTGAACTCCACCTCTCTATCGGGTGGCATTCCCGGTAAATCATCCGGGAACACATCAGGGAACTCTCGGACTACTGGAATATCTTCCAATCTGATAGTTGTGGCTTGATAGACACTTAGAAGTTTTATTTCTGGACTGTCCAGAAATAATGAGTGAGACCCGTGCACTTCTGAGTTTAAGTGCACGACTCGAAGGACGGTGTCTAAAACAGCGCCCTGGCGGGTTAACCACGACATCCCTAGGATGACATTGACCTTTTGTCCCTCTAAGATAATGAGAGACGTGGGGTATACTCTACCGTAGCTGCCCTACTTGGCAACTGTAACCCCCTACTCAGAGTAGAACTCGACCTCCTGCGGGTCGTCCTCCTCCGGTACCTCTGCTGGTGGCTCTGGATCCACCACCTCTTCTCCCATCTCGGGTTCTCCCATTGCTGGAAGGCCCATGACCACCGGTATGCCCAATACCGGAGGTACGAGGTCCTGCAAGGCATGCACCTCGTCCATAGCCTGGTTGTAGTCCTCTTCCCAGCCTTGCCCTTCCTCAATAGCGTCGTCCCGCCCTTGAGCAAGGTCCTCGTTCTGCTGGGTCAGATTCTGTACCAGTTCTTGCAATGCCGTGATGTCGACACGGCTTTTCTTCTTCGCCTTCTTCAGACGATGCAACTGATTATGCTGTTCATTCAGTCGCTTGATCGTCGGAAGGAGCACAATGCGGAGTACGCTGTGAGCACTCTCAAAATGGTCTCCATGGCTCGTGCTCTCTTTGAGCTTTGTGGCAAGATGCTCCGTATGAACAGCTTGGCTGTCCATCACGGCGTTTCCCGCCCTCATCTGGAGGCTGAGATTTGGCTCCGCGGGGTTGTACCTTGGGCAACTCGTGTCCGTTGCCTCCAGGTACCTCTCTTTCCACACATGCTGAGCCCGTCCCTCCACCGGAACGAGCGCGTACGGAGTGCCCTACATAGCCTACACGTGCAGTTGGCAGAAACGTGACATGGTGTCATGGGCTGCCACTTGCCACATCCCTTCCGGCTGTCTACCTTTCACCGTGACGGTGAACGGCACCCAACCGGGTGGCGTAGGTCCTGCAGGGACCTCGACATGGATTGTCCACACCTTGTTCCCCTCTTCGCCTTCTTCCTTGGCGAAGTACTGCGGCATCTGGTTGTATCCGAAATATTGAAGCATCTGCCTCAATGTTTCCGGATAGCCGTTGCGGTGAGAACAGTGGGACACCACCCACCCGTTCTCCAACTGCTTATCTGCTGTCATCTGTGAAAATATATTTGAGAGATGTCAAATATTTATTTAAACAGTAAACCATTGATTTATAACATAAAACATGTCATTGAACCCATAAAACTTGGAAACATACTTCAAATTTTAAACAAATTTGACTGCTGATCTGCTGCCCAATATGACAGCCCTGACCAGTTTCCATTTTAACCTGATTTAGGCCATGTTAAAGGCAAAAACAATTTTGGAGGTTAACATCAAAGTTAAAGCTAACTTTAATCGATTTCCAGAAAGTATTTGCTTGGCCTAAGATCTGTCCTGGTTCAAAAGTTATAAGATCTCAAAGTTAACAGAATTTCTGGAGAAAATTGGACAGCACCTCCCTGCTTTAGGTACTGATTTGATCCAAGAATTCCAGTTAATTCTGCTCTCAATCTGACAAAACTTTCTGTTACAAAGTTGTAACCCATCTCATAAGCTTTCCAGAACTACCTCATTTTCTATTTTTAGAATTTTATGCAGGAAGTTATGCTCAATTTACAGAGAGTTTACAGAGAGTCTTTGCTCTGCCCTGTTTTCTGGACAGTTTCAACTCTACTGTATTTTTCGATTGGTTTAGGGGATGAAACACCTCTGGACCTCAACAGAAAAGTTGTAAATCTCTTCCAAAGCTTTCCAGAAATGTATTATATGACCCCAACCTTGAAATAAATCAACCTCTAACCTCTGATTAACTTCAGCCTTGATTCAGCTGAAAACAGAGTGCTCTGTCCTTAACAACCTATAAGTTGAAAACTTGTTAACTTTGAATATCCTGATTAAGGGAAGGAGTTACATTAAGTTTTACTACTTTGGATCAAAACCTTCAAGTTTTTACAATGAAGTTGTTCATTTAGTGGGGTGTGACGTCGATGCATCACCAGATTATGTCGGTACTACGTCCTCACAAAGAAAAACCTATACCGGACTTAGCCAGCTTCGTTATTTCAGTGGCACTAAACGTCACTCGCACACGGCTGCTACACGTCTACCGTTTCGTGGTCAGACTACCTGCAGAAATTCAAACAATCGTTAGACTCGGCTGCACACCGAGCCCGGTATCCATATAGTTCGTACACCTGGCCGTCATCACTCGCCCGGATGTTCTCAAGCCAAACACGCCTTGAGTTACGTGTTCACATTTCAGACCACGTGACGGGGTCTCCCAAATTTCACCACGCACGCCAGGGACAGACGTTGCTCGAATACCCCAAACGACATGAAGAGTCGCAGAGGATATCAAAGCGGGTCAGGTTACCTGCCACCCGTGGGGCTCCACCCTTCAGCTTGTGCGCTTTGGTGGACAGCACTTACGTGCAACCCCCAAGACATGAACGTCCCGAGATGCACGATTTTCCGACATAATCAAATAAGTTAATATGCCACTTTCTATATACTAATAACATCCTTATATGGGCTACTAACTCGTTCCTCACTGGTTTTTTTGAATAGGATGACCTTTGTAGTGCGTTAAACCTCAAGCGAGCTCTGATACCAGCGCTGACACGACCCCACGGTCTTGTCGAGCCAGGATCACGCTGAGGGGTGTTGCGTTGCACAGCACCGTATAAAACACGTCAAAGGTACAAAGAGGAAGCGAAATTTTATTACATAAACAAGTTTATGAACATGTTTACATCAAAATAAGTTCAGTCTACACTCACGGGCGTAGACTACGCATCAAGTCCACGTTCAGCCCTTGAACGTGTTCTTGCTAGCACACACGCACACTAACTCTGCGGCGTGCACGACTCCCACTCGACGGGGTTCCCCTCCTGGGGTTCCGTCTCTTCCTCGGGAGTCCCTTCCTCATAGAACCCTGCAAAAGCTTCAAACACAAGCAGTGAGCACGAAGGCTCAGCAAGACTGACCCGTCTCACCTAAACATAGAACTTCTACATGAGGGGTGATGGGTTACATGAGGTAAAAATCATTTGCAAGGACTCGCCTAATTAGTAGAACTTTACTTTCAAGTTTTAGCAGCAGGTTGTGGAGAACCTTACGCTAAGGCACATGAGAGAGCCGCAATCAAACAAGAAACGCATTTCTCTCATGTACTTTGCCCAAAGTTGAAAAGAACTTTAGTTAGCTCTAAACTACAGCATATCATTAACAATCAATGTCCATCATTCAATCAGCAACATTTTAACATGTGACTAGCCTGTTCTTTCTACGTCACGGTACAGTGAACAAGTGGTACTCACTGACCGCGAGGGACGGCGATTATAATCGATTTACACCTGCAGGGTTAGCCGAATAACCCGTCACGTACGCCCGTACTCGATGTTGCCTACAACAACCATCACGGACGCCGTACGCAACCACCTTTCACCCGTCAGCCAAATATTGAACCGGTCCCTTCATCCCGAGCAAGAGGTCTCTGCACGCGCATCTCAGTGCCGCCAGCCGATTTATACCTCGAGCTCTCAACCTACCCTCTGAACGACGGGCAATGCCTCAATACCCAGCTACCCGAGTTACATCAGTTTCCCGGTTCCCATATAGCCGGTAGGTCTTCGGTACTGTTCTAGCTTGTTCAACAGGCCCGCGCACGGCTCGGTCCTCAATCGACACAAGCGGAGCTACAGCACACAGGCCCCAAAGTCCTGTTGCCCTTACTCTCCGCTCAGTCTCATTTTTCTTACCATGTACGTCATGTGCTATTTCTACCCGAGTCGAGTGCCTCTAGCCTTTGCTCGCGAGTAGTTCCAACTACTCGACTTGTACCGAATTCTACTCTATCTTAGCAATGCAGTGGCTAACGAGGTTTTCAACCCTAATCCCAACCCATGGCTTTCTTGGCTATGCACTTAGGTTTGCAAACAAGACTTTAATACAAGGAACAATAGTATTCAAGTACGTGCTCAAAACAATAAAAATTTGTAAAAAGGTTAATGCAAACCGGAGCTTGCCTTGCTGCTCTTGGTCGTAGGCTAACTGCTCCTCCGGAGTAACGAAGTCTAGGACTTCGGGTTCCTCCTCGACCTTAGCGACTACATGATATACAAGTATATGTATTAATTTAAATGCATTTGATTGAATTTAAATTGTGAAGTCTATAACCCTTACTAGACAGACCCAATGACTGTGAAACTTTTACTGGGGCTTGGTTACAACCTAAACATAGATTTGGTCAAGTTTTAGTTGCAGCAAAGCTCATTTGAGCTCTCCACAATTAATTATGTACTTGACCTTAATTGAAGGCTTTTAGGGTGTTCTAAAGTATTCATGAAACAAACTATGACTTTCTGAAAACTAGATTTTCAGAGGGTTCTAATGGAGTTGGTCTCACTTAATTTGAAGGTTCCTAGCTAAAGATACGAGCTAAACAATTTCAGAGAAAAATCTGAAAATGTTTCTGAACATTTTCTATTCTCTCTGGAACAGTTTCACTAATCACACCATTAGGTGGATCAAATGAGATCAAATGGACCTGAAATTTTTATGGTAGTTCAGGGATATTTTGGTGAACATCCCAGCAAAATTTGAGAATTTTCCTCCAAAGGATTCTCCAGTTAAAATTCCAAACAGTTTAAACTTTGAGGAATTAATTCCGGTGAAATATGGATTTTCATGAAGTTAAACTTGATTTGCTGGAAAGTGCTCAGAGAGCTGAATCCAACAAAATTTGGTTCACTCGATTTGGAGTTTTCTAGCTCAAGTTATGAGGATTTGAATTTTGAAGGAAATCTGAAAATCGGGGGAAAAGTTTAAACTTGCGGGTGGCCCGGGACACGCATCGCACGCCGAGGCGACGGCACACCGTGGTCTGCGGGGTTTCTGAGCACCAGCACAGCCGATCCCGGCCACACCCGATTCCGATTTAAATTTCTCCGCCGCTGACGCATGGGCCAGCCGCCTTCGTCTTCCTCCTGTTGCGCCCACGCGCCCGCGCCGCCGCCCCTCGCCGGAGCAGACCCGGAGCTCGCCGGCTCGCCGCTGCTGGACCTCCCATGGTCTGAAACTCGCCACCAGGGGGTTGTCGACGTCGAGGAACACGTCGGTGGTGTCAGTTCGGGCTGGCGGTGACCGGAAATAGCCCGGCGACGTGCCGCGGCCTCGGTTGAGGTTCGGCGCCGTCGACCGTGGGTTCTAACCCGCCAACACCTCGAACAAATGGTCCTACAGCATCAGTGTACCTCTAGGAAGCTCGACAAGGTGTCAAAAGGGTTCAAAGATGGCGGCAAGTTGGTCGGCACCGTGTGACCGATCGTGTCCGCCATGACCACCCTTGATCGAGCTCGAAATTCATCACTCCTAGTCAGTTTCATACCACGGATGCAGAAAGGAACTTGATCGCCGGCTAGTCCAGCGTCTATGTGCACGATTTGATAGCTAGAGAAGGATCATAGAGCGATAATTTGAAGGATCCGTACCGGAAGATCAGTTTAAGGTCGCCGGGGCAAAAACTGAGAATTTGCCGTGGATTCTTCACGGTTTGTTTCCAAACTTGGAGGAGAGCAGCACGGTGGTCGCGCGCTCCTGTTGCCTCTCTTGCTGGACCATGAAAACGCCTGTGGAATGCTGTCCACGGGCGCCTGACCTTCGGCTGAGGTTGAGTCGCCGCTGTGGCGATCGCTCTCGGGCAAAGGAGGTCGGAGCTCGGGGTTTCTGGCGTTGGGGAGGTAGAGGGCGATCTCAGGTTGCTGTCTAGCAGCTCAGGAACTAAGGAGGAGATCGTTTGCTGGTTTTCCCAATCGAGCAGTGAGCTGCGGGGAGAAGAACTGCCGCTGCTCGGGTTCACACGCGAGGAGCTAAAGCCAGCCGACTCCTGCTCGTGCTGAGGCGGTGCCGATCGCATGGAGGCGCGAGTAAGCCGCCCGGGGCGCCAGCGCGCGTATAGGGGAAGCAGCTGGTGGCGCCGGTGGCTGCTCGGTGGCACAGCCGACAGCTGCTCGGTGGAATTTCCCACTGAGGCTGTGAATTTGTGTGCAAGTTTTGCCTCCTTCTCTCTATGACATGTGGGTCCCACCCGGGGTTTTAACCTCTGAAATTTACTCCTAATCACTGTTGTAAACAGTGAGCCCCATAATACCCCTGGTGATTCAAATTATCCACCCATGAGCCATTTGAAGTGATTAGAATTCAAATTGGGTTTGGTTTGAATGAATTTCAGCACAAGTTCAGTTTGGAATTCAAATATAGTTTGAATTGTCCCACTTAGCTCATGTCAAGATCTACTCCAAATGGAGTGAAATTTGGTGTGTGAGCTCACAAAAATGTGCTGAATAAGAATATGCCTCCCACTTTTAAATTCATGGGATAAAAACAATTTGAATTTGGATATGGTTTCAAACTGCCCTCTTTCTAACTATACCCAAAATGACCTCAACAAGGTTTTGAATTTGGGTGAAACTTGGCATGGACATCCTTAGCAATGTGTAGGAGTTTTCATATGTCCAGCCCACCTATATCACATGTGGGAAATACCACTTTTGCAATATGTGAGTTTGTTCTCTAATGAGCATGTTGATGGTGGTTACTTGCTCTTCATTTGTGTTCATCAACTTTCCTCAAATGAGGTGTGTGTGTATGGTGATGAACACTTCAAATATGTGTCAAAAACTGAGGCCCTTACATATATGTCGATGACATTATATTTGGTTCTACTAACAATGCTTTTTGTGATGAGTTTTCAAAGATAATGACCAAAAGGTTCGAGATGTCAATGATGGGGGAATTGAAGTTCTTCCTAGGATTCCAAGTCAAACAACTCAAGGAAGGAACGTTCATGAGTCAAACCAAGTATACTCAAGACATCATGTTCGACATGGACAAAGCCAAACCCATCAAGACTCCCATGGGAACCAACGGACATCTTGACCTTAATGAAGATGGTCCAAGTGTGGACCAAAATGTATTTCGTTCCATGATAGTCTCTTTGCTTTACCTTTGTGCATCTAGGCCCGACATAATGCTTAGTTTGTGTATGTGTGCACGGTTCCAAGCCACTCCTAAGGAGTGTCACTTGACGGCCGTTAAGTGGATTCTTAGATATTTGGTACACACTCCAAACCTAGGACTTTGGTATCCCAAGGGATCCAAGTTCAATCTCATCGGATACTCCGATGCCGATCATGCCGGTTGTAAGGTAGATAGGAAGAGCACGTCAGGAACTTGCCAATTCCTTGGTAGGTCCTTGGTTTCGTGGTCTTCAAAGAAACAAAACTCAATTGCCTTATCCACAGCCAAAGCGGAGTACGTCGCAGCCGGGAGTTGTTGTGCACAACTCCTATGGATGCGACAAACTCTTAGGGAATATGGTTACACTTTGAGCCATATTCCACTCTTATGTGACAATGAGAGTGCCATCAAGATTGCTCACAATCCCGTGGAGCATTCTAGAACCAAACACATTGATATCCGTCACTATTTCCTGCAAGATCACTCTATCAAGAGAGATATCGTTATCTCTCATGTTAGGAGTGAGAAGCAATTGGCGGACATCTTCACAAAACCCCTTGATGAGAAACAATTTTGTGACCTAAGGAGTGAACTGAATATCCTAGATTCTCGAAACGTTGCTTGAAGTGTGCACATCTGTTTGTTGCTTGTTTATAAACTTCAAAAATCGCATGTTTTCGACATACTACCCTAATCTCTCTTACTCTATGAAAACTATGTTCATAAGGATTCTTTGTCAAATATGGTCATTGTTTGTTTGATGTATGCTTACTGACCATGTTTGCCAAAGGTATTGTCCAAAAGAGCTAAAATTCAAATTATATGAATTTCAGCATGTAACCGGACTGGCCCGCCCATGGGCCGGACAAGTCCGAAATATCTAGGTCAGACTTCACAGCGGACAAGTCCAAACCGGACTAGTCCGCCTGGGAGGCCGGACAAGTCCGCCTCCAGAGAAGTCCGGCTCTGGTCTGCCAATCGGACTTGTCTGGGCACCTGGCCGGACTAGTCCGGTCCCTAGGGACTTAACCCAGTAGGGGCGGCCAGACCCCTCTCTTCACACAGACTAGTCCGCTCACGCCCTAACTTAAGCCGGAAGCGCCCCAAATTGGCAATTTTTGATCTCTTCCACCAAAAATCTCATCCAATACACGGATTGGAGCCCTAAGAAGTGCGGAAACTCTTCCCCATGCTTCGTCGCTTAAGCCTCGACTCCGATTTCATCACATTTGAAGATTTGAAGAGGTATTCTTGACCTAACAAAAAATCTCTCATTTTCTTTATTCTTAGGTCTTTTGCTAGAAACCTCTTCACAATTTTTGTACCTAGTGTCAATGCGATCGTAGCCTAGGAGTATTGCAACTTAATTCGAAGTTTTTGCAATAAAATTGTTAGGGTTAGGGTTCATCCTGTATAACCTGGACTAGCCCGGTTTTGGGCGGACAAGTCCGTTCTCGAGCGGACTAGTCCGGTCCTTTATCGGACAAGTTCGGTTTACACAGAATAAACCCCAACTTTAGCCATTTTTAGTGAATTCTCTTGCAATATTCCACTTCCTTGACCTCTCATCTCTTGTTTCTCAGGAAATATGTCGAACTCCGACCAAAGCTCTTTTCTTACAAGTCCCACGGCCGAGGAGGCTCGACAAGCCCTTCATCGGCGCATTGCCGAAGAAAGGGCGGCAAAGGAGGCCCAAGCAGCTAAAGAAGCCGTCCGTCGAGAGGAAAGAACAAAGAAGAAGCATGATCTCGACGAGGAGGCACAAATTGCCCAAGCCGTTGAAGAATCATTGGAGGATCAACGGAGAAAGAAAAGGGCTGAACGTGAAGCCCAAAGCTTCCAAGCTGCTAGTGCCTTAGAGCCAAAGAGGAAGAGGCTGGTCACCTTGGGAGATAAAGAGCGGGAAAAGGAGAAGGAATCCGAGGGTAGGGTTCGTCGTGATCCAAAGAAGGGCAAGGATCCACTTTGTCGAAGTGTGTGGTCGACACTTCCCCCGGACCTGCTCTGGGCAGCCCGCGGAGGTTCTTTTTCGGAGGGGCTAGTCGCTTGCGGAGAGCTTAAGCGTAGAGACGAGTTAGGGAGGAGCTTGACACGGCCAGTTTTACGTGGTTCGGGCCACCGGAGCATAAAACCCTACGTCCACGGTGAGCTGAGGTGCTCGTTGTATTGCTTGTTGCTCAGAACCGGAGTCCTGAGCTTGAGGATGAGTTATGCCTAGGGTATGAGTTGCTGGAGTGTGAACCCTTGCTAACGTTGCCTACCCGAGCCTTTTATAGTCCAAGGCTCGTGTGGCTTACAAGGGGGGGGGGCGGAACCTGACAGGTGGTCCCGGGGAGATTTCCTGCCGACCATCGTATCTGCAGTTATGTCGGTAGTTGTCTCTGGCGAAGGCTTCCAAGTCTTCGTCTTGCCACCCTGCCCATGCCGCATGCTAGTCGTAGTGGTTGATGACGGCGGGGGCGGCAGGGGATGTCTTGTCGCTGTGTTTATTGGCTGGCAGGTTCTGACACCGCGCGCCAGTCTGTGATGCGACTGGGCGCAACGGCACCTGACAGAGGCGTGCTCCGCGTCTCCGCGTCTTGGGAAGGCGCGGGTCTTGAATGCTTTGTACGGTAAAGGCATGGCGCGCCTTTACTCCTGCTGCCTACCGCGCCGGGCGGCAGCACTGCTCTGCTGGCCACGTGTCGGACCCGAAGCTCTCCTCTGAGGAGAGGGGGGGCTTCGGCTTCGCTGGACACGTGGAGCCTTCGGAGCTCACCCCCGCGGAGGGGGTGAGGTCCGGCCTCCTGGGCCACGTGGCAGGCTCGGAGCTATCCTCCGTGGGGAGGGGAGCTCCGGCCCCGCTGGACACGTGGTGCCTTCAAACCTCGCCCCAGTAGAGGGAGCGAGGTCCTTAGGAAGTTTTACGCTGTGCGCGGGGGTACCCGGTATTGAGGGTACCGACAGTGGCCCCCGGGCTCACCTCGGGGGAGGTAACGAGCCCGAGGTGGGGCCTTCTCCTACCCGCGCACTTTCTTGTATTGAGTACACCCTGTGCTGGCAGGGTCTTGACAGCTTCGGAGTTCAGCCTCTGAGGAGAGGGTGAAGCCTGGCATCGGAGCTTTGCTCTTGTGAAAGGGGGAGGTCCGGCCTTGGAGCTCGCCTCTGAGAAGAGGGGTGGTCCGGGAAGTCATCGAAGCTCAGGCCCACGAAGGGCGTGAGGTCCGGCATCACGGCTCGCCTCTGAAAGGAGGGCGAGGGCTGGCATCGGAGATCGGCCCAGCTGCGGGGACGGAGGTCCGGAAGTCATCGGAGCTCAGGCCAGCGAAGGGCGTGAGGTCCGGAGGTCATCGGAACTCAGGCCAGCGAAGGGCGTGAGGTCCGGAGGTCATCGGAGCTCAGGCCAGCGAAGGGCGTGAGGTCCGGCATCAGCGCTCGCCTCTGAAAGGAGGGCGAGGGCTGGCCTCGGAGCTCGGCCCAGCTGTGGGGGCGGAGGTCCGGAAGTCATCGGAGCTCAGGCCAGCGAAGGGCGTGAGGTCCGGAGGTCATCGGAGCTTAGGCCAGCGAAGGGCGTGAGGTCCGGAAGTCATCGGAGCTCAGGCCAGCGAAGGGCGTGAGGTCCGGCATCAGCGCTCGCCTCTGAAAGGAGGGTGAGGGCTGGCCTTGGAGCTCGGCCCAGCTGTGGGGGGCGGAGGTCCGGAAGTCATCGGAGCTCAGGCCAGCGAAGGGCGTGAGGTCCGGAAGTCATCGGAGCTCAGGCCAGCGAAGGGCGTGAGGTCCGGAGGTCATCGGAGCTCCGGCCAGCGAAGGGCGTGAGGTCCGGAAGTAATCGGAGCTCAGGCCAGCGAAGGGCGTGAGGTCCGGCATCAGCGCTCGCCTCTGAAAAGAGGGCGAGGGCTGGCCTCGGAGCTCGGCCCAGCTGTGCGGGGCGGAGGTCCGGAAGTCATCGGAGCTCAGGCCAGCGAAGGGCTTGAGGTCCGGCATCAGCGCTCGCCTCTGAAAGGAGGGCGAGGGCTGGCCTCAGAGCTCGGCTCAGCTGTGGGGGGCGGAGGTCCGGAAGTCATCGGAGCTCAGGCCAGCGAAGGGCGTAAGGTCCGGAGGTCATCGGAGCTCAGGCCAGCGATGGGCGTGAGGTCCGACATCAGCGCTCGCCTCTGAAAGGAGGGCGAGGGCTGGCCTCGGAGCTCGGCCCAGCTGTGGGGGGCGGAGGTCCGGTAGTCATCGGATCTCAGGCCAGCGAAGGGCGTGAGGTCCGGAGGTCATCAGAGCTCAGGCCAGCGAAGGGCGTGAGCTCCGGCATCAGCGCTCGCCTCTGAAAGGAGGACGAGGGCTGGCCTCAGAGCTCGGCCCAGCTGTGGGGGGCGGAGTCCGGTACTGCTCAGAAGTCCTCCCTTTCCTGTCCCTTTGTCTCATTTGGCCTACTGTCCCAGGCCAGAATACGGGGCTTGGGTAATCCAGTGCACTTGGTCCCGGAGGTCCGGCCTCCAGCCCCATTCAGGGTGTAACCGTCCGGCCCCCTGGTACTCAGACCGTAGCGCTGGGGGGCAGGGTGCGCATGCTTTGGGTGCAGGACCGGGCAAAGCAAGGCTTCTGACCCCCCGGTCTAGCGTAGGTCTTTTCTCGGAGGAGACCAACTGGCGGTACAGTACCCTTACAGGGGGAGGTCCGAAAGGCCCCCGGGCCTCTGGCAGGTACCCCAAGCACTACCGCCTTCGGCAGGATGGCAAATATCGACTATGCATGAGCGCAGGAAAGAGGAACCGAGTGTACAATGGATGTACACTGTCTAGAGCGTGGGAAGGTGATCATATAAATTAAAACGTAATTTAAATAAACACCTAAGTAAGCATGGTGAACTTACTGGGGTAGCGTCGGAGCGCCATGTCCTCACGCAGAGCGGTTCATGCGTGGCTTCGTCGTACGCTCGGACACGGGGGGACCCCCATGGTGATCTCAGGGGGAAGCATGGCTTCGGCCCCGCATACCATGTAGAAGGGTAGTTCCCGTGACCCGGCCCTGGGAAGTCCGGCTGGCCCTCGACATAGAGGAGCCAGTATCCCCCGACGGCTTTGGGTGCGCGTCTGCACCGGTTGTGTGGGTCTGCTTGGCGTGGACCTGGCACGCATTGCATCTCCTAACCGGTTTGACGGCGTCCAGGTGGCTCTCGGTCAGTAGGAGCCATGCCGGGTGGCTTAACCAACCAGTGTGCGGGACGATGAGCGTTCCCAGCACTCGCCTCCGTGGACTACTGCGAGATAGTCGCAGCCTTCCTTCTGGGTTATGCACCGCAATAGGATGTCGTGGCGCCACGCCAGTAGTGATACCAGCGCGTAGCACTTAGCCATCCGCACAATCCGTTCAGTGAATGCACGTTCATCAGGAAGGATGTCCTTCAAGGAGTCCCGGACCTCCGTGGTCCATGCATCGGGACTACTTGAGCTTCTGGATCTTGAGCGCTGGGTTGCACGGAGTCCCCAGTGACGCTAACGATCCTTTGGCGGCGTCCATGGCTGCAGGGCCGCCGGGACCGCCAGCTTCGAGGTGCTGGTCCAGCCCCCTTCGCCCGGCTCGGTGGGCCGGGCTGTGGGCCGCAGCAACGTCCTCTCGAAGACTCCTTCGGGCACAGGGGCTCCCGTGGAGGCCTTCGTTGAGAGGTCGTCAGCTGCGGCCTTGCCAGCGCGCGGTACATGGCGCAGGTCCAAGGCTAGGAAGTCTTTCTCCAACATCCGCACGTGGAGCAGATAAGCAGCTAGCTGTGGGTCATTGCAGGGGCATTCACCCTTAACTTCCTTGATAACTAGCTGGGAGTCGCCCTGTGCCAACAACTAGCGAGCGCCCAGAGACAGGACTGTCTTTTAGGCCAAAGATGAGTGCTTCATACTCTGCCAAGTTGTTGGTTGCATTGGAATTGAGACGCACCATGTACCCAGACTGCTCCCCCGATGGCATGAGAAGCAGTACGCCGGCACCGGCCCCCTGCTTTCGCGAGGAGCTGTCGAAGAAGAGCGTCCAGTGAGGCCCGGTGAAGACCGGAGCTTGGTGCTTTGGTTCACCGTCTTCGCGGCCCCCTGGGTCAGCCTTCGTTGGCGTCCAGTCAGCCACGAAGTCAGCCAGTGCTTGGCTCTTGACTGTCTGACATGGTTGGGAGCTCAGCTTGAACTCCGCCGTCTTCGCGCTGTCTTCCGGCTTCGGAAGCTGGCAGTGAGTGCCATTGACGCCCGTCTTCTGCTCCGGTGCACTTGTCCGCCAGGCTGAAGAGCCCTGAGATGTCTTGCACCTCCCTGGTGGCCAACTTCTTGAGCATCTTCTTGTCCCTCACACCTTGTCGGAATGCGACCACCGCTGATGCATTCGGGATGTGGGGGATGGTGTTGCGTACCTCGGAGAACCGCTGGATGAAGGAGCGCAGTGATTCCCCAGGTTGTTGTTTGATGGCGTGGAGGTCAAGCTCCGTGCCTGGACGGGTGTAGGAACTGCCGAAGTTGGCAATGAACTGCCGGCAGAGCTCTCCCCAGGAAGTTATGGAACCCTGGGGGAGGTTCATGAGCCAAGACCGGGCTGGGCCGGTCAAGGCGACGGGGAAGCAGTTGGCCATGACGGCCTCGTCCCCTCCTGCAGCAAGGACGGTGGTGGAGTAGATCTGGAGGAACTCCGCCGGGTTGACGCTGTCGTCGTACTTCTCGGGCAGGTGCGGCCGAAACTTGCACGACCACCTCGCGAAGCGAAGGTGGGGCGCCAGGGCCGCACATCCTGCCCCTGTTGCTGCAGGCGTTGGTGCCGCGAACGCTTGGTTCGCTGCTGGCGCAGTGTACCCCGGTATAGGCAAGGCTGCGCCATAGACCGGGGGTGCCGTTTGCAGGGCATATGGCTGTGGCATATGCTGCGTGGCGTATGCCTGGGGCAGAGTTCGCGTGGCGAAAGTCTGCACCTCAGGCAGGGTTGAGGCAGATGTCATGCTGACGCCGGCCTCTTGGCTGCGACGCCTTTCTCGTCGTCGCTCAAGGAACACTCGGGCGTCTTGGCCCAAGTGGCATCGTTCCAGCTCAGTCCTCAGGTCCGTCGACGGAAGCCTGGTGGAGCTGGAATCCGCCGTCTGTCCGTCAACCGTCAGCGTGCGCGTCAGCGACACAGCTGGTTGGCCGGAGCGTCGTCCCCGCCGAAGTCGTGGGTTTGCGGCGGCGACGACGAGACGGTCTACCTCGCGAATCCACTGCTGGGTCGCTGAATGGGGCGCGTACCCAGCAGGTGGATTGTGCAGTAGCGCTCTTGCTGCAGCTAGCGCACCCCCGTGGGGTACGCTCAGCACTGCAGAAGATATCACGCTAGCTGGAGCCTGCATTGCCGGAGTCGGCGTTGCCGGAGTCGGCTGCTGGCTTCCAGCTTGCGCCGACACACTCCGTCCTGAGTGCGTCAACACGTATTCCCCGCTAGTCACGGTCCGTCATGAACGCGGGGGAGGAGAGCTTGCCGCTGAAGGTAGCTTCGTCATCTTCGTCGGCAGAAACTCATCGCGCAAGGGAAAAGCCCCCTACCTGGCGCGCCAAATGTCGAAGTGTGTGGTTGACACTTCCCCCGGACCTGCTCTGGGCAGCCCGCAGAGGTTCTTTTTCGGAGGGGCTAGTCGCTTGCGGAGATCTTAAGCATAGGGACGAGTTAGGGAGGAGCTTGACACGGCCAGTTTTACGTGGTTCGGGCCGCCGGAGCGTAAAACCCTACGTCCACGGTGAGCTGAGGTGCTCGCTGTATTGCTTGTTGCTCAGAATCGGAGTCCTGAGCTTGAGGATTAGTTATGCCTAGGGTATGAGTTGCTGGAGTGCGAACCCTTGCTAACGTTGCCTACCCGAGCCTTTTATAGTCCAAGGCTCGTGTGGCTTACAAGGGGGGGGGGGGGGCGGGACCCGACAGGTGGTCCCGGGGAGATTTCCTGCCGACCATCGTATCTGCAGTTATGTCGGTAGTTGTCTCTAGCGAAGGCTTCCGAGTCTTCGTCTTGCCGCCCTGCCCATGCCGCATGCTAGTCGTAGTGGTTGATGACGGCGGGGGCGGCAGGGGATGTCTTGTCGCTGTGTTTATTGGCTGGCAGGTTCTGACACCGCGTGCCAGTCTGTGATGCGACTGGGCGCAACGGCACCTGACAAAGGCGTGCTCCGCGTCTTGGGAAGGCGCGGGTCTTGAATGCTTTGTATGGTAAAGGCATGGCGCGCCTTTACTCCTGCTGCCTACCGCGCCGGGTGGCAGCACTGCTCTGGTGGCCACGTGTCGGACCCGAAGCTCTCCTCTGAGGAGGGGGGGGGGGCTCCGGCTTCGCTGGACACGTGGAGCCTTCGGAGCTCACCCCCGCGGAGGGGGTGAGGTCCGGCCTCCTGGGCCACGTGGCAGGCTCAGAGCTATCCTCCGTGGGGAGGGGAGCTCCGGCCCCGCTGGACACGTGGTGCCTTCAAACCTCGCCCCAGTAGAGGGAGCGAGGTCCTTAGGAAGTTTTACGCTGTGCGCGGGGGTACCCGATATTGAGGGTACCGACACACTTCCTGAGGAGCCCGAGAACAAAAAGGCAACTGCCGAAGCACCGACAAACAGGGCGGGAGGGATAATAATCAGGGAGAAAGGGCAACTGAAGCCCATCAGCCCCTTGAAGATGGTTGCCCCTGCTAGAGATCCAAATCGGCAGCCCAACAATCCGGCATTTGTATTCAAAGGAAAGGGGGCTGAAAAGGCGAGAAGGCTAAGGATGGATAAAGTCTATGATTATGAGAAGCATACAGCCGACCCTAGGTTTTGGTGTGACTTCCACTGCGACTACTACCGCTTGGTCTACCTAAATATGAAGACCCTAGTCGCTCAAGCTCAATGGGTAGATTGGGACTACATGGCCAAAAGGGAGCACAAAGCCTTTGATGCAATGATTGAAGCTGCAGAGCGACATGGAATCAAGGAAATCATGAGCTTCAAATATGACTGGAACATTGAGGTAATTGTGCAGTTCTACACCACTGTGTAAGTCTCCACCTAAGGTGACCGGAAAATCACCTGGATGACTCATGGAGAGCAGCACTCAGTCACCTATGAGAGGTTTGCATAGATACTTGGCCTTGAGGAGCACTTGGATCATGAGATTATTATTTCCAACCTCAAGGCAGTAGACAGGGACCAGCTTGACTATATGTATCCTAGTCATGTCCCCTATGAGGCCGGGCTTGCTAGGAACATCAAGCCGTTCTATAGCATCCTCAACAGGATTCTGAGAGGACAATTGCCCCTAAGGATGTAGATGCAGGGGTAATTCAAGGAAACTTAAGGCATCTCCTCCTCCTGATAGATGGTCAAGAGAAGTTCAACCTTGTTGAGCACATTTATGATGACATCTTCAACATCTCTCACACTCCCAACCGCTCATGTGGTTATGCACCGTACATCATGTGTCTAATTGAGAAGGTGTCGGAGATAGTCCTTGTCAAGGATGTCACTCATCGACCTCCCCGTCTTCAGCTACCCCCCATTGTGCCAGAACCCTCAAGGAGGAAAAATGCTCAACCTCCTTCCAGTTCAGTGGCCTCTCCTAGTTCAGCGGCATCCCCATCATCTCCTCCTCCACGGTCCATGAGCAGATTCTTCAAGTGCTTCAACGCACTCTTCGCCTCCTGTCGGCGTGTGGAGGTTCGGACTCGACGCATGGAGAGGCGTCAGGAGAAGTACCTCAAGGATGTGTGTGACAAGCTTGAGGTACCCATGTCTCCCCCCGAGGAGAGTGATGGGGAACACACTCCATATCTAGAGTTCACCGCTGATGAGCTTGCCCAGTTCAGGGAAGATGGAAGCTCCTCAAAGGCCGTGCCTCCATCCACTGCCGCCGACGATGATGAAGAGGATACGGAGGCCACGGAGAGCGATGAAAATGATGAAGAAGAAGACGAAGAAGACGACGAGTAGACTTAGGCGTATCTTCTTCCCTCTTTTCCTTTTTAGTGCCTTGATGCCAAAGGGGGTGTGACACCCTCAATTTCGATTTCTGCATGCATTCATATTTTATATAGAGAAAACATTTTAAAAGAAGTGGAATCAGAGAAAGAATAAAAAAGATAGCCGAAAAGAGCCAAATCCAGTTCACTGAGAGCGCTGAAGACAACTCCCACGGCCCGCTGGCCACGTGGCGCCTTCGGAACTCATCCCCGCAAAGGGGGAGAGGTCCGCTGCTAAACTGGCTACGTGGCAGGCTCGGAGCTTGCCTCTGAAAAAGGGGCGAGGTCCGACCCCGTGGGACACGTGTTGCCCCCGGAGCTAGCCTCTGCGGAGGAACGAGGCTAGCCCCCAGGACACGTGTCGCCTTCTGTGACACCCTCAATTCTGTGGAAACCACAGAACCGAGAACTAATGCATATGTGTGCCCAGTATGTTCATCACACATACACATATGATCCACAAACTGAATTCAGAATATATATTACCACGAATAACAGAGTTTATTACAATGTCTTATGAGTCTTGGACTCATGCTCACAGCGGAAGTCTTTATTCTAATGCGGAAGCAATCTAACTAATGCGGAAGCAAATATAAGCAGCAATGGCTCCATCTCTACTCCATTCCCACAGGCAAGGTTGAGAACAGATTACGCGCCTAATGCTCCACTTGGTCTCCATAGAAATCTCCTTCTGCTGCTGATGATGAAATAATAATGCAAGTCTGAGTACAATGATGTACTCAGCAAGTGCGGGAAAACATGATATGTAGCTCATAACAAGGTAGGTATAAATGGTTCATTGCAGAAAGCAAAGTTATTTATCAAAACCATAATAAAACAGCAACTAAACCTTTAGGTGAATGTAATACCAGCATGTATTAAATTACCAACATACTTCCATCACTTTCCATGTTCCACCCGAACATTAACCAACTTCATTCTTGCTTACAAATACCTCCTCGTATTTGCTACCATCTCACGAATACCATCTTGTATTCGCTACCATCTCTCCTCATGAATAACTTCGTCTCACACCGAGACTAATCTCGTTTCCATCACCCAACAGTCATGCAACCATCTTATCACCCGGACTCAACAGTCCCAAAAACCACAACCATAATCAAAACCATAACCAATAACCATAACCAAGAACCATCCCAATAACCATCCCAACTAATCATGGCAGTTGGCCAGGCGCTCGTTACCGTAAGCTCGGCTATCATGATAGTTTTAAGAACCCTGCAGAGTTTGCACCTCTTTACCCACAAGTTTGTGATTTCGTCACCCGTCGGCGATTGCAGAACCTCCATTATACCAGTACACAACCGTCGGTGTATGGCCAAGAGATCACAAAATAGCCTTTACAAAGGGGCTACTAGATGTATGGACTCACTAAGGTTTCACCGGCAGGCTAGAATCTCCAATTCTCCCACCCACGGGCCCCCTCTTGTGCCATGCAGTTCCCAAAGCAGTCCTCACTCGACTCCCATTCCCCGCGCCTTCTACATTCCATAACACTCTAGCAACTTACCTAATTAGTCAGCTAAGCCGCACCCATACTTGGCCTTATGGTGGCACTGTTATCCTGGCATGTGCATGCGTGAACCGGTCCTTAGATCTACGGCAAGTAAACCACCATCTCATGCTACCTCATTCACAAACCCAGTCTTGCCTAAATCTCCCTCCGATCCATGTTCATCACGCTATCCTCATTGTGACACCCTCAGGGCGAGATTCAATTTAAGGGGGGTAGATTTGTGACACCCTCATTGTGACACCCTCGTGTGCCTTTACCTCCAGCGACCCGTCCAACATGGGTGCTCTTGCTCAAAACCCCCACCCCAACGTACCTGCTGTCGTGGGCAACAGGGCATGCTTTGCATGCGAGGAAATGGGACACTTCGCGAGCCAGTGCCCGAGGAGAGGTCCTGGACCGCAAGGCAACGTCCCCAAGCAGAAGACACAGCCGAACAGAGGAGCCAACCAAGGAAACCATGGACAGCATAACTACGCTTGCGGCAACGTGAACCATGTCTCTGCTGAGGAAGCGCAACAGGCTGAGAACGCCGTAATTGGTATGTTCCTTGCCAACTCCAACCCAGCCACCATCTTATTTGATTCTGGAGCATCACATTCCTTCATATCATCCAAGTATGTTGCCAAGCATAATCTACCCATATCACACTTGAATTGTACTATGTTGGTTAATTCTCCCGGTGGAGAGATGAGGACTAATATAGTATGTCCGAAAGTAAGCCTTAAAATTAGGGGGGTAGACTTCCTTGCCAATCTCATTGTCATGGATTCCCAAGGGCTTGACATAATACTCGAGATGGATTGGTTAAGCAAGCACAACGGAGTAATCCAATGTGCTGAAAGGAGCGTGCAGTTGACAAACGAGCACGGTATTCGTATCGAGTTTGAGTCAGCCCAACAAACAACCAAGAAGGCAATTTTGAACCACGTCGAAGGAGCAACATTGGACAGCATTCCAGTGGTTCAAGAATTCTCGGACATGTTTCGGGAAGAGCTTCCAGGTATGCCACCTGACGGGGACATTGAGTTTGCCATCGATTTTGTACCTGGAACTGCACCCGTAGCAAAGAGACCCTATAGGATGCCAGTCAATGAACTAGTGGAACTCAAGAAGTAAATTCAGGAGCAGTTGGAGAAGGGTTTTATACGTCCCAGCTCGTCACCATGGGGAGCCCCCGTGCTCTTCGTAGACAAGAAGGATGGAACCCAAAGGATGTGTGTGGACTATAGGTCTCTCAATGAGGTGACGATCAAGAACAAATACCCTCTTCCCCGTATAGAAGACCTGTTCGACCAAATGAAGGGAGCCCGAGCCTTCTCTAAGATTGATCTTCGGTCAGGATATTTCCAGCTGAAGATTAAGCCCTCCAACATACCCAAGACTTCCTTTCGGACATGGTATGGTTCGTATGAATATACGTTATGTCTTTTGGGTTAACGAATGCACCCGCATACTTCATGTACCTCATGAACAAGGTCTTCATAGAGTACTTGGAAAAGTTCGTCGTGGTTTTCATCGACGATATCATGGTGTATTCAAAAAGTGAGGAAGAACATGAAGAACATTTGAGATTGACATTGCAAAAGCTGCGAGAGCATCAATTATATGCCAAGCTCAGCAAGTGTCAATTTTGGCTAAAGGAGATACCGTTCCTAGGCCACATCATCTCCGAGGAAGGAGTATTGGTTGATCTCGGAAAAGTGGGAGATGTTCTGAAGTGGAACCAACCGCAAAACGTGAGGGATATTCGGAGTTTTCTTGGGATGGCTGGATACTACTGACGATTCATCAAGGACTTCTCCAAGATAGCAAAACCTATGACTGAATTGCTAATGAAAGGAAAAGCCTTCTAGTGGACATCAACATGCCAAGAAAGCTTTGAGGAGCTCAAAAAGGCTAACCACAGCACCGGTTTTGGTATTGCCGTACGTTAGCAAGAGCTCTGACATATATTGTGACGCATCAAGATAAGGGCTTGGATGCGTGCTCATGCAAGAAGGACAAGTGGTAGCCTATGCTTCACGACAATTAAAGAAGCACGAGCTTAATTACCCCACACATGACTTGGAGCTCGCAGCCGTGGTGCATGCATTAAAGATTTGGAGACATTATATCATTGGCCACTGAAATGAGATCTATACAGATCATAAAAGCCTCTAGTACATATTCACACAAACGGACTTGAATTTGAGGCAACGTCGATGGTTGGAACTCATCAAGGATCACGATGTTGGAATCAACTACCACCCTAGAAGGGCCAATGTAGTAGCTGATGCATTGAGCCAGAAGGGAGCATGTCACCAACTCACGGTTCGGGAGCTACCACCCGAACTACGCAAGGAGTTCGAATGGTTACACCTCGGATTCTTGAACAAGATGGAAGTGATGGAACTCCACTCTTCATTGGAGCAAGAGATAAGAGATGGCCAAGCAACGGATAAGGAGATCAAGGAGATCAAGGAAAGGATCCGACAAGGAATAGAGAAGGATTTCAATGAAGATGAGAAGGGTACGCTTTGGCTAGGAAAAAGGATTTGTGTGCCTAACGTGAAGCACATCCGCGACATGATATTAAAAGAGGCACATGATTCACCTTATTCCATACATCCCGGAAGTACCAAGATGTACAAGGACCTGAAGACTTGTTATTGGTGGGATGGTATGAAGAGGGACATAGCCGAATATGTTGCCCTATGCGACACATGCCAACGGGTGAAGGCCGAACATCAAAGAACCGCTGGATTGTTGCAACCCTTGAAGGTACCCGAGTGGAAGTGGGAAGATATCAGTATGGATTTCATCATCGGGTTGCCACGTACTCAGTCGGGTTACGACTCCATCTGGGTTATCGTGGACCGATTGACGAAAACAGCCCATTTTCTCCCTGTATGTACCAAGTACAACGTTGCACAATTAGCCGAGTTGTACATGGAGCAAATCGTGTGCCGTAATGGAGTCCCGAGGAGGATAGTCTTAGATCGGGGTTCTCAGTTTACCTCTAGATTTTGGAGGAAGCTGCAGAAAGCTATGGGTACACGACTGGATTTTAGCTCCGCTTACCACCCGCAGACCGACGGGCAAACGGAAAGGACAAACCAAATTTTGGAGGACATGTTGAGAGCCTGTGCCTTGAAATATGGACGTAGTTGGAATAGGAGCTTGCCGTACGTGGAATTCACCTATAACAACAGCTATCAAGCCAGCTTGAAGATGTCACCTTTCAAAGCATTATATGGCAGACGGTGTAGAACGCCGTTGTTTTGGAATGAGGCCGGAGAAAACCAAGTGTTTGGACCCGAAGTGCTACAAGAAGCTGAAAAGCAAGTCCAAACGATACGGGAGAACTTGAAGGCTGCTCAGTCACGACAGAAAGGCCATGCGGACAATAGACGAAGAAAGTTGACTTTCGAAGTAGGAGACTACGTATACCTCAAGGTATCGCCTATCCATGGCCAACGACGTTTCAACGTCTAAGGCAAGCTAGCGCCTCGCTATATCGGACCGTTTAAGATTTTGGACAAGTGAGGAGAAGTAGCCTATCAACTAGAGCTCCCAACGCACCTCTCCGACGTACATGACGTGTTTCATCTATCTCAGCTGAAGAAGTGCTTGAGAGTGCTAGAAGAGCAAGTACCAATGGAAGATCTCGAACTTCAGGAGGATCTAACCTATGCAGAACACCCTGTCCGACTTTTGTACATAAAGGAAAGGGTCACGAGGAACAAAGCGATTCATTGGTGCAAGGTACAATGGAGCCATCACACGGAAGCTGAAGCCACATGGGAGCGTGAAGAAGATATCAAGACAGAGTTTCCCCATCTATTCTCTACTAACAAATCTGGAGGGCGAGATTCAATTTAAGGGGGGTAGATTTGTGACACCCTCATTGTTATCACACCAACACGTGTCTCACGGGGGTCGGACCTCTTCTCCTTTTGCGGGGATGAGCCCCGGTATTTAGCAAACCGACATGAATTCCATGTTGTTATCACACCAAATCAACTAGAGATAAGTTGTTAAGATCCAAAAACAATTTGAATAAGACTCCTATTCGAATTCCGATCAGAGAAGGACTCTTCTTTTTCCGGTTATAAATAGAACCGAAAACCCTTGGCCGTAACCACAAATTTCTTTTCCACCTCCGGAGCCGACAACTTAGAATCCTAGCCCCAGCTCGCCGAGTAAACCCTTGTGAGACCTATGTGTGCTGAATAAATTGGCTTTGACGATAAAACTTTTGAATACTACCAAAACACCTTTTTAACAAGGTCCGACTCTAGGTCCGAGCTCCTGCAAGGTCCGACGATAGGTCCGACTTGTTTTGGGTAGCTCCGGCAAGGTCCGACGTAAGGTCCGACTTGCTTTGTCTAGGTCTGACTTATTTTGGCTAGGTCTGACTTGTTTTTGCTAGCTCCGAGCCTAGGACTAGCTTTGTTAAGTTCCGCGCTAGGTCCTACTAAGCTTTAGTAAGCTCCAGCACTGGGTCCGACTAGCTTTGGTAAGCTCCGGTTCAAGGTCCGGTTAGCTTTGGTAAGGTTCGGAGCTTGATTGCAATGGTTCTGCTTTTAACTTGCAATGTTTCGAACTTGCTTTACTCTTATGGAAAGTTTGCTTAGTTTATTTTACTAAGTTTTTGGTGTGTTTTGGTGGTTATGGCTGATATCATTTTGCTATGGTTTACAACATGCTTATGTGAGGTGCTCACTAAGATGTTGTAGTTTCAGAACTAACGAGAGTCAAGTCGAGGACTTGTGCTAGGAACTATTGGTTGTTTATTCATGTGCAGGTGTTGCTTGAGTTCAAGACATGGCTGGTGACGGGATCCATTGAACTAGTCTTAGGGAGAAGATGAGGTTCAACAACCAAGTTCGGGAGGAATCGTGGTTGAGTTGATCGGGAGGTTGCGCAGTATGTTTGAATCAAGAACAATGCATATGAAGGTATCTTGGACGTCGTTGGAAGATTGCATGTGTGCAAGGAGTGCATGGACGTGGCTGCATGGTTCCAAGTCGTGATGAAGAGATGTGAACGTAAAGAATTGGTCGGAAAGGTCCAACCGACTAGGTTATGGACTCAGGCTGCGGCTGAGTCGTGTTTGACTCAAATATGGAAAGTTTTGAGTTGGTTATGATAGGATTTCGTGTGGGTCACGAATTTGAGTTATTTTAGTAATGTGGGATACGTTTCTAAGGTGTTTGAAAGTCTTAAGATTGCTTCTATCTGCGTATAGAAGAGTCCTAAGCAGTATTGGAAAGTTACAGTTTGAATCCAAGTAGGAGTAGGAGTCCTAGTTTGAGTTGAGTTGGCCTTCGGGCTGGTTATATAAGCAAGGGAGGCCAGAGCTCATGGTGCACGAGTTTGGGGTTGTTCCTCTTGTGTTTTGATAAATAAAATTCATATTCTAAAGGAACTTTTGTGCCTTGTTCGTCCGCTTTGTTTCAGACAAGTTTTTCTCGTCGAGTTTCTGTTCAGCACTACCTTGCTTCAGTGGTTTTATCATAACTCGAGTTTTACAGATCCAATTGATGTGATTCTTTTTGGGTTGTCTGCACAACTTGATTATCTATCATCTATGAAAAATTCACGGTCATTGAATTTGTGGTTTCTGATATACACGAGTTTCTTTGCAGTATTACAGAACTGTTTTTCTCGCGTAGGACAGATTGACCTTTGTTCGATCTTTTGATCGTAACTTGAGTTTCTCTCAACGGATTTTCATGATTCTTGTTGTGACGTCTTCGTTACTTGATTCTCTACAATCTTTACTAGTTTTGTCACAGTTGAACACGTTTAGATTAGTCTCACACACGGTTTGTTTAACAGATCGGTTTTCTGCTGAGGGGTGTTTTATTGCTTCCGCTGAAAAGTTTTTATCTACCATTCATCCCCCTCTGGTAGCTTTACACGTGTACTTCGATCCTACATCCCTTTGCCGGAGTTCAGTCGCGGGAGATCGCGGGAAGAGAGTCCCAACGATCTGTCTTGCTAGGAGAAGGACCCCGAGACCAAGAAGAACGTAAGGTAGGTCTCCATTATCACCTCATGACATCATCACGGTTTTTATTCGCATCTGTTTCTTCAATTCCTTCAAAACAGAATCTTTTTTGTGGACAGATCACGTGTTGATCGGTTTGATCTAGTTCTTAAGTCCAGATCATCGCTACGTCGGCATTTGATCTATACACCTTTGTTTTCCATAAATACCCCATACAAACATGCAAGAACATGTACAAACCAAAACTGCACCATAGGATAAACATGCATATGCATCATTGCATCTTAAAGTAGAGTTTGTACATAATATTGATTGCTGTGAATCTTGTATATGCGTGATCGCGAATAGAAGGACAAGCTCAGGGAGCTACCTACGACGGACTACAACAACAAGATTTTGAGCAACCGGAACTGCCAGAACAAGGCAAGTGCCCCTTGACCATATTGATTCTATGTTTTGGGAAACTATTTTGTTTTGCGGAAAGGTGTGTGTGCTGAGTCAAATATGATGGGAAACCATTTTATAGGAGTTTACTAGTTTTGGTTAAACCACCCTTGTCGCTAGGGAAATTTATGAGTCGGGTATGGTTTTTTTGCTTTTATGCTTCGCTGAGTCCATGGGATTGAGAAGCGAGATAGATGTGTCTAGCTAACTGCACTCATAATGATAATGAGAAACTTATGTTGTTAATGAACATGGATTGGAGGGAGATCTAGGCAAGCCTGGGATTGTGAATGAGGTAGAATGAGATGGTGGTTACTTGCCGTAGATCTAACGACCGGTTCAGGCGAGCACATGCCAGGATAACAGTGACACCACAAGGCCAAGTATGGGTCCGTCTTAGCTGACTAATTAGGTAAGTTACTAGATTTTTATGGACCGTGAAAGGCGCGGGGAATGGGAGTCGAGTGAGGACTGTCCTGGGAACTGCATGGCACAAGAGGGGGCCCGTGGGTGGAAGAATTGTAGATTCTAGCCTGCCGGTGAAACCTTAGTGAGTCCATATATCTAGTAGACCCTTTGTAAAGGCTATTTTGTGATCTCTTGACCATACACCAACGGTTGTGTACTGGTATAATGGAGGTTCTGCAGTCGCCGACGGGTGACGAAATCACAAACTTGTGGGTAAAGTGGTACAAACTCTGCAGAGTCTAAAACTATCATGATAGCCGAGCTTACGGTCACGAGCACCTGGCCATCTTCCATGATTAGTTGGGATGGTTATTGGTTATGGTTTTGGTTATGGTTATGGTTTGGCTTTCGGGACTGTTGAGTCCAGGTGATAAGATTTGGTTGCATGACTGTTGAGTCGTGGCAACGAGATTGGTCTCGGTGTGAGACGGAATTGTTTATGAGATGAAATGGTAGCGAATACGAGATGGTATTCGTGAGATGGTAGCAAATATGATAAGGTATTCGTGAGCAAGAATGAAGTTGATTAATGTCTGGTTGGGACATGGAAAGTGATAAACATAATGGAGGTATGTTTGTATTTTAATACATGTTGGGATTACATTCACTTAAAGTTAAGTTGCTGTTTTATCGTGGTTTTGATAAATAACTTTGCTTTCTGCAATGAGCCTTTTTATACCTACCTTGTTTTGAGCTACATATCATATTTTCCCGCACTTGTTGAGTACATCATTGTACTCAAACTTGCATTATTATTTCACATCAGCAACAGGAGAAGATTACTATGAAGACCAAGTGGAGGATTAGGCGTGTAATCTGTCCTCAACCTTGCCTGTGGGGATGGAGTAGAGATGGAGCCACTGCTGCTGCTTAGATTGCATCCGCACTAGTTAGAAGACTTCTGCTGCATAGAAATAAGACTTCCGCTGTACGATTTGACTTCTGCTGCCAAGCTGAGTCCAAGACTCATGGAACCTTGTAATAAACTCTGTTATTAGTGGTTATATATATTCTGAAATTCAGTTTGTGGATGATGTGTATAGGTGTGATGAACATCCTGGGCACACATATGCATCAGTTCTCGGTTCCGTGGTTTTTCCACGAAATTGAGGGCGTCACACCAGCCGCGCGGGACACATGTCGCTCTCAGAGCACACCTCCGAGAGGTCCGGCCCCGCAAGATACGTGTCGCTCTTGGAGCTAACCTCCGAGAGGTCCGGTCCTACTGGACACATGTCACCTTCGGAGCTCGCCTCCGGGAGGTCCGACACTACGGGACACGTGTCACCTCCGGAGCTCACCTCCGGGAGGTCCGATGCTATTGGACACGTGTCGACCTCGGATCTCGCCTCCGAGAAGAAAGGAAGTCTGGCGCTACTGGACACGTGGCATTCTTGGAGCCCACCTCCGAAGAGAGGGGAGGTCCGGCTCTGACACGTGGCATATTCGGAGCTACCTCCGAAGAGAGGGGAGGTCCGACACTGACACGTGGCGTACACGGAGCTTGTCTCTGGAAAGAGGGGAGGTTCCCGCCCACCAGGACGCGTGGCATACGAGGAGCTCGCCTCTGAGGAAGAGGGAGGTCTCACTCGCCTGACACGCGACACAACAGGAGTCGCCTTTGCGGAAAAGGGAAGCCTAGGCCCCCGCTGGACACTTGGAGCCTCTGGAGCTTATCCCTGCGGAAGGACGCGATTCTGAAGCGGTTTTTCTCTGTACGTGAGTACCCGTTACTGAGGAAATCGACACAAACTCTTCTACGTTGATACTGCACTAGATATATTGAAGATAAGTTGTTAAGATTCAGAAACGATTTGAATAGGACTCTCATTCGAATTCCGATCAGATTAGGACTCTTCGTTTCCCAATTATAAATAGAACCCGAAAAAACCCCTTGGTCGTAACATCTTTTCTAAGCCGACAACTTAGAAGCCCTAGCCCCAAACTCGCCGAGCTAAACCCCTTCGCCGGAGTTTGACCACCGGAGAGTCCGCCGACGAGCCCAGACGCGATCGCCATCGCCGGAGGAGAGCCGACGATCTGTTTTTGCTAGGAGGAAGGAGCCGAAGGAAATAAGGTAGGTCTCCATTACCACCTTACGACGTCATCGCGTTTTCTTTGCATCTGTTCCTTCGATCCCTTCGAACAGAAGCTTTTTCGTGGACAGATCACGTGTTGATCGGTTTGATCTAGATCTTGAGTCCAGATTATCACCACGTCTACATTTGATCCGAACACCTTTGTTCATCGTAAAACCCATGCAAGCCATGCAAGAACACGTACAAATCGATCTAATAAAACAGCACCATAGGATTAGTATGCATATGCACCATTGCATCTTGAATAAAGTTTGTGCATGATGATTGATTGCTATGAATCTTGTATGTGCGTGATCATAAATAGAAGGACAAGCTCAGGGAGCTATCTACGAAGGATTTCAGCAACAAGACTTCGAGATCCCAGAGCAACAGAAGCCACAGGAACAAGGCAAGTGCCCCTTGACCATATTGATCCCATGTTTTTGGAAACTGTTTTGTTTGCAAAAATTGTGTATGCTGAGTCAACATGATGGGAAACCCTTTTATAGGAGTTTACTAGTTTTGTTAACCACCCTTGTCACCAGAGAAGTTTATGACTCGGGTATGGTCGTTTTTGCTTTTTGCTTCGCTAATCTACAAGATATGGGAAGCAATAGAATGTGTCTAGCTAACAGCACTCGTGTGAGTAATGATAATGAGAACTTGATGTTAATAAACATGAATCGGAGGGAGATCTAGGCAAGCTTGGTTTTGTGTAAGTGGTAGAATGAGATGGTGGTTTACTTGCCATAGATCTAAGGACCGGTTCATGCCAGCCATGCCAGGATAACAGTGCCACCACAAGGCCAAATATGGGTGCGGCTTAGCTGACTAACAAGGCCAAATATGGTTATTGGCTTGGTGATGGTTTGGTCTTTGGATTTGATTTCAAGACTGTTGAGTCCGGGTAATGAGATTGGTTGCATGACTGTTGAGTCATGACAATGAGATTTGATCTCGGTTATGGGATGGAATTGATTATGAGATGAGATGGTAGTGAAGACGAGATGGTATTCATGAGCATGAGGAAAGTTGAGAAAGATAAATGTCTGGGAGAGACATGAAATGTGGTGAATCATGATGGAGGTATGTTGATGTTTAAATACATGTTGGGATTATATTCACTTAAAAGCTAGTGCTGTTTTTGTCATGATTTGTGAAATAAACTTTGATTTTATGCAATAAGCCTTTTCATACCTTCCTTGTTGTGAGCTACATATCATATTTTCCCGCACTTGCTGAGTACATCATGTACTCAAACTTGCATTATTACTTCATCATCAGCAACAGGAGAGGAGTACTATGAAGACCACGTGGAGTATTAGGCGTGTAATCTATCCTCAACCTTGCCTGTGGAGTAGAGATGGAGCCGCCGCTGCTGCTGTTTAGTTGCTTCCGCACTAGTTAGAAGACTTCCGCTGCTAGAATAGATTAGAGACTTCCGTTGCAACAAAGATTGATGTAATAAAGTACTTGAATATATTCATTCATGGTTATATATATTCCGAGTTCAGTTTGTGGATTATATGTTTATGTGTGATGAACATCCTGGGCACACATACGCATCAGTCTCGGTTCCGATGGGTTTCCTCTCAGAACCAGGGCGTCAAAGGGGGAGACGGGGAGAGGGTCTCTTTTGTTTATCATCTCCTAGTCTTGTAATAGATCTTTTGGACACCTATGTTTTATGTTTTTGGACGTGACTATCTTGTAATAGATCTTTGGACATGGCTATCTATGTTTTATGCATGACTATCTTTTGGGTAACACTACGTGTTGGATTTTATGGTTTATATTTGATCATTGTTGCTCCTTGCTATGTTTATTGTCTTATCAAATTTTTTGAGCACAACACGTAGGCACCCCACCATAACATGTGAATTTATGTCACTATCCTTCTTTTACTCTTGCATACATTCAGGGAGAGTTTTGCATACGTACACTTGTTATGATAATCAAATTTTTACCTCTTATGTTGAAACTTAATGTGTTGTCATCAATCACCAAAAAGGGGGAGATTGTAAGTGCATCTAGGTATCCCCGTGGGTTTTGGATGATTTATAACGACAATTAAGAGACTAATGAGCTGAGATGATCATAAGCACATGATGTTTCCAAGGCAGACACCTAAACTCTCAAAAAGGAAAAGGATGAAAAACGGCATCGAAGACTCCAAGAGTAGAAATTAGGTTTTCACTTGTCTTTAGCGGGCTAGCCGTGTAAAAGTGAGATTATGTGTGTGTAAAGTGCATTGAGATCATAGAAGAGAGCTCAAAGCGTTAGAAGTGTCAAAACCGTAGTGGAGAGAGGTATAAAGGTAAAATTGGGCAGGCCGGACTTGTCCGGGCCAATGGCCGGACTAGTCCGACAGTCCCCCCCGGCTTAGTCCGTTTTGGGGCGGACTAAGAGTTCCTGACTGAGTTATGTGACACCCTCATTTCTGGTGTCAGCATATATTCATGCATTATGAAGAGAAAACATTTTAAGAAAAGTTGGAACAGAGAAAAATATCAAAAAGGATAGCCAATAAGAGCCGAACCCAGTTTCCAGAAGGCACCAAAGACAATTTCCGAGTCCCGCTGGCCACGTGGCATGTTCGGAGCTCATCCCTGCGAAGTGGGGAGAGGTCCGCCGCTAAACTGACTACGTGGCAGGATCGGGGCTCATCTCCACTAAGAGGGAGAGATCCAACCCTGAGGAACACGTGTTGCTCCGAGCTAGCCTCTGCGGAAGAAGCAAAGGCATTTTTATAGGACACATGTCACCTTCGGAGCTAGTCACCATGGAAATCAGAGGACCAGTCGTGCGGGGTATGTGTCAATCTCGGAGCTCACCTCCAAGAGGTCTGGTTCCATTGAACACATGTTGCCACCGGAGCTTATCTCTGGGAGGTCCGTCACTGTTGGACACATGTCGACCTCGGAGCTTGTCTCTGAGGAGAGAGGAAAGGTCCAGCACTGACACGTGGCGTATGCGGAGCAAGGGAGGAGGTCCCGACCGTCAGGATACGTGGCACACGCGGAGCCCACCTCCGAAGGAGAGGGAGGTATCGCTCGCTTGACACGCGGTACAACCGGAGCTCGTCTCTGCGGAAAGGGAGAGACCAGGCCCGGTGGACACGTGGAGCTTCCGGAGCTTATCGCCTAGGAGGTAACGAGTTCTGGAACGGTTCTTAGATTCTGTACGTGTAGAAATACCGGAACAGAGGAGAAACCGACCTGAATTCCACAACGATACCGCACCAAATCGACTAAATATAAGTTGTTAAGATTCAACGACAATCTGAATAGGACTCTTATTCGGGATACAATCAGTTTAGGACTCTTCTCTTCCTAATTATAAATAGAACCCAGAACCTCTGGCCGAAACCACAAACTTCTTTTCCAACTCCTGAGCCGACGACTTAGAGCCCTAGTCCCAACCCGCCGAGTAAACCATCGCCGGAGTGCAGCAAGGAAGATTGCCGAAGGAAAGCCCAACGATCTGAGGAGGACCTTGTGACCGAGAAGAATGTAAGGTAGGTCTCCAATACCGCCTTACGACATCATTGTGTTTTCTTTGCATCTGTTCTTCGATTCCTTTCAAACAGAAGCCTTCTCGTGGACAGATTACTTGATGATCAGGTTGATCTAAAGACAAATCATCGCCACGTCCACCTTTGATCTGAACACCTCTGTTCATCATAAAATCTATGCAAGAACACGTACAAACCAATCTAATAAAACTAATCATAGGATAGCATGCATATGCATCATCGCATCTAGTTTAAAGTTTGTGCATGATATTGATTGTTATGAATCTTGTATGTGTGTGATCCTGAATAGAAGGACAAGCTCAGGGAGCTGTCTACGACGAGCTGCGACAACAAGGTTTCGAGATACAAGAACAACCGGAACCGCAAGAACAAGGCAAGTGCTCCTTGACCATATTGATCCTATGTTTTGGGAAACTATTTTGTTTAGCGAAAAGGTGTTTGTGCTGAGTCTAAAATGATGGGAAACCCTTTTTATAGGAGTTTACTAGTTTTGGTTAAACCACCCTTGTGGCCTGGGAAGTTTATTAGTCGGGTATGGTTTTACTTCTATGCTTCGCTGAGTCCATGGGATTGGGAAGCGAGATAGATGTGTCTAGCAAACTACACTCGTAACGATAATGAGAAACTGATGTTGTTAATGAACATGGATCAGAGAGAGATCTAGGCAAGACTGGGTTTGTGAATGAGGTAGCATGAGATGGTGGTTTACTTGCCGTAGATCTAAGGACCGGTTCATGCATGCACATGCCAGGATAACAGTGCCACCACAAGGCCAAGTATGGGTGCGGCTTAGCTGAGTAATTAGGTAAGTTACTAGGGTGTTATGGACTGTGGAAGGCGCGGGGAATGGGAGTCGAGTGAGGACTGCCCTGGGAACTGCATGGCACAAGAGGGGGCCCGTGGGTGGGAGAATTGGAGATTCTAGCCTGCCGGTGAAACCTTTGTGAGTCCATACATCTAGTAGCCCCTTTGTAAAGGCTATTTTATGATCTCTTGACCATACAACGACGGTTGTGTACTGGTATAATGGAGGTTCTGCAGTCGCCAACGGGTGACGAAATCACAAACTTGTGGGTAAAGAGGTACAAACTCTGCAGGGTTCTTAAAACTATTATGATAGCCGAGCTTACGGTCACGAGCGCCTGGCCGACTGCCATGATTAGTTGGGATGGTTATTGGTTATGGTTATTGGTTATGGTTCTTGGTTATGGTTATTGGTTATGGTTATTGGTTATGGTTTGGATGGTTTGGTTACGGTTTGGCTTTGGGACTGTTGAGTCCGGGTGATAAGATGGTTGCATGACTGTTGAGTCATGGCAACGAGATTGGTCTCGGTGTGAGACGAAGTTGTTTATGAGATAACATGGTAGCAAATACGAGAAGGTATTCGTGAGATGGTAGCGAATACGAGGAGGTATTCGTGAGCAAGAGTGAAGTTTGTTAATGTTCGGGTGGAACATGGAAAGTGATGGAGGTATGTTGGTAATTTAATTGGGATTACATTCACCTAAAGGTTTAGTTGCTGTTTTATTACGGTTTTGATAAATAACTTAGCTTTCTGCAATAAGCCTTTTTATACCTACCTTGTTATGAGCTACATATCATATTTTCCCGCACTTGCTGAGTACATAGTTGTACTCAAACTTGCATTATTATTTCATCATCAGCAGCAGGAGAAGACTACTATAAAGACCAAGTGGAGCATTAAGGCGTGTGATCTGTTCTCAATCTTGCCTGTGGGAATGGAATAGAGATGGAGTCATCACTGCTTAGATTTGCTTCCACATTAGTTAAATTGCTTCCGCTGCATCGAAATAAAGACTTCCGCTGTGAGCATGAGTCCAAGACTCATGAGACATTGTAATAAACTCTGTTATTCGTGGTAATATATATTCTGAATTCAGTTTGTGGATCATATGTGGATGTGTGATGAACATCTTGGGCACACATATGCATTAGTTCTCGGTTCCATGGTTTTCCACAGAATTGAGGGCGTCACAGACTGGTATTAGAGCCACGGGTTGACAGTAGGTTACACGCCTAGATAAAAATCACAGATTGGTATCAGACATAGATTGGTAGTTAAGCCATGCTGACCAAAGGAAGCACCCTAGGACGCTTAGATTGGCCTTGAAACTACCTTGACATAGGAAGCGATCCTTGAATAGGAGTTGTGTGAGCCCTTGCAATGATTTTTTGTGATTGTATGCTTAGTGTGAGTTGTGGGACGTCTCAAAACGTTGTCCATGTCCACACGTAAGTGGAAGGAGGTGTGAAATGTTTTCAGCACTTGTTCACATCCTCACATGGGCTAATATATATAGTCCAACTCACCTTGATGCATATAGTTGAGGGAATCTAACTAACCTTCTAACATTCTATCCTATTTCAATCTCTCTCTCACAGATGGTGAGAGGAAACACCGGCTGAAGGAACATCCATGACAACGAAGAGGATGACCATGATGAAGTTCCTGTTAACCCCGGAGCTGGTGAGAACAACCTGGAAAGGTTGATGGCCATGCAGAATCAGCTTATGCAAACCATGATTCAAACTTTGGGACAGTTGCAGGCCAACAACAACCCCATTCCGGCACCACCACCACCACCACCGCCGGCTCATAACAGGCTGGGAGAGTTCATGAGGACTCGACCACCCACCTTTGCTCAAGCTAGTGATCCCATGGAGGCCGATGATTGGTTAAAATCCATGGAGAAGAAGCTTGTCATTGTTCAGTGCAATGACCGAGAGAAGGTTCTCTTTGCATCGCACCAACTTATGGGAGCTGCCACTGACTGGTGGGATGCTCTATGCAACGCCCATGTCGACCCGGAGACAATCACTTGGACTGAGTTCAAGGAGAGTTTCCACTCTCATTACATCCCTGCTGGTGTAATGATGCTCAAGAGACAGGAGTTTGAAGGTCTCCGCCAAGGACAGAAAAGCGTGAATGAGTATCTCAACAAGTTCACGCAACTGTCCCGGTATTGCCCCCGAAGATGTCAACTCAGATCAGAGGAAGCAGTACCTGTTCATGAGAGGGCTGAACAATGAGATCCAGGTTCAGCTCCTCAACAATGACTACGTGAGCTTCCAAAAACTGGTTGACAAGGCTATAGTGGTCGAAAGCAAGATCAGAGAGATCGAGCGAGAAGGCAAGAGGAAGATGCAGTACCAGCCCGAAGGGAGCAACGTACGACCTCGGTACATGACCCCGGCAACACCACAGTATAGATTGACCACCCCTGCATACCGCCCTGGTCAGCCACCACAGCAACAACCCGTTGCACCAGCACCTCGCGTGCCCATGCCTCCTGCGCCCCGACCTAACAATGGCGCTCCTGTTCAAAACCCCCGTTCCAACGTACCTGCTGCCGTGGGCAACAGGGCATGCTTTGCATGCGGGGAACTGGGACACTTTGTGAACCAGTGCCCGAGGAGAGGCCCTGGACAGTAAGGTAATGTGCCCAAACAGAAGCCGTGACCGAACGGAGGGGACAATCAAGGAAACCGTGGACAGCAGAACTATGCTCGCGGCAACGTGAACCATGTCTCCGTTGAAGAAGCACAACAGGCTGAGGACGTCGTAATTGGTATGTTCTTTGCCAACTCCAACCCGGCCACCATCTTATTTGATTCTGGAGCATCACATTCCTTCATATCATCCAAGTATGTTGCCAAACATCATCTACCCGTATCCCACTTAGAATGTGCTATGTTAGTTAATTCTCCCAGAGGAGAAATGAGGACTAATATAGTATGTCCAAAAGTAAGCCTTAAAATAAGGGGGGTAGACTTCCTTGCCAACCTTATTGTCTTGGACTCCCAAGGGATTGACATAATACTAGGGATGGATTGGTTAAGTAAGCACAACGGAGTAATCCAATGTGCTGAAAGGAGCATGCAGTTGACAAACGAGCACGGTATTCGTGTCGAGTTTGAGTCAGCACGGCAAACAACCGAAAGGGAAATTATGAACCGCGTCGGAGGAACAACATTGGACAGCATTCCAGTGGTTCAGGAATTTTTGGACGTGTTCCCGGAAGAGCTTCCAGGTATGCCACATGACCGGGACATTGAGTTTGCCATAGATTTGGTACCTGGAACTGCACCTATAGCCAAGAGACCCTACAGGATGCCCGTCAATGAACTAGTAGAACTCAAGAAGCAAATTCAAGAGCAGTTGGAGAAGGGTTTTATACGTCCAAGCTCGTCACCATGGGGAGCTCCTGTGCTCTTCGTAGACAAGAAGGATTGAACCCAAAGGATGTGCGTGGACTATAGGTCTCTCAACGAGGTGACAATCAAGAACAAATACCCTCTGCCTCATATAGAGGACCTATTCGACCAAATGAAAGGAGCCCAAGTGTTCTCTAAGATTGATCTTCGGTCAGGATACTTCCAGCTGAAGATTAAGCCCTCCAATATACCCAAGACAGCCTTTCGAACACGGTATTGTTCGTATGAATATACCGTCATGTCTTTCGGATTAACAAATGCATGTGACACCCCAAAATCCTGTTCAGAGGGGAGTTTAAAATTTTTTGGACGTGTTGCATGTTTTGGAACAATTTAAATTCAAACTGGAATTCAATTTAAACTCAAAACAGAAAAGAAATAGAAAAAGAAAAAGAAAACAGAAAAAAACCGGCCAGTGGGCCGAAACCCACCAGCCGGCCCACCCTGCTCCGCGCCAGCCCGCAGCCCCGCGCGCCCCCTTTCTCCCACTGACAGGCGGGGCCCACCAGCTTTTCTTCTTCCTCGCGCCCGCGCCGCGATCAGCCGGGACTCTCTCACCCGAATCAAAACTGATCGGGAATTCTCGCGTATCCCAGCCGATTTCCGGACCCCGAAGACTCCAGCTCGATTTAAACCAACCCGCCACCCTCCTGTCACACCCGGTTTTTCCGAAGAACAACCAAGTGAATATCACATGTATGCCAGGATCATTTTCTCATACATGTGATGACAAATAGTGAAGCATCATTTATTACAAGCCAGGTGTCGAATATAAGTAAGTCTTACATAGTAAATGTCTCGATGGACAATAATAAGTTCATCACAAGTAAATAAACTAGCAGCGGAATATTATTCTTTAGGGCTCCATCACAGGCGTTGCCCGGGGGTCTTCATGAACCTAAAAACCTTCCTCGGGTCCAAAATCTTGGTCATTATACACCACCTCATTATCTTGACCTGAGCAGCAATATAAACCAACAAATATGCAAGGTTGAGTACCAATGGTACTCAGCAAGTGTGGGAAAATTATATCATGCATGGCTAGAACAAGGAGAGGTTGAACTCATGGTTAAAGCACTACGCAATTAATACCTATCACCTTAGCTTATTAAGCACCTACATTACTACACAAGTGAAATGGTCCCAATCTCCCATCCCATCATCAAAATCCAATAACCATAACATCATTTCCAATGTTAAGCTCCCCGCTTAACTTCCAAAACCATCAATCCTCTAATCATGAATAAGTCCAAGCCGCTCTTGACCGTGAGCACGGCTGTCATGACAGTTTTTGACTCTGCAGAGTTTGTACCACTGTACCCACATGTAGTGATTTCATCCCCCGTTGCCGGGTGGACTAAAAGAACCTCCATTATGCCAGTGGCTACGATCCACATTCACACTTCCCAGGTGTGCAGCCAGGAGATCACTACGAAGCCTTTACAAAGGGATTCCCGACGAGCGTGGGCCCACTGAGGTTTCACCCCTAACAGCATACAAGAGGCTCCAACCCCGCTGCAGTGGCCCCCTCTTGAGCCTTGCGGTTCATATGGTAGTCCAGCTGACACCCACTCCCCGCACCATCCAACACACCCATACTACGCCGGGGATACACCTAATTATTTGGCCAAGCTGCCCCATCTCAGCATGTGGTTGGCACTGTAAAGCCGGGTTACATGCTCCATGAACCGGTCCTTAGGATCCAGGCAAGTACCAAACACAAACCCAAGTCTCGTGCACCCAGCACACAACCAAAACATCCAACTTGCCTTGATCCCTACCTCTACATAACTCACAATATCTCATTCAAGAGTATGGTAAAATAAACTGATGATCTCATATCCCAAATGTCCCATTCTAAGCATGACTAAGCATATGCCTGTAAATAAATGACATGACAAAATAAATCCCAACCCAAGCTACAAGGAAACAAGGTAATGCAATTCTAGGGAAAACATCCTAGCATGGGTTTCATCTTTCATTTGACAATGCAAATAATTCTATCTACACATCCTAGCATAGGTTCAAAGTGGTCAAGGACACTTGCCTCCTTCTTGCTGCTCTTGAAATGGGTAGTCCTGATCTTGGAAAGGGATAACTTGCTCTTGAACAGGTTCTACTTCATACCATCACACATAGCAAAAGAAAAACAACAATCATAAGACAAAGTTCAGACTTCTTACTTCATACAAACCACACATTCACCTTTATAAAAGTTCTTTACCATTATATGTGTTGTGGTTACTTTATGTGTGTTGAGTTGTGGCTTGCATGCACTTTTAACCATGTGTATATGATTCCTACTTTTATGTCCACATTTATACTTACATACTATTTATATGGGTTTCCAATAAATTTCTTATATTCAACTACTACACATTTTCACTACCAAGTGTGTATGAAAAGTATTTTTCTTCCCCATATGTGCCTTCCTAATTTCTACCAACCCTAAACTGAACTCTTTGGATTTTAAAAACTCCATTTATCATTTACTAGTTGCTATATTCTCAGATTTATATTCCTATGCATAATTGTGTATTTTATTATGAAATTAGTAATACACATCATCTAAACAGTATAGGTTCTGGTCCTAAATAATTTAATAACATATTTTGACCTTGGCCTCTGATGTAAACTATTTCATAATTATTTTCCCTATTTTTCTATAACTATTCTTTACTTAAAAATGTGTCCCTATACTAATAAATGTGAATAATAAATGAAACAGATTCATTTTAGCCCAAAAATATATTTTTGTCTCACTCCAAAGTTTTCTAAGTACTGAGAAAGTTTTTAATTAATTTTGACAATTATGTTTGTCCCACTTTTTAATTTTTAAACACTAGTTACATATTCAATTTTCTAAATTAAATACTAAACAGGGCTAAAATAATGAACTCACCCCATTACAGGGTCTATAATATTATTTTCATAATTTCCAGGGGTCTAGCTACACTTATCAGAGGTGGTTTTCCTAATTTTTATTAAGTCCAGGGGCTAAAACTGATTTTTAAATGAATTTACATGATTTTCTGGAGTTCCAGGGGCTAGATCAGAAGTTTCCGGGGCTAGCTCTTATTTCCCGAGAACCCCAGGGGGTAGCACGTAAGAATTCCAGTCTTTATAACGCGGGGCGGACGTGGACCGTCCGATTTTAAACCGACGGCTGAGATTATAACATTGAACCGGTACGCGGGGTTTTAAAGTCTACCGTGCGATTTAAAATAAACGGCGCACAAGCGGCCACGTCGCTCTGATCGAGCGCGGGCGGCGCTGCCGGCGGCGCACGGCGGCGGGAAGCGGCGATCTCGCCGGAAAGTTTCGGATCCTCGAGAATTCTGCCTAGAACTGTGATCTTATGGCATAGATCGGTAGAGGGGAGGTCAGGGATCTCACCTCGGGGGTTTTCTTGAGCTCGGGGGTCCTGGAAAGTGATCGGTGGCGAGGTCCGAGGTAAAACCACGGCGAAGCTCGTCGGCGCTGGGTTTACACCGTAAGTCTCTGAGTTTTCTGCACCTGCAAAGCTCCCCGGAGGCGGTGGATCAAGACCAGCGAGTTAGATCAGAGTTTCCGAGCTTAGATCGGCTAGAATTCACCGGAGAATTCTCGGTTCTCACCGGAGTAAAAATCGGCGATCGCGTAGGAAAAACCGATCGGGGCTGGGGTTTTTATAGCCGGGGGAGGGCGGTGGGTCAGTTGTGATTGAGTTTGAGTCTTCTGGGACCGAAATTCGGGCTGAGGGACGCGGTATTCCGATCTGTTAAGATCGCGCGCGCGCGGGAGAGAGTCCGGGGTCTGCGCGAGCGAGGTTGGGGATGACAGGTGGGTCCCACCTGTCTGTGTGAGAGAGCGCGGGCGCGCGCGGCTGCGGGCTGGCGCGGGGGAAACTGGGCCGGCTGGCGGGTTTCGGCCCACTGGCAGGTTTTTTTTTCGTTTTCTCTTTTTCTTTTTCCATTTCTTTTCTGATTTGAGTTTAATTTGAATTCCAGTTTGAATTTGAATTTTTGCAAAACATGCAACACGTCCAAAAATTTTAAAATTCCCTCTGAACATGGTTTAGTGTTTTGAATCAAAATTTTGGGGTGTTACACCTTTTCCGTTGGTGGTTTGCGGCTCGGTGGTTTGCGGCTCAAACACAGCGCCGACGAGCCTCGCCGTGAATTCTCCTCGGACCTCGTCGCCGATCGCTTTCCAGGACCTCCGAGCTCAAGAAAACCCCCGAGGTGAGATCTCCGACCTCCCCTCCACCGATCTGTGCCATAAAATCACAGTCCTAGGAAGAATTCCCGAAGATCCGAAACTCTCCGGAGAGATCGCCGCCTCCCGCCGCCGCGCGCCGCCGGCAGCGCCTCCCGCGCTCGATCAGAGCGACGTGGCCGCTTGTGCGCCGTTTATTTTAAATCGCACGGTAGAGTTTAAATCCCCGCGTACCGGTTCGACGTTATAATCTCAGCCGTATGTTTTAAATCGGACGGTCCACGTCAGCCCCGCGTTATAAAGACTGGAAATCTTACGTGCTACCCCCTGGGGTTCTCGGGAAATAAGAGCTAGCCCCGGAAACTTCTGATCTAGCCCCTGGAACTTCAGAAAATCATGTAAATTCATTTAAAAATAAGTTTTAGCCCCTGGACTTAATAAAAATTAGGAAAAACTCCTCTGTTATGTGTAGCTAGACCCTGAAAATTGTTAAAATAATATTATAGACCCTGTAGTGGGGTGAGTTTACCTTTTTAACCCTGTTTGATATTAAATTTAGAAATTGAATATGTGGCTAGTATTTAAAATTTAAAAAGTGGGACAAACATATTGTCAAATTTAAATTAAAAACTTTCTCAGTACTTAGAAAACTTTGGAGTGAGATAAAAATAGATTTTTGGCTGAAATGAATCTGTTTAATTTATTATTCACATTTATTATTCATAGGGACACATTTTTAAGTGAAGAATAGTTCTGAAAATTAGGAAAATAAATGTAAAATAGTTTACATCAGAGGAAAAGGTCAAAAATAGGTTATTAAATATTTTAGATCAGAACCTATTCTGTTTAGATGATGTGTCTTGTTATTTTCATAATAAAGTTCACATTTAGGCATAGGAAATAAATCTGAAAATATAGCAACTAGTAAATGATAAATGGAGTTTCTAAAATCCAAAGAATTCAGTTTAGGGTTGGTAGAAATTATGAAGACACATATGGAGTAGGAAAATACCTTTCCTGCATACTTGGTAGCTAAAAGGTTTAGTAATTGAATATAAGGAACTTATTTAAATTGGAAACTCATATATAAAGTATGAAAGCATAAATGTGAATACAAAAGTAGGAATCATATACACATGATTAAAAGTGCATGTAAGCCAAAGGTCAACACACATAGAGTAAACACAACACATAGAAGTTGTGAATGGCTTTGTTACATGTGAACGTGTGGTTTGTATGAAGTGGAAGTGTGAACTATGTCTTATGGATTGTTGTTTTTCTTTTGCTATGTGTGATGGTATGATGTAGAACCTGCTCAAGAGCAAGTTATTCCTTTCCAAGATCAGGACTACCCATTCCAAGAGAAGCAGGAAGGAGGCAAGTGTTCTTGACCACTTTGATCCTATGCTAGGATGTGTAGATAGAATTATTTGCATTGTCAAATGAAATATGAAACCCATGCTATGAAGTTTCCCTAGAATTGCATTATCTTGTTTCCTTGTAGATTGGGTTGGGATTCATTTTATCATGTCATTTATTATTATGCATATGCTTAGCCATGCTTAGAATGGGATATTTGGGAGATGAGATCATCAGTTTATTTTACCATACTCTTGAATGAGATATTGTGAGTTATGTAGAGGTAGGGATCAAGGCAAGTTGGATGTTTTGGTTGGTGCTGGGTGCACGAGACTTGGGTTTGTGTTTAGTACTTGCCTGGATCCTAAGGACCGGTTCATGGAGCATGTAACCTGGCTTTACCGTGCCAACCACATGCTGAGATGGGGCAGCTTAGCCAATTAATTAGGTGTATCCCCGGCGTAGTATGGGTGTGTTGGATGGTGCGGGGAATAGGTGTCAGCTAGACTACCGTATGAACCGCAAGGCTCAAGAGGGGGCCACTACAGCGGGGTTGGAGCCTCTTGTATGCTGTTAGGGGTGAAACCTCAGTGGGCCCACGCTCGTCGGGAATCCCTTTGTAAAGGCTTCGTAGTGATCTCCTGGCTACACACCTGGGAAGTGTGAATGTGGTTCGTAGCCACTGGCATGATGGAGGTTCTTTTAGTCCACCCGGCAACGGGGGATGAAATCACTACATGTGGGTACAGTGGTGCAAACTCTGCAGAGTCAAAACTGTCATGACAGCCGTGCTCACAGTCAAGAGCGGCTTGGACTTATTCATGATTAGAGGATGATGGCTTTGGAAGTTGTCGGTGTTAAGCGGGGAGCTTGACATTGGATATGATGATTATGGTTACTTGATGAAGGGTTGGGAGTTTGGGACCATTTCACCTGTGTAGTAATATAGGTGCTAAATAAGCTAAGGTGATAGGTATTAATTGCGTAGTGCTTTAACCATGAGTTCAACCTCCCCTTGTTCTAGACATGCATGACATAACTTCCCCACACTTGCTGAGTACCATCGGTACTCAACCTTGCATATTTTGTTGGTTTATATTGCTGCTCAGGTCAAGATAATGAGGTGGTGTATAATGACCAAGACTTTGGACCCGAAGAAGGTTTCTATGTTCATGGAGACCCCCGGGCAATGCCTGTGACGGAGCCCACAAGAATAATATTCCGCTGCTATTTTATTTACTTGTTATGAACTTATTATCGTCCATCGAGACATATGCTATGTAAGACACATTATATTCGACACCTGGCTTGTAATAAATGATGCTTCACTATTTGTCATCACATGTATGAGAAAATGATCCTGGCATACATGTGATATTCACTCGGTCGTTCTTCGGAGAAACCGGGTGTGACAGAAGTGGTATCAGAGCCAAGGTTGCCCGTAGGAACGTGGACCTAGGTAGAAATGGACGTATTTAAGGGCCCTATTTTCTAAAAAACTATTTTTACAAGATGTGTGTTGAAAAGTGTTATTTAATGAGTCACTTTCTTCATCTTACCCCAATTTTCATTCGAAATAGGATTTTTGTTTAAAAAGTTTACCTAACCTAAGTTTAAATGCTTTTTGTTTTTAGATGGTTCGCATGATTCGCACCGCTCGCAAGTCCACAGGAGGGAGAGTTCCCGTAGTTGCCCTTGCCGAAAGAGAGGAGAGTCGTCCGGTGACGTACCTTTCCTACGGATTGGCAGTAGGAGGCTTGTTGCGCCGTCTTCGACGTATGCTCGAAGCCGCCGGCAATACGGGCAAGCTAATCATCCACTATAACTCCACCAGGACCATCCGTGAGAAGAGGGAAGAATGGAGTTCAGAGATGAGGATTTTACACGAAAACCAGCTGCTTAAGATCCACCACTCTCCAGCTTGTAGAGCGACACAGGTCGATGCGGAGAAGGATGTCACCTGGGAGGCCATCACCTGCCAGAGTCACATCTATCGTCGACACCTGGACAGGAGTGAGTACATGTATGTCCTCCAACGCGAGAGTGGTACCTCGGAGTATAAGTACCCGCCAGTGCAGCAAGGGACTTCCCATGAGCACATGGATTTGTGCTTAGAGGATGCTGCCATGCTTAGCACTCGATTGCAGGAGTGTCAGCAGGAGCTTCAGGATGTTCGTGACACCCTGAAGGAAACCGAGGCGTTGCTTCGAGCCTGCTTGAGGGCGAGAGAAAGAGGAGATGGGAATGAACTGTGTGTCACCGTGAACGATACATGGACTCCTGACTCCCCAGATCGCCGAGCGATCAGGCGTCGTCGCACTTCTCCACCAGCAGCCCATCCCCACCCAAAGCAGAGTCCGAAGGCAGCCGAAATGATGAGGAAGATCCCGAGGAGCCAGCTCAAGAAAACGAGTAGCGTAGAGCCTTTCCCTTAAATTAGAAGGATGTCGAGTAGTCGAGTCGTTACGTTAGTTAATGGTGTGTTAATGCTTGGTGTGTGACGTGAGTTGTGGAAGCCATGAGCAATTGTCCACAGCCTCGTCTTCAGATTGTTTTGCTTTGGTGTGTGAACCCACATGAAATAATATTGCAGTTATTTTTGTGTGAGATATGAACCCTGAGAAAAGTATAACAAAGCTTCAACACTTCAAAGTACAAACAAGTGAAAGTAGTAAGATAATACGTAATACTTTAAATTAACATTTGGTTGATCATGCTAGATGGCCAGAAGAGGAAAAGGTCGTGCTGCCATCCCCGCCAACAACAACGATGAGGCCTGCAACCCTCATCTTTCTGGAGGCCAAGACAGGGGTGGACGCCATGAAGGAGTTGATCCCCTCCACCAAATGCTGGAGAATCAAAATCAGCTCATCCAGAACTTGACTCAAGTGGTGGCCAACTTGCATCAAGTTCCACCTCCACAAGCTGCACCACACCAACCAAGGTTGAGTGAGTTCCTAGGAACTCAGCCTCCAAAGCTTGCAAGTGCTGCTGAACCTCTGGAAGCAGATGATTGGCTAAAGACCATTGAAAGCAAGATGAGGATCATACAATGCAAAGGGTATGAGAGGGTGTTGTTTGCCTCTCATCAATTGCATGGACCTGCTGCTGATTGGTGGACCGCCTACGTGGCCGCCCATCATGACCCTGAGAACATCACTTGGGAAGAGTTCAAGCGTAGCTTCCGCAACCATTAGATCCCAAGAGGTGAACTCAAAAACAAGAGGAAGGAGTTCTTGGGACTGCAGCAGGGAAACATGACGGTGAGGGAATACCTCACTAAATTTACTCAACTATCCCGTTATGCCCCACGGGACATAGAGACTGATGAGCAGAAACAAGATTGTTTCGTGGAGGGACTTACCGCAAAAATGCAGTGTGCAATGTCCTCAAATGAGTATGAAAGCTTCCAAAAGATGGTGGACAGTGCGTTTGTGGTGGAAAGGAAACTGAAGGCCTTGGAAAATGAGAATAAGAGGAAGGCCGGGTGGTCACATCAAGCCTCAGGGAGCAACACCCGCCCACGTCTGATGCAGCAACCTGCAGGGCAGACGAACCGTGCTGCGGTACCCTACTCAGCACCAAGAGGGTACAACCCGAACTACAGGCCTCCGGCAGCACCAGCACAGCCGCAACGTCAGTTTGTACAGCAGCCTCGCCCCGCATATCCACCTCGACCAGCAGTGCAAGGATCCCAAAACCAACCCCAAGACAATAAAGGCCAAGCACCTAAGGTTGGGGTGCAATGTTTTAATTGTGGTGAAGTGGGGCACTACGCCCATAAATGCTCAAAGAAGAAGCCCACGCAGCCACAACAGCAGAATGTAATGAGAGAACGGGTGAACCACGTCACTATGGAGGAAGCACAAGAGGCACCCGACGTGGTAGTTGGTAAGTTTCCTGCCAATTTACACATTGCAACCCTGCTGTTTGATTCTGGTGCTACCCACTCGTTCATTGCTCAAGGGTTTGTTAAGAAGCATGACCTAGCAACCACACAAATGAACCATATGCTAGCCGTAAACTCTCCAAGTGGAGAAATAAGGACAAGACAAGTGTGTCCCAAGGTGAACCTAGACATTAATGGGGTAGTATTTACTGCTAACCTCATAGTGATAGATTCACAAGGGATAGATATTATCTTGGGTATGGATTGGTTGACCAAACATAAAGGGATTATCCATTGTTCGACCAGATCGGTGGAACTAACTCACCCTAGTGGCACAAGAGTAAAGTTCATAACAATACACGAGCCTAGGAGGGACATTAAATTAAATCAAGTTGAGGTGAAAGTGGAGGAGATCATGACCATCAGGGAATATCCAGATGTTTTTCCGGAGGAGTTGCCAGGTATGCCTCCCGATCGTGAAGTGGAATTCACAATTGAGCTAGTACTTGGAACAGCCCCGATATACAAGAGACCTTATCGGATGGACTCCAAGCAGCTGGGAGAACTCAAGGATCATTTGAGAGAATTGACGTAGAAAGGGTATATTTGTCCTAGTTCCTCACCATGGGGAGCTCCGGTGATATTTGTTCCCAAGAAGGACGGAACCCAAAGGTTATGCGTGGATTACCGTGCCTTGAATGAGGTAACCATCAAGAACAAGTACCCATTACCCCGCATTGAAGACTTGTTTGATCAATTGAGAGGCGCTTGTGTGTTCTCGAAAATTGATCTCAGGTCGGGATACCACCAACTCAAGATAAGGCAATCTGATATTCCCAAGATAGCTTTCGTATCTCGGTACAGACTGTATGAATACACTGTCATGCCTTTCGGGCTAACTAATGCCCCGGCATACTTCATGTATCTCATGAACAAGGTATTCATGGAATATCTGGACAAATTTGTGGTGGTTTTCATAGATGACATTCTCGTCTTCTCCAAAGATGAAGAAGAACATGAGAAACATCTAAGGTTGGTGTTGCAGAGGCTGAGAGAACACCAACTATATGCCAAGTTGAGCAAGTGTGAGTTTTGGCTGAAGAGAGTTCCCTTCTTAGGACATATAATCTCGGAGGGAGGAATCTCCGTAGATCCCGCCAAAATCGAGGATATCCAGAAGTGGAAGACCCCTGAAAATGTCGGGGAAGTTCGAAGCTTTTTGGGATTGGCTGGATACTATCGACAGTTTATTGAGTGATTCTCTAAGATCTCGAGACCCATTACCAAACTGATGGAGAAGGGAATCACATTCACATGGACGCCCCAGTGCGAAACGAGTTTTCAGGAGTTAAAGAAAAGATTGACAACAGCCCCAGTGCTAGTTATGCCAGATATGCAGAAGAACTTCACGGTGTACTGCGATGCCTCTGGAAATGGGTTGGGATGTGTTCTCATGCAAGAAGGGCATGTCGTGGCTTATGCATCCCGACAACTCTGAAAGCACGAGAAAAACTATCCTACACATGACCTAGAACTAGCCGCAGTGGTACACACATTGAAAATTTGGCGACACTATTTGATGGGGAAGAGGACAGAGATATATACGGATCATAAGAGTTTGAAGTACATTTTTACACAGCTAGATCTCAACCTCAGACAAAGGAGATGGTTAGAGCTAATCAATGACTTTGATGTGGGCATCAACTATCATCCTGGGAAAGCAAACGTCGTGGCCGATGCTTTAAGTCGGAAAGTGCAGGTCAATAAGTTGAGCTTGAAGGACATGCCTGCAGAATTGAAGGACGAGGTTATAAGGCTCAATCTATGCCTGGTAAATAGTGGTGAAGCCATCGCCATGGAAGTGGACTCCGCACTCGAGCGAGACATACGCGAGGGTCAAAAGAATGACGAGAAGATACAAGAGATCAGACAACTCATCAAGGAAAATAAAGCTCCTGGTTTTAGAGAGGATGAACAAGGAACGGTGTGGCACGGGAAAAGAATCTGTGTGCCAGAAGTAAAGGAGATCCGTGAATTGATTTTGAAGGAGGCTCATGATTCTGACTATTCCATTCATCCTGGGAGTACGAAAATGTATCAGGACCTCAAGAGCAGGTATTGGTGGTATGGCATGAAGCGAGATGTCGCGGAACATGTTGCCCAATGTGACACATGTCAGTTGGTGAAAGCCGAACATCAACGACCCGCGGGATTATTGCAACCACTCAAAGTGCCTGAATGGAAATGGGAAGAAATTGGTATGGATTTCATAGTGGGATTGCCTAGGACCCAATCAGGATATGATTCAATATGGGTCATCATCGACAGGCTAACCAAGGTAGCTCATTTCATCCCCGTGAAAGAAAGCTACAGCGGATCCAAATTGGCGGAGTTGTACATGTCAAGGATCGTGTGTTACCATGGAGTGCCAAAGAAGATTGTGTCGGATCGAGGGACACAGTTCACCTCAAGGTTCTGGCAGAAGTTGCACGAAACCATGGGAACCCATCTGAACATTAGTTCTGCCTATCATCCACAAACTGACGGGCAGACGGAAAGAACCAATCAGATCCTTGAAGATATGCTGAGGGCATGTGCACTCAAAAACAATCGGAGTTGGGACAAGAACTTACCGTATGCGGAATTCTCCTATAACAACAGCTATCAAGCTAGTATGAAGATGTCACCGTTTGAAGCTTTGTACGGGAGGAAGTGCAGAACTCCCCTATTTTGGAACCAAACGGGGGAAAGTAAAGTGTTTGGTCCAGAAGTACTACAAGAAGCCGAGGCGAAGGTGAGGGAAATTCACAACAATTTGAGGATAGCACAGACACGCCAAAAGAGCTATGCCGATGTACGAAGAAGAGAGCTCGTTTTCAACGTAGGAGGCTATGTCTATCTCAAGGTGTCCCCTATCAGAGGACTTCATCGGTTGAAGGTGAAAGGGAAGTTGTCACCTCGATACATCGGACCCTTTCAAGTTCTGGAGAGGAAAGGCGAAGTGGCGTATCAACTAGAATTACCGGCTTGCCTATCGGATGTGCATGACGTATTCCATGTGTCACAAATCAAGAAATGCCTGAGGACGCCTGAAGAGGTGTTACCCATGAATGAAGTGGACGTAGCTGAGGATTTGTCTTATGCCGAGCAACCATCCAAGATTTTGGAGACAATGGAACGCCTCACCAGAAATAAAAGAATCCGGATGTGCAAGGTGCAGTGGAAGCATCACTCAGAAGAGGAAGCCACCTGGGAGCGAGAAGATGATCTTAAGGCACAATTTCCGGAATTGTTTTCTTAGTACCACCAATCTCGAGGACGAGATTTATTTTAAGGGGGGTAGAGTTGTGACACCCCAAAATCCTGTTCAGAGGTGAGTTTAAAATTTTTTGGACGTGTTTCATGTTTTGCAACAATTTAAATTCAAACTGGAATTCAATTTAAACTCAAAACAGAAAAGAAATAGAAAAGAAAAAGAAAACAGAAAAAAACCGGCCAGTGGGAAAACAGAAAAAAACCGGCCAGTGGGCCGAAACCCAACAGCCAGCCCACCCTGCTCGGCGCCAGCCCGCAGCCGCGCGCGCCCCCTTTCTCCCACTGACAGGCGGGGCCCGCCAGCTTTTCTTCTTCCTCGCGCCCGCGCCGCGATCGGCCGGGACTCTCTCACCCGAATCAAAACCGATCAGGAATTCTCGCGTATCCCAGCCGATTTCCGGACCCTGAAGACTCCAGCTCGATCTAAACCAACCCGCCGCCCTCCCCCGTCTATAAAAACCCCGGCCTTGTCCCGTTTTTCCCACGTGATCCGCCGATTTTACTCCAATTGAGAACCCGAGCACCTCCGTCGAATTCTGCCCGATCTACGCTCGGGAATTCCGATATAACTCGCTGGTCTTGATCCACCGCCTCCGGGGAACCTCGCAGGTGCAGAAAACTCGGTGGTTTGCGGCTCAAACACAGCGCCGACGAGCCTCGCCGTGAATTCTCCTTGGACCTCGTCGCCGATCGCTTTCCAGGACCTCCGAGCTCAAGAAAACCCCCGAGGTGATATCCCCGACCTCCCCTCCACCGATCTATGCCATAAAATCACAGTCCTAGGAAGAATTCCCGAAGATCCGAAACTCTCTGGCGAGATCGCCGCCTCCCGCCGCTGTGCGCCGCCGGCAGCGCCGCCCGCGCTCGATCAGAGCGACGTGGCCGCTTGTGCGCCGTTTATTTTAAATCGCACGGTAGAGTTTAAATCCCCGCGTACCGGTTCGACGTTATAATCTCAGCCGTCTGTTTTAAATTGGACGGTCCACGTCAGCCCCGCGTTATAAAGACTGGAAATCTTACGTGCTACCCCCTGGGGTTCTCGGGAAATAAGAGCTAGCCCCGGAAACTTCTGATCTAGCCCTGGAACTTCAGAAAATCATGTAAATTCATTTAAAAATCAGTTTTAGCCCCTGGACTTAATAAAAATTAGGAAAAACTCCTCTGTTATGTGTAGATAGACCTCTGAAAATTGTTAAAATAATATTATAGACCCTGTAGTGGGGTGAGTTTACCTTTTTAACCCTGTTTGATATTAAATTTAGAAATTGAATATGTGGCTAGAATTTAAAATTTAAAAAGTGGGACAAACATATTGTCAAATTTAAATTAAAAACTTTCTCAGTACTTAGAAAACTTTGGAGTGAGATAAAAATAGATTTTTGGCTGAAATGAATCTGTTTAATTTATTAGTCATAGGGACACATTTTTAAGTGAAGAATAGTTCTGAAAATTAGGAGAATAAATGTAAAATAGTTTACATCAGAGGAAAAGGTCAAAATAGGTTATTAAATATTTTAGATCAGAACCTATTCTGTTTAGATGATGTGTCTTGTTATTTTCATAATAAAGTTCACATTTAGGCATAGGAAATAAATCTGAAAATATAGAAACTAGTAAATGATAAATGGAGTTTCTAAAATCCAAAGAATACAGTTTAGGGTTGGTAGAAATTATGAAGACACATA